>BSBK01011231.1:2500-1202500 GCA_027943335.1 Chamaecyparis obtusa | reverse complement strand
GGACAGTTGATTATATTTTACTTTATTTGATTTTAACTTTTTCATTTTGCAAATGCTAATTAATTGATATGAAAATGTATACTTTTATTTTATCTTTCACCTTCATTTCATAAAGTGCATATTTAAGGTTTTGTTTAAAAGGTAAAATTATTTTGCCTTAAACTTTAATGCATTTTATAGAATGGTTGTAAGATTATTTTTTACATTAGAAACATTTATAACATTAGGGTATTATTTTGTAACAATATCAATGTACTTGCCCTAAGTAAATTATTTTAAAATATTGTGATGTTAGGGTAAGTGCTCCCCTGTTTAGGGTGAGTTATAAATCTTTTGTACCCTAATATTTTAGGAATATTTCCATATGTTATTTATATTGTCTTATGTTTGTGAAGAGGTATTTTTTAAAGTAAATGCATTATATTTGAAAGTAAAAATTAAATTTTAAACATAAGATTATATACTCCTATTAAATTTTAAGTATTATCTTATTAATAGGATATTTTTATGTTTTGATAATTAAAGTAAGTACCTATGATTAATTATTTAATTTTATTGGTATTTTTATTTTATATTATCAAAAAATTTGTGTAAGTTATGTCATGATTTTATTAATGTGTTATTTTGATATATTATTGATTAATAAATGGATAATTTTAAATAAGGATTGTTTTGAAAACCTAAAACATTATTGAATATAATAACTTTAATTTTAAATTTTATTAAAAAACTATCTAATGTTGGGTGTTTTTGTGTAGGAATTAAACATATGGATTATTATGCACAAATACCTAAGGATGTAGCAAATTAAGTTTGTTATACAGGAAATGTTTTTCCTTATAAACCATTATATGGTTTAATTTATATTTTCTAGGGTTAGTTGTCAGGATTAGGTTTTGTGAAAGGGTATGTCTTTTCACAAGAAACCTTTGGTTAATATATTTATATGGAAACATTTGTAAACACAAGAACACAACACAATTGGGACAACAAACTCTTGCAACTACAAATTTAGACCTTATATGCAATTTTTCAAATGTTATGTTAGATAAGTTGTTTTATGCTTTTTTGAGGTTATATATCATTTATTTTCAGTTAGTTTTTCAGATACTCTGTGTACCAGGGTGTTCTACTGTGTTCTATTCACTGATTTCTATAGTTCAAAGTTAATTTATGCAATTCGAATAGCAATTGTATGGTCTGTGAACCTACCGTTGTTCTTGTTGGCCTCTTAATGTAGGTTAAAATTGATAGGATTAGTTGTGTGAATTGTTTTGAATTGTGGATCAAGCAGAAGCCTGTAGGATGATAGTCTTACTTTAAAGGAGTAAGTTGCCTTAAAAATGTCTCTGATTATACGTAGGATTGAAATATCTGACTCTATACCCAGTTTTGCATTAGGCACTGATCTCATTTCGTTTGAAGTTGTTATCTGATTCTTCTTTGTAGTTTACATATAAATCTAATTTCTTCTTTATAAAGCATTCACAAGTAGAATTTAGTTATAGTGCACTTTTAGTTTAGATTTCATACAAATACAACTATTTAGGAGATAGTATTATTTTCCTCCAAGGATTGTTTACCCCTTTGAAAGGAATGTTTGTCTGTGCATGCATTTGTGTAGCATAGGGCACTTGTGAATTCAGGCCTATCAGCCTTGGCTCAATCAAGCAAGAATTGCAGAGACACTAGTGTGTGCCTGTCAGTTGGCCAAAATTGGTCCATCAGTTTTGAGCACCAACAAATTGGCGACTCTACTAGGGAGTTGTTGTAAAAACATTACTCAGAATTTTTGGTGATCAGAGAGTCAGATTAAAATTTTCCCTTGAAGACAAGGGTGGCGACTCTACATAAGTTTTTTATAAAGTGACTCTGTTGGGGAATTGTTTGTAAAACATAAATTCTAGAATCTCTAAAAGATAGTTTTAGTATTATTTTCCTCAAAGACATTTGAGGTGGCGACTCTGTATAAAGTTTTCAAAAAGTGACTCTACTGGGATTAAGAACTTAAGGTTGTTTCATTTTTCTGAACTTGGAGGGAAATGCGTATTTATCTTTCAGTTAATGGCAGACTTAGTTAGATATTTGCTCAGAGATTTCATCATTCCTTTTGACATCAAGCCTTTGGATCTTAGAGAATTCAAATGCAGTTCTAATGAATGGTTTTTAAAACATTCACATAAGGTACCTAAATTCTATGGAATTTATGAAGAATCAGCTATTGATCATTTAGATGCTCTTTATGCATTCCTTGACAAATATCAGATTGCTACAGAAAATGATGCCATGAAGGTATTTGCATGGTCACTAAAGAGTAGTGCAAGGAAAAAATATGAATCATTACCTGCACAATGCATTTCATCATGGATACAGTTTGAACAATGGTTCCTTGATGTATTCCATGACAGGGATGAATCATGCATATCTCCCTTGGATGCATTTATTAATTTAGAATGGTATGATAATGAAAATATGGTGAGTTTGTTTATAAGGATGATGGATATTTTTGGTGAAATACCTTCTAATATTAGGCCTGATTTTTTAAACAAAATATACAATTTAGGAGTAACTCGTGATCAGGTAAAGCTTATTCTTAAAATTGTATACGAAGATGTAATGGAAGAAAATGATAAAGTTATAGAAGAGGCAATGAGACATAATAGTATTTCAAAATCAAACAAAGACAGAGTGTTGTTCCAGGCTGAATCGATGCACACAATAGATGAGGTTCTAAAAAATAATACATATATTTATTGTGATGAATATGTTGAGGAAAATGAATGCATTGTGAAATCTACAGAGAGCCCTAAGGAAATTTCATATGAAGAAGATATTTGTGAACAAATTGAAGAAACATCTACATCGGATCAGATTTGTGTGGAAGCAAATGAAAATCATGATCTGGAGGAGAATCTTCTCAGTACGGAACAAATTTCAGATTTATTGGATATTGAATATCAAAAATATGTGAAGAGAAATAGTATGAAGATTTTCTCAATATATCAGAATAGTCAGATTAACAAGTCAATACACATTCATGAGGTATCTGGTGAAGATGAAGATAAGGTTCTACAGGATAAAACTTTTGATTATATCTCAGGAGAATCTTCAAATCTCTTAATTAATGAGGTCTCAAAAGGATATGGAGGAATAATCAATAATCCTTTTTATGAGATAAAATCGTATCAAGAGAATGGGAATGAAATAAGCCCATATACAAATATAATGGATGATTCTAGTAAAAATATTGCTTCTGTTGATGAAGCACAAAAGGATTCTCAACGGAATCGATTCAATAAAGGATTGCATTATAATACATCTGATGTATTCTTATGCAAGGATCAAGCAAAAGATTTTAAAGGATGCATTCATGAAAAGTTACTATTAGATGATGTGTTCAACTCAGGTATGTTCTACTACCAGTAGGTAAGTATTCTTGCAAACCCTTCTGAAAATCTTTCTAATACATTCAACATTAATATTTATATTCTCTCAAAATTATTGTATGAAAAGGGAAAGAAAATATCATATCAGACTAATGTTGAAAAGAAACATTCATTCCCCAAATTCCGAAGGATAGAAATAGACAAGATGAAAAACTTCACCAGTATTGTTAATGATTTTAGGGATTACTATGATAATAATTTTTATAACAAAATTCTTGAGAACATCCATATTAATAATATGATGATTCATTATAAGAATTGGAGATTTTTAGACAAATTATTTTTCAAATATGAATATGGGGATTTTATTTCATGAATGTTACAAAAGGAGTTAAACTCTAAAAATCATATATTCAAAGAAAAATATAGTAATTTAAGACGAATGAGAAAATATTTAATTAGTAAAGTGATAGATAATGATGTTTTCAGATTTTTACTACTCTTACATGATCAAAACAAAGTTTTTGATAGAGGAAAAGAATAAGTTGCATTGAAAAGGCCATTGGTGCAACTTTGATTTTTTGCAAATTCAAAGGTCTCAGATCCATGACTAGAAGGCAAACTTTTTTTCAAGCAATTATAGGCACGTTTTTCTATATTCAACTTTTAGTAGACTTGGATGGATAAGCTCCAGGTATGAATGTATTCACAAATGCTAAATTGTTAGAGGTACGCATTTTTGGACCTTAGTTTCTTCATGCTCAAATATTCTTCTATCAATTATTGTTTGTATATTTAAATATCTTTAGAGATTTTTCATATGAATTTTATCGAAATCTGCCAAGTTGCAAAATAATAACATTCATTAATCATATTTTGAACATGGCACATATAGCAACGATAATATTTTATTATCGATCGTTGATGTGTGGAGTCATATTAGATATGAAGTTTTTGTGAATCCATGTATTTGATTGAAGGAGAACACAATTTTATAGATGCTGTTCAAAAAATGAATCACGTTTTTATCTTTAGGCTGCAGATTTGAAGCCGTTTTTGAGCATTAAATGAGTGTTTCTACATCTAAAATGACTCCCAAGCCTTTTCCCATAACCAGAGGGAAATTTTGTGGCACTTCAACGTGTTTTTGGGATGCCAGCATGCCCAAAAATGCTCAGACATTTCTAAAAAAGGCCGGAAAATTGTATTTCCATGCATATATCTGGGGCAATTTTTTAGAGCTGTAAATGTGTGGTAAATGAAGATTTTAATCATAAAATGATTTCCTAGATCATATACCTTACCTTGGGGGTATTTTTACGAAGTGTATGGTATTTTTGGAGTGTTGGTGAGTCCAGAAATGGCCCTGATTTGTAAGTGACGGCTAGTAGACTATCTTTCAGCGAGGACAAATGAATAACATGCATGAAAAGCACAGAATGGATTTATTAAAATATAAACACAACAAATAGAATGATTGAAGGATATACTAACAAGAATTAAAACAATCTCTACTCCATAGAGAAGCATAACTTTACTACTGAGGATAAATTGAATTTGTTGAAAAATTTCAAACGGATGTAATATATCTCCCTACGGTGAGAAGTGAAGTAGGTTGGACAGCACGAAGGACAAAAGTATTTTATGTTTGACACAAGTATTTTGATTTTCGGTTGTTGAATTATGGAGAAATTCAATTTCATATCACCAGCATTCTCTCAGCACAAATGGTGCCCTCCTTCCGTGATTGTACATGTATTTATTCACAAGCCTAGTTGCTGCAACATTTGGATGAGGAAGATTTATGGATTTGTGCAATATTGGATTTCTTAACATTTAATCTGAAATTGATTCTAGAAATTAATAATCATAGGCACTACAGGTTGGAGGTTACGCTCATGTAGAACTTCGAGTCATTTTGCAAAATAGATGTTGAATCATCATTTGCAGAATAATTAGATTGAATTTTATTGCCTATATTATATTCGCCATCAAGGGTCTTGAATAAATCTAGAAGATGCTTCATCCACTTTCTTATGCAAACCGATATTTGGTATCATTTTTGTAGAGATACTTGGTGAAGGAAACACATGAGATTATTGGCGATCTTGAACATGGAATCTTGAAATAATTACATATAATGGAAACCTCAAAGTTTTTACTCACTGTGAAGTGTTATCATCTACCTATTAAGTCAGAATTAAAGTTTTTGTCAGAGTAAGAGTTGTGCAGACCACCACATATCGAGCATAAAAATCTTTGATAGATTTTAGTGTGTCTAGTGCAATCAATCATTATTTGACGACCAGTTTCTCAATATTGATTTCATTCTGATTTTAATAGTATCTCTATAGAAACATATTAATGGTTATAATTATATGGATTTAAAAAAAAGAAAATTCAAGTATATCGAAATTATTTTGGGACGACATTGTAAGAGTAATCAAAGGATTAAAGAAATTTGACATTGGAAATGCAACATCCGTAACCTTGATCCTATTGGTGATCCACAATGACAACTTTATACTATTTTGATAATGTTAGTATGCCCATAATAAAAGTTAACAATATGTCAATAAGCTAAATAGGGTGCGACATATCAATTTTGTGGCTTGGTCGATGCATGTTGTTACACTGATGGAGTAAAAAGTGGGGCTCAAGAATTCAAATAATTTTCTTGAGAAGATTTAAAGAGGTAATATATTTCAAATAACACGGGAGTATTGAGGTAAGGGTTTTTCTTTCATTTTTGTGACATTTGGAAGATAAAATATTATTGTTTTTTCCTATGGTTTTATTTTTTCATTTTTTAATTTTAAAAAAGGGAATACATATTATTATGAAATGTCTTGACAAAAGCTATTAATGAGATTAACATTTAAAATTATTTCCCCTTTACTTCATTTTGCCGTGAGCATTTTGATTAATAGTTTTGATTTGTATTCGAGATAATTTTTGGTGTGATTGATTCTATTTTACAAGTGGTCTGCTTCTTCCAGAGATAACTGGATTCTCATTGCATCTAGGTATAAATGCACGTTCGAGTTGAACACTCGACCTCTCAAGCCAACCTTTTTCCTACCTACCTACCCTTCTACCCTCTAACCAGTTAGTCTATTATTATTCTTCAAGAGAATTTGGAAGATGAACTAATTTATTTACATTTTCATGTACAAGTGAAAAATCAACACAAAATACTCACGTAGGGAGTACTTCTTGTCTAAATATTTTTAAAATTAAAAATGAATATTCCTTTCTTATGTATTATTTACTTTATTATTTTTAGGGAAAAAAAGTGGGGAGAGAGAGTTGAACACTCGACCTCTCGACCCACCCTTTCTTCCTATCCTAACTACCTGACCTACCCTAACCGATTTTCCTATTGTATTCCTTGAGAATATGGGTAGAGATAAAAGGATAAATTATAAATTATTCCCTTTAGTAATTTAGGGATAAAATGTTAGGTTAGAAGTATAATTGAATTTCTCTTGCATGATGTATTTAAAAGATATTTATTTTACATGATTTAGATTTTTTCACATATGTACTCCTTTTCTATCTCATTTTTATTTTACCCTAAAAAACCCTAAAGTGAAAAAGTGTATTAAGGAAATTCATTTTAGAAAGAATTACTATGTTATGGGTTTTGAAATTATTTTAATTAGCATAAATCTTTAATTTTCAAAATACCTAAATGTAATCTTTTATTTTACCCTATTGTAATTTTAATTTTTAAAAATCAAACTATTAGGGTAAAAGGGGATATTTTACTTTATTTGATTTTAACTTTTTCATTTTGCAAATGCTAATTAATTGATATGAAAATGTATACTTTTATTTTATCTTTCACCTTCATTTCATAAAGTGCATATTTAGGGTTTTGTTTAAAAGGTAAAATTATTTTGCCTTAAACTTTAATGCATTTTATAGAATGGTTGTAAGATTATTTTTTACATTAGAAATATCTATAACATTAGAGTGTTATTTTGCAACAATATCAATGCACTTGCCCTAAGTAAATTATTTTTAAATATTGTGATGTTAGGGTAAGTGCTCCCCTTTTTAGGGTGAGTTATAAATCTTTTGTACCCTAATATTTTAGGAATATTTCCATACGTTATTTATATTGTCTTATGTTTGTGAAGAGGTCTTTTTAAAAGTAAATGAATTATATTTGAAAGTAAAAATTAAATTTTAAATATAAGATTATATACTCCTAATAAATTTTAAGTATTATCTTATTAATAGGATATTTTTATGTTTTGATAATTAAAGTAAGTACCTATGATTAATTATTTAATTTTAATTTTATATTATCAAAAAATTTGTGTAAGTTATGTCATGATTTTATTAATGTGTTATTTTGATATATTATTGATTAATAAATGGATAATTTTAAATAAAGATTGTTTTGAAAACCTAAAATATTATTGAATATAATAACTTTAATTTTAAATTTTATTAAAAAACTATCTAATGCTGGGTGTTTTTATGCAGGAATTAAACATATGGATTATTATGCACAAATACCTAAGGATGTAGCAAATTAAGTTTGTTATACAGGAAATGTTTTTCCCTATAAACCATTATATGGTTTAATTTGTATTTTCTAGGGTTAGTTGTCGGGATTAGGTTTTGTGAAAGGGTATGTCTTTTCACAAGAAACCTTTGGTTAATATATTTATATGGAAACATTTGTAAACACAAGAACACGACACGATTGGGACAAAAAACTCTTGCAACTATAGATTCAAACCTAATATGCAATTTTTCAAATG
Source organism: Chamaecyparis obtusa (assembly GCA_027943335.1). Lineage (NCBI taxonomy): Eukaryota > Viridiplantae > Streptophyta > Pinopsida > Cupressales > Cupressaceae > Chamaecyparis > Chamaecyparis obtusa. The sequence goes on along the minus strand of BSBK01011231.1, from coordinate 1,194,336 downwards.
TTATGTTAGATAAGTTGTTTTATGCTTTTTTGAGGTTATATATCATTTATTTTCAGTTAGTTTTTTAGATACTCTATGTACCAGGGTGTTCTACTGTGTTCTATTCACTGATTTCTATAGTTCAAAGTTAATCTATGCAATTCAAATAGCAATTGTATGGTCTGTGAACCTACCATTGTTCCTGTCGGCCTCTTAATTTAGGTTAAAATCGATAGGATTAGTTGTGTGAATTGTTTTGAATTATGGATCAAGCGGAAGCCTGTAGGATGATAGTCTTACTTTAAAGGAGGAAGTTGCCTTAAAAATGTCTCTGATTATACGTAGGATTGAAATATCTGACTCTATACCCAGTTTTGCATTAGGCACTGATCTCATTTTGTTTGAAGTTGTTATCTGGTTTTTCTTTGTAGTTTACATATAAATCTAATTTCTTCTTTATAAAGCATTCACAATTAGAATTTAGTTATAGTGCAATTTTAGTTTAGATTTCATACAAATACAACTATTTAGGAGATAGTATTATTTTCCTCCAAGGATTGTTTACCCCTTTGGAAGGAATGTTTGTCTGTGCATGCATTTGTGCAGCATAGGGCACTTGTGAATTTAGGCCTACCAGCCTTGGCTCAATCAAGCCAGAATTGCAGAGGCACTAGTGTGTGCCTGTCAGTTGGCCAAAAATGGTCCATCATTTTTGAAGATATCCCATGTGATAATAAAAAGGAAAATAAAGAAAAGAGGAATAACTCTGACCAAGATGCCCCTATCATATATGTGGGAAATGTAGTTACCAGAGAGCCCTCATAGATTGATCTATTTTATGTGACCTTGCTCATAAACAACATGCTTCTAAAAAATTGCATGATAGATTTTGGTGCTGCAGAAAGCATAATGACATAGGCAGTGATGAAGAGATTAGGAATGGAAGTAGAAACTTCTTTTGGGAGCTTCTATGTTATGGATAATAGGGAGTTCCCTATGATTGGTACCTTAAAAGGAGTATAAGTCAAGATTGCTGCATCCCCTAAGGCCACTTACAAGATGGATGTTGTTGTTGTGGATAAACAACCATATTATGACATGTTGTTGTCAAGACAATGGGCTGTAGCATTTGGAGGGCATGTATAATTGGATTTGTCATATGCAATAATCCCAGTCAATGGGAATTAGGTAAAATTATATAGGGAGCCACAAGCACCAATAATTATGGAAAAGGTGCAAGATAATATGCTCAACTATTATGTAGATACATGGAGAATTTTAGAATTGGGAAAATACTTCCACATTGCAGAAATACTGATCCATTGGTGGAGGAACTGAAATCACAATAGTGTGGCTTGTGGAAAATGTACTTTGATGGAGCCTACTCAAAAGAAGGATCAAGAGCTGGTGTCTTATTTATTTCTCCATCAGGTAACACCTTTAAGTATTCTTTCTTGTTGGATTTTTAATGGACAAATAATATTGTTGAGTATGAGGCTTTACTTTTGGGTTTAGACATTGCAACTAGGCATGGTGTCAAGTTTGTAAAAGTTTTTGGGGATTCTGAGATGATAGTAGCACAAGTCAGATCTCAGTATGCTATAAAAAATGATAGACTAAAATTGTATAAGCATGTTGTTTGGGATCAAATTGAGTTATTTGATGCCTATAACATTAAATGGATAGAAAGGTGAAAAAATATTATGGCCGATTTCTTAGCAAATGTAGCTTTAAAGAATGATGATTTGACCTTAAGTGGGGTATCCATTTTGGAGGTTAAGAGTAGGCCAGTTGTGCCTGATAATGTTTACAACTGGAAAGTTTTTTAGAATGATCAGGATATACTCAAATTTATTCAGTGCCTAGACCATTATGAAGGCCAACATGTTGATTGCAATGCTTTACTTGAGGTAATAGATGGAAAGACACTATATTTGAAAATGAGGTTGTATAATTAAACTCTAATAAGATCCCTAAGGGGCTTGTAGAGTTAGAAGCATTGTTCAATGGTAAGGATGATTATTTGAAGAAGTCCAATGCTAAAATTGAGGATATTGAAGAAGTAAATTTGGGATTAGAAACATCACCAAAGTTAGTATATATTGGAAGGAAGTTTGACTCCCATGTTAGGGAAAATTTAATAAAATTACTAAGAAAACACAAGCATGCACTTTCTTGGTCATATGAGGACCTAAAATCCTATATGAAGGACTTGTTCTAACATGAGATCCCATTGAAACTAGATACCAAACCTTTTAGGAAAAACAAAGGACCAATTAATCCATTTTAGCCCCCAAATACAACAGGAACTGAAGAAACTGAAAGATCTAGGGATAATTCAACCCATTAAACATTCAACCTGGGTTTCCAACTTGGTCCTGGTCAGTGAAAAAATGGTGACATAAGGATTTGTGTTGATTTCTAAAATTTGAATGTTACATCTCTAAAAGATAACTACTCCTTGCCTAACATGGAGGCTATGTTGCATAATGTTACTGATTGTGATCTATTGTCAATGATGGATGGGTTCTTGGGTTACAACCAAGTATTAGTGAAAGAATCGAAGCAGTTTAAGACTACATTTACTACTCCATGGGGGACTTATGTTTATGTTAGGATGCCATTTGGTCTCATGAATGCAGGAGCAACATTTTATAGAGCCATGGATTTTGCATTTAAAGAATTTATTGATATATTCATGGTTATTTATCAAGATGATTTAATTGCATATTCCAAGCTAGAAGAAGACCACTATGGTCACTTAGAAAGAATTTTTAATAAAGCCTTGGAGTATGGTGTGTCGTTGAATCCTAAAAAATGCTGATTTGTAGTAACAGAGGGGAAGTTATTAGGGCATATTGTGTCAAAGGAAGGAGTTAGAATTGATCCAGGAAGAGTAGAAGCTATCCAAAAGGTCACTACTCTCAAAAATATAAAAGGAGTATAATGTTTCATAGGAAAAATCAGTTTTGTGAGAAGATTCATTGCAAACTTTGTAGAAGTTGTCAAGCCAATAGTAAAACTATTGAAGAAAAGTGCAAAGTTTGAATGGGATGGAGAAGAACAAGTTTCTTTTGAATAGATAAAAAAAGAAATTTAGGAAGCACCTGTCTTGAAGTCTCCTAATTATGATAAGCTCTTCTCATTGTTTTCCTTTGCATCATTTCACACAATTGCAGCTGTCTTATTGCAAAAGGATGAAGAGGGATATGAACACACTATTGCATTTTTTAGTAAATCCCTACAAGTAGCAGAGATGAACTATGAAATGATGGAAAAATAGGCATATGCATTAGTTAAGGTAGTCAAAGCATTCAGACCCTATCTAGTTTGTGCTAAGGTGATTGCATATGTGCCTCATGCAATAGTTAAGGACATTCTTACCCAGTCAGAAGTTACTGGCAAAAGATGTAAATGGATTAATAGGGTTCAAGAGTTCAATTTAGAAATCCATATTAAAAAATTGGTATGAGGACTAGGCTTAGCAAAGCTTATGACAGAGGAGAATATGGATATGGTTCAAGTAAATAATGTTGGAGTATAGGATCAATTAGTTACTAGAATTGAGATGAAACCGTGGTACTTTGATATTGTTTATTTTATTAAGAATACCAGATGCCCTAAGAATATGACTGACAATAAAAAAAGAACTCTCAGGCTGCAAGCCCAAAAATACACACTGATATAGGGTGATTTGTATTGGAAAGATAGAAATGGTGTGTTATTGCTATGCTTAGATGAATGGTGGGTTGATAAAGTATTCAAAGAAATACATGCTTGGGTTTGTGGAGGGCATTATTTAGCCAGAACAACTTCTCACAAGATTTTAGGAGCTGGTTATTATTGGCCCTCTTTATTTAAGAGCACTTTCAAGTTTGTGCAGAAATGTGAGTCTTGTCAGAAATTTTCTTCTAAGTTAAAATATTCATGTGCTCTATTGCTGAATCTAGTGGTAGCTGAAGAACCTTTTTCTATGCGTGGGATGGATTTTATTGGAGAATTCTTAGAAAAATCTAGTGGTGGAAATAGTTGGATTTTGGTTTCCATAGATTACTTCACAAAATGGATCAAAGAAATTCCTATTAAAAAGGAAACTAGCAAGCTTGTAATTGATTTTATGATGGACAACATACTCACCAAATTTGGTGTCCCTGTCAAGTTAATAATGGATAATTAAATGTGCTTCAGATATAAATAATTCAAGCAATTTTTTGATGAAAATAGGATTGTCATGTCTTATTATTCTCTTTACCATCCACAAAGCAATGGACATGCATAATCCATCAATAAGAGTATTTTGCAGATTTTGTAGAAAACTTTAGAGAACAACACAAGGGCTTGGCATTCAAAGTTAAAGTTGGCTTTGTGGGCTGATAGAGTTATTGTGAAGCGAGCTACTAGAAAATATCCTTTTGAGCTAGTGTATGGCTTTCAAGCAAGGTTATCATTAAATAACTTGCTTCCTGTGTATAAGTTTATCAATGATAAATATTTAGAGACAAATAATTCTATACATGATAGAATGGTGCAACTTATAGAATTAGAGGAAATTAGAAGAGAGAGAAAAAATAAGAACTTAAAGGCCCAAAAAAAGATGAAATACTTGTTTGACAAGAGAGCTAATGCCAGGAAGTTTTAACCTGATGACTTGGCGCTTCAATGGAATGCTAGGGCTGAAGATAAGGGGAAGCATAAGAAGTTTGAATATTTTTGGCTAGGACCTTATATTGTGCATCAGATACATGGTAAGGATTCATACTTTTTGAAGAATCTAGATAGTGAGGTACAGGAATTGCCAGTGCATGGACAATTTCTAAAACCTTTCTTTAACTAATTTCTTCTCCAAGTATAATAGTTTTGTACATTTGTATATATCTTAGGTGTGTGTTTGTTTTAGTTATGTGTTGTAGAGTAGTTTTCTTTCCTTAGGTGGTCTTCTTAACCCTAAGTTCCTAGAATCTTGTTATGCATGCAAGATACATACATCCTGAATTAGAGCCACTATTAGGACTGCAAATATTTTGTGACCCTTTGTATTAAGTTGTGTTCAAATAATGTTCATGTAAGTGTTGGAAAGTTTTCTATACTAAAGTATATGACTTGATATAGTGTTGTCATTATGGCAACAAAGTCATAGAGCAGTTTGGAGTCAGCGCACTTAGTGTAAAGATTAGAATTCAGTTAAGTGTTGAAGACTGGATAGTGTATAGAGTTCCTGCAGCTCAGAGCATCAGCACACATGTGTATGGATGAATTATGGTATGCATCCTGGAAGTTAAGTTTTTTAGAGTATACTTATGCTTAGTCTATGAGCGCATAAGTAGATATGCAAAGATGTGAAAGTTTTAGTCAGTTGAAGTTGCATAGCCAGTGTGTGCCAGCAGAGAATAGAGCATGGAGCTGACAGTTAGCATTTTGGTTTGTGATTATAATTTAATGTTGTAAAGGCCATGCACCCATTGTATTTAGGTTTCTGACATGTTTATATGTATAATTGTAAGCACACTTAAGCCAATTCATTTGGAAGCATTGTTTGTAATTAGTTATAGGGCCGACCTAATTGTTTTATTTGTATGAGCGTATAAATATAAGATGTGCCCATTGTATTCAGCATGAAAGTTGTAATAGAGTTTTGATAAGTAGAGCAAAGGTATGTGAAGATAGCATAAGATGTATTAGAGCTTTGCTAGAGGTCAAAGCATCAACACACCAAAGGAATTGATCAGAAAAGCAGTGTCACAATGATAGTTCACCAGTAGATATAGTGTGTATCTGTGATTAGAAGGCTGTAGCCTTCACCATTTGAGTAGTGAGCTCTAGGATAGTGAGTCCACTCCCCTAACAGGGATCATTGTAAAAGACTCCTAACAGGGTCTGACCCTTAACAAGGTCTATTGTACTTAAAGCATTATAAAGCTACTCCTAACAGGGTAAAGGATCTTCTAACAAGGATCATAAAACACTAGTGCATAATATTAGTGGGTATCAAGTCCCACCGGGGTTTTTACTTATTTGGGTTTCCCCATAACCATATTGGTGTCATGTGTTGATCTCATGTTTCATGTTTATGTGAATGTTTATTTCAGTACTTAATCATTTAAGTTCAGCATAAAGATTAAAGTGAAAAGTTAAAATATAGTGAACACTGATTCACCCCCCCTCTCAGTGTTCCCATTCCTAACAGTAAGCCCTAGGTTTTATTTGGTCCAAGCCCTAATTATTTTCCTTGTTTTAAAACCTAAGTATCCCTTGGTTTCTTATGTTTCTTCATTACTTTTTGGGATTCACTTAGGTTGGTTTTAAAACATGTGTTTTAAATGTCATTGAAGGGGGCCAAGTTCATTAAGTCATGTTTCCTAGTGGGACACGTGTATTATTTTTCCTAAGTCTAAAGTCTCTGTGATGTTTTAAAGGAAAATCATATCGGTTTTAATCTAACAGTGGGTGGGATCCCATGTTCAGAAGATGCAAAGAGTTTACCCTTCAAGGAATTGTGTCCAAGTGACATGTACTTGGTGGTGCGACTTGGTTGGGAATAAATGAGAAGATAGATATTAGTTAGATCAAGTTTGATCTAACAACGAGCGTGACACTGATAATTGAAGCTCCATACCTATTTAATCTTCGTGAGATCATGCCTAAGTGACAAGTGTCCACCCTGTGATTGTAGGATCGGTATTGAAAGGTGATAAAGTATGGTCATATCAAGTTTGATCAGACAGTAGGTGCAATCCTATGATCAAAAGTTTCTCACTAAATATTGATCAAGGCATCACACCTTGGTGACACGTGTATGGGATGATATCACATAGTGTGGGATGAAAGGTGGTAAAGTATGAAGAGATCAGTTTTGATCAGACGGTAGGCGTATTCCTATGATCAAAACCTGTAAGAGAGATACTGATCAAGGCATTGCGCCTAAGTAACACATGTCTAGTTTTATAAAGAGAAAAAAAGGTGGGGCCTAAGTGCCATTTGGAGTTGAGATGTCACTTTCTAATTGGTCAATTTTGCAACCATGAGGAGTGATGTGGAGGTCATCGGTCTTTTGAATTTTTGTGAACCGCACGATGTGTTGAGAGGGTTTAGATCGACCACTTTTTTTTGAATTTTGTCTCATGATGTGAGATGCTTTTTTTTACCTGTTGAGGTTGTAGATTTAAAATATGATGATGTATTTTTAACAAGGTTGGTGAATTGAAGGGTAGGAGGAAATGGAGTCAGCAAGCCAGGCAGATTGGATTTTTGCTGTAATCCAATCTATTTTGCAGAGATGGAAATGAAAAAATTGCAAATAGAGAATTGATGAATGACTGTTATATCGGTCAATCAAATCTGATTTTTTTTCTTTGATTGTTGCTAAAATTAGATATTGAAGGGAACATTCTTCTGGAAGAAGGAGATTATGGTATGGGAAAAATGTTAGAGAAATTCAAGCCCCTACCACAGAGAGGTAGGTGAGATGATTCTGATATTGATTGAGAAGCTGAGGGTGAGTGTTCATTTAATGAAGCAAATCTTATCCTTGTAGTTCACCTACTTGGGTTATGCCTATAATGTAAACTAGATTTGATTTTGATATCTCTGGGATTTTTGGTCATCCCTTCTGTAATAACTCTGTGTTGTCACAAGTAGTTTTGGTGGTTGAAAATTTACTTTCCCTAAATGATTTGAAGCTAGTTGCAATCCTTTCTCTTTAAAACCCAAGATCATTTAGAGGCAAAAACAAACTGAGATAAAAAAATGAATACAACTCTGGTTTGAGACCTTTCACTAGTTTTTGAGTGTACTCAGTTCTTCTCAAATGTATTGAAGCTTGATATATTAATGAAAATGTAGTTTCAAGCCCCTTTTCAATACTTGATTATCTTTGTATGTTTCCTTTGATTTATTATGAATTAGGATTGTAAGGCATTTTTGGTTCATCAATCCATAAGGTAGATTGTGAAATAGTTGCAAGTTGCTTTCAAGGAAAGTATAATCCCTACAGATTATTTCAGAGGGTTTTAGGGAGGATTTATAAATTTGATGATCTTGTAATGAACTGTTGAAAGTTCTGTGTAAGGCATAGATGTCTTTTATGGGTTTTGAAATGTTTTCAATGATATGTTTTAGTGGATGTATATTTGTTTAGATTTTGTGCCCAAGGATTTTAGCATTGGTCATGTTCCAAAGTTGCAAGAAAATCTTTAAAATTAACTCAAATATTTTATTGACAAGTATTGTATGATGAATGTTTAAAATATGTGTTAAGAAGACACATATCCACTGTATGGTTTACTGGGAAATGGTAAATAAAGAAGGTACACCCACCTGAGTCTGTGGAGCTCAAACTAAAAGAGGATATTTATCCTCAATAAGTTAGATCTTTTCCTGACATATTGGGAGTTGGGTTATAGAGAGTCACAGACATTACTTTTCATATAGTAATCTCCAAGAAAAAGATCCAAGATTTAGTCTTCTACAATTTTTTGCAATATGACCACATCTTCCACAAGATATACAAGTAATCCTTATGTTGTAATCCCAGTTGACAGTGTTTACTTATCTATTTAGTACCTAGTCGTACTTCTTTTGTGATATGGAATTTTGAGATTTGTGTCCATATTTATTGCATTTGGATCACTAACCATCAAATTCATGTTGTCTTGGAGTCATGTCAAATTTGGATCTACATTCAAATTCTTTATGATCATACCTATTGCATTTATAACTGTTGGAAATATAGATGGAGTAACTGAGAAGGGGGGGGGGTGAATTAGTTAACCACAAAAATATTACCACAGATCCCTTAGATGTTTTATTAAATCATTTACTGTTGTTATACTGAAAGCTCAGTTATTGCAGTGAGTATTAATTATAATTGTTCTTAAGCATTCATCAGTGATTAACATACATGAATAAAGAAAGTATCATGAACACAAGAGACACCAGATTTAACGTGGAAACCCAATATGGGAAAAACCACCAATGTAACTAGTTACTATTTTTCACTCTTCTAAAGTGAGCCCTGTTAGGAGCCAACCTGGTTAAAGGTTACAAAACACACTGTTAGGTGTGACCTTGTTAGAGGATTTAATCACCCTATTAGGAGTGGCCTTGTAAGAGGTCTTGAAACAATTCAATAGAACTGTCACCTTGTTAGAGGATTTACAAAATGGCTGTTAAACCAACTCGGTTAGGAGATTTTGAAATCACTGCTACAATGGCAAGAAAGTAACAATGAAGTGACTTGAATAATGATGCAACTGAATTGCTGATTACAGATCTCTGTTCTACTTCACTAGATCCTTCCTGATCAAATATATTTCTGCTGCTCTTCAAGGATATCTAATCATCCTTCAAAATTCGCTCACACTTTCCTTCTTTTTACTTGCACACACTTTTTAATTCACAACTTGACCTTCTATATATACCATTCGGATTGTCCATTCAGATTGTCAAGTCAGCACTAATAATATTACTAATCATTACAATAGTCGGTTGGAATAAACAAACTTTATTTCTCAAAATAACAAAATCCTTCACTGGGCCGACCTTACTCGGTAAACACTAATCCGAAAAGATTTCCTTTGGTGACCGAGAGAACTCGGTAAGCACTATGAATTCTACAACATCCTTTGGAGACCGAGTGAACTCGGTAAACACTAACTTTCCTTTGATAACCATGGAAGCTCGGTTAACACTATTTTCTGCCATATTTTTCTTTGATGCCCGAAATATCTCGGTAGATACTGAAAACCACCTGTAGACCGACTGAGCTCGGTAAATGATGAGAACTGCTTTTCTGACCGACTGAGCTCGGTAAATGATATGACATTTGAGTGACATCAAAGACAACACACAATTAATCCAACAATCTCCTTCAGACAATTGTATCCAACAATCTCCCTCTTTGGCATTGATGGCAACACAACATGTCATAGCACAATGAAATTTCATAGAAATCATAGAGTAAGGAACATATCCTTAGCTTCATTCTGATTCTCATCTATGAGAACTCCCTCTGTTAGCAAACTTCTCTTTCTGACTGAAAACTCTCCAAGAAAACTCTCCCTCTTAGAAATCTTAAGGAATTTCTTGAAGTATGACAACAAACTCTCCCTCTTTGACAATACATGCCAAAGACAACACATACTAGGTGAATAGCAATGTACCTTAAGTATTGATTCATATGCAATGATTCCTTGACTAAGCTACATCAACTGATTGATCTTCAATATGCTTTGGTTGATGCATCACTAAAACTTCATTTAGTGAGCCTCGGATAGGGGAATGACCCCTAACTTACCTCTTAGATACAAGAATGAATCCTTAGGTAGTGGCTTGGTGAATATATTTGCAATTTGTTCTTTTGTATGAATATATTCCAATCTAATTTCCTTGTCTTACAGCAATTCTCTGCCAAAGTGATATTTTATAGCAATGTGCTTGGTTTTAGAATGCATTACTGGATTCTTTAAAATATTTATTGCACTTGTATTATCACAAAATATAACAACTGGTTCTTTGATCTCGACTTTCATGCCTTCCAATAACTATTTGAACCAAACAATATTAGAGCAATTTACTACTGCAACAACATATTCTGCTTCTGCTATGGATTGGGATGTGCAATTTTGCTTTTTACTAGTCCAAGATACCAACCTCTTGCCAAGAAAGAATGCTCCACCACTTGTACTCTTTCTATCATCAATGTTTCCTGCCTAATTAGCATCAATAAACACTTTTAAGTCCAGATTGCCTCCAAATTTATAACACAAGCCATAATCTTCAGTTCCTTTCAAGTATCTCAAGATTCTTTTGATTGCCATCATATGATTTTCTTTGGGTTTTGCTGAGAATCTTGCTACAATACCAACTACTAAGGCAATATCAGGCCTTGTATGAACTACATACTATATTTTTCCAATCATTGATCTGTATAAGGTTTGATCTACTTCTTTTGAATCATCATCTTTTGTAAGCTTTAGTCTTGTACACATGGGTGTACCAACTGGTTTTGCATCTTCCATACCAAACTTCTTAAGTATTTCCTTGATGTATTTAGACTGAGTAATGTAGATGCCATTCTTGCTTTGCTGAATTTGAAGACCAACAAAAAACTTTATTTGACCAAACATAGACATTTCAAATTCTTTGTTCATTTGCTCTGAAAATTCTTTGCACTGATCATCATTACCTGTAAACATAGTATCATCCACAAATATTTCTGCCAAAACAATTCTATTATCTGGTCCTTCTTTGATGTATAAACAATTGTTATCATTAGCTCTTTTGAAACCAATCTAAATAATATAGTTATTTAATCTTTCATACCATGCTCTAGGGGCTTGTTTCAGACCATACAATGCTTTGTGTAACTTGCAGACCATATCCTTTTTGTCTGGATCGACAAAACCTTCAGGTTGCTCAATGTAGACTTCTTCATCAAGAATACCATTGAGAAATGTAGATTTTACATCCATCTGATATACCTTAAATCCTTTATGTGCTACATATGCAAGTAGAGTTCTTACACCTTCTAATCTTGCAACAGGAGCAAAAGTCTCTCCATAATCTATACCTTCTTCTTGAGAATACCCTTTACACACTAATCTAGCTTTGTTTCTAGATACTTGACCATCTTCATTCAGCTTGTTTTTGAATACCCATTTCATTCCAATTACATTTTTGTCTTTAGGCCTAGGTACAAGAGTACATGTCTTGTTTTTCTCTATTTGTTCTATTTCTTCATTCATAGCCTCGATCCAAATTTCATTTTCCAATGCATTTTTAACATTTCTAGGTTCAAAATCAGCAAGTAAACATGTACCTTTCAGTTTACTTCTTGTCATAGTACCATCTGATTTGTTTCCAATAATCTGATCTGGTGTATGATGCTTCCTGACATGCTTGGCCAATATAGGTTCCTTGCCTCTTGAATGAGTTGTATTGTCATTTTCTTGAATTTCATCTTCAGGTTTAGTTTGCTCGGGCTCGGTAGATATTTGCTCGGTAGCTTCAGGCTGAGACTCAGTTTCTTGTGACTCGGTTTGAAATTCTTCTTGTGACTTAGTTACTATACTGGGCTCAGTAGATGCAGTTTCCTTATTGATAGATGTGTCTGGCAATGTATCAGGTTCAATGTAAACAAATCTTTTATAATCCTCTGGTTCCTTTTTGCTTTCTTCTTCAGTCTTTTCTGCAAACTCATCAACTTTCACATGTGCACTTTCTATGATTTTGTGAGTAGACAAATTCAGACATCTATATGCTTTACTTTTGCAAGAATATCCCAAAAATATTCCTTCATCACTTTTTAAATCAAATTTTCCTTTTCTAGATTCTTTTAAGATGTAACATTTACTACCAAATACTTTTAGGTAACTTAGATTGGGTTTATAGCCATACCATAACTCATAAGGAGTTTTGAATGTGTCTTTCCTCAACTGTACTCGGTTCAAGGTATGAACTGCAGTGCTAATAGCTTCCTTCTAGTATTTCATAGCAATGTTCTTTTCAATCATTAGAGTTCTTGCACAATCCATGATAGATCTGTTCCTTCTTTCAGCTATTCCATTCTGCTCAGGAGTTCTTGGGGCTTATACCTGTCTTTTGATTCCTCTTTCAATGAGAAATTATTGAATTCATGGGAGATGAATTCACCACCTTTGTCTGATCTTAGGCACTTCATTCTTTTTCCTATTTCCTTTTCTACTCTTGCCAAATACCATTTGAATTTCTCAAATGCTTCTGATTTTTCTCTTAAATACATAATAGTCATCATTCTAGAGTAATCATCAACAAAGAGAATAAAGAATTTTTCTCCAGTATAGCTTTCAATTCCAATAGGTCCACATAAGTTAGTATGCACAATATCCAAAATATCTTCAGACTGATAGTTTTTACTTTTAAAGCTAGTCTTTCCCATTTTACCAATCTGACAATTCTTGCATAGACCAACATCAGGTTTCTTCAAAGTAGGAATACCTCTTACTTTCTTGAATTTGCTTATTTTCACCATATTATCAAAATTTACATGACATAACCTTTTGTGCCATAACCAACTTTCTTCAATTTGAGCAATAAAACATGAGCATTCACCAAGATCAAGATAAAACAGGTTACCTTTGGTTTGTTTGCCTGAACCAATCAGTTTTCCTTTGTCATCCAGCAGTCTTGCTTTGCCATTCATGGATTCAACCTTGAATCCAATGTTGATTAGTTGTGCTACACTTAGAAGATTATGCTTTAGTCCTTCAACCCAATATGCATTATCACATATAAGTTCTTTAGTTAATGAAATTTGTCCTCTTCTTTTTATACAACAAGGTTCATTGTTTCCAAACCTTACATTACCACCATCATAATCTTTAAGGTGTTCAAACTTTGTTCTGTCACCAGTCATATGATGTGAGCATCCACTATCTATAATCCATGTATCATCTTTTCTTATATGAGAGATAAGTGCCATCTCATCTTCATCATCATCAGATTCATCTTTTATAGCAATGAAGACAATTTCTTCTTCACTATCATCAGAATCCTTAGCCAAAAAACATGTTTTCTTACCTTTATCCTTGAATGACTTGAAATTCTTCTTGCCATTGTACTTGTGACCTTTCTTCTCATCCTTGCTTTGCTTGTTTGGGCACCTAGCTACAATATGACCAATTTCTTCACATGAAAAGTAGATTAAAGGAGTTTTACCTTTGTATTTACCTCTGCCTCTAGTATATTTCTTTGCAAGTAATGCTTCAATAACTTCAAGATCACTATCTGAACTTTTCTTTGATTCTTCTTCACTTTCTGATTGGATTTTCTTTCCCTTCTTAAGTGAAAGTTTGGCCTCAAATGTTGATTCAATATTTTTAGAAGTTGGAACATAGTTGTCATAGTTATCTAATTCAAAAGCTGTCAATCTTCTAACTAAGGCATCCAAAGTTATATTGTGATTTTGTTCACATCTTCTTTCTTGAATAGCAGATACTCTTATTACATAGATAGGAAGTAATGTTCTAAGAACCTTACTTATAACAGTTTCATCATCAATTTTTCCTCCAGAAGCTCTGATTGCACTAACACTCACCTTGATCCTTTCAACATATTTTGCAATGTTTTCATCTTCTTTCATCTTCATCTGATCAAACTGTCCTCTTAGGATTTCTACTTTGGCTCTCTTCACATTGTCATCACCACCATAAATTTTCTTCAGCTTGTTCCACATTTCATAAGCAGTTGTGTAGTCTTTGATCTCATCAAATTCTTCATAGCTGAGAGCTGATGCAATGTCTATCATCATGGTGTTATGGTTCTTTTTCTCTGCAATGTCTTCAATAGTTAATGTGCTAGTAGGAACTGTATATTCTTGATCAATATATTTGTATCCTAAATCACCAATGGAAGCCAGATGAAGTCTCATGAGACCTTGCCATGCTAAAAAGTTATCTCTATTAAGCCTTGGAATTTCTCTCTTGTAAGACATCCTGATCTTTAGCTTAGGTCCTTGAAACCCTTCTACAAGCACCAAAAGCTCTGATACCAATTGTTGGAAATATAGATGGAGTAACTGAGAGTGGGGGGGGTGAATTAGTTAACCACAAAAATATTACCATAGATCCCTTAGATGTTTTATTAAATCATTTACTGCTGTTATACTGAAAGCTTGGTTATTGCAGTGAGTATTAATTATAATTATTCTTAAGCATTCATCAGTGATTAACATACATGAATAAAGAAAGTATCATGAACACAAGAGACACCAGATTTAACGTGGAAACCCAATATGGGAAAAACCACCAATGTAACTAGTTACCTATTTTTCACTCTTCTGAAGTGAGCCCTGTTAGGAGCCAACCTAGTTAAAGTTTATAAAACACACTGTTAGGTGTGACCTTGTTAGAGGATTTAATCACCCTATTAGGAGTGGCCTTGTAAGAGGTCTTGAAACAATTCAATAGAACTGTCACCTTGTTAGAGGATTTACAAAATGACTGTTAAACCAACTCGGTTAGGAGATTTTGAAATCACTGCTACAATGGTAAGAAAGTAACAATGAAGTGACCTGAATAATGATGCAACTAAATTTCTGATTACAGATCTCTGTTCTGCTTCACTAGATCCTTCCTGATCAAATATATCTCTGCTGCTCTTCAAGGATATCTAATCATCCTTCAAAATTCGCTCACACTTTTCTTCTTTTTACTTGCACACACTTTTTAATTCACAACTTGACCTTCTATATATCATTTGGATTGTCCATTCAGATTGTCAAATCGGCACTAATAATATTACTAATCATTACAATAGTCGGCTGGAATAAACAAACTTTATTTCTCAAAATAACAAAATCCTTCACTGGGCTGACCTTACTTGGTAAACACTAATCCGAAGAGATTTCCTTTGGTGACCGAGAGAACTCGGTAAGCACTGTGAATTTTGCAACATCCTTTGGAGACCGAGTGAACTTGGTAAACACTAACTTTCCTTTGATAACCATGGAAGCTCGGTTAACACTATTTTCTGCCATATTTTTCTTTGACGCCTGAAATATCTCGGTAGATACTGAAAACCACCTGCAGACCGACTGAGCTCGGTAAATGATGGGAAATACTTTGCTAACTGACTAAGCTCAGTAAATGATATGACATTTGAGTGACATCAAAGACAACACACAATTAATCCAGCAATCTCCTTTAGACAATTGTATCCAACAATAACAGTATCCATCAAATTTAGAAGTAGCAAATGACTTACCAATCTTTTTTGTAATCTCAGTTGATAGTGTTTACTTATCTGTTCAGTACCCAATTATACTTCTTTTGTGATATGGAATCTTGAGGTTTGTGTCCATATTTATTGCATTTGGATCACTAACCATCAAATTCATGTTGTCTTGGAGTCATGCCAAATTTGGATCTACATTCAAATTCTTTATGATCATACCTATTGCATTTATAACAGTATCCATCAAATTTAGAAGTAGTAAATGACTTATCGACCTTTCTCCTACATATATTTATTGTGTGGCCCAGTTTTCCATAGTGGTAGCATGTTGGCTTCTTGTGTTTTGGAATTGTATACACATTTCTCTACTCTTCTTGATTAGATGATTCTCCTTTCTCAGTTGTAGAGTCCTTGGTAAAGCCTAATCCATTGATATCTCTTGTTCTCCTCTGATATCTTAACTATTCATTCAGTTTCCTTATACTTTCCTTAGATTTCTTTAGTATTTCATTGGTTTCTTTTTCAATTTTTAGTTCATTCTTCAGATGTTCATTTTTTTTTTATCTCATTCCAAAAATCTCAACTTTCCTTGAAATCTCCTAATTAACACCGATTAATTGATCTATCATATTGCAATGATTTTGTGTCTACCTCTATATTTCCACATCTTTCTCATTCATTCTTGTACTCATTTTCATTTTATCATCTTCTATCACTCTCTTATCATATTCAACTTTTATCTTTTGTTCTAGGACTTCCCACATTCTTACCGATTAAGCTTCTTGTTCCCTCTTCAATGATTTTACCCGCTCGATTATGATTTTGTTCTTTTTAGTCATATCTGATATGGAAGCTTTAGATTCATTAGACAAACTTCCCTTTGATTGTTCTTTAATTTCTTCAACCTGATCTTGAGTATCTTTCAGTTGATGGGCTAACTCCTTTCTCTTGTTTAGTGAATGCTTTAGTTTTCTTCTTAGTTGATCAATCTAATCATTTGCAAATTTTAGTTCCATGTTCATGTTCTTAATTAGATTTTCATGCTTATAGCTTTCCATCTCTTCAAATATTTCCTCTCAAGTGGTTAAACTTCTAAATAAGAGACTCTTCTCTGATACCAATTGTTGGAAAGTTAAGGTGCTGAGAGGCGGGGGTGAATCAGAACCTTATAAAACTTTTAACATTCAATAACTGTTTTATCCCCTTTTTCTTTGCATGCATAAAAATTTTAAAACACTATTTGCTGAATGTAAATAAAGTAAAGTAAAATCATTCATCCATCGCACATAACACATATCAACATGTTTGACACATGATTTTGGTTAGGTAGAAACCCTTGGTTAGAGGGAAAAAATGCGGTGGGGATGACACCCACAATCCTTCACTAGTGCAACATAAAGGTTGCTTGGTTAGAGCATACAAAATATCACTTTTGGTGATTTACATGATTAAGAGTAATACAAAATAAGACCTACTAAAGTCTACCTAGTCAAAGGATTTCACAACACTCATTAAGTGTGCACTCTCTTAAGAGATTTACAATAAAAATCTTGCAAAAGCTTACCCAATATGTGGTATTTAAGAATACAAAAACAATAATGTATTCTAGTAATAACTGATTTGTAATAATGCATCTACTTGTATGCTAAATTAGATCCTTTGTGCACTCTACGGTATCATTACCTTTTCCCTGACCGATTTAACCAAAATCATTCACTTCCTCTATTCAATAGCCTTAATTGCTTTATCTCTATAATGTGTTCTCTACTTCACTGTCTTCTCTCTCTTAGTCTTTTTCTTAATTCACCCTTATATAGTAAATCTGTAGTTTCCTAATTACTTGACTACATGGTTAGCAAGAGTAGGTCTATTACATAACTATGACTACATGGTTAGCATTTCCAAAGGAACCATACACTTCCCAAACCACTTGATACGATCTAGACAAGGAAAATGCAATGATGCTAAAAACCAATAATTCATGACACATGCGCAATAAATGAATGGTCAACTACCACATGATAATACAACATAATTAAACTCATGATTCCTCATCATATTATGATAGTAATGCAATTGATTCATACACAAATAATGCAAATAGTTTATTCTTGTTTATTGATATTCATCTCCTCATATAAATATACATGTCAATAATGTCACATTCTCATATTATACACAAATTCCAATAAATGAAGCTTCTATTATAGTCCATACATAGTTACTCAAATTAAATCCTTATTAACAAGGCCACGAAGAAATATAAATTCATAAGTGTACCATCATAATTTGTAAGCACCTAAGTGGTGTATAATTTCACAATTGTTTAACACCCACCTTAGTGTGTTTTCATTATAGCTTGCATAATAGGACTTCATTATTGCACTTAATGTGTACCTGTTAGTGAATAGATTTGTCTTCTAATAAAACCTTCAGAATAGCCCTTATTTTCCCAAACATGAAGACACAATAAACCACTAACAGTTGGTTTGCTTTGCAATGGAATTGTGCAAGTGCCCTCTGAATGTTAATAAGGTACAACTCCCTTGTAAGATTTGCAATGAATTTTAAAATGTTGGTATGCTTTTCACCATAAAGAAACAAAGGCATTCACATCTACCCATAACCATGAGATAGATGGAAAAACTAATATTTAGAATATAAAGAGTACATAAAAAGGAATGCACAGATTTCCCTTCCCCACACTCAACATGAGAAACAATAGAAAGGATGCATAATACATTTATGATAAAGTTAATTATTCTGAATTCACAGATTCAGAAATAACTATCTCTGTTTGATGAAATAACATTTGCATTGAAAGGATTACATAAACATCCAAATTTGCAATCTCAGAAAAATACAAACTAATACACAGATTAATCTGTATTTTATTTTATTTCTCAATACATGAATGAGTTCACAGACTTAGACCCGCACTCCACAAAATAGAAATGATGATTTCCAAAAAATGAAAAAACTCCTCTTGTTGTCCATTTTCTTCCTATTACAAATCTTGCTCCATGTAGCACATAGTCTTTCAGAAAAAGAAACCCGAACCTTGAACATGTGTAAAATTTGCTTTTTTAAAGTTTCATTCCATTTTTTGTAACTGTTTCTTGAAAAGATTATCCATTTATCTTTTCATTTTCTCCTCATCCTTTGATGACTTGGCATCTTTATAAAAATGTGGCATTAAAAAATTCCATCATGTAATGCCCTTAAGGTTAAATGGCATAAATATTTAAACTTGTACATGTGACATTTGGATATGTTTTAAACCAACATTAAAAATAAAAATTTGATGTTGGGTGGACTAAAATATTACTGGCAGTTTGGCGATGCTATTTTCTATTGTTTGTATCTTGCAAACAAGAAATAATTATTAAAATCGCTCCAGTGAAGATTTAGAGAATTAGGCTTTGTAACACATATCTGGACATGAGAAAAATCCAACGGTTGGATAAAAAGTTATGCCCCCCGTAACATGATTGTATTTTTTGTTTCTTGCAAATCCATGATTATAGAATCTATTGAAACTTTTCTTCTACACAGTCACAATGGCTGCCAACAAGATTTGTTGTCACGAAAATAGATATCTCAATGCCAATGATGAGATTTTTATCGATACCCATGCTGACCTTGAGATGAAGATGATGTAATTTTACATCATGTGCATCAAATATCCCTATTTTTAAACTCCCTAATCTGTAAATCAGCTTGCCATAGATACCTTTGCTACAACAATGCACTGCTCAGAATCCAAGTATGCACTTGGCTCATCAATATGATAAATGTTTGGAGGTTTTCCATGATATATGCATGGGGCTAGAATACTTTGAATTGAATTCCTTAGTTTAACTACTTTCAGATCACCTCTATCAATCACCACAACATCACTCATGTGTAACAAAATGCATTGTCCATCTTTCTCAGTTTTCATCTCCATGATAACTAAGGCTAGTACAATAGAGACATGGTGAGACAAATCTACTATCATGCCTTTTTAATATGAAAATAGGGTATCACAGTTAATGTCATTGAATTAGGCATTAAACTCTAGTTTCTCATTGTTATGAACATGCTACTATCGCCCACTATGAATTCATTGTACCTGCATATGGAAACTTCACTTGCTACTATGAATAATGTTTGTTGTAGAAGGATACATATAGTACCATTGATCCCTGAGCTCAAAGAAAGGCATCATCTAGTAACACATGATGTCACAGGCCAAAGAAAAAAAAAACATGAGCCTCCTCATCATTTCACTACTTGTGGTTCAGTATGGATCTCCAACTTGGTCGTAAAGTATGAATAAAATAGGCACCATATGAAATGACATGTAGTTCGCCTTCTTGCACCTTGCAGTTTTTACTATATATTTGAGAACCAAGTTGTCCATGTCAAGCATTTTTCTAGCATGAGTCGGGGAAGAGTGAAATTATGACTTTTGAACCACCCAAAGTTCCAAAAATTTAAACTCTCTAAAATTTTAAAACTGTTACATTGCTTGAACCTGTTGAACTGCATTGAACCAGTTTGAACCTCTTGAACCGGTTTGAACCATTTTGAACTATGTTCAAAGTGGTTAAACAAAGTGAACTTGTGCTTCGAACCTGAATTCAGAATCTTTGAACCTGAACTTGAGCTTGAACCTTTTGATTCACTAATTCAAGAGTTCATTTGAACATTATCTTTACAAAACATGACTTTTCAAGAGCAGTTTCAAAATAAATCACTGGGAAATTGAGGATAATTAGGAGAAAACTTCTAGGAAGGCTCAATTTTTAAAATTTGAAATTGGGGTGTAGAAGGCAAACCAATAATACCTAAATTTAAATATGGGTCCTCTATCCCTTAAATATTGTTTAAAATCAAGGCAGACTCTTATTTATAATTTTTCTCCTCTATTTTCCCTCCAATTAAATAATTCATTTAATCTCCTAGGCCTTATGTCACCATTTTTGGTGAGCTTAGTGTTCTATCCCAACCTTTAAATTGAATATTTGATCTTTTCTCACATCCATTGAGTTCTAGGACCCACAATTTCAGTTTGGTCTTGAAATAGGTGGTATAGGTTGGCTTAGCTAATCTATACCTAGGTTTAGGTTGGCTCATCTGATCTATACCCTGCATTTTAAGCCCACATTTAAATTAGGTTCTCATTGCAGTGAATTAATGAGGGATTTGGCTCTATAGTCGACTCTCTCAATTCTATCTCCCAATTTTGTATAAAATCAAGCCTCACACTTCATTTTAGTAAGATGAAAGAAATTGCAAGGTTGGAGCCCCAATTTGAAGATATCCCATGAAGTGAGGACTTGCCAATAAAGGTTGCATTAATCTTCCATCAAGCATTCAAGCATTCAAAACCATTTTGTCAACATCATGGAGTTACAAAAGAATTATGATGGTGACTAGGAGATCACTAAATATTTATTGGCTTGTATCCTTCCTGTTTGGATTTGGGTATAGTTTCATGTTATCTTTAAATCAACATATTTTTTCTTCAAATCTATACTTTTTACATGCTTTCAATCAGACATTGATTTCATTTTCATATAGGGATTTGTTTATCACATTAGGGTAGATCTTTAGATTATATTTATGCATCTTATCTCATATAAATTTAGACATACTCTAGATTCATGAGCACTACACAATTATCTCTTTTATATTGGCTATTCATGGAGGTAGAAATCACCAAAATGGGGAGTTGACCAAGGCAAACCCTTAAATAGTCATCCACACACAAATTTCTTAGATTTGCAAGTGTAGAAGACCTTAGAAATAGTTGTCAAAACTTTTGTGGCATCCTAGCACTGAGAAATTTAGTCTACAACTTGTTTGGGAAGAAAACTATGGGTATATATCAACACAATTGATCTATACCAGGTATAGATTATCCCAGCTAATATGTACCTACCAAAAAGTAGTAAAATTTAACCTATAGTCAGATACAAGTCTCTGTATCATCTTAAAATGGAAGCACTTCCATGATAAGAGCATTTAGCCCTCCGAGTAAGTGGTTTGGGGTCATGTTAAGCACCTTGATTGGGTCTTTGCATGTGTTTGGCTTTCTTCCCGCTTTCCACTTCTTCCCTGCACTTGATTTCTTCATTCTAGGTGAAATTAGGGCTAGGATCCTAAGGATTCTCCTTAATTTCCCTCTTTCATGGCTCAATTTTCTAGGTAGGATTTAGAAATAGGTCCTCCTAGCCTTCATCATAGTAATCATAGGATTTTATGTCTATCCCTGACATTCTGTCCTATCCTGATATCATTTCTAGGTTTCTGGGCATCCTCGGGACCTCTTGACCTGGTTCTGACTGAATCTGGGCCCAGGGTCAAATTTGAGGTTGATCCTGACTAGGTCAGGATCAAGCTCGAACCTGACTAGGTCAGGTCCAACCTTGATTTTTCCCCCCTCATTCAAATTTCTAGAATCCTGGATTTCTGCGCATCGGGCTTTCGGGATATTTATTTTCCCGCCTTCGGGTTAACCATTTCAGGTTTCAGGATGGTAAATCCTTTAATTGCATTTAATCTAGGTATATTTTCTAAAGGTTAGGACCTAATTGGGATTTAATTCTCCAAGGTGACCCCTCTAGAGGATTGTGCCCTAGTTCACTATAAAAGGAGGCCTTCCTCTCTCATTTTCATCATCACATCTCATCCACAATCAAGCAATTGCTCTCAAGTTCTCAAGCGTTCAAGCAAGTCTTCAAGCATTCAAGTATTCATCCATCAAGGAGATCCATTATTATCTATTGAAGGATTCAATCTCTTTGGAGCCCCCTTTGATGATCCATTCTTCTAAATTCATTCAAGCCCTCTCATATGCAAAGATCAAGTCAAGATTGGTGTTGAAGATCAAATGCCATTGATTGGAGACATCCTACATTCATCCTACATCTATTGAAGCATTCCCACTTGTGGATTTGAGGATTCGAATCCTCTACAAGGACTTCAACATAAGTGAGGTACATGTGCAAAATTTTAGATCTAAGAGTGAATTTGGATACCCTTTTCAACAAACTTTCAAGATCTGCGAACAGAATTTGAATCAGACTTCAAATAAAGAATGTAGTATTTGACCGTTTATGAGGGTCAAACTCGACTTGAGCTCATCTTGGAGAAAGATATCTGGGTTTTCTTTGTCTCGACATTTCCAGTCTGGAATAGGTTTCAAAATTGCCCAAAAGTATACACAGACATCAGAATTTGACATTTTCTAGATCTACCCTAATTTGAGGTTAGTATTTGTATTTCAATTATTCCATATTTCAAACATAATTTCATTCATAGGGAAATATTGGATTTACTCTCTCTCTCTCTCTCTCTCTCTCTCTCTCTCTCTCTCTCTCTCTCTCTCTCTTCCATATTCTTCATAAATTGATTCAATTGTGTATTAACCTCTTGGTTGATCAAATTGGATCTCTTCTTTGGGAATTTGGGTTTTGAGAATAGATCTCATATTTCCCCCTTTCCTATTCATTTTGGTGAACCCGACATACTTACTCTCTTTTCTTTTGTGGAATTGGATGCCTTATTGTGCTTTCCTTTTATCTTGTTAATATTATATTTTTCCTTTGTGTTAGATCTTGCATGCTAATTAGATTTGATATTCATACTTTATGTGTTCTTAGTTTAGTTCATTTGCATTACATTGGTTTATGAGCTTTACTACCACTAGTCCTACTTATAAAATTCTGGTTAGACGAATTCGTAGACACATGGGTGCCTTTGATCCTGAATCTTCCTCTCCTTTCCTTAGGATCCTAGATGATAACTTGATTCTTCATGATTCCAATCCTACTATGGAGCAAAGCTCTTCTCACCCATCTCATGATGAGGACAATGCTTTAAGAGTTCCTCCTAAGCAAGTTCAAAAACTTTCCATTGAACTTGATAAAATGGGTAATTGGCTTCTTCATGAGAACCATAATCAAGATTCCATTCAAGCTATAGAGGCTCTTAAGAAAGTTCTCTATGATAGTGATCAAGGTGTTAACCTCTTGCGTGGTATTACTCACCTTGTGCATTCAAATGTTAAACCTTTAGTTCAAGAAGCTCAAGATTTAGGGTTGATTCCTCCTATCACTAGTGTTGAACCTCCTTCTAATCCTTTACCTAGTATTCCTACCTATACTCCTCCTGTGGTGACTGTGACGGTTCCCTTTGTTCCTATGAATGTTCCTCCTATGTCCCTTACTACATCACAACCTTCATATCATAATGTTCCTTTCACTTATTCCAATCCACTTCCAACTGTAGTTCCTAGTGCTCCTCCAGTTGTGTCTTCTATTCCTGCAGCTTCTTACACTTTACCTAGTGTGTCTAATGTTGCTACTATTTCCTCTCATGATTAAAAAATCATCAGTTTGGCTCAGACTGTGTCATCCTTACAACAACAACTTGCTTCCTTAACTCAAAAAAAGTTTAGTATTCCTACATGTGACATGGGAAGTCCCTTGTCCCAAGACATCATTCATACTCCTATTCCTCAGCAAGGTGAGATGCCTCGTCTTGAGAATTATAATGGAAAAGGAGATCCTGTTCATCATGTTAAAACATTCCAAATCCTTTGTAGTGATTATGCTCATGACCATAGGATTTTAGCCAAACTGTTTGCTAGGACCTTCCGTGACAAGGCCTTACAATGGTATTGTTCCTTGCCTCCTCATTCTATTGATTCCTTTCCTCAGCTTGTTAATGCCTTTATTCAACAATTTCAAAATAATATTGGCCCGCAAGTGTCTTTGACTAATTTAATGCATTATAAACAAAGTGCTAAGGAAAAATTGACTGAATTTATTGGTAGATTTAAGCATTTGTATGCTCAAATTTCCTATCCTGTTCTTGATATTGATATTCAACACATGTTTATTTCAAATCTGCAAAAGGACATTAGAGATAAGATTCTGCTTACTGAATTTACCTCTTTTCAACAACTTTGTGGAGCACTTCATCATTATCAATTACAAGTGAGTCAATTTGAGAGCAACACTCCAATGGCTCCTATTCCAGTTGATAAGAGTGATGCTGCTCCTAATTCAAACAAATTTTAAAAATTCAACAACTATGTCAAGATAAACAAACAAGCGAATGCAGTTGTTGATCAAGTTGCTGTTGCATCTGACAATGCCACTTCCACATCCACTCCTTTTTGATTAAATCGTACATTTAATCCTCTTTCTGAATCTTTATATGCTATTATGAATAGGTTGTTAGTTGCTAATATGATTACTTTACCTCCTATTTGACCTCTATTACCTATTACGATTGCATCTAAATCTTTTGATCAAAATGCTTTTTGTCACTATCATCGTCAGAATGGTCATGATACTGAGAAACATTATTCTTTAAAACATAAGGTTCAAGATCTAATTGATTCTAAGGCTTTATCTGTTGATAATCTAGATAGTAGTGGGAATAAATTTATCTCTCCTCCTAATCAGAACCTTCAAATCTATACGAAACCTTTACCTACACATGATACTAATACTATTGCTCAACCATCTGCTATGGACATTATGTATGATTCAAAGATGGATGATCTCAATCATATTGTTAATCAAGTGGAGCATGTTGTTCAATTTGTATCTCCACCTCAACCTCAATTTCAACCTCAACCTCAGATTCAACCTCAAGTTCAATCTCAATCTCAACCAAAACCTAAGCCTAAAATGAAAACTCAACCTAAACCTTGACAATAATTTAAGAATAAGAGACCTTGGGAACTTTTGATTACCTTTGATGACTCTGAGACTATTAAAGCTCCTAATGGTCCCCTTTACATTGCTGCTAGGATTGCTCAGAAACCTACTTGTAGTACCTCCATATTTTGCTTTCAATTTTTCAGATGCCATAATCTTTTAGGCCACATTGCATGTGTGCATTTATGGATATTGTTTCAGTGATTGTGGATTTATCTGGATTATGTTTATGCTATGATGTTATGTGATTGCATATTTAGATGATTATGTTAATTATGATGTGATGTTTCATGTTTCAGTTGGTTTATGATATACTTACCCCATACTAGCATGTGTATGGTGTTCATATGTATGTATCTATATTATGTGTCTTTATGGTAGAGGGTGGAGGCATAGTTACTCGCTTTGTTGAGATCCACATGATCGACCCTACCCTATCATTGCTTGTTATATGTTGTTTGTACATGCTCTATTTTGTGATGACAGGTTTGTAGGTACAGGGCATCGTCTTCCCTGAATTGGCAGGAGTGAGCGTGCCCATAAAACACTCGTCTCAATGGTAAAGAGGGGAAATGACAGATGGACCCAAAACCCAATCCTTAGCCTATTTATCCTAATTGTTGGATAAAGTATCAGTTGACTACCTTGCCCGAGTTTGGTTAGTTTGACCTAATTTGTGGATCCCATCTTGTGAGTTTGTATGATGCATGAATGTTCCTGAAATATTGCTTTGATTTAATTATTTGCTATGGTTATTTTAATTATAATATAGAGGGAAGATATTGATTAGAGTAGTACTTGTGTCGTTGAATAATTATTAATTAAATAAAAATCAAATATGAGAATATTTGAATTTAATTAATTAATTGTGCTAAATTATGATTTAATATGTTTTTATTAAATTGTTGAAAATTAGAGCATGATTTAATTGTGTCATAATTATTAAATAATTTAAATGTGGAATTTTATATTACATGTGCTTTATTGATTTATGTGAAATTGGATTTCATAAAGTAACTTGTTAAAAATTCCATGTGAGTTGTGCATAAATAATATATTTTATAATTATTAATTGGTATTTTCCCTCAACTCAAAAAAAAGAGGAGTTTGATTAGGAGTTGTCTGGTGACTCATTAGGGTTTGCATGATAGGTGGATTGGATTTTCTATTTGGGGAAAATTTGCATTCATTTTGGAGAACCAGGTTTTGTTGGAATTTTCAATTTGGGGAGAGAGAGCATTTTTGGAATATTTTTTTTGTGCTATCTTGTGTTCTTGAGAATTTGGTGTGTGAAATTTTCTGGGTGAAGTGTGTGTGCATCTGGATTTGGATTCTACATATGTTGTGATTCAGAGTTGCAGGGTTTGAGCTTCTACATTTCAGATTTGGGAGATTCATCAACCTAGAGACAAATCTACATCAAATTTATAGCATTGGAATTGAGGTAGGGTTTTGATGAATTTTCTAGTATTTTTGTCTATAGAAAATTATGTAAAATTTGCTTTGTTTGTTTGATTCTGAGGGTTAGATTAGTAATTTTGGTTAAGCTTTCATTTTTAGGATTTTAAAAGCTATTAGAAAGCTTTTTCAGTATTTTATTATTACTTGGCACAGTAGGGAAATGCTGGCAAAATTTTTTGGGAAAAATTCCACCTAGAACTCATAGAAAACAAAAAATCAAATCTGGTATAGTTAGACTATAGAGAAATGAAATTCAATAAATGGGTTGGGAAGAAAAAATGATTTTTGTTTGAAAAAATGAATTCTGGGCAAAAAAATACCCCTTATGTGAAAAATAAGAGTAAAAATATTTTACACCAGTTAATAAAATTAGCATACTTGTTGAAAATTTTACCAAAAAATTTGTATTGCATTAGAATACAAATTAATTAACAAATAGAATAGGACAAAATGTAATTCAAATAATTTTTTTTTTCTATTCTGGAAAATTTTTCAAACCTGTGTGTTTTTCCGTTTCTGGAAAAGGCCATTGGAAAAAAAAATATTCCCTTTGGAATCCCGAGATTAGTAATATATATATATATATATATCTCTTAGCCAATGTGTTAGTTGTATTTTATTTTATTTTTAAAAAAAAATACATGTATAGAAAAAAATAAGTGATGTATTGAAAAAGTTACTTTTAAAAAAAAAAGGTTAAATAATAACATGAGGGAGGCACAGGTTTCGAAACCGTACCCCCCTGACTTTTTGTCTGTCACGCTTTTTGAAAAGCGTTAAATTTAATATAAAAAAAAATAATTTTTAAAAAAAAATATATTAGTTGGGAGGTGGGGACACCACCTCCCTACCATTCCCTTTTCGCAGGCCTAGGCACGATACTTATGGTACCGTGTGGCGAGAACCTGCGGCGGTACCAGTGGGTACCGTTCGCAGACCTGCGGCGGTACCATTGCGTACTGTGCGCAGGGGTTTAAGGGCGGGGCCCTTCAAAAAAATAGTTTTTTTTAAATTTTTTTTTGTTATGATTTATTTTTAATATAAATTAATTTTATTGTTATGATTTATTTAAAGAAATTAATAAATTTTATTATAATATAAATAAAATTTATTAGTCTGTTTTGTTTAATTTATTAGTAAATTTTATTTTAGTATTAGTTAAAATTATTAATATGTTTTAATCAAATATTAGTAAATTTTATTAATATATTTTGTTAATATGATTTACTTAATATCGGAAATGGATGTTATTTTTCACTAATTTTGTTTAGTGAATTTTTATTAGGAATATTTAAACTCAAATGGCATTTATGTGTAATTAAATCAAGTCTAGAAATGATTTATATAATGATTAATTTTGTCATTGATGTGTTTCAATTATACGCTCAAATTGAACTTTTAATTAGCATTGATTGTATAGGTTATTGGATATTGGAACATGCTTCATTTATACTGAAATTGGCTGTTTTCTGCAATATGGTTTTATCTTTCCTAGATGTTAAGTTTGTCAGTTTTATGGGAATCAGATGACCTAGGAAAGACAGAGGCTTGGGAATTATCTGTTATTCATGCTGTTTATCATGTTTGGCGTGAGTGTGATCTGTTTATGTTCCAGATGACCTTTTTAGGCTCTTGTTGTATTTGTGAATTTAGTGATTATGTTTATGTAGTCAGTCCGGGTTTCTGTGATGATTCTGGATGCGTGACTATCTATTTTATTTGAGATTTGATCTAGGAGAGATCTGTGAGCCTAGGGTAGTTTACCTAGATATGTGTTAGGAGGTGGCTTGCAATAAGCGCCAGGGCCCTCAAGTGGCTGCTGTGGATCACTTATTGTAAGTTATTGTAAACAAGTGATAACCTAATTGAATTAAGGGAAATAAATGAACCTAATAAGATAGTTTCCTCTCCCATGCTTGAGTGCTAGTATAGACTGAGATGAGGATGAGATGATGCTTACCACCTATTGAGGTGTGTGTTCTGGCATAGTTAATGGCTTCGTCAGTACGAGAAGTCATTGATTTCGTGTATGGTCACTTGAGTGCCGGGATCCAGAGAGATTACGAGGATGAGACTCAAGGGTTAGACATACATGATGACACCTTCCTACACATAGTCTAGTTATCCTACAGGGTCGGTTGCCTCTGGATTAGTGAGTCATACCTTTCACTACTTTTGTTGACCTTGAGTTAGTAAGCTATCAGGATTCCTTTCCTAGTGGTGTTTCCTATATTGTCTTGATTATCTGATTGGGGTCCAATGTTATCTCCTCAGCATGGTGGGGTAAACCTTTGTGGTTCTACATAGACAGGTGGTAGTGATTCTTTACTATTTGAGATTTGACGTCCTTGTGTCGGTGCTTGATGGTGTCCTTGAAGTTGGATCCTTGTGCTACTTCATCATTGATGTTCTTATGTACTTATTCTTTATTGCAAATCTTGTATTAGAGTATCACATGTGATACCTAATCTGGATATTGTAATTTAGTTGTTAGAATGATTAATGCATACCTTGTGACATGTGCAGTGGATGTATGTTTATTAGAATTAATGATTGTTCATGAAATGTAAACATTACGATGTAACTGTTGTATTTAATTTATGGAATCTTTTGTTGATGTTATTCAATGTGTTATGTTAGTAAGTAATACTATGTCATGAGACCCATTAGATTTATGACCTGTGTTTACAATGTGTGTTATGTGGGATAATGGTTATTGCTTTCATGTAATTGTATACCTTGAATGTAAACTTTAGAAAAAAAATAAAATTTTTCACCAAACTTAGTATCATGTTCTAGGTTAGTTTCTTTTGGGTTCCCTGGTGGGGCGTTACATTTGGTATCAGAGCCAGGTTTCTACACTGGGAACTCTAGGTATGTACACTCATTAGGTCTTATGTGTGTAGTTTTAACTTGAAAAAAAAACATAGACATATAACAATTCTATTTTTAGACTGATTACTTTATGATCATCTTGTCTTTATTTATGTTTTGATATATGTTCGTGGGTGTTTGCTGGTTTCTTCATGTTGTAGGAATCATGCCTATAACTAGAGTAGCCAGAGGCAGAGGTAGAGGTAGGTCAGGTGGATGTGGTAGGGGAAGACAACCTAGCCCTTCCACCAGTGTTGAGCAAGTAAGTAACTGCCAGCAGTCGAGAGATGAGCAGGGTGGTGAGTAGCAGGGAGAATCTGATGGGTAGGATACTAGATAGCTCCTTTGAGTAATCCTTGCTTGTCTTGGTCCTGATAAGGATAGAGAAGATCAGGAGGGTTCACATCATTCCCATAGGAATGAAGGAGAGAGAAATAGGGAAACATCCAGGAGTCCTCTTAAGAGGAAATTTACTATGGATCCTTCAGTGGTTGCAGCAAACCATATGAGGGACCTTATGAGGGGAAAGCCTATTCCCTTTGATGGGAAGGGTACAAGACTTGAGGTAGAGACATGGTTAATAGCATTGGAATGAAGTTTTTCCATGCACCCATTCAGCAGCAACACCAGAGCTAGATGTGCTATGACTCAGCTCACAGATTTTGCAGCAGTATGGTGGAAAATTGAGGAAGAGAAGTTGGGTGTTCAAATGGACACAGTTACTTGGGAATTGCTCTTGGAGAATTTCTGAGAATGTTTCTTATCAGATCAAAGGAGGAAATAGAGGGCTGATGAGTTCCATAATTTGAAGCAGCTGACTATGACCGTGAATGAATATGAGTGTAAGTTCTTTGAACTTAAGCAGTATGCCAAATTTGGACAGGACACAGCCCTATTGGTGCAACATTTTATCAGGGGGCTGAATGCCCGCATTAGTGGAAAGGTCTTACTCTTTGAGCCTAAGACCCTCAGAGAAGTGATTGTGAAGGCTACACTCACTAAGGCTAATATAGCCTCAGGCTATGATCGGCAACCAGGTGGTTCTTTAGGATCAGGGTTCAGAGGGAACCAGTCCCAAGGTAATAGAAACTTTGAGTAGTCATCAAACTTCTATAAGGGTAACCAGAACCATTAGTAGGCTAAAACCCTTCCACCTCCTTCTCAGAGTAGTGGTTCTCATTCCAGGAACTTCTAGAATGGCAAGTGCTCTAAGTGCAATCTAACTACTCAACTAGCTCAGAGTGTACAACAAAGTGCTAGTAAAGGCAACTTTCAGCAATCTAGTGCACCATCCGGAGGAAAGAGTAACTTCAGAAACACAGGATGTTTCACATGTGGACAATTTGGGCACATAGTAGTGAATTGCCCACAATGTCCCCCATAGTACTCTTCTCAGAGGCCAGCAGCTTTTGAACCCACAGTTGGAGATGTAGGGCGGACACATAGAGTGTTTGTCGC
Source organism: Chamaecyparis obtusa (assembly GCA_027943335.1). Taxonomy (NCBI): domain Eukaryota; kingdom Viridiplantae; phylum Streptophyta; class Pinopsida; order Cupressales; family Cupressaceae; genus Chamaecyparis; species Chamaecyparis obtusa. The sequence goes on along the minus strand of BSBK01011231.1, from coordinate 1,163,134 downwards.
ATTGGATCAGCGGTAGACATATCATCAGGGTATGGTAGTTGAGACCACATGTACTATTCGAGGCATACCCATTTCTATTTTATATGATTCTGGTGCTACTGACTCTTTTATATCTCCACTTTTAGTTGAGCATTGTGGGTTGGTGGATACAAAGCAAGGTAGTTTTTGGCAAGTGGAACTAGCCTCAGGAGCTAGGGTTGTGATAGGATCTTTGGTCCCTAGGTGTGAACTAAATTTGGGTAAATTCTCTACCACTGTAGATCTACGTGTGATTCCTTTGGGATCATATGGGGTTGTGCTAGGTATGGATTGGTTAGAAGCTCATGGAGCTAGCATCGACTATAGGAAGAAGACCATCATTTGCAAGGATGATGAGGGTATAGAGTGTCAGATAGTGGGTATCCCATGACCTATTTCTCTCCGAATGATTTCAGCTATGCAACTAAAGCATTGTATGCGAAAGGGTTGCCAGATGTTTGCAGTGACTCTGAATGAGATTGATGAAGAGGAGAGTGAAGACAGGACCCTAGATCATCCAGTGTTGTAGGAATTTCTTGATGTCTTTCTGATAGAGATTCCAGGTATGCCACCTAAGCATGGCATTGATTTCTGGATCGAGCTTGTTCCAGGAGCTGAGCCTATCTCTAGAGCTCCATACAGGATGACTACTCATGAGTTGAGTGAGCTCAAGCTTCAATTGGAAGAATTGTTGGCAAAGGGGAGCATTAGACCTAGTGTTTCTCCATGGGGAGTACCAGTCCTCTTCGTTAAGAAGAAGGATGGATCTTTACGCTTGTGTATTGACTACAGACAGTTGAACAAGGTAACGATTAAAAATAGATATCCATTGCCATGCATTGATGATTTATTTGATCAGATTAAGGGAGCTAAGGTGTTCTCTAAAATTGATCTGAAGTCAGGGTATCATCAGCTACGGATTCATGATGCAGATATTCATAAGACTGCATTCCGTACATGGTATGGGCATTATGAGTTCATAGTGGTACCTTTTGGCTTGACGAACACTCCATCCATGTTCATGTGCTTAATGAATGGAGTGTTTTGAGAGTATCTGGATTAGTTTGTATTGGTTTTATTGGATGACATATTGGTATACTCTAAATCCATAGAAGAACATGAGGAACATCTTAGACAGGTTTTGCAGTGTTTGAGGGAGAATCAACTTTATGCTAATGCAAAGAAGTGTGATTTCTTTCAGATAGAGATTCAGTATCTTGGTCATATGATTTTAGGAGAAGGTATCTCGGTAGATCTTTCAAAGATTCAGGAAATTGTGGAGTGGCCAGTACCCACTAATGTGTCTAAAGTCTGTAGTTTCATGGGTTTGGCCGGATATTACCGTAGATTTGTCAAGGACTTCTCTAGGGTTGCACACCCTATCACCTCATTGCAAAGGAAAGGGAAGAAGTTCATTTGGATAGAGAAGTGTGAGGAAGCTTTCCAGAAGCTTAAGGGGTGTTTGACCAGTGCCCCTATTCTAGCAGTACCAGATCCAACCAGAGATTTTGTTATATGCACTGATGCATCTTTAGAGGGTATTGGAGTAGTCCTCATGTAGGAAGGATGAGTGATTGCATATGAGTCTCACAAACTCAAGGATCATGAGCTTAATTATCCTACACATGGTCTTGATTTGGTAGCGATTGTCCATGCTTTAGTTAGATGGAGACACTTTCTATTAGGGCACCATTTTGAGCTTCATAGTGATCACCGTAGTCTTCAGTATATATTTACCCAACCTAATCTGAATGCTAGATAGAGAAGGTGGATGGAATTCCTTTGCGAGTATGATTTTGAGATCAAATACATCCAGGGTAAAGAAAATGTGGTAGCGGATGTTTTGAGTTGCAAGAAGAAGATTGTATTAGCTATGACTCTTAGTGTGGATTTGAGGAGCAAGCTTCTTCAGTCACTTTCCAGGGATACTTTGTATTAGGAGGTGAGTTCAGTGATTGAGTCAGGGAGACCATTGGAGGGTAGGTTCTCAGGTTTTGTCTTGGAGTTAGATGGACTTATGCGACATAAGGGCCAGATATATGTACCACCATTGGATGATTTACGTTCATTGGTTTTATCAGAGGCTCATCGTGCACCTTATTCAGCACATCCAGGTGTTAAGAAGATGCACACAGACTTATGACAGCTTTATTATTGGCCTAGCATGAAACGTGACATTGCGGATTTTGTGGCTAGATGTTTAGAGTGTCAGAGGGTCAAGGTAGATCATCAGCATCTAGTAGGGCTTTTACAGCCTAATCTCATTCCATCTTGGAAGTGGGATATTATTTCTATGGACTTTATTGTTGGATTACCTATGACTCCTCATAGACATGTTGCTATCATGGTGATTGTTGATCAGTTGACTAAGGTGGCACACTTTTCTCCCATGAGATCTTCTTATACAACAGCTTCTGTGGCCAGGGTCTTCATGCAGGATATAGTGAGACTTCACGGAGTTCCACGTAAGATTATCTCTGATCGTAATCCTATTTTTACATTTGCATTTTGGACTTCACTACAACATGATCTTGGTGCTTAGTTGAATTTCAGTTCGGCATATCACCCTGAGACCGATGGTCAGACAGAATGGGTTAATCAAGTGCTGGAGGATATGTTGAGGATGTATGTCATGGACAGAAAGACTCACTGGGAGGATTATCTTTATCTAGTGGAGTTTTCTTACAACAATGGATATCATAGTTCCATTGGCATGTCACCCTTCCATGCATTGTATGGACATCCTTGTCGTACACCATTGAGTTGGGACAGACTGGAGGACCATATTCTTATTGGTCCAGATATGCTTTGTGACATGGAGCACTAGGTGATTCATATCCGAGAGCATGTCGCTATTGCACAAGATAGACAAAAGAAGTATGCAGAAGCTCACTAGATTGATAGGCAATTTGTAGTTGGGGACAAATTATTCTTGAGAGTGCATTTGTGGAAGAGTCCAGTCTATTATGGAAAGGGTTCAAAGTTGGCGCCTTAGTTTGTTGGTCCTTTTGAGATCCTAGAGAGGATAGGTCCAGTTGCATACGGTCTTACTTTTCCACCCAGCTTATCATGCATTCATGATGTATTCCATGTTTCAGTACTTAGATGATATATTCCTAATGTTACACATGTACTTGATTGGAATGCTTTACAGGTGGAGGATGGGCAGCTGGCCTTAGAGCCCATACATATCCTATAGCATCGGGATTTGATCCTCAGGGGTTGAATCATCGACCAGGTAAGGATCGAATGGGATCCAAACGATGAGACAACAGCTACTTGGGAGGATGCAGCTAGATTCTGAGAATCTTATCCCTACTTGTTTGTAGGCTTCCAGGAGTAAGGCTGATACAAGGGGGGGTGGATGTAGTACCTCCGTATTTTTCTTTTAGTTTTTCAGATGCCATACTCTTTTAGGCCACATTGCATGTGTGCATTTATGGATATTGTTTCAGTGATTGTGGATTTATCTGGATTATGTTTATGCTATGATGTTATGTGATTTCATATTTAGATGATTATGATAATTATGATGTGATGTTTCATGTTTTAGTTGGTTTATGATATACTTACCCCATACTAGCATGTGTATGGTGTTCATATGTATGTATCTGTATTATGTGTCTTTATGGTAGAGGGCGGAGGCGTAGTTACTCACTTTGTCGAGATCCACATGATTGACCGTACCCTATCATTGCTTGTTATATGATGTATGTACATGCTCTATTTTGTGATGACAGGTTTGCAGGTATAGGGCCTCATCTTCCTTGAATTGGTAGGAGTGAGCGTGCCCATAAAACACTCATCTCAATGGTAAAGAGGGGAGATGACAGATGGACCCAAAACCCAATCCTTAGCCTATTTATCCTAATTGTTGGATAAAGTATCGGTTGACTACCTTGCCCAAGTTTGGTCAGGTTGACCTAATTCATGGATCCCGTCTTGTGAGTTTGTATGATGCATGAATGTTCCTGAAATATTGCTTTGATTTAATTGTTTGCTATGGTTATTTTAATTATAATATAGAGGGAAGATATTGATTAGAGTAGTACTTGTGTCGTTGAATAATTATTAATTAAATAAAAATCAAATATGAGAATATTTAAATTTAATTAATTAATTGTGCTAAATTATGATTTAATATGTTTTTATTAAATTGTTAAAAATTAGAGCATGATTTAATTGTGTCATAATTATTAAATAATTTAAATGTGGAATTTTATATTACATGTGCTTTATTGATTTATGTGAAATTGGATTTCATAAAGCAACTTGTTAAAAATTCCATGTGAGTTGTGCATAAATAATATATTTTATAATTATTAATTGGTATTTTCCCTCAACTCAAAAAAAAGAGGAGTTTGATTAGGAGTTGTCTGGTGACTCATTAGGGTTTGCATGATAGGTGGATTGGATTTTCTATTTGGGGAAAATTTGCATTCATTTTGGAGAACCAGGTTTTGTTGGAATTTTCAATTTGGGGAGAGAGAGCATTTTTGGAATATTTTTTTTGTACTATCTTGTGTTCTTGAGAATTTGGTGTGTGAAATTTTCTGGGTGAAGTGTGTGTGCATCTGGATTTGGATTCTACATATGTTGTGATTCAGAGTTGCAGGGTTTGAGCTTCTACATTTCAGATTTGGGAGATTCATCAACCTAGAGACAAATCTACATCAAATTTATAGCATTGGAATTGAGGTAGGGTTTTGATGAATTTTCTAGTATTTTTGTCTATAGAAAATTATGTAAAATTTGCTTTGTTTGTTTGATTCTGAGGGTTAGATTAGTAATTCTGGTTAAGCTTTCATTTTTAGGATTTTAAAAGCTATTAGAAAGCTTTTTCAGTATTTTATTATTACTTGGCACAGTAGGGAAATGCTGGCAAAATTTTTTGGGAAAAATTCCATCTAGAACTCATAGAAAATGAAAAAATCAAATCTGGTATAGTTAGACTATAGAGAAATGAAATTCAATAAATGGGTTGGGAAGAAAAAATGATTTTTGTTTGAAAAAATGAATTCTGGGCAAAAAAATACCCCCTCTGTGAAAAATGAGAGTAAAAATATTTTACACCAGTTAATAAAATTAGCATACTTGTTGAAAATTTTACCAAAAAATTTGTATTGCATTAGAATACAAATTAATTAACAAATAGAATAGGACAAAATGTAATTCAAATAAATTTTTTTTTAAATTCTGGAAAATTTTTGAAGCCTGTGTGTTTTTCCGTTTCTAAAAGAGGGCATTGGAAAAAAAATATTCCCTTTGGAATCCCGAGATTAGTAATTTAAATATATATATATATATATATATCTCTTTCTCTCTCTCTCTCTCTCTCTCTTTTAGCCAATGTGTTAGTTCTATTTTTAAAAATAAAAAATAAAAATATATATATGTATAGAAAAAAATAGGTGATGTATTGAAAAAGTTACTTTAAAAAAAAAAAGTTAAATAATAACGAGGGAGGCACGGGTTTCGAAACCGTACCCCCCCTAACTTTTTGTCTGTCACGCTTTTTGAAAAGTGTTTAATTTAATATAAAAAAATAATTTTTTTTAAAAAAATATATTAGTTGGGAAGTGGGGACACTAGGCCCCCACCATTCCCTTTTCAAAGGCCTGGACACGGTACTCATGGTACCGTGTGGCAGGCACCTGCGGCGGTACCAGTGGGTACCGTTCGCAGACCTATGATAGTACCATTGCGTACTGTGCGCAGGGGTTTAAGGGCGGGGCCCTTCAAAAAAACAATTTTTAAAATTTTTTTTTTGTTATGATTTATTTTTAATATAAATTAATTTTATTGTTATGATTTATTTAAAAAAATTAATAAATTTTATTATAATATAAATAAAATTTATTAGTCTGTTTTGTTTAATTTATTAGTAAATTTTATTTTAGTATTAGTTAAAATTATTAATACGTTTTAATCAAATATTAGTAAATTGTATTAATAGATTTTGTTAATATGATTTACTTAATATCGGAAATGGATGTTATTTTTCACTAATTTTGTTTAGTGAATTTTTATTAGGAATATTTAAACTCAAATGGCATTTATGTGTAATTAAATCAAGTCTAGACATGATTTATATAATGATTAATTTTGTCATTGATGTGTTTCAATTATACGCTCAAATTGAACTTTTAATTAGGATTGATTGTATAGGTTATTGGATATTGGAACATGCTTCATTTATACTAAAATTGGTTATTTTCTGCAATATGGTTTTATCTTTCCTAGATGTTAAGTTTGTCAGTTTTATGGGAATCAGATGACCTAGGAAAGACAGAGGCTTGGGAATTATCTGTTATTCATGCTATTTATCATGTTTGGCGTGAGTGTGATCTGTTTATGTTCCAGATGACCTCTTTAGGCTCTTGTTGTATTTGTGAATTCAGTGATTATGTTTATGTAGTCAGTTCGGGTTTCTATGATGATTCTGGATGCGTGACTATCTATTTTATTTGAGATTTGATCTAGGAGAGATCTGTGAGCCTAGGGTAGTTTACCTAGATATGTGTTAGGAGGTGGCTTGCAATAAGTGCCAGGGCCCTCAAGTGGCTGCTGTGGATCACTTATTGTAAGTTATTATAAACAAGTGATAACCTAATTGAATTAAGGGAAATAAATGAACCTAATAAGATAGTTTCCTCTCCCATGCTTGAGTGCTAGTATAGACTAAGATGAGGACGAGATGATGCTTGCCACCTATTGAGGTGTGTGTTCTGGAATAGTTAATGGCTTCGTCAGTACGAGAAGTCATTGATTCTGTGTATGGTCACTTGAGTGCCGGGATCCAGAGAGATTACCAAGATGAGACTCAAGGGTTAGACGTACATGATGACACCTTCCTACACATAGTCTAGTTATCCTACAGGGTCGGTTGCCTCTAGATTAGTGAGTCATACCTTTCACTACTTTTGTTGACCTTGAGTTAGTAAGCTATCAGGATTCCTTTCCTAGTGGTGTTTCCTGTATTTCTTGATTATCTGATTGGGGTCCAATGTTATCTCCTCAGCACGGTGGGGTAGACCTTTGTGGTTCTACACGGACGGGTGGTAGTGATTCTTTACTATTTGAGGTTTGACGTCCTTGTGTCAGTGCTTGATGGTGTCCTTGCAGTTGGATCCTTGTGCTACTTCATCATTGATGTTCTTATGTACTTATTCTTTATTGTAAATCTTGTATTAGAGTATCACATGTGATACCTAATCTGGATATTGTAATTTAGTTGTTAGAATGATTAATGCATACCCTGTGACATGTGCAGTAGATGTATGTTTATTAGAATTAATGATTGTTCATGAAATGTAAACATTATGATGTAACTGTTGTATTTAATTGATGGAATCTTTTGTTGATGTTATTCAATGTGTTATGTTAGTAAGTAATACTACGTCATGGGACCCATTAGATTTGTAACCTGTGTTTACAATGTGTGTTATGTGGGATAATGGTTATTGCTTTCATGTAATTGTATATCTTGAATGTAAACTTTAGAAAAATAAATAAATTTTTCACCAAACTTAGTATCATGTTCTAGGTTAGTTTCTTTTGGATTCCCTGGCGGGGCGTTATACTACTCATGGTTGTCTTGTTGATCCTACATCCTTAGTCAATGTTATCACTAAAGAGAATATTTTTATGAAAAGCTTACAATGTGACTTTTATGATACATCGGATGTATGGATTCAAACTTGCAATGGTTTTCTTTATCCATCATTTGGTTTTATTACTTTATCAGTTGAACTTTGTGGAAAGACTGTGAACACTACCTTTTTTGTTGTTCCTACTTCTGATCAATTTCAAGTTAAGCTAGGTTTTCCTTGGTTAACTGCCATGCATGCTATTGCTTCACCTATCCATAAATGTCTTAAGTTCATTCATGATGAAGAAGTGAAGATGATTAATCATAGTTTATATCAATCTTCTAGGCCTGGAGATTGTGCTGCTTTGGATTTCTTTTGGCCTTCATTACCTAATTCATGTCCTCCTCGACTTGATAATCTTTTTCAATCATATCAAGCTTATAAACATCATAAAATTATTGAATTAAGTTTACCTCCTAGGGATCTTAATCGTGGTCTTTTACCTACACCCTTGATACCTCCTTTAACTATGGATTCTAGCTCTGTTAATCAAGTTCCTTCTACCGAACCTATGAAAGATCGTGTGATTGTTTCTCCTATGGTTAATAATCCTATTGATCTCCCTAAAGAACCTATTAAGGATCCTATGATTTTTCCTCCTAGTTCTCAACCTATTTCAAATAAATCAAAATGAAATTGATTTGCTAATGAACGTCGTAAAAAGCATCGTGCTCATGCTAAAGCTCAAAGATCTCTACACTCTACGGATAAACTTATGCATAATGTGGTAGAATAGATTGTTACTAATAATGATGTTCACATGCATGATTATGATGATTCTATTTGTATCTTAGATCCTATTTTGATTAATTTTGATGAAGAAGATACTCTTGATGATACTGATGATGTTAATGATGAATACGAAACTATTGACATTGACATTGATTTACCTAATATGCTTTCATCACAATTAACTCTTACACCTAGTGTCAAACATTGTGATTCTCAAGAGGATCCTTGTTTGGAATTGGGTATCCTTCCTACTATGTTGGATATAGTCCCTCTTGCGAGTTACCCACCTTCCCTAAATGATATACAATGAGATGGGGAAAGTAGGCGGCACGCTTGATCGACTTGTCCTTCATGGTAGCTTTGTTGTGTGTTTGCCTGCTATACTGTGCTTCTCCCATAATGTGTTTGCTAAATGTTGTTAGATTATTTTATACGATCCTTGTTACTTAGCTGGTGCAAGGTGATAAAGGAATCAAAACTATTATTCAAATTCCTCTATATGTATTTCTATTCTTCTATGCGTTGTTCAATGTTATGTCGTAACTGTGCTATTGTTTGTAAATGTTTCCTTGTGTAATCTGCTTGGATTCGAGATATGGTAGCTCTAATTCTTTTTGGTCTCCATGTCATGGTCTGAAAAGATTCTCCTTTGTATATCTTATGTGATCTTTCCTCCTTTGTGATTGTAGTTCTAATTTCTTTGGGGAATGATGTCAATTCATTTGCAATAATATCATATATATATTATCTTATGATCATATTGACCCCATAGTAGGTGGATCCCTTCTATGTTCTTTGTATGTTTCTATGATATTTCCCTTGATTTGTCTTCGTCTGGGGGCATCTCGATGTGGAAATGTAATCAGTGGAGTTGTTTATGTTTCCGTTAAAGCCATTGCTCTTGTTAAAGTGTTAGTAATGACTTTAACCTGGGGGCATACACTCTGCTCACCTATTGCACACACACACTTTTCAATACACATATTTTTCAAGATAATTTTTCCCTTTTTGGATTAGTAATTAATCCTTAAAGCATGGGTTTATATTTTAGGATCTCTTGATCCCTCTAGTTTCAAATACACATATATTTTGATCCCTTAAGGTTGGAGGTGTCCTTAAGACTAGATCTCTTTTGGTTTTATTCTTATGGAATAGAATATTCATAAGGGTGGATCCTTGATGGGTTGAATAGTGAGTAGCCACATTCACTAGGCGGTTTAATTCCATCTTTCCAGTTGCGCCATTTTTTCTGTGTGGTTCACAATGAGACATAAGTTCTCATTGGGCGAGGTAATCACACCTTCTTTCTCTCTCTAGATATGTTTCTCTTATTGTGATCTAGGAGTCGATGAAGACTTGAGTCTCTAGGGGCTTAAGGTTTCTCTTTGTTCCTTGGATTACAATAAGATTATCTTTTCATTTTGATCTCCTTTAGCAAGAGTTTGCATCGAGTCCATACTCTTGCTAAAGTGGGGGCTTAATGTATCATCTTAAAATTGAAGCACTTCCATGATTAGAGTGTTTATCCCTCTGAGTAAGTGGTTAGGGGTCATGTTAAGCACCTTGATTGGGTCTTTGCATGTGTTTGACTTTCTCCCCACTTTCCACTTCTTCCCTGCACTTGATTTCTTCATTCTAGGTGAAATTAGGGCTAGGATCCTGAGGATTCTCCTTAATTTCCCTCTTCCATGGTTCAATTTTCTAGGTAGGATTTAGAAATAGGTCCTCCTAGCCTTCATCACATAAATAATAGGATTTTATGTCTATCCCTAATATTCTATCCTATTTTGATATCATTTCTAGGTTTCTGGACATCCCCAAGACCTCTTGACCTGGTTCTGACTGAATCTGGGCCCAAGGTCAAATTTGAGGTTGATCCTGACTAGGTTAGGATCAAGGTCGAACCTAATTAGGTCAAGTCCAACCTTGATTTTTCCCCCTCATTCAAATTTCTAGAATCCTGGATTTTCGGGCATCGAGCTTTCGGGATATTTATTTTCCCGCCTCCGGGTTAACCATTTCGGGTTTCGGGATGGTAAATCCTTTAATTGCATTTAATCTAGGTATATTTTCTAAAGGTTAGGACCTAATTGGGATTTAATTCTCCAAGGTGGCCCCTCTAGAGGATTGTGCCCTAGTTCACTATAAAAGGAGGCCTTCCTCTCTCATTTTCATCATCACATCTCATCCAGAATCAAGCAATTGCTCTCAAGTTCTCAAACGTTCAAGCAAGTCTTCAAGCATTCAAGTATTCATCCATCAAGGAGATCCATTGTTAGCTATTGATGGATTCAATCTCTTTGGAGCCCCCTTTGATGATCCATCCTTCTACATTCATTCAAGCCCTCTCATATGCAAAGATCAAGTCAAGATTGGTGTTGAAGATCAAATGCCATTGATTGGAGACATCCTACATTCATCATACATCCATTGAAGCATTCCTACTTGTGGATTTGAGGATTCGAATCCTCTACAAGGACTTCAACATAAGAGAGGTACAGGTGTGCAATTTTGGATCTAAGAGAGAATTTGGATACCCTTTTCGACAAACTTTCGAGATCTGTGAACATAATTCAAATCGGACTTCAAATAAAGAATGTAGTATTTGACCTTTTATGAGGGTCAAACCCGACTTGAGCTCATCTTGGAGAAATATTTTTGGGTTTTCTCTATCTTGGCATTTCTAGTCTGGAACAAATCTCAGAACAGGTTTCAGAATTGCCTGAAAGTATACATAGACATCAAAATTTAACATTTTCCAAATCTGCCTTAATTTGAGGTTAGTATTTGTATTTCAATTATTCCATATTTCACACATAATTTCATTCATAGGGAAATATTAGATTTACTCTCTCTCTCTCTCTCTCTTCCATATTCTTCATAAACTAATTTGATTGTGTATTAACCTCTTGGTTGATCAAACTGGATCTCTTCTTTGGGAATTTGGATTTTGAGAATAGATCTCATATTTCCCCCTTTATATTTGAATAGCGGTGAATCCATTTTACCCCTATTCAGTTTCATGATCTCAACAAATTACATACAACTAGTTTTAGGATTGTGATAGACATGAATTCAAATCCAAGTCTCCATTTTCCCTTTTGATTCTAGGTGCATTTAAATCTATCCTAATCTATTTTGAGTCTGGTTAGATCATTTCTTATTTTATTGGTAATTTACTTACTAGTCTCTTTTATCATTTTCCAATTCTAAGCAATAAAGGAATAAAAACCCCTCAAGTAAGAATCTTGCCTTAGCACTCCTTCTACTAGGTGGCACTGATCTAATTTATCTTGATGTGGTTTTTTATTCCAATGTGAGACATGAATTGGAGAAAACTAGGCTTTTGGTGATCCCCTTTCCATCTATCACAAGAATGAAGTCCATAAGGTCCTTTAATAACCAATCATTAGTCTCTCCAAAGTGACATAAAGATGTTAATAAATTAGTCATTCTAATATAAAAGATACACAAGGAAAAATGAGTTATTCAAGGCTCTAGAGTATGAAGTAAAAAAATCCACATATTAGTGCCAACTAGCTAGCAATCCCATTAAATACACACTCTCAACCACCAAAACATCCTCAAATAGAGATAAAAATATAAACATGGTATATTCTACAAAAACCATGATAATACCATTATTAGGAATACCATAGGCATGGAAAAGGGTTTCCTTTCTACATTTCACCCTTCACCATACAAGGTTCAAATGAAGCTATCAACTTCCAACAAGAATATGACAATATAAAACTATCATAATTGCCACCTTTCCACACACTATCACTTCACCATGGTCCCTATGTACTCCCACACAAGAGACATCACTCCAATTCTATGCTCCTATTGAACTAAAGAGGTCCATGCATCAAGCTATTTAATTATTACCAATAGTATTGAGGCACTAAGTGGGGGGGGGGGGGGGGGTGGGGGTGGGTACTCCTTCTCCATCACCTATTACTTGAGGTGGTATTACACAAACTCCCCATCATTACTAGAAGACACCCAAGCACAAGCTAATTCCACTAACTCCAAAAAAATTCCTCCATTTCCATCTACCCACCATGTCTACTCTATGGACAACATAAACAACCAAACATTTGGGGTAGGTTGGGAAAAGGTCAGAGAATTCCAAGGGTGACCCACAAGAGAGGAAAATTAATAATTCAAAAGCTCCAATGTTATAACTACATACCACACACAAAAAATAGGATGAGGACACAGGCACTTGAGTTCCTAGTATTTGAATATGTGCTATGATACCAGACATAACACCTTGACAAGGAACCCTTGGACTAAAACCAAATATGTATTAACAAGTAGGCAATACATTTTTTATAAGCATCAAATAAATTAAACACACATTTCATAACTTTAATTTAACATAACCAATAGTAATGTTAACACATCACTCCCACATGTATAAGAGAAGAATATCAAATTAGAGTATCCAAGGGTTAAAGGGAAACTAATATATAAAATCTAAGAAAATACCAATCCATGCGGTGATACCATAATTGACCGTACAATAACCATTTATCAAGGTAAGAATCAACTAGGAAATACTAGAGATACAAGATGAAACATTTTAGAAACTGTAAAAAAGATCATAAAACTAATTGAATAGAGATTACAAAGTAGGAATAGGCACTAATCGGCATAGACACCCATCACCAACATGAAGAGATTGATCACAAGTAAATTCCCTAGAAAGATGGAAAAGTCTGATGTAGAGGTGCCAAAAATCTTAAATACTAATTGGCAAGTAGAGGCACCAATCAAGAGTTAGAAAATTCCAAGGTCTATACAACTTCAATTTGGTGAAACAAAGGTGCCAGGGGATGGGTAGAGACACTAATCTAGCTTCCTAACCCCCAAATCAAGCTTTCTAAGCATAATTTAAGGCCAATTACCTAACCATAAGGTTTATAATAATTAATTTTATCATAAACATACCAATTAATCCCATTATGAACATAAGGTTCCTACAAAAGGCTAACAAGGCATTGTATGAACAATAGAAGGAGGTAAATATACATCCAATAAGAGTGATACATATTTAATTATATCAATATATGATAATGAAATAATGCTACTCAAAATATAACCAAATAAAAGATACAAGATTACTTGAATACAACATCATGGAATTTCCAAATCCTAAGAGATAAATACATATAATCCATAACATAACCATTCACCATGTAAACCTTCACATGACCATAAGTCTATGCTATCAGATAAAGAACTAAACCCAATAAATGAATATGACAAGATACAACGAAAATGCTACATCATCATGGTGTCACATTTGAAAAGTGTGAAAATGCAATCTAAGGCCACTGTCACCTATACACTGATTCCTAATGATGGTTGGTCATCCCACTTGACCACGAGGAACCCTCAACCCATCTCCCACTATTCTCACAGAGATAACCATGTGGCCCATACAACACATGATAAAAAATCACATAGGAAACACACATATGAAATTCCACAACACCACACAATCCACAAGAGGCATGATCATACAAAATACAAGGTATCACACACTCACATCTTAATGTACCAAAAGAAAGGTTGAGGTATCAACACTATGCAAAATATAAGAACTTAACATCACATGACCACTTAATGACTCAACAATTTGAGTAGGTTTTTTTTCCAATAAAGGTAGTATCATTGCATGTCCATTAGGCCCATGCAACACCAAGAAATCTTCTTGTGGGGATGAGGATCTTGATGCATCGGTGAATCCTGACCTTCTCCACTATGTTTGTGGCTAATGGGATATCACAAGGGATGTAGGAGGCATCTATGGCCATTCACTCTCTAGGCTTACTCAATTATGGTTGATCACTCACCAAGCCTATAAAACTATGGTCGGTCACTCACTATGCCTACAAAACTATGGTCGGTCACTCACCAGGACTACACAATTATGGTTGGTCACTCTTCAAGCCTACAAAAATTTACTTATCTTGATTAAGTGGTTTGACCTCATTTTTTTTATGTCAACACTTGATTAAGAAATCTATAGTGGGTTACCCTGGTGGACCCTTTGTGCTCTAGTCTTCCCATTAAGAGCCACTCCTAAGGTTGGATACACATCCACTTAAATACACACACACACACACAAATGGAACACAAGAGGTATCATCACATCCAAGAAAGCATGGAGAGTTTTTGTCAGATCCCTCAGTAATGATAAAAACATTTCATCTATGCAGTGTGATCCAATGATACTCACATGCACTCACAAGTGCCAATTCCCACAAATACAAGAATGCTTACACACAAATAAGACCTCCACAAGGATGAATAAATGCCACAAGGCATTTGCAGGCCTAACAATGCCCTCACATAGCCACAATAATGTACATTCACAATAGAAACATTATTGATAAGCACACATATAATGAAAACCCAAATTTGGACATTCCAAGACAAAATTCATCAAAATTAAACTTTCAAATATCAAGAAAATACCAAAAGGAATTTGTTCTCAAGTCATAAAAATTCCAAAAATGTGATGAATTTATCATACTTTTCTAACATGAAAGACCCAACCCCTGAAATGTCCAAACCCTCATGGAAAATTAATGCATCCAAATCAATCAAGAATCTTCACAGTTCTTGCACAAATAGGTAAATGCATACACAATATTAATAGTTTCAACCATTAAGAGAAAATTCATGCAACAAAATTGGATTTAAACAAGAATTTAAGGATAAGAACTCAACATACCTATCAAACACCAGATAAACCCTCAAAACACTTGGAGGATGACGCACACTCCGCCAAAGTAAATGAAATTTGGAGGCCAAGTAAAATTATAGGATATGGATTCAACCTCACCCGGATGAAAATGTATTGTCGTTGCTTGTGGATGATGCTACTCTTGAGGTGATGTTCATAGTCAATTCACCCTTAATTCATCGTGAAATCAGGCATTTTATTAGGGACAAAATTCTCTCTCCAAGTGCTAAGCATTTTATATATCCTTTGAATTTGGTCTCTATATTTTTGTCAAATTCCATGGATCTTCTGCAATCAGTCCAACTTCTAGAGGTCCTTGCTCTAAAAGTTGTCAAACAATAATATTGGGATGACAACAAGCTCAAGATTGCAATGCAACACTATGATATTTGGGTTGGTAATGCTTTAGTGGGGGATCTGTTCACAAGGTCACAACTTCTCAGGAAGCATGAGTTCATGGTTATTTTCAAAGTACTCCAAAGATCCTTTGAGAAGAAAAGTTCTCATGTTATGAAATATGCCTTACAAGTTTCCGCTCGAGCCCTTGGTTATTAGGTAGAAGAGAGAGTTTAGAGAACAGGGTATGCCCTGTTGGATCTTCTAGCCCTATCAAACAATCTTTATTTAGCTCAGCCCCCACACTATTCTTCAGAGTGGTCACCTTCAGTTCCGTGTGAAAATGTGCAGGCTCGGCAAGATCTTGGGTTGCAGGATGCACACTTGTCTCTCGACACAGAAAATGCCTTTGCTTTGGGAGGATCTCCTTCTTAGCATTATCATGGTTGGGATGTGCCTGCTCATGAGGATGACACTTCTAATTGGTGCTCAGGTGGCATGATGATCAGGATGAATAGGTGCTCGCCAACAGTGGCTAACCTTGATAGTGGTTGCAGGGATGATTCTTGGTTAATGGGTGGACATGGTCTCGCTACTGAGTCCGAATATGCAGAGATGGAGGAAGGATAATTAATGGGTATAAGTGTTTCAATTTTTTTGAAGTTGGACAGAATATGATGAATGCTCGGTTTAAATTGTAAATACGTTATTTTTGTATCCTCATGGAGGTTACTATATGTAAATTTTGATTATCTAAACTTTTGTATTTAGCGACGATTCCAGGTTTTCTTGTTGGTTCTTTCCCAGTTGAGCTTTTGAATCAGTCTTTTTTATAAATATATTAATATATTCAGTGGCTTGTCCACTTTTTCCAAAAGAAAAAAAAATTCAACCTAAGGATTCCAATGAAGAAATTCCCACAAAATTTCTTCTTCAAAATATTTCCCTCTCAAGAAAATTCAAATTTATTGTCTTTTTGAAGAAAAACCCAAATTCTTATAAAAACAAGTTATCAAAATGAAGTAAAAAGTCACTTTTATCAAAAATCCCAAATGACTTATACTAGAAACAAAAATATAAAACCTTAATAATAATATTATTTCATCAATTATCAAAAAAAGACAAAAGCCCTCCAATTAAAATATCAAAGCCACAATAGAGTAAAATTCTCTTAAAAATCAGTCGGTAACAAAGTTATGCCCAAAATAGTGACTGATTACATTGAAAATGTAGGCACACATATTAGAGAGTTGAATAAGATACAACATTGAGACTTATCATAAAACTCTCACACAAATCATGCATACTGTCATGCCCAAAAAACCACTACTGGGCAGAACATAACACAACAAAGTTACTCTATTAAACATAAAATAGATGTCTAATACAAACTGGAATAGGAGATAAATGACACTTATAAATGCAAGATGCTAGTTTTTTTTCTTTAAAGAGATTTACAAATACTTTTCTGTTCTAAGGAAAAATAATGAAACTACATTAGAATCAAATCTACCCCTAAACCCACAATCAACATTTACTTACAAGGAAATCTTCTAAAATAGTTTTGTCTTACATTTCATTCTTTTGAAACACAAATATTTGCCAAAATGCACATTATATTTAAACCTTCTTATAATGTCATATTAACATAGTTTCTTTTACAACACAATGGTTTCAAATAATTTTTTCTTGCACTGAAATGGAGACACCTAACTTCAAAAGAGAAATACATTTATTTACATCTCCTTATACAATAATCATACTTTTTGAAAGAAACTTAACAAAGAGGACTTCTCCTTTACATTTCTATGAGGACCAAAACTCCTCCAACACAAGCATATTCCTCTTACAATTTCTTCATGGTATAAAAGATACTTCAAGGACCTGCAAAAGAAAGCTTTGTAGGATGGCCATGGGAAGCTCACCTCCCATCCTAGGCCTCTAAGAGGCCACCCCCGAGCTAGGAGAACCAATGCTAACCCAGGTATGCATGAAGCCTATTAGCATACAATTTTTCCCTTTCTTTTAAATCAATTTCAAACCTCCTTAAAGAATCAAAAGAGAAAAATCTTTAACACTAACAAATGAGTTTCTAAAAGCCAACTCTCTACAAATTACAAGGTGCAGCTACCTTCTAGAAAGATTTTCAACACGTTCTTATCAAGCATAGAAAAATTACATCATGTGTGCTTTTCACCAGAAACACTTAAGGAGAAACATTCAGTTCATCAACATGAAAAAGAATGTGCAAATTTTAGAGTAAATACATACTTCAATCACAATTCCAAAGCTTCAAATTTGTTAAATTTGAACTTCAATCAAAATCCTCTCTGCAACCTCTAAGCCTAGAATTCATTCAATCGTAGCTAAGCCTCATTCAACATAACTTACTTCCATAAGAAAATAAATCACATCAGATAAACAATAATATTCATCATTTTAAAAGCTTAGACATATATGTAACACCATAAGATATTCCATACATTCTGTAATATTAGTATCCTGAAAACTTGAAGTAAAGTTTTTAGAAAATAATTTCTCTCAAACTCAGAGAGCCGAACCCATAAACAATCTTAAGTTTTTGCATAAATAGCCTCGCAGGGCTTCAACAACTAACTTAGTAAAATTGTCTTACTTGAAAGTAAATTCTAATAACTTCTAATAACTGTCCTAAGCATTAAGCATCAAAACTGGACTGGAGCCAAAATGCCTTCCAAAAATTGCCAAGTGTCTCAAACGGTTAAGGAGTTGAGACCGCTGCAAGACGTGCTGCCTTCCAATCTTTGAAAGTGGCATTGAACACGGAGATGACTGGTTGATGTGGCAAACTGATAGAATCAATCCTCTACTTCTAGACCTCCTTCTCCTTTTTAACCTCAACTATTTTTCCTGAGTGCATAACCAAATGATCTTGCTGAAGGATCATCATCGACTCCATCCGGGCAATCTTCGTGAAATGCTCATTTCTAGGTGTCTTCATCTTTTTGAGCTCATTGAACCAAGTGTTTATCTCCTTGATTACCTGTTCAGCTATTTTATCTGATGCCTCTTGAGCTTCCTGGACCCGCTCAACAATCCACTTTATATCATTAGAAATGATTTCTTTGATCATTTTCAACCCTTTCATGAGATCTTTTACCTCAGAGATTCCTAGAGCTACTACTTCATTCCACCAATCTATGCATTCTTTTATAACATAAAGGACTATGTCATTCAGTTCTGGTACTGGTTTTTCTATAAGGAAATTTTGCAAGCCATACTCTTCAACTTCTTCAATCCAGTGGAGCTCTTTGGTCCAAGCAGTCTTTTCTAGCTCCCATTCTTCAATGCTGGCTTCTACTTCCTTAATCAAGTGTTCTCCTTCACTCTGGGTTTGATCTAGTTTACTTTGCTGCTGCACAATCTCTGCTTTTACGCACTCCACCCAATCATCAAATGCCTTGCTCACCACCTTGCTTCTTTGAACCTCGTCAAGAAAGCGTTGATTATCAGGGGATTTCATGTCAATGGAGGCTAGCATCTCACTCAGAGGGAAAGGTTCTAGATGTTGAATGGCATTAATATACTGAGCCATACTCTTCATCACTTCTTTCATTTCCTATTTATCTTTGGCATCCTTCCACACTCTGCTAGCAATCTTCTTGTTTGACACCTTGAAAAACCTCATGTCGGCAGCTCTAGTGTCTTTCCCTAAGTCCACCTTGGATACTTGAAAGTCCTAGACTGAAGCTTCTCCTTCAGTTCTGCCTTCTTTAGGTTTCACAATTTCAGCCATCCAGTGGCCACTGCTCTCATTGAAATCAATTCTAGATTCCATCTTCATTTTCTTGACCTTAGAAGATTTTCCTAGATACCTGCTTACTACATCATCTGTAAGTACTGATAAAGGAACCATATTCCTTTTCCTAGCTACTAGGGTCTCCAACCATGGTGGAGCAATAGAGGTCTTCTTTTGGGTGTCATAGTCACTCAGCAGAGCTAACGAGTCTTTCGAAGTACCTCCTCTTTCCTCTTGCATCTGTTGATCATCGGTCATCCTAGATACCCTATGGTCTTCCACTAAAACTACCTTCGGATCAGGGTCTGATGAATCTAAATCCATGATGACACTGGGAATAACTCTCTACCTTTGAACCTTTTCTTTTACTCCTTGGCTTGATCTGGTTACTTGAGCTTCAGGTTCAGGCCATTATTGAACTTGAACTTGTGAATAAATTGGTTCAAGTTCAGGTTTGACTTTTGGTTTAGTTTTCCCTGCACAAGATGGATCAACATTTAAGTTAGTTAAAACAGAAGTCCTCCTGGTTGAACTCCTTCTCTTGGTTTTTATTTGTTTCTTTGTTGATTGCAGAGGAACAACAGGGGTTCTTTTCTTCACCAACCATGCTTCAGTTCTTTCGATCACCCTTTTCATTCTGTTATACAAATCATCTTCTTCTGGCTCTTTCCAATCTAGTTCAGGAATTGGGAGGGCTTCGACCTTCTCTGAATATTGGGAATCCACAACATCAATTTCACTGTCTTCCTCCACTCCATCCGTATCTAACTCTAGCCTGAAAGTGATGATCAACTTTAAAGTTAGCTAGGACTAGAGTCTTTTCCTTACCTCCAGCTCATCAGAATAGTTGACCCAAAAATCTTCTAGCTCAGGAAGGTACATAAACATCTCTAGGACATTGAGGTTTGTTCTTGCAAAGCCTCTATAATCAAAATTAACCCTGGGAGTACAAGTTTGCAAGCAAAAAGCATCTAGTTCTTCTTTGACTGCCACGACATCCTGAAAATTTTTGCATCTATAGTATCCTAACTCAATAGGGAAGAGAACACCTGAGGCTTTCTTTGGGGTCCCAGCATTTTGTTCAACTAGCACAAGCTGTCTGCATAGCTCCATCAGGATTACATCATCTAAATAGAATCTTGGAAGCTGTAGGGGCTCTTCATCAAATGCTCTGACTCTCAGATAAGTAAATCTTGGAAATTGTATAAAATGACAGCCATAGATTTTAATCACCTGCTTGGCCTCCTCAAAAAATCTGCAGTTTTCTTTCCCTCTCAACTCAAAAACTAACCTTCCTGAAAACCTGTCATTTACAATTTTGAACACACTGGAGAACTTCTCCTTTTGCAAGCATGTGAAGTAGTTGTATATCCTCATATCACTTGTCCACAATTTGTGAGGTAATCCTTCCCAGGTTCTGCAACATGCTAAGACATACACAAGGTAGGAGGACATATAAAATGCAGTCAAATTTGTCAAATTTAAGAGTTCTTTGTGGAGCTTTTCAGCTATCAGGTCAGCCCAATCAATAAAATTATCTCCTTCTATGATTTTCTGGATGAAACAATACATCCAGTTCGCCCAATGAAATGCATGGGGATTTCCTTTCACTCTATTCAGAAGAAGTACCATATCGGCAATGTCTTTTCGAAAGTGTTCAATTGTCAGTGGCTTTGGTAGCCTACTTCCTCCTTTCTCTAGTTTCGCAAGCCATACCTGGGTTATTAAGGAGCTACATTTCTTCTTATCATCCTCATACACGTGATCTACCTCTTCATAGGTCCATGGTTCATATGGTTCCTTGTCTAGAATTCTCAGGGCCGCCATTAATGTTTCCCGGCTGATTTTTACCAAGATTTCTCTTGACGCATCCTTAATACACCTATTCTTGGCATCATATTTGTTTGCACACTCCAACACCAGTTCAGGGAAAATGAGAGCCAGAGGAAATGCAACGGCTTCTAAAAGACCACTCCCCACTAATTTCCTAGAAAAAGAACCCTCGAAAGAAATTCGGGCTCTATCACAAAGTTCTCCTAGGTTTGCATTCAACAAGAAGGTATCACCTATATCTGGAAGAGAAACTAGCAGGTGGGTTCTACTCTCTTCTTTTGGAAGTTTTGGGCAGAACAACGACATCCTACCAAATATGAATAGAAAAGATTTGCAAGATAGAAAAAGCTGCTAAAAATTGAAACTGCAAGGGGCAGGATAACTCACCAATATACTGCACACCAGCTCTCTGCAAATTTCTCAATCCCAATTCTGTAGTTCCTTCTCCTTCTCTAGACAAAATGACTTAACAAAAAAGCTTAAATCATTCTTCATTTATTCGCAAATGCCTTATGGGATCCTTAATAAATCTTCAGATCATGTCCATAATAAATGTTTTAATTGAGAAATGATTGATTTGACATGTCTGACTGAGCTTAATTAAGCCACCAGCTATTTCAGCATGAATAACTCAATTCCCAAGAAAAATCCCTGATCACCATATCTGAATATTAATGGCTCCCTTTACGTCATGCTGTCAACTGTCATTTCCAATCCTTCACATGCATGGGCCATCTAGTTGAATGAGGGCATCTTGTACGACAATTTCCAAAACTAAATAAACACTCGGAGAACTACAAAATAGAAACCTTCTTTTTGGAAAAGAAAACAAACTCATCAAATTCTTCATGCATAAGTTGTCCTCTTACAAACGTGAACTTGAACTTGAACTAACTTGAGGTTTAGGACTAGGTTCAAGTTCAAGTTCATCTTCAAGACTGAAAAACATTTTGAGGCAAGGGCAAATATGAACATTTTAAGACTCGGAAGCAGTAACGAATTGAACTTGAACTTGAACCAACTTAACAAAAGTTCAAGTTCAAGTTCAAGTTCAACTTAGAGACTTCGAATGACCAAGACAAAATCCAGAATTTGAGAAAAATGATGATAACAAATCCAAATGAAGCACATTCAAGAACATAATACACACATAACTACACCCTCCCATGGTAACACAAGGAGCTTGAAATAAAGCTTCCTAAGGGTGAAGGTGGACCAAGTACCCAATGGGAGACAAGGCTAGAGATGAAATGCAAGCCTTCAACAAGGCAACAACTCTTTCACACAAAATCAACATAACTTCTCATTTCTTTCATACAAGAGCAACATAAATCCTCTTCACAACCCAAAACAAATCAACCAAATATGGCCAAAACCCTTATGACCCCCAAGCATATCAATGCTACTAGCCTACCATGGACCCCATAATCCATGGTGCATCCCTCTCTCCTAAGGAGAGAGACTCTACACCAAGAGGGCTGTCACAAACCCTTCACCCATAAGGCTACTCTTCCCTCCCAAGGGTGAGTATGACCTTGAACAAAAATCCCTTAAACAACACACAATGAAAAGAAAAATACATGCAGATTTTTACTTCACATTCAACACTAAACATTGAATAAAAATCCATACTATGCAACAGAACAAAAATGGAAACACTTTCTTCATTCATTCATGGAAGCCATAAGAAAGACACCACAATGAAGAAGAAATGAGCTTGAGAGCCACCAACCTTGCCATAGAAGTTATGAGAATGAAAATTGTAGTAGAGCCCCTTCCCTTTTGTCTCTCCTTCCTTTTCTTCTAAATCCCTTAGTAGTCTCTAAAGTTAGAGAGTGGGTGATTGAGAGCAAAACTCTCCAATTTCCCCTCTATATTCAAAATCCTACCATTCTCCCATCCTAGGAAGAAGTGTGAGCTCCTATTGGTCATTCTTCCCAAACCCCCTTACATTTCTAAAATAAAGGTTCTTTTAAAAGATAGTGGCATGAAAAGTAGACAAGTTTTGTCTTCCCAAAGCATGTGATCTTCCCAAGGTCATGCTTCCCATTATGATTTTCGGCCATCTTGGATAAGTAACTTTTTGGAGGCTTCCCAAGGCGTAAATAAGGTATCCTATGGTAAAAAACTCCCCTTACCCATAGGTATATGAAGTGGGCTAGTAAAAAATAGGTTAAACTCAACCCTAGGTGGTCATATAACCCCTCAAAAACCCCAATTAAGATTAAATACGAATTTCAATGGATATGACTCCACCTTGGGCTCAGAAACCAAGTGGTCCTTATGGGAAATAGAGCTAGGTACCTAGTGGAAAAAGGTGGGTCCTCAAGCTTTCCAAGTGGACATGCCATGACACAACATTTTCACAAAAAGTGTGCCAATTGGCACTACATAACACATCACAACACACTTGGCAAGTCCACTTGTTAATCTCACAATTTAATGAATGCAAATGTAGATAAAATACACACCATACACTATATGAAGGAAAATACATTACAATGAGGTTTTGTCTCTGCAATAGATGCAACCTTAGCTTTACAGGATTCACATAGGGGTTAGTCATGGTTCTTCGATAAAATTCCATGGCCTTGATCCTGCACACTCAATTTAAACATCAGTAACCTCAAGAAGTATAGTCATCAAAATTCAAAATGTAGAATCAACATTACCATTAAAATTATCTAACACACGAAGTACATGCTTTTAGTCTCTATAACCCTTCGTCATAATTTTAATCATTACTTTCAAATAGACATATGTAAATTGAATCAGAAGAACATAATCTCATTATCCATATGCCACAATAATCATTCCAGATCTATATAATTTCATGATGTAGTTTTTATCCAATTTACATAAGCATTACTTTTGTCATTTCTACAATCATTTATATGGCATACAATCAAGTAACCAAATCATCAAGTAATCATCATAATAATGTCTTGAAATCCATCAATATATATCATCACCTAATCTTCAACCTTCACAAAATTTCACATCGCAACAATACATTCAAATTGTGATTAATCATTTTCCTAAACAACTCATAACAACATATATATACCCAATTGCAACATCTTAGTATTAATCTAAATCATTTATCTTAATGTTAGTTATAATGTATCATAAGGTCGACAGTCAACATCTTGTGTATGGAAAGCATTAAACAAATATTAAGTCTCATCATCTACTGTACTCAAATTCCTGTCAAAAAGATAGAATCATATAAATTCATTAAAACCCTAGGCCAATTACTAGGTCTATAATGAGAAGGTTATGATGGGTCTAGGGTGAGGCCTCACATCCTCCCCCCCTAGGCATGAACTTCCTCCTGGAAGTCACCCAACTTAGGGTTAAGGTTCCAGGGTTGACATCTCATTTAGTTCATAGGATAAATTTGAAACATTGATCTCATGCAATGAGGAATTATAGCGTTGATACATGTTAAGGCTATGTTTTACCTATTTTAATCAATTCATGCATTTAAAGTATAAGAATTGTATGATTGAACTGTCTATCCAAACATCACAATCTAATATTATTCTACGAAGTTACCATATCTTCTTCTAGCAACAAGATCACGTAATGTAATTCCATCCAACATGCCAATGTCGAATCCTAGGTCATAAGGAAATGCACTAAAACATGGGACATCTTCCCTACAACATAACTCATGTGTATGCTAACATCACTCTAGAGCTTGGTCCCTATGAATTTCAATATCTGGAGTATAGGTCCAATATTAAGCTGAAAGTATCATTTTTCACTCTACAAATCCCTAGCTTATACCATCTTAATATTATATTTGTGGATAATATCATCATACCTATGAGATAAGATCATAAGGTAATCTTACAAGGAATATACATATCACAATCAGTAAAATACTCTAACCAAGGCTACAAGCATGGTCATTGATAACGCTAATGTCTAGGGTGAACACAGTGTGATGGGAAGCTTCTCTACAGTTTCTCCCCATTAATAATAATAAAATATAATGGATTTCCCCAATGGATCTTCTCCCTCATACAACCTATTAAAAAATTACTTGCCAACAATTTTCACCCAAAAGAGCTTCATCAAATAACCATGAAATCCAAAATGAAAAGAATGATTCATTAAAGTGAGATTCAAAAAGTGGCCATATTGGTCAATCTATCACAAAATAAGTGAAGACAAGTCCTTGAGGCAAATAAGGACATTTAATTAAAGTTTTGGCTAAGCATCCCAACACATTAATTTACATTGTTGGCAATTGTAAATAAATAAATAAATAAATAAATAACCTTGTGAAACAAAGTAAAATAAAAGAAAAATAAATCTAGCAATCCATACTCTACCACATTCATTACATGAACTATGTGACCTTTTAGGTCACTTAGAGGGAGACGGGGAGATCTCATCATATGTATATTATGGAAATATTTAAAAATAGGTTGTTTATTCCCTTACAAGGGTAAGCCACTATGGGTTTTCCAAGAAAACATTTATTTGGGGAGAAAGGTAGACGCACAAAAAAACTCAGGAGACAACTGCATATTTACTAATAATAGTTTTGCTTACTCTATAAGATTCTTTCACTACCTCTGAGCATATTATCAGGGTATTTACACCCCAATATCCTCCTCTCCTCAAGAGAAGTTCCCACTGCAACGCGGTTCACTAAAATCTCACTCTCCACAACATGAAATACATCACCGTACTTAAAAAATATTTTATGGCCAACATACTTAGGCCAAAAAGGCATAAAACAACACTATTACAAAATCTATAAGAGTTTTTATTTTATGAATATAGGAATGACCAGAGACACCGTTACCAACACAATAACCCCATGAGAACATCAACTAGAATAATTAATTAATTCATAAGAGTATTTTTAGCATCACAACCCTCAAGAAACTTCTCAAGCGGTTCTATTTGGTGAGTTGGCACTTTATGTCCACCACTACGTTTCCTAGCTTATTGAACTAGTCACTCACTCTAGATACTTCACATATAACTTCACCCATTATGCTAGTTAATTTATATTAATATGCTATGTTTCATTATTACCACTTAAAACGTACTTCACGCATCATTCCCTAGCACACCCCAATAAACCACGATGAGGGTTTTCTTACAAGTCTTATACATAGTGAAAAGATATAATAGTATGGTTTTCCCTCCTTTCTTGTATTATCAAAATGTACTTTTAAAAGAGGAAAAATTATCTAGATAAATTAAACTTGATAAATAGTATAAGCTCAAGGGTTGGGTTAACACACCCCAAAAGGTTTACTTAATGGAATAGTTAATCACAAGGTGATTAGAAACCCTACGGGTTTTAATTGTGAGCCAGGTTGATAAGTAGGGAAGGATCTACAATCAATCATCATTCTAAAAAGGAAAGGCCACATAAATACCCTAATGCAAAATCTAGGATCGCAATACAAAAAAAAACTCTTTTCATATAACTTTTAAAGAGATGAGAATACCCCCTATCTCGAACTAGGGTAAGGAACTACAAGGACATCGACCTATGATAGATCTAGATATGGGAAACATATATATTCTTGAAAGAAAGAAAATTAGAATAAAAAATCAAATTAAGATAGTAATATTGACCCTAAGGCATTTTCAAAGAGTTAACTACTTTCCATAAACCCAATTGTTGAAAAGGAATATTAAGATTCTTAATTAAATTGAAAATTAATTCAGAAAATTCATTATAATAAAATCGTCATAAAACTATTCACATCCCTAAATCCCCCTTCACCAATTAAATAAGAAAGGAACAAACTAAAACAATAGATTATACCAACATAGATGAGGTTATTCTAGACATATAAATTGATGTAAATTGATATATTAGAAATGAATTGTATATTTAATTATCATCTCCACATAGAATAAACTAACAATAAAAAAAATTCCAATAACACTAAGTCCAAAGGGACCAACCCTAACCCTAATTCAAATTTAGGGTTGGGCTAATAAATAAAAGACATCCCCAAACCCTAATCACTCATTTGTTTTCTCATTTTCTAGCAGGGTTTTTTTTTTGAAATATGGAGAAGAAAGAACAAAAATGGGAGGGTTTTCTCAGATCTTCCACCCCAAGACCATCCATCAAGATCTGTCATGGGATTCCATGACTCAAGAGAATCAGGTTTCCTCTTTAATGGATGCCCTAGTTCTCTGAATGGTTTCTTTATTATTATTATTATCTTTTTTTATTCTTTTTTCATTTCGGATCAAGCAAGCAAGCAGGACCATCTAGATCTACTAATTTATTTGTATCTGTATCTTTATTTTTAAACGGATAGCGATTTTGTTTGCAGGTATTGATTTTAAAAAATTACCCACATAAAAAAAATGTGGGAGGGGCGATCTGGTAGCTGCCATAGTCCGACAGCTGTCCCTCATAATCTGGCGGTCACTGTAGGGAAGGTCAAACATTTTTGACGGTCGCTGTGGACAGGGCTGAGTATTTTCGGTGGCCACTGCAGTTAGGGCCGAGGCCCTGTCCACCATTTATTAGTGCAACAAAGACTAGTGCCACCACACTCGCGGTTGTGGTGGGCACTGCCCTCCCCTCACGGGACTAATAACAGACTATGAGGAAGAGAGGGAGAAGGGGGGGTTGGGGGTTTCGACTCCCAGCCGAACCCCATCACTTTCATTTTTTTTTGTTTTTTTTAATTAAAAAAGAATAATATCATATTTATATAAAAGGTCTTCAACTTCTTATCTGCACATGTTGACTAAAAACCCTAATTTTTGTTTAGTTTTTTCTTTTTTTGGAAAGCAAGAATTAGTAGTAGAAAACTCCAAATTTCAATGGACTAACTGTGAACGCTGTAATATACATAAAATCTTAATTTATTTTTTTCTGTTTAGATGCATATATCGAAATCATAAGTTAAGTACTATATTCTAGATTCTAATGACTTCTGGTAGAAAATAATCACTATTTTTTTCTTCTTGAAATTTGAAGTACATATTAGTCTATATCATTAACTGAGCACTACATCTTTGAAGATGCGGTGGAAAACGTGTAAAAACTAATACTTGTTGGTTTGATACTATTGTATCTCTTATCAAATTGATGAATTGAATTGCCTTAGAGCTTAGGACTTAGGAAATTTGATCAAAATTAAGGTTTTCTTTGATGAATAATTAAGATCAAATGTGTGTGTGAAAATGTTCTCTAAACTACACTGCACTTCAATGAATCATTATTTGGTTAATTTAATAAATGAAAGAAAATTAATCTAATCTAAGAAAAACCAAGGTGACTCATTGCCTTCTAGTAGACTTGAATATAAGTTATCTCTTAGGTCATTGCAAACTCAGTGACAACAATAATCAGAGAAAACTTTAGTGGTGATTATTTGCCATTTGGTGAATGTCGCCCGTCGGCATCCCGCGATTTGGCAAATAAATTGCCCATATGGGACTGACCCCATCGCCCCACATTTATGAAGATTGGGTCCATTTCCCGGGTCCATCGTCAAACGCTATATTAAATTTTGTCCATTTCTTGCACATTTTTGTCAATGGCATATACGTCTTGGGCACGATATATTTTTAAAATTCACCTATAATTTCAATGCGGCCCCAAATGGACGGCCTATATTCGCCCATAGTTATATATAAATATTTTTTAGGCGGCCCCAACTTTGCTAGTTATTTTACTGACGCGTGTCTCAAATCGATGGGTTTTCGCCACCTTTATTAATCATACCAAGGTACTGGCGACCCATAATCACCTAGGAAATAACACAAGATGTGTTATCATTACGCGGGCTTCACCAAATATTTGGACACTCACCTAATACCTCCCACCCAATTCGCCAAAAGAGATTAGTATAAATACATTAATACATCAGTGTTATTGTACACAATTTGGAATCTTGGATCGGTTCAATTTGATTGATAGCAAATTTCAGACTGTCTCACTATTGAGTCTCGACTGCTTTGGCGAGTCAAAGGTAAGTGATTATTATTCTGAATTTCTGCGACTATGTAAACATTGTATATTATAGTTATGTTGTCATTTGTCACTTCTTCAACAAGTAAATATTTTTTTTACATATTTTTATCACTAGGCTGGTAGCCAATCGAGATGTCAAACAAGAATAAGGGTAAGGCTCCAGCAGATGGGGAAAGCCAAGAGAGGCAAACAAAATGCAGAACCTTATCATTGTACTTTGGTCATGGTCGTGGAAATGTTTCTGGCAAAAATAGGGAAGCTAGTGTTACTTCATTACAAGAAGATTTTGAACCTGAGGCTAAACCTTCATGACATATTGAAGAAGTCAACGAACCTAATATCTCAGATCACGATGAACTTGAAGAAAATTTTCAGTTAAATACCCAGAGTAGCCATAATGATATAATCGACTTGGATGAGACTAAGAATGTCAAAAAAGATGATGGTGCAACTGCAGGGAAGAAAATAAAATCCAAATCAAAGAATGATAGACTGTGGGATATGTCGAGGAATTTTCAAAAAGATTGGGTGTCAACATATCCATTCATTGAACCAGTGCCTAATCCAATTGAAGGGGAACCTCCGGTAGAATGTAGATGTAAGATTTGCAACGTGATAAATAAGAAGGAAAAGAGGTTGCAGCTAAAAATTGACACCATAGAAAAGCATATTGGTAAAGTTTACGAAAAGAAAACCATAGATGGAGTTCAAAAATCAGTGATAAGATGGAAAACAAAGGAGGAATCTCAGCATGTTAGGAATGCAAAATTATATGAATTTTAGCATAATATAAAGACGAAGCCTGGTGAACTTAAAGGCTCTATTGAAGCTTGTTTTGGAAAAGCATTGGAAGTAGAACTAATGGGAAAAATTATTTAGTTAAGTGTTGTGTTTAATATTTTGAGAAGAGGGCGTCCAATGATAGACTACCCATCATTGAGTGCTTTATTACACTTTCTAAAAGTTCGTAACTATCCTAATAGTCACTAGTCAGTAAACAGTGGATGGGAATGGGCAAGTTGTCTTGCCGATGTTGAAAAAGAGGATTTGAAGGCAAAAATTAAAGAGTCAAATTTTATTGCATTGTCTTTAGATGAGGTCACAGCAGTAGACAATACTTCCTGGGTATGCATGCATGTTTATACTATATAGAATTTTGTTTGCCAACCTCATCTACTAACTGTTGCTAAAATGAGGGATAATGTGACAGTGGAAAATTTATTTCAACTAGTAAAGAGTTCTCTAATTGAATATGGAGGTATAGATGACATGACCATTGCCAAAAAGCTGGTGTGTATTGGAGCTGATGGAGCTTCAGTAATGCAAGGCCATAGGGGTGGTCTTTGCACAAAGATACAATCTTCTTGTGCACCCTACGTTACTCCCATTCACTGCATGGCCCATAGAATGAATCTAGCTTTTGGAGCTATCAGCAAGCATGCTCTAGTACAAAAAATTAAAGTTTTAATCAAAGAGATCTACCAATACTTTTGTCGAAGTCTGAAATGATTCAGGGAATTTCAACACTTTGCTGAAGGACTAACCGACGGGAACAAGCTTCTTAAGGATAATGATACCAGATGGATCTCTTTGGATGGACCAGCACATCGAGTTTTTTTAGAATATCAAGCATTGCTTGGTCTAATGAACTCAAATCATGACGAAGTAGGGCAACCAAAATTTCTTGCGTTGCTGTCAATGTTAAGTAATGTAGAGACACTGTTAACATTAGCAGGTCTTCTCCCCATGCTTGAGGAAATGAGAAATTTAATGAAAAAGGCCCAGCAAAGAGCTATGTATATCGCAGAATATGCTATGCTCCGTAAGTTGACATGCATGACGCTCGATAATCTCTATCATTTATTTGTTGATGAAGTAAAATTTGCTAGCTAGCTGGAAATCACAGATTTGGACAATCCTGATAACTTTTTAAAAATTGGTTCAAACGGGGGGTTATGTGCAGAAGTTCACAGAGTTGAGATACCAATGCACTACAATGCCAGGATCGAGTCTGAGGAACCAGGAAAGAACCCCAAGAGGTGAGTATCAAGTGTTAAAAGGGAAGACTTTACCAAGATCGTTGAGTTTGTAATAGCTTCAGTGAAGCACATTGCCTTTGATCTTTCCTCACAGATTAGAGCAAGATTCCTTCCAGTCAAACTACTTGAATCCACGGCTATTGTGTTTCCTCATTATTGGCATATGAATAATTTGAAAGATTTTAAAAGTAGGCTACTAACTTTGATAGATCATTTTTGCAAAAGCAAAGAGTTAGATGGAGTAACTCTAAATGGAATTTTAGATGCAAATCATTTGAGAGAGTAATCAGCTCATTTTTCACGGACAATGAGGGAACAATTTAATCTTATGGAGAACCCTATGGAAGATGGATCGGTAACAAGGCTTTGGAAAAACCTAGCTGAGAGTGAATTGTTGATTGATTCAATATCAGAATATTTCAAGCTTGCTGAATTATGTCTAACCATGATATTGGGGTCGGTGGAGGATGAGAGAGTTTTCAGTGCTTTGGGATTCCTAAAGTCAAAGCTAAGAAACAAACTTGACAAGAATTTGGAAAATTGCTTGAGGCTCTATACATCCAGGTATGAAGTCAATACTTTTCCTTACGAAAGGGCACTGAAATTGTGGAGGAAGAAATGTCAGAGAAGAGGGGTGGGAAACATGTCAAACCAAAGTGGGAGTGGGAGTGGGAATGCCAGAGACAATTATGTCATTGACCGGGACCCATGTACTGGCACTGCAACTGCTAGCGGTGAACATCAGTTAAGCGGAGGTATGCAGAGTGAAGAAAACATATCAAAGAACCAAGGAAGCTATGAAGTTGATGTTGATGAATCCAAAAATCTCAATGATGATATGGTGTGGCAGCTTGAAATTGAACCGTTGTAGAAGTAGCACTGAAGAATTAGCATGTCCTAGGTATTTATTAACTTTTTCCCTGAAGTCTACTGTCAGTTTTTGTATTTCATCATCAATCATGCATATCCCAATGTCAAAAACATGAATGTGGTTGATAATGTCATCAAGATTCAAGATTCAATTCCATAATTAATAATTATTAATGGTTTTCATTTGCAATATTCAGCTAATATGGTACAATTGTTGTAGTTTTTTCATTATTTTGTTTGACAACATAGCAATTCGTATGTTACAATTCTTAGAGTTAGAAATACTGATTCTCATTAATTTAATTACAAATATGATACAATGTATCCATTCATTGATCAATACTAGTAAGAACACAACTCTCTGATTCTATTTACAAAAGTCAATGACTCAATTCCCATTGGCAATTTAGTAAGCCAATGACCCTGAATTCCCTTTTATAGAAACAAGGGAGCAACAATAACTTCAGGTCGATTTGCCTAATTTGAAGTCTCAAAATCTAAATCAGTAAGACAACTACAAGACTACAAGTCTACAACATCTCTACAACTTTAGTTGTACATTTCTACATTTGACAAGCCGGTTTAGTAAATTAGCATAGGCAATAGCATCTGCAAGACTGCAACATTGATCCTGTTCAAAAAGCAAAGTTCAAACTTGTTACTTTAAACTCAATTCTAGAGTCTAGACTGTAGTATGTAGGATAATATGAAAGATATAGAGATGATTGAAACTGAAAGTACTTTCACATACTATGATTCAAGATGATTCTGTAAGTTTCTGTAGTATGCTCCATTCTTCTTCGGTTGGAAGGGCAAAATTTTTGATTGTATGGTAAATGACCTACATTCTCATCAGAATTCCATACTTGGAAGAGTGAGTTTTAAGCAATGTTCCTTCCATTAGTGCATGAAAATTTGTGAATGTTTTGATGCACTTTGTAATGCCTTCATGAATTCTGCCCTGAGGAAGGTTGCCTAAATCAGAGGTTATTGTGTCCTCCAACTTTTGTTTGTAAGCTTCTCTTCCAATGAAACCCATTGTTGACAAATCAGGTCTAGGACTCGGTAAACCAAGAGATATCAATTTGGCTGTTTTATTGTTCATCTTGGCAAGCTTTGGCCTAAATAAAGCAAGAACTTCTTCTACTTCTATTAGTTTCTGACATTTATGAAATACAGAGGTCGCCTTTATTATTGAACCAACGCGGTCCTGAATTCCCTTGCTTGCCAATTGCCTGTCAGCAACGCTGTTGATTTCTTGCATAATCTGCTTTGTAGTTTTTTGTCTCTGACCAAAACTTTTGTTCTCCTCAAGTTGCTCTTTCAGCTTCTCAAAAACATCTGTAAGAGATTCATAGAGTTCAAACCAATCACACAACCTATCAGCAAAAGACTTTATTTGCCCCCAGAAGTAATTTTTTATTTGCTGTACTGTATTATTTACATGGTCATTCAAGAAGTTTTCATAATTTTTAATAGTATTATTTGCCTTCTTTAGGTCTTCTTTCATTTCTGAGTACTGGTGTTCACTATGTTTTCTTATTTGCTTTGCTTTCTCTTCCCAGTCTTTTGCTTTCTCTTCCCACTCTTTTGTTTTTACCCTCTCATTTTCCATTTCTTTCTTTAACTCATTGTTTACCTGTGCATCATTCTCCAAGTTTTTGTATAAATTTACTGAAGAGGCTTTTTCATCCTGAAGTTTTTTATCCCTTTTTTCCAATTCTTTCTTTAACTCATTGTTTACCTGTGCAGCATTCTCCAAGTTTTTGTATAAATTTAATAAAGAGGCTTTTTCATCCTGAAGTTTTTTATCCCTTTTTTCCAATTTTTCCCTCAAAGTTTTCAGTTCTGCGTCCATATGTTCTTGCTATTCAATTGCTTCTTTAGAGCCAGAGGATGAATTTTTTATCCTTTTCTCTAATTCTTTGCACCTGTTTATTGCTGCTTTCTCACTTGCCTTTACATTTGCCAGGTCTGCCTTTAACTTATCTATTGTGCCCTGAAGCTTTCCTTTCTCTCTCTCCAACTTCATCACTGAACTGTAGACCACTTGGTTGGTCATTTTGGACACATTTATCTTGTCCACGTTTTTAATTTTAGATAAATCCATTTGGAGGGTGCTAACTTGAAATTCAGATGGATCTAACTGACTCTCTGGTGGATTGTTATCTCTAGCTGGGGGCATAACAACCATGAATTTGATCATATCTTTATTCAGGTCATATGTGGTTAATAACTTATTGGATGCAGGTTTTGCATCATGAGCTGTAGCAATTGCTTCCATCTTCATTGTCTTACTATTTTGTCTATTCTTGTTTTTTGATTTTTCATAGTTAGTTACAAATTCATTGTAATGAAAATCAGGATTTTGTGAGAGAATTGAATGTTTGAATGGTGAAATAGCACTTGCACTGATTTACAAGCTTCCACCAATACCATGAGGATTACCAACACCTAGACCCATTACAAGTGGGGTTTGTGGACTATTCTGAGGGTTTTGTCCTGAAGGATGGGCAATTGTTGGACTCACAGTCACCATTGGCACTGTTGTACTAGTACTACTACTAATACTTGTCATAACCTTTTGCTTCTTTACACTTTCTTGACCTTCGAGACCAACCTTTCTTGCATCTACATATTGATATAATATCCTTTTCGGACCACTACTTTTAGTTGTACAAATGATATTGCCAGCTGTGGGAGTGACAATTGATTCAGATTGAATCTGAGTGCTTGGAACAGCTAGAAGTGGAACTCTATTTGAAGTAGAAATAGATGGAATTAGCTGAGTTGAAACCAATGTGAATGGAATTGACTGAGTTGATGATTGATCTCCATGCCCAAGGCTTGGTTTCTGACCATGTTTTGGTGCTACAGCTGGTGGTTCAGGTGCATACCAAACCCCTTCTCCACTGGGACCCAGACCACCAGAACCTTGGTCAGACGTGTCAGTCTCATGTCATCACCAAATTGAAATGACATTGTTCAATGTCATTTGTTGGTAGACCGATGACCGTGCGAGGTGTTAAGTGACACGTGTCATGATTTCGAGACGCGTTTGAAAAGATGGGGTTTCTTTTCCCTTTCGGCCCGAAACTCAACTTCGGTCGTTGATGTATAATAATCCAATGGTAATAGTGAATGGTATTGGTGTACTATTTTTTGTAAGTTGAAATATATTTCATATTTTATGATGTTACAAATTATAAATATAAGATATAAGTTTTTTTCATTTATATATGTTTAAATTATACTATGTTAGTTTACCATAATAAGAGTTAAAAAAATTACATGTGAAAAGTAATGTTCAAATTCTATATTATAATTTGTGAATATTTTTTAATGGAGAGTAATTATTTAAGTATTTAAACATCAATCTCATTCATAGAGATATAATTGTACTTCAGACTATGTAATAAATTAAATGTGGGAGACACCATTTAAATTTTTTTATTAAACTATAGTTTCAATTAGTGAAGTTTAATTGTAATAGATATCTGAAGGAGGATATTTGTTGGTTATTTTATATATATTAAAATAAATATAGATAAGCTAGTCTACAGATAACTAATAAAGCATTGAAGCAAGTAATTAAAATATTGCAATCATGGTTACAGAGAAGTATAAAATATTAAAAACCATTTTTGCAATCACGGTTACTGAGAAGAAATATTGCAATCACGGTTACACAAAGCACAAATTGAAATGAGGTAAAGCTTGCAAAATTTCCGTTGTATTTTTCATAAAATTATATTTACATTCTCGACTTCATACTATGTCTATAAACAAAAAGAAACATACTCGACTTGATACTATGTCTATAAACATATTATATTTACATTCTCGACTTGATACTATGTCTATAAAAAAAAAAAAAAACCGTAAACGACTACAGTACCAGTACCAGTACAAGGTAAGCTTTTAATATTTATAAAAAAAAATTTTTTATAAAGAAAAATCAATTGCGCCCTTCTGTGTAGAATTCTGCAGAGAGGATTAGCTGCATGAATTTGTCGAGCCACACAAATTTCCCCGCCCGAGCCTCCTCTATGTCAAGCTCAAACCACTTACAGAGAAAACCCCTGGCAATCAACGCCCATTTCCTATGGCGCTTCAATTGCCCAGCAGTCAGGCACAAAGGAAAAGGTTGCATGGCCACATTCTGGCCTAGGAGGAGAAGCTTGTGTATTTGACTTGCCCTAGGGATCCCCACCCCTAATTCAACAAAGATGACAACTTGAACGTCATCCCCCAAGTATTCCTCTTTGAATACCCTCCTCAACAGCATCACCATGTCAACCTTCGGTCCTCCAAGGTCCAGAAGGGAAGCCAAAAAATGAGACGTAATGTCCGTGGCTACTCGGTACCTATCTTCATTGTCAAGAAACTCTCGGCGCAACACCATTTTGACAGCCTCTGTAATGAAAGGCCCACCATCCTTACAAATTGATGCTAAAAATTCATCAGAAAAGGAACCCAGAAAGGCCTTCTGGGCCTCCTCAAAAGTGCATCTAAGACAAATGGGAGTGTCCATCTTAGATTACTTGTAGACTGTAAAACTTAAAATAGTAAAAATAGAAAATTTAAAAACAAATTAGTTGCAGAATGCGTCACTACAGACCCTAAACAAACAATCAATCAATGTCGATGAATAATGAAGCTAGATCGTCTATAAATAGCTCTTGAATCCTTGATCATTACTTACCAATCAATTATTTCTATCTTAATGGTATTAAATACATTGTCCTCGATATGCCTCTAAATCTTGCACGAAAATCTTTTCCCTAAATACATGTGTGTGAGAATTGAAAATTTTGTCCTTAATCTTTCACATCTGGCAGTAAATCTTTTCTATCGATAAAAAACTATTAGAAATCAGCTGTACAATTTGGGAAGTGGTGTGTGGTAGCCAAAGAATGTCACTGTCACTGACATGGCATTTAATTCTTTCTTGGTTAAGTGCTTTTAATACTCTGCAGACAACTTACCTTGATACGATCATACGTGTCAACATTCTTGTTAAGTGCTTTTAATACTCTGCAGACAACTTACCTTGATATGTGTCAACATTCCAGTGACTACCTCGACAATTCTTCTTCCTTCAAGAAATGTTGGCCAAAATTAAACCTCAGCCATTGATCTTGGATCATCAGACGGTCTGAGTTCTCAAATAATACATTTAACATAATTACAGTGGTAGTGGCAAAGATTATGGTAGTTGCAAATAATACATTATGCTTCCATAATATAAGGTCAAACAACCACGTCTTTAAACCATCACTTGCCAGTTGCCAATAATTTATTTATGTTAGGTATGCTAGGTTAGGCTACTTATTTCCCATCTTTTGAACGATTAGGCTACTTATACCAATAATTTATTTATTTTTCCATAATTAACGAACGATTAGTCAATACAATTATTTTTTCACCCTTCAAAAGAAAAGTATTCGCCTCAAATATTAAAATTTTTTACTTGAAAAGAAAATTATTCGCCTCAAATATTAAAATTTTTTACTTGAAAAGAAAATTATTCACCTCAAATATTATAATTTTTTACTTGAAAAGAAAATTATTCGCCTCAAATATTATAATTTTTTATTTGAAAAGAAAATTATTTGCCAGCAATTTATGAAATTTTCAATCCGGGGGGAAAAAATCGCCAATACAAACTATGAAAAATCGTGGATTTGAAAAAAAAAATCGCCTAGATTAAAACAAATTACCCCCTAAAATAATGTACAATTCGCCAAGACTTTACACTTTTTCCTAAAAGGGGGTTTCTTAAAGTTATCCCTGACAACAATATCTAAATGAAGGATTTGAATGCAAACTATATGCAAATGCAAGTTTATTTGATTTTAACTAAGATTAATCCAATTAATATAAATGAAGTATTCCTATGTGATATTGATGCAACAATGATGAACAAACTAAACTATGCTATCAACAATGGTTACAATCCTAGAGTTAATCCATATTAAACAAAGTTGAAATGTTCCTATGATTGAATGTATTAAAATAAACTAAATTAACTTGTGCAATTTAGCCAAGAAATGATCAAAATGCATAAACAATTAAATGAGTAAAATGACAATGTTACACTAAGCAAAGATTGAGATCCTTTGTGAAGAAATGAGGCCTGCTTATATAGAACCCATTCGAAAATGAACGGTTGAGATCAATTAGAGATGAATGGTGGAGATTGATTCAAAGATTCAATCATTGTAGAAACTTCCAAATCAACTAGTAAGTTCACTGAACTATTTGGTGGGAATTTCCAAAATGACTAATGAGTCAATTGGATTGGTTTTCTAGTTAACTAATTTGTTACCAAATTATGATTTGGTTAATTGAACTGTTGCCAAAATCATATTCAATTAACTGAGAATGATGACATAAATGTATTTTTAGAATATTTAAATGGTTTTAATGCATTTTCCTCAAAATGTGATAATATAATAAATTTAAACTCCTTTATATAATTATTTGATAATTATTTATTTATTTAATCAACATTTAGAATATTAATTAAATAAATGACAAAGTTTTTGATTAAGGTAAAAACAGGTTTTGAATGGAACCTGAAACCATTTACATTAAAGCTTGAAGACATTGCAAGAAAGATCACCAAAAAGAGACGCCTACTAGAAACAACAAAAGTAGGACCCAAAACATCCTAGAAACGACAACAAAGGAAAGAAAAATAGATACTAGCACAACTACCAGCACCCCCCAGCAAACCAAGCTATTTGTTTTTTATCAATTTCTCCACCTTCATCTTCAAGTCCTCCATCTTCTGGATGTCGTCTTTCAAGTCCTTCAGTTCCTTTGAATTTTCAGGGATCTTTCTCCGAATGCGCCCTCTAGTTCTAGTACCTGGACCCGCGTTTCTAGTGTCCTCATCAATGGTTATTGTTGTATTCTCAAG
This sequence comes from Chamaecyparis obtusa, assembly GCA_027943335.1. Lineage (NCBI taxonomy): Eukaryota > Viridiplantae > Streptophyta > Pinopsida > Cupressales > Cupressaceae > Chamaecyparis > Chamaecyparis obtusa. The sequence goes on along the minus strand of BSBK01011231.1, from coordinate 1,124,207 downwards.
CTGGTTTTTCTCCAGGTAATTATGTAGCATATTCAGATTCATGAAAGCTACACTAAGTCCCTCATTGCTGTGGCTCAGGACTTCGTTGATCATGTTTCCATTGTTACTAACTTTAGCCTTAATTTCTTTCACCTTGTTGTCAACAATCTTATTAACTTCAGTAGCAATATCCTCATTCCAGTTGTTGTTGTTGTTTACCTTAACCAAAACATTATTCTCCAGCTTCTCTAGCTTAGTAGTTAGGGTTTACATTGTATTCTCCAAGGCTTGAAGGTGGGTCTTCATCTTCTACATTTCCCGCTTGATCCAATCTAGAGAAGTACTTTGATCACTAGCTTTGTTACCCTCTTCCCAATTAGTAGCATGCAACAAGGGGTCTAAGATGTCCTCCTTGAGGCTATTGACTTCCTCAATGATACCCTGGTCCTGGCTAGCTTCAATTTCAGTGTGTTCCTCTTCAATTTCATTAGTAGCTGGGGGATTCTGACCAACCTCCATTTCCTCTTCATCCTGACCCTCCATGAGGCCTAGGGAATCCTCATTTTGGTTTTTACCATCCTTTTTACCAGCCAGGTCCAAACCTTCCTCCGTGATAAAAAGAGTAGCACATTTACCTTCTTCAACAAGAAGCTCAGGAGCGTCCTCTTTGTCATCCTCAGTAGGGGAGTCCTGAGTATCTTCTTCATCCTCTTCAGCCCCTTCCTCATCTTTTTCTTCCTCTTGGTTCTCCTCTTCTTTACCTCTAGCTTCCTCCTTATCATCATCCATGATGTCGATCATGTCCTCTTCCTACTTGATCTCATCAACATCCCTATCATCTTTATCCTGGGCTCTTTCCTCATTACCAGAGTCAACCTCCACATTGTCTTCCTCAGTATTTCCCAGACCCTGAGAAAGAGGGCTGTTTTCATTAGTGTCATCACCGCTGACCCTATATTTTTCCTCATCAATTTTGTTATCCTCTTCCTCACTGTTGTCAGAGATTATTTCTTTATTTTTCTTCCTCTTTTTGTCTACTTCCTCACAACTATCGGAAGTATTTTCCTTGATTTTCTTCCTCTTCTTGCTAGTTTCAGCCTTTCTGTCATCCCCTTTGATCTCTTTCCTTTTTCCTATGACCTTCTTAGGAATAGGGTTTGGGATTATGTCTCTGGTGTAGTTAGAAATGAGGAGGATCAAACCCTCATGTAACATAGGGTTAGAAGGTTACTTCCTATGCTCATTTATGCTACTGTTTAGAGAGCTCAAAAGGAAGTACGGGAAAGAAATCTGCTTATTATGCCTAAAGTGGTTAGCCAGGACAAAACGCAAGTTGTAGATTTTGGAATAGCACCCATCGAGTGTAAAGTAATCGATCATAACCTTCAACATTTTAGCCCAGAAATCCTTAATCTTAGTGATATCAACATAATCCCCTTTACCCTTAGTCATGAGAGCTTTTTCGTCAACAATTTTAGGAAAGATATTAAAAGCCTCAGTACCAAGCCTATGGTTACCTCTATGGAAATGAGTTCCTTCTAGGGGTAAGCTAGTAATCTCATCCATAAGGGAGAGATATAGGGTGAAGGACTTGCCCCAGAGATTGACTTTACCTCTAACCCAACCATCAACAAACAAGGAAGTTACTTGTTTATCATAGCCGTGGAGCTTTTCCATGTACTAAGAAACCCCTCATTTTCTTAGCTTCTTCCAAACTTTCCTCTCTTGTCTCCATTTGTCATAGTTTGCAGACTCCTCTCTCCTTAGACCACCACCCATTTTTTGCTTTCTCCTACTATTCTGGTTTGGCTTCTTACTAGTAGGCTTCTTCTCACTGCAGTGATTTCTTTTGTTTTCCTGATTACTTAAAATAATCCAAGTTCCGTAAATCATTAACAACAAAATTATTATCCCACACTTTGCATTACATGCAACCTTCCTCGAAAAATGTTTCATCCTTATCATCATGATTTTAAGTGATTTTCCCTTCATTGTGATTAATTTTATCATAAGTGATTAGACTTATGATCTCAGCATTTAGATTTCCTTCTCCTCTCCATGTTTTTATGACGTCACTTTGGGTACCTTCGTTAGCCAACCTATCCGCCGGCTTATTACCTTCACGGTAAATATGGGTGATGTGGCTTTCCTCAAAGGAGTTGATAATTATTTTGATTTTGTTTATTGTATGGGCTCTAGTCCATGAGCTGATAGAATTCCCTTTAATACAGTTAACAATGTTGAGGGAGTCACCCTCGAGCCAAAATTTCAAGCAACCCATGTCTTTGGCCAACTTAACCACATAGAGAGCCACCTCAACTTTCACCACGTGGCTGGTTTGAATCCGCAATGGAACAACAACAACACCAAGGCAATTTCCAGCCTAGTCTCTTATGAGACCTCCTCCTCTAGCCCTTCCAGGATTACCTCTATTAGAACCATCAAAGTTCCCTTTAACCCACCCCAAGGGAGGAGCAGACCACATAACATTCTCTCTATGATTTAGATCTTTTTTGCTCTTCAATCTCTCCCAAGAGATGGTAATGTCCTTATTAAGGTTAGGGTTCCAAGAGTTGTCCTTCTTACAAATACTTTTGTAGTTCTCCATTATACTTTTGGAAACAGAGCAAGAAACTAAAAGGGGGGGAGATTTTTTTTCTCTAAACATCTTGTTGTTCCTCTCGTTCCATATCTACTAGGTGAAATGAGGTAAAACAAGTTTCTAGAGAATCTTCACATTTTTTTCATGAAAGGGGCTTTGCCAATGCTGGAAAAAATCCTGGATGTTATGAGGTTTGGCCCACTTCAGATTCAAAGATAAAGTGATGGAGTCCCAGACTTCTCTAGCAAAGGAGTAGTGGATCATTAAGTGGTTACAAGACTCAACTTCTTCACAGCACATGATGCATCTATTAGGCATTTGGAATCCTCTTCTCGTGAGGTTATCCATAGTGAGGATTTTATTCTGGACAAGCAACCAAAAAAACATGTTAATTTTAGGAGTAAGGTCTTTATTCCATACCTGAGCATAGGGAGGCTGATCCTCAGAAGGGATAAGAAGAGTTGAGGTAGTGGCTACCAAGAATTTTCCAGAGATAGTAGGACCCCAGATCAGTTAATCAAGCTCATTTTCTCTGATAAACTAGTTATTTAGCTATTTATTAACCTCTTTTAATCTGATGTCCCTCAAACCCAAATAGATCCTTTCTTCATTTATCCAGTAGTCACTCACATATTTCCCAATTGAATCTTTGCATTCCTAAATCATAGAATTCCACTCCTCATTCTCTATTAGAGATTTATCCAAGAGCCATTTGTCATCCCAAAAGTGAATCTTCCTGCCATTTCCCAACTTCCATCTAGCCCCTTTACTAATAAGGTTCTTTCCCCTGCTTATACTGTTCCAAACAAATGACCCCTGGATATCATTATGAGTTTGAAGAATACCTTCTAGAGAAGTGAGATGGTATTTTCTTTTGATTATAGCATTCCACTATTTTTCTTCTTAAAAAATCCTCCAACATTATTTAGCTAAAAGGGCCTTATTAGTATTAGTAATGTTTCTGATGCCTAGCCCTCCCAACTTCTTAGGTTTACAAACCTTCTCCCAAGCCACCAAGCTAAGTCTCTTTTTCTCTTCCACACCAATCCATAGGAACTTTTTTTGAATTTTTTCAATAAGGTCAGTGAACTTTAGAGGAATTTTGAATAAACTAAGAGCATAAACAAGGAGATAAATGACATAAAGTTGATGTAATTGCCAATAATATTTAAAGTTTAGGAATTAATTAATTAAACATGATCAAGTGCAATAATCAAATAGGATATAGGTTAGATCAATTTGATGAATTAGATTGCCTTAGGTTAGGTCTTAGGGAGTTTCATTGAAATTAGGATTTTATGATGAATAATCAAGATTAGGGGCTTATGGTTTAGTTGACCATTTTTAGGTGATTACAACAAGCACTACAAGAGGAGTTGCATAGAGAAGAAGGTATTATGGCTAGAGGTGGAAGTGACGATGAATATAAAGAAGAATGATCATTTGAAGAAGAACAAGAAATGACTATGGATCTTGACGGGGCTAGGTTTTTAGGAGCTATTTCCAAGATTGGAAAGAGACAAAAGATTGAAGTTTCCACATTTTCTAGAAATTTAATCCAGAAGAGTTGATCAATTGGATCAATGATATGGAAGAGTATTTTGAGTATGAAGAAGTAGAAGACCTTGAGAGGGTTAGATTCACAAAGTCCAAGTGAAAGGTCATGCTAAAATTTGGTGGAAAGGGGTTTAGTTGGAGATAAATAGAAGAGGGAAGGAGAAGATAAAAAGATGGGATCAAATGGTAGAAAAATTGAAGAGACAATCAATTCCAATTGACTATAAGATCCATTTTTTGATGGAAATACAAGGATTGAAACAAGTGGGAAAATATATATAGGAGTATATAGAAGAGTTCTATTGAGTCCTTATCAGAATGGGTCATTATGAGGCTAACAAGGAGAAGGTTTACCATTACATAAATGGGTTGAGTTTGAGTATTAAAGAAGAGTTGATGATGGTAATAATGTATACCATTGAAGATGCATATCAATTTTCTTTGAAGGTAGAAGAAAAAATGAACAAGAAGTTTAAGAGGAAGGAAAATGGAAGAGGTCATGGTGGAAAGCCAAGTCGAGTGTATTATGGAGGCTGAAATAAAGATAAAAAGAAGAGTGATGACTCTAGTAGCATCCAAAATTAGAGGGGAAATAATTCCTATCATCCTTTCAATAAAAATAATGGAGATCAAAGAGGAAGAGGAAGAAGGCGAGGACTAGGAATAGGAGGTTTCTGTCAAACATGTTACAAGTGTGGAGAAGAAGGATATCGAGCTTATGAGTTTCCCCAAAATAAAGGAATGAAAAATAGGAGACTAGAGGGTAATGCACAATTTGTACATGTGAGGATGTGGAGTCTACGCATTCTAAATATGATGAAAGATGAGAGGTCCTTGTTACCAAAAGAGACTTTCTAAATGATGAGAATAAACTTGAGGAAATGAAGAATTTATTTCACACAAGATGTAAGTGTAATGGTAAAGTATCCAATGTCATTATTGATAGTGGTAGTACTGATAACCTTGTTTTAGAGGAAATGGTTAATAATTGAAGTTAGAGAGAAGGAAGCATCTGAATCCCTATTGGATTACTTGGTTGCGGAAGGATCACAAGGGTTTAGTCAATGAACAATTTCTAGTAAAGTTCAATATTGGAAACTATCATGATGAGGTATTGTGTCATATTATGCATATGGATGTTTGTCATATTTTGTTAGGGAGACCATGGCAATTTGATCATCATGCAATACATGATAGGTATGTAAATACTTATTCTTTGACCAAGGATGGAATCTGGCACAAGTTGAAGCCATTGATGGAAACATAGGAAAATATATGTAGTAATACAAGAATATGTCTAGTTAATGGAAGGAAGTTTCTAGAAGGCATGAATCATGAGCATAAGTGTTTTTCTTTAATTCTAAAAGTTGATAAAGAGGAAGTAGAAGATGTACCTATTAAAGTTGTAGATTTTTTGGATGAGTTTTAGGATATTGTATATGATAATATATATAATGGATTGCCACTAGTAAGAAAGATTAGTCATCAAATGGACTTGATTCATGGAGCCAGTTTTATGAATAAGGTAGCCCATAGAATGACTCCAACAAAGAGTGAAGAGTTGAAAAAATAAGTGAAATATTTTTTGTAGAAGGTGTTGATTTGAGAGAGTTTGAGTCCATGTGTTGTACTAGTAGTACTAGCACCAAAAAAATGGAGGATGGAGGATGCGTACAGATTCTTGGGATATCAAGAAGTTCACTATCAAGTATATTTTTCCCTTCCCAAGGATGGATGACATTATGGATTGTTTGAGTCAATTTGAATACTTCACAAAGATAGATCTGAAGAGTGATATCACCAAATCTAGATTATACAACAAGATGAATGGAAAACAACCTTCAAGACAAAGGATGACTTATTTGAGTGGTTAGTCATGCCCTTTGGGCTAACCAATGCACCAAGAACATTCATGTAACTCATGAATGAGGTACTGAAATATTTTTTTAGTAAGTTTGTTATGGTTTACTTGGATGATATTTTAATCTTTAATAAGAAATTGGAAGAGCATATAATACATATTCGTAGGGTCTTTAAGAAGTTAATGGAAGAAAAGTTGTTGATTAATTTTAAAAAGTACTATTTTGTGAAGGATTTAGCATACCAAGGATTTTTTTGTCTTAGTAGATGGTCTTAAAGTAGACCCAAATAAAGTGAAGGCTATCCTTGAATGGCCTACTCCAAGAAGTTCTACTAAGATAATATGTTTTCATGGTTTGTCTAGCTTTTATAGAAATTTTATGAGAAATTTTAGTAGTATTCATAGATCGTTAATTGAAACCATGAGAGGGGATAGAAAAGAGTTTAAGTGGACCACAGGAGAAACAAAGAGTTTTGATTTGTTGAAAAGAAAAGTTACATAGTAGCTTGTTTTGGAACTTCCAAATTTTAACAAGGTATTTCAGGTAGACTATGATACTAGTGGCAATGTCATTGGAGCTAATGTGAGTTAGGAAGGTAAACCCATTTCTTATTTTAGTGAGAAGTTGAATGATGCCAAAAGAAAATATTCTATTTATGATTAGGAATTATGCTATAGTTCAAGCCACTAAGAAGTGGTGACATTATCTTTTTCTTAAAGATTTTTTTTTACTTAATGATCATCAAGTTTTACAATATTTAAATAGCCACGAAAAGTTGAATCCAAGACATTTAAAATGGGTTGAGTTTTTGTAGAGTTATACTTTTGTTCTGAAGCACAAGAGTGGAAAGTATAATAGGATTGCAGATGCACTAAGTAGGAGGCAAAATTTGTTGACAAAGATGCAAATTGAAGTTTTTGGGTTCTAAGAACTCAAGAGTTTGTATCTCGAGGATTTTAATTGTGGTGAGGCTTGGAGATCTTGTACAATACCTATTACTCTATTTAGGACTAGATGGTTGGATTTTATAATTCAAGATGGTATGTTATTCAAAGGTAGCTAATTGTGCATTCCAAAGAGTTCCATGATGGAAAACCCAATCAAAGAGAAGCATAGTGGTAGATTGGCTAAACACTTTGGTCGAGATAAGACCATTGATCTAGTTAGTGAGAATTATTATTGGCCCCAATTGAAACAACATGTCAAGAAGTTCATGTAAAGTTGTAGAGTATGTTAGATGGAAAAAGGAACCAAGTAGAATATAGGGTTATATAAGCCATTACATGTACTAGAGAGGCCATGGGAGGATATTACTATGGACTTTGGTCTTGGTTTACTAAAGACTCAAAGAGGACATGATTCCATTTTTGTGGTGGTGGATAGCTCTTGAAGATGGTACACTTCATTCCTTGTAGGAAGAGTAATTATGTTATTCATGTGGCTGAATTATTTTTTAGAGAAGTGGTGAGACTGCATGGTCTTCCCGAAAGTATAGTTTCAAATCAAGATACTAAGTTTGTTGGGTATGTTTGGAGGACATTATGGAAGAATCTATAGATGAATTTGAAGTTCATATCAACAAACCATCCAAAAATTGATGAAGAGATATAAGTGGTGAATAGGATTTTGAAAAATTTGTTGAGATGCTTAGCATGAGATAAACTGAAGGGGTGGGATTCGATTTGGTCACTAGGAGAAATGGTAAATCATCATTTAAATTATATATGGAATTATCCCCATAAATGCTTCTGATTTAAGGAAGTTGGAAAATGGAGAAAATAGTAGTGTCAAAGCTGAAGACTTTGTAGAACACTTGAATAATTTTCTTAAAGAGGTGAGAAAGCATATTAATAAAATGAATAGTCAATACAAGGCTAAGGAAGATCAGAAAAGGAGACATAAGGAAATTTAGATTGGAGATGAAGTCATAGTTCATTTGAGAAAGGAGATATTTACAATGGGAACATACAATAAGTTGAAGATGAAGAATTTTGGGTCATACAAAATCCTGAAGAAGCATGATTCAAGAAACTTATGAAGTACAATTGTCCAATGAACTTAATCTTTTACTAGTGTTTAATATTTTGGATTTGATAGAGTATCATGAATGAAGTATTGGAGATGAGATTAAAAAACCACAATGGAATATTCTAGCACCTACTTTAGCTACAAAGGAGATATAAGACATCTTGGATAGTCATGTTTGCAGATGCACAAGAAACATGAAATATGAAGAGTACCTGGTCAAATGGAAAGGAAGACATGTTGAATAATCATCGTGGATATGAAAGGAAGAGGTTGAACACCTTGGTTTTACTCTACACACCTAAGATGTGACAAGGTCACTTCTCAAATTACCTTGGGTGTCTGCTACAGGAGCATCAAGGGTGTAAGATCAATCTTGCATCACCCAATAATATTGTCTAGTTTTTCTGTAAGGGCTATCTTTGGGCATGGTTAATTTTTTTTCAGAAAGTTTACTATTTTTAGTAGGTCATTAACTTGAGAAAATATTGTTCCAATTTCTTCCTCAGAGGTTTAGTTTGGATATATAAGTCTACCGGTAAAGTTTCGTAGCAAGATAAAGTTTAGTTTTGAAGATATTAAATTTTGTCTTTTGGTGGGGTGGTACAAAAACTTTGAACTTAGTTTTGAAGACCTTAGAGTCTCCCAAAGGGGGTCTTACTTTGACTAGGTGGCACTTCACAACCATAGGGTTTTAGAGTTCTTCGAGAGGTTTCCATAAAGTTTCTATAATAGCCAATCGGGTCCATGGTTCACAAGGTATGGCCTTTGGAATTTGTGCTACATTTGGAGGAAAAATAAAATCCCTTCAAACACTACTATGATTCTAAAACCCATTTTGGGGCATATTATTGGAATATTAAAATGTAGGGAAAAATATTATAAGGATGGATGGCCTCAAAATCGGGGGTTATGATTTCTAAAACTTTTTAGGGTGGTTAAATTTCCCACTATAAAGAAGACAAATGGGGGTTACTAGGGACAACTCTTATGGTGCATATGGTGGCTCTAGTTTGTAAATTATTATGATGAAAATGCCCATGTGGCTATAACATGTTACATTTTTATATATTATAATGTCATTTCATTGCAGATAATAGAACGGAAGTATTTCTATTCTTACCATTGTTCTATTGTATTTTTTTTATTTCCTTGTCGTGTTATGTGTGTTTGGTTGAATAAGGGGAGTGCCCTTCATCAATCCTCAGTATAACATCATATTAAAAAAATCATCATAAGTGATCATCACTGAAACATAATTGAGTATTCTACTACTCATAACCACAATGGAATCATGCAAGAAGAATGTTATATCCATGACCAAAAGCATCACAAAACCCACTATCAAGAATAGTATACAAGTATCCACATATCAACCAAACATGAAGTACACAAAGTCACATAATATAGCAAGACAACATGTAAAATGAATCAAAGCATATCAATTCTCCACATCTATTAGGACATAAAAAATATAGTTAGTAGGATGGACACTACATAAAACCTTACTAGACTAGTTTGTATTCTCTCTCTCTCTGAGTGATCATTATTTTATCTATGTTTTGGATTTCATGAGGACCTAAGTCACTTGGGGGCTTGGTGTCTTCTTGTCTCCTTCACCTTCATAAATATTTTCTGGTGCATTGATCTACTTCACCATGAGCATGAGGTAGTATCATACTCTTGCTAAAGTGGGGGTGAAATGTACCATCCTAAGTTGTAAGAACCTATAATTATATTCTCAATTAGGTCCCATTTTTGCATTGTCAAGTTTTCAGGGCTGTTATGCTTGATCCAACTACCCACCACATGCATTTCTTGCTTTCTTTCCTCCCTAATTTCCAATTTTAATTACACCTTCTTAAATTGTAAGCACTTAATTTTTATACAATTTAAGGATTATTTTGTGCCCACTTTAGAATATTTTCTATTGTAGGACCTCATATGGCACTTAATGGGTACCTAAATTCAAATATGGGTTCTTTATCCTTTTCACCCTTGTTCAAAATTAAGTTTGGCCCTTATTTCTAAGTGTGCTCTATTTTTCCTCTAATCTCATAATTCATTTCATCACCCAGTCCCTATATCCCTATTTGTGGTCTTTGTAACCTATTCTAACCTCAAATTGAGCTCCACTAAGGAATTTTGCACCTACCCTATTTCACTGACACCCTATTCAAAATTTGGCTCATTATCTTAGGTACAAAATTCCATTGGCATTCTATCCCTAGGCTAGGACACCAATGCCATTCTCTCTTTGAGGATTTGGGCCCAAATTTGGCTATGGGGCCTATGTTAGGCTATTAATAAAAGATCTTGCATCGTGATCAGCCTACTTGATTTTTAATCCTTGAAATGATTTGAGATGTATGTAAACACCATATCTCTCCTCATTTTGGGATCTAGAATCCATTATCCATTATTAATACTATATTATCAGGATCAAGCTATCAAATGCAAGGAAGAAAATCCAAGTTCAAGAATTCATGATTCTTCAAGCATATTTCTCAAGCATTCAAGGTGTTTCTCTTCCATAGATCTAGCTTATTTCCCAATTGAAAGCTAAGAAAGGAGTTTTCTATCAAGGAAGGATATCTACATCCATCTACTTTCATTCAAGTCTTCTCGCTCTTCCCCTCAATAAAAAATTGTGGTGAATTACAACATTTATTTTACAAGGTTTTTTATTTTAACAGAGGTAAACCCCTCTATTCAATCTTATTTCCCATTTTTCTGTGTAGGAACATGTTAAAAAGCTTTCGAACAAAATTCAAAAAGATTGGATACAGTTAGAGGAACCCAAAAATTCAGCTAAAATGACCAAGTATAGAATGCCATTAGCATCCTGTCGCCAGGTACATGAAATTTCTTTCTATGTACCCTATATTTTTAGCTCATATTTCACCTAGAAGTCAGATATGTTCTCTGGTTTCTATGTTGTAAATTTATGATCTCTGTTAGTTCGTATCAACCTGTTATTTCCAATTTTCTAGTAACTTGTCTAAATTATCATCTACATTACATCTTTTTTTAATTTCCACTTTTCCCACCTTCATCCATCACATATTTAGAGAAGGATCATTGTCCCAATTTAGTGCTTGAGTCCCCTTTTGATCCTATTAGGGTCATCTTCCTTTCAAATGTACAATTGTGAAAAGGAGAGGTGATTTGCCTAATTTCATTACTTCCCTTTTTCTTGTGTACATTAATTTTTGGCTCTTTTGTGTTAGAATTATTAGGCATTGAGAGGGGGGGGGGGAGTGAACCAGTGCAACCAAATTATAAACTAATTCAACCACCGATCTGAATAAATTCAATAATAGTTTGTAAAGCACAAAGCATATAACTGAAGTAAACAAAATCAAACATCCACAAAATAATCACACATGACACAATTATTTTTGCGTGGAAACCCTTGATTAGAGGTAAACAATTGACGGGGATGACACCCACAAGCTCACTACTGCAGTAAAATGAGTTTTTCCTATTAGGAGCTTACTTTTTGAGGGTTCACCCTGTAAGGAGTGATTAGTACCTTGTTAGAAGTACAATAAGATTTTCAAAGATATACCTTGTGAAAGGATTTCATGGCTCTATTAAGAGCTCACTCGATTAAGGGATTTACAATAAGAACCTACTAAAGTTGACCCGATGAAGGGATTTTATTGCTGTAACTACTAGGGAAATTTTTTTGAGTGATCTAAATGTAGCACTGACTGCTTGACATATCCAATCTTTTCTCTACTCTTTGTATCCACTCACAACACTAAATCTATTTGATCTCTGATCGCAACCTTAATTGATTTCACAATAACATCAATCTTCTAATATCAAATCTTTTTTTTATCATTACTTTCCAATATCAACATTACTAGTTATATATAATTCTGGCACCAACTTCATGAAGTTAAATATTTTCCTATCAAAGTGATAAAATCAATGTAAAACACATTTCCCTATGACCATATTGGCTTTCAATAAGATCTATTTTTTAATTCTCTAAAATAGTCAAACATATTTTGATTCCTCCAATGTACCACCTTAAATCTTCCTTATATAATAGAATTAATCCCAAAAATAACACCTCTTCAATTCTATAACCATTATCACACTTTATCACAACATTAAGTATTGTCGTAATCACTATCCTGCTTACCAATCTATAATCTTCCAATTGATACTCTAGAACACAAATGTTCTTACCTGTCTAAATGAATGTGACACCAAAATAGCCCCCACTAATCAACCAAATGAGTTGTGGTCAAAGCCACACTATACTCTGACCATGTTGATACTAAAACTATAATCGCACCTTATAATTCTTCATCTGTCATGACCGCTACTAAAGTGTTGACCTTTATGTCTACCGATCTTCTAGAATTAACCAATTTTTAGCAATACCAATCACTTAACCTTCACACCGATTTCCATCTGTAGTTCACCTATTATGATACATGATTGATCTGACTTAGTTTCCATCAATAAAAACCAAACCAATTACTACTTATGACTACAACCAATATGCATCACCATGTCAAATATCAATCTTGTCATAATGCCAACAAACTCCCCCTTTGGCATTGATGGCAAAAATATTATGCTCCCTAACATATTCTCACCCTTTGACGATAATTCCAAAGGTGAAAAACTAAAATATGTTCAACTATGCACCATTTTCTTACAACCCATCAAAGATGACCTTAAAGTTTATCTTTTTTGACTCTAAGAATGTCTCCCATATCTTCTTCATGTGACCTAAGGTAATAATTTTCTACACTAAACTTGATACTAGATTTTCTATACCTTCTAAAGTTCTCATGTATGATAAGAAAATTATCCCTTTTTCCTTCTCCACATGCTTCTGCATCACCTCCATTTTAGGGGATAAAAATGATTGAAGCTCAAATATACTGACCGACATGTTGCCTTGATCTTGCTGGATTTTCTTCACCTTTTGAGATCGCTACTTCACTTGACTACTAAAAGTAGTAATTGAGCTTGAAATGGGATCAAGCTGACCAATTAAGCTCTCTAACTACTTTAGGAATTCAACTCTTTTCTCCTCCAAATCTTTTACAAACTCTGAATGATTAGATACTTTGGTGAAATTTATCCTACCTTAACCAATGAAGCTTTAACTTCTTTCACCAATTCTGTCAATTTGTCCTTATCCTCAGTGATATTCTCCTTTAATTTTCCTATCATCTTCTTCTTTAACTTCTCTTCTACCATCTTTACTTCTATAGTCTGTAAATCAAGGCCTTGATCCAAAATAGAATTAATCAAGGTATCCATTTGATCTATAATGAAATCAGCTTTATCATATTCAACTTCAAGGACCAACTCAATAAGGATATCTCTTGCTTGACTTAATACTCTAGCTTTCTTCTTCTTTATTCTCATTTTATCTCTTTCATATTTCTTCATCAACTACTCTAAATACTTCATCAATTCTTTGGGTTTTAACTTTTTTATGTCTACCACTGTGGTCAATATTTCTTCCTCTTGTACTTCCTCTTCTTTTGTTACTTGCACTAATTTCTTCTTCTTCTTTGCACTATACTCTCCAAGGCTCAATTTCCTTTTCACATCATATGCTTCTTCAACCTCTTTCTGACTTTCTATTTTTTCTTCAACCTTTTCAAAAATCAATCCTTATGAATGCTTCATAGGGGATGATGAGGGAGAGTTCTCTTTACCTTTTATGTCTTCTATTATTCCCTCATCTTCACCGATTTGACCTTGTGCTACTTCTTCTCTATTAGTTTGTGCTAACTCAACATATTGATCTTCAATGTCTTAAACTTGAATAGGGATATAAGCAATAACATCATCGATAATCTCTTCATGTGTGGATGTGTCATCAATATCCTCAATCACTTGTTCTTTTTCCTTTTTTCTCTCACCAACAACTTTTTCTTTCTTTTGTTCTTGTTCTACGTCCATCATTTGGACCTTTTTCCTCTATATCTCCATGCTTTCACTATAATTTTTTTGTGTCTTACCAACATGTATGATTGTTTCTATATTTTTTTAATCTAAACTCCTATTTGTAGGATTCAACTAATAACTTTACTTCATCAAGACTCAACTCAAGTTGTACTTTACTAAGTGCTCTCTCCATAATTTCTCTGTCCATTCTTAGTGTAGCTTCCCATCTAGCATGGATAAGATCATAAAGATCTTTAGATAAAATTTGGTACAACTCACTAGGAGTCATACAAAACTTGTGTAGGCTAAATATTATAGCCTCTTCTATCTTCTTTTTGTCTTTATTATTGAAGAATCCATATCTTCTTCCAACTCCTCCCATTTTGCATGTCTCCATTATATCTTTGGCAATATAATCAACACTTGAGGATTTATTTTGACCACTCTCTTTAAATTATTTTGCATCCTTTTCTGATTTATTCTAGACATCTTCATCTCATGCAGTTTCCTTTTGCTCACTTTTCTCATCAATGGATTTTCTCTTTCTCTTGTATGTTTGATTTATTGGTTACATTTTAATTTCAAATTCTTTTATTGTGGGTTTACTTTGTTTTGTCTTCACTTTTGCATAAGTGGATGGAATGTTGGATGATGGATCTTCAAATGCAACATCAACAGTACTGAATGCACCTACTTCATCACTACCAAATTCCTGTTGCAGATTAGATATCATCCTTCTAGTTTTCCTTTCAATGACCAATTTCTTCAGTTGTATACTAATTTTAGAAAATGCTTCTTCATAAGTAGAAAATCGTTGTGCTTGTCTATCCAAGGGTTTTGAGAGTAACTCATCTGCATGAAGTCTCACTAACTCTTCTTCTACTTCATATCCCATAGGTGGAACCCAATAAGTTCTAGGTTCAACCGCCATCATAATACAATAATTTGTATCTACTAAGAAATATATATCATTCTTATATTTCTCTATAATGCTAGTAGGAATTATTTCATGCTTGTGCATCTTATCTTGGAAATATTTGAAATAACCCCACATAATATTGTTAAAGTTTTCACCCAATTCCTTAATGAATTCACTTATCTGCACAACTACTAGTTTGTCTGATGATCGTACAATATTTCCTCTACCGGGGAAGAAAATTTTAATGTAGAAGAATACACATACCAGTAGGGAACCATATTTGAATGATTCCTTTTTGTCTTTCTTTATTCTTTCCATGTTCACCAAGAATTGACTTCTGACCATCTCGCATAAATCATACACCAAATTATCTTTCACTATTCGATAACCAACGTGGACAACACCACCGGGCACATTGTTAACTCTGCTTGATTGATATACCCTATAACCTATTACCATATATGTGAACCAAACTTCTCTATCTTTAATATCATCTATAGTCATAGCTCTACCATCTTATCCAGATTTGGTTAGCTTGGTAACCAAATGTTTTTCAACTGTTTTCAATCTGCATTCTAATCCTTGCACTTGAAAACCAATTACTCTATAAATCATTATTTTCAAAGTCTTATAAGGCTTGTCCAACTAAATAAAATTATCATTCACTCTGCTTAATACATAGAAAATCCATTCAGTATGGAATTTAGTGGGAATCACATATGTTAAACCTTTCACTTGTAGATGTTTGTGCTTATCTCTCAACACACAATCGTTACACATATTCTCATATTCTTGTTTGATAGCTATAGCTCCCATTTATTCAATCTTGCAATGAACATACAACTGAACATCTTTGATTAACATCACTCATGAAGGAATTGTAGAGAGGGCACTAGACATGTCAATCTCCATCTCTTTGATCAGATGAAGCTTGAACATAGGTTGAGGTTTATAAACAATGTTCATCAACACATGGGTATCAACTCTCCCTTCCATTTTAGCTGACTGCAACAACACACAAATTCAATTGCAAACCAGATATATTACTCACAAAATACTAGTTAGGGATCTCAAAAATTAGATAAAAAATTAGGCTCAAATGATCAAGTGAATGTAAAGGTTAAAAGTGTAGTCACTTCCCTCTATTTATCATTGAGATATAATTGATACGCGCTTCCAATGATAAAACATTGTTTTTCCAATGGTAGGAATAGTGTCAAATCATTGACTAATGCATATCCACCAATAGGTACTCAAACAGTTATAACTTATATCAAATGGTAGAAGATATATACCAAGAAAATTCAATGCACTTACTGCATAATCACTATTAACTCCAAAAATATTTATCAAAACCAAAATCATAGCATCTTACACCATAATGTGCATATAGATCTTATCGCTCTTAGATCTAGAGGATCAACAAAGGATTTTTATTTAAGTGCTTCCCCTAAGAAAATAATATGCTTAGTTTGAAGAAGAATCCTTTGCACTAGAGGATGGTTACTTCTCTTTAGATGATTTTAACTCTTCATTTTATCTTCCTGCTTCTCTCTTGCTTTCCTCTAGATCTTCTTAATTTCTTGACCAAATTCCTCAAAATCAACAACCTTCTTTCCTTTTCCATCTTCTGATCGGTAGGATGACCAGTCCCTAAAATAATAATCTTTTGCAATGTGATTGATCTTATGGAAAACAAAGGAAGCCATATCGGTTGACCTCCAAGGTCTAGCATTTCCTCTTTGAGTTCTCATTCTGCAATTCATTGCTAGATGACCATAATTACTACATATAGAACATGTCATGTTGCATCAAACTATCTTTTCCTTCTATTAGAGCTTACCGGTTTTTTTGGAGACCTAGGAGTGTAAACTTTAGACTTGCAACTTTAAATTTATGTCCATATTTGTTACATGCAAAATAGTATCCATTGAATCTATCACCATTGGGTCTATTTCTAGATCTACTATTGGATTTGGATTTACACTCATAAGAAGTATGAGCATACTTGTGACAATTTTAGAAATAACCATCAAAAGTATAAGACTTGTTCACCAGTATACTCCTACACACATTTGCAGTATGACTAGGCATTCCACAGTTATAACAGATAGGTTTGTTAGGTTTCTTACTTGAATTGCTTCGATACATCTTCTGATCTTGTGGCTTCTTAGCTTCAAAGTTTGATGACTCACCAGTTTCAAATGTTCCTTGACTAGTGTAACCAAGACTGGTTGGATCTTTGTGTCTTCTTTGTCTCTTTAATTGTTCATCAATATTTTGCATGCTTTCATTATACTATTTTGGTTTTTCATTTGCTTATCTGTCAGATTTTAATTCACTCTTCATTTTCTCATCCTCTTCTCTAAGTCTTTCATTCTCACTTATAATTTAAAAATTTTCTTCAACTATATCCTACATTTGGTTTCTATACAAAGTATATTCCTATCTCAATTTATAGAGTTCTTCATCTCTTTCTCTCAAGAAATCCTCAACAAATTTCTTAGCATCTTCTGCAATCTTCCTTGCACTTTTAGCTATTCTCTTTCCTTCAAGATCTTCACACATCTTGACAGATTAAATTTCAAGCTCTCTTTTTAGATTTTCCACTTTTTCTTTAAGTCCTTTGTTCTTTCCCATTAGATTTGCAATTGATTCTTAGAATGTTTAGACATACTACCTTTAGATAGTTTCTCAATGTAACCCTGACTCTCATTTAGCTGTTCAGTAAGTTTTCTCCTTATAGAAAGTGATTTTTTTAGTTTCTCCTTCAGCTCATTGATCATCTTGTGTGAACTCTCAAGTTCCATTTCATCCATGTAATTCTCCATCATTGTATATATTTCCCTTAATACATTAGAATTATCAACAAGAGGACCAGTGCTATGATACCAATTGTTATAATTTTTAGGCACTGAGAGGGGGGGATGAATCGGTGCAACCAAATTATAAACTAATTCAACCACCAATTTGAATAACTTCAATAATAGTTTGTAAACCACAAAGAATATAAATGAAGTAAATAAGTGAAAGTAAAAATAATCAAACATCCACAAAATCATCACACATGACACAATGAATTTTGCATGAAAACCCTTGATTAGAGGGAAGAATCAAGGTGGGGATGGCACCCACAAGCTCAATACTATAGTAAAATGAGTTTTCCCTGTTAGGAGCTTATAATTACCCTTTCTAAGAGTTCACCATGTAAGGAGTGATTAGTACCTTGTTAGAAGTACAATTAGATCTACTAAGATCTACCTTGCGAAAGGATTTCAAGACTCTATTAAGAGTTCACTTGATTAAGGGATTTACAATAAGAACTTGCTAAAGTTCACCTGATTAAGGGATTTTCTTGTTGTAACTACTAGGGAACAAAAAGTTAAGTGATTTGAACGTAGGACTAACTTCTTGACAGATCCAATCTTTTCTCTTCTCTCTATATCTTCTCACAATGGTGACTCTATCAGATCTCTGATTGCAACCTTAATTGATTTCACAATAACATCAATCTTTTAATTTCAAATCTTTTTTTGATCATTAATTTCCACTATGAGAAGCACTACTTATATATAATTTTGGTATTGACTTCATGAAGTTAAATATTTTCTTATCAAAGTGATAAACTTGATGTAAAATATATTTCCATATGACTGCATTGTTGGCAAGTGGTCAGCACATGCACACATATGCACATGTATACACATGCACATATATGAAATGTTGTCATTTATGGAAACACTTATCAATTTTATGGTCACACATATTAGGTATGATGAATATGTTTGAATATAGGTGATGAATGGAAAAATTCCTAAGTCCACAGACTGTTCCAGTAACCCAGTTTGACAGAAAAGATTAGCAATCTTCACAAAATTTGTATTAAGGCTTGCAATTTTAATGAAATGCTTGCAGGACACCAATGAACATGTGTGAGGTCACACGTGTTAACATTGAAGGATTGAGGAGATATGTTCAGTTGGTTAGATGTGAAGGCAATAAACAGAGCATAACATGTTAGCGATCATTGAGGCTGACCTTGTGAATGATTGGAAATTTATTTTTGGATGCTATCTTGGATCTAAGGCTGACCAAGGATGTTAATGAAGGATGCAAGTGCAATTTAATTAATATGATGTTTAGCTAGAGTAATGCCGACTAGCTTTTGTAATTATACTTCTAATGGGGTATAAGTATACATACACTTTTGTGAAAGTAAGCGATGATGTGAAAAATGATATGGATGGATGTTAGATGTGAATTGTGAAGGCATCTAAGAGGTACACCATAGATAAAGAGGAAGGAGAACAAGAGGAGTTATTCTAGGAATACTTTGTTAACCCTTTATATTCAAGACAAAAAAATTGTTGTAGGTGTTGTTGCACCTATTGTACACCCCTAACATGGTTTATTTTTCTTTAACATGGCTAGGACCTTTAACTAGGTTGATTCCTCAACATGGACATTATTGTATATATCCCCTAACAAGGATCTACCTATATTTTAATAATCAGCTCCTAACAGGGCTAGAACTCCTAACAAGATTCCAAAATTAATAGTGCAGAATTTAGTGAGTACCATCCCCATCGAGGTTTTCCCCTTAACAGGGTTTCCTCAAAAATAAATATGGTGTTACGAGTTCTTCTATGATTATCCTTGTTGCATGGTTATTTATTTTCTTTTATATCTTTATATGTTGGTTCAAGAAGTTAAAGAATTTAATTAAGCACTATAACACTGATTCACCCCCCCTCTCAATGTTACCAAATCCTAACAATTGGTATCAGAGCATTAGGCCCTTAAAGTAAAAGCTTAATAGATTTGGGGAGATCAAGATGGATTTGGAAAACCTAAAGAAGAATTATGAAATGGCCCTAGAAGTTGTGGACATTGCTAATGCAGATAGAGTAGATATAAAGTACAAGCTAAGGAAGGCAGATGACTTTATCAAGAAGTTGAAGCAGCAACTTGAACATGAAAGAAAATTGAGAGATGATCTCATAGAAGAAAAAACTAAAGAGCTATTAGATCAAGATCAGATCGAGTAACTAAAACATGAAAAATATTCCTTGAAGGATGAATTGGAGGTCACAAAATTAAACATGATGAAAGAAATTGATGCTGAAAAAGAAGAAAATGAAAAGTTTCAAAATGAACTATCAAATACAAGGGATAGGTTGCAAACTTTGGAGAGTGAACTAAGTGCACTAAAGACAAAGTATGACAAGGTAGAGAAATGTTGCATCACTATTACTGGTGAACTTGATCAGACTAAAGGTCGGATAGAACAACTTCATGAGAGAAGAAAGAAATTGGATGAGCAAATTGACATGCAGAAGCCTATTGGAGATAAGATAGGAGTAGGATCTAATGAAAATCTAGATCAAAGGAAAAATACAATTGTGGTGAATCTTGATTCACCTAAGAAGTCTGAATCCGAGGTTTTGATAGTAGAACCTAAGATACCTTCTTGCAAGGACAATGATAAGGATTACAGTCATGAAGATCAATCAAAGAAACCAACTGGAAAAGGTACTCCTAAGCCCAAGTTTATTGGTTTTTGTTGTAATTTCTATTTGTATGGACACAAGATGAGAGATTGTAGAAAACTAGATATGAGATCTAGCAAACCTACATATGATCGCTTAGATCATTTCTTTAAGAAGAAAAAGGAGAAAAGTTTGAATGAGGCAAAGATAAAAAAAGGTGAATGTAGTAAAAATATAGAAAATAGAAAACCTGAAGATAAGGAAACAAGTAAAGAAAATTATGTTATGAAAGAAAATGTTTCTAATGTGAGTAAGGATGAAGCCAACAAGACAGTTGAAGAGGTTAAGAAACCTATTACTAGACCTAGAAATATTGTATGTTACAAATGCAATAACTTTGGTCATATTGCCAAGTATTTTAAGTTGCAGATTGATTATAGCCAATTGAAACCTAAGAAGAATGTGACATGTTTCAAGTGTAACAATGATAGACATGTAGCAAAGTATTGCAGATTTAAAGGACCAATGAAGAAATCCTTCAGACCATTCACAAAGGAAAAATAATTCAATGAAGAAGATAGAGAGCTAGTAGAAATGAAAGAAAAATTTAAGGAGAAATGGGTCAAATAGAATGAACCCGTGGAATTTAAAGTTAAGAAATATGAAGAGAAGAATGTGAACATTCACAAGAGTCCTAAGAGTCTTGTTGAATCATTTCTAGGGTGCATTGCTTCACCATTTTTATGATGAGAAATGTATTCCTTAGGGGGAGCATGACAGATTAACACCGATCAGATACAAAGCCCCTATATGGATGATTTAAGTTGTGAAAACTCTAAGGTAACTTAGTTACTATGTTGTGTGATCTTGGACAATATCACATCCATTTTGGAGATGTATGAGAGAAGGTTTTCCAGTTTGAGCTTGCACTGGTTTCTTGTAGCTTTATGGGTAGTTTTTGGGACTTGTGCCAAATTGTCTATAAGGTCAACACTGTGGTTGAATTACCTACCATTTACACAGAGATTAGAGAGCATTGAAGAGTCTGGAGTAATAGTTGGAGCTTGAAGTATTTGTATCTTTGTTCACAAAACCCTCACACAAGCACATGAGCTAGGTATTTGTGATTATCTCAAGAAATATTTGTCAATTGTAGTAACAAAGTAATCACTATTGATACACCTAAGGTTTTTAATGTACTTGAGAGGAATATGTACAAATTTAAGTCATCCCTTCAAATCTACTAAAGAGGGTCAAGAGGGTGCATTTTCGCACACCACAGTTGGTGTTATTCATGTTAAAGACATCAGGGCATACATACACAATTAAATTCATAGGCACATCTGAGATCTATGATGAAATGCTAGGGTTATACAATGGAGACAAAACCCTAAGAAGAGAATGTAGAAAAGTTCACGGGTTGCCAATAGTGAAATACATGGAGAGATTTGAATTTGATGAATTATACTGGATTAAGATTATGTTAAGTAGGATTCATGATGAATTCATATGGATTGGTGGAACCCCTACTAATATCACCAAGGAATTACTACATAAAATCATTGGATTACCTATGATAGGTAAGATACCTACTGCAGAGAAAAACATAATATTTGAAGTGGAAAAAATCACAAAAAGAAAATGGAACAAAAGATGTATGACTATAAGGGCCCATTTGGGTGCTAGAATACCAAATGCCAATTCTAGTCAATTTTGGAAGATGTTGCAATTCTGGAAGATACAAATCCTGAAAATGATTTTTGGAATATGGGCTGACCCATTTGGTTCACTCGGAAGATGACTAAGAAGATGCATAAGGAATTTTAATTCTCTATTTTAATTTCTTTAAATATGGTGTGTATATGTCTGTATATATACACACATATATGTGTGTTTATATATACATATGCACACATGTATATATACACATACACACATGCATATATACACATACACACATGCATGTATATACACATGTGTATAAACACACACATGTGTATATACATACACACATACATGTGTATACAAACACATGTGTATATACACACATATGTGTGTATATATATACACATACATGTGTGTATATATATACACATACATGTGTGTATATATATACACATACATGTGTGTACACACACACACACATATATATATACATGTGTATATATACATACATGTATACACATATACACACATGTATATATATACATAAATATACACGTGTGTATATACATATACACACATTTGTGTGTGTATATATATATATATATATATATATGTGTGTGTGTGTGTGTGTGTGTGTGTGTGTGTGTGTTTATATATACATATATGTATATATATACATGTGTATACATACACACATGTACACACACACACACACATATATATATACATCCTTATAGAAATATAATATACATCCTTATAGGCATGGATCCCATGAAATATTAAATTTGGTTTTATAAAAATTGGAATTGGAATTCAAAATTCCAATTCCACCTATTTGAGTGGAAGATGAAATGCCTATTTTGGGGGCAAAATTGGAATTTAGAAATTCCAATTCCAATTTTTTGGATAGACACAAACATGGAATTGACATTATTCGGAAATCTAATTTTGGAATATCTAGTCTAATTCCAGCACCCAAATGGGCCCTAAATGACATCGCATTAGAAGATGTCAAGTTAGTAGCAAAGACATTAGGATACAAATTCCAATATAGCAATAGAATAAATAGTGTATCAACTAGTTTTTTTCACATGCCATACAATATGGTAATTGAGGATGAAGAGTATGACTTATGCGAGGTCCTAAGACAAAAATTGATGGAAAATATTGCAGGGATAAAGAAAAATAGGACAACGCATTTTAGATTTGGATCACTATTATGTATATATTATTTCATGTTATGAGAAGATTTCCTAACATGTACATGAAGATCTGATAGATGCTCCATGTAGATGATAAGTGACTGCTATAGGAGAAGTGATGAGAAAAAAAAGTATGCTAAGATTGCAGACATGATGAAACTCTTTCAAAAACAAATGCATGAAAGAGAAATAATCCCTTGGAGACTAGTTGACAAGTATAAAAATGACATATGTTTCATGGTGGAGACTTACAACACATGCTTTGAGGAAGTGGAACCTATAACTTCATGGGCTAACCCTATGGGCTATGAGGTTGATTACACAATTTTTGAGCTTCACATTCAACATGGCAGATAATCCCTCAAAGACCCCAATGCTCCTAGATGGGGCACATATGAAGAAAAATACACAATAGTAAACACAAAGATGGTAAAGGGGAGAAGGGAGAAGAAAGTTGAGTCCCTTGTTGAAAAAATAATAGGGCATCATGGCATATCAAAATAAGAGATGAAGACCGTTAGGGGAAAAGTCACAAAACTTGGGGAGAAATACAATATTCCCCCTCATCAACCCAATATTGAGGCACCTCAAGTGGTGGAGGTTGAAGAATAAGAAGAAAATGAAAAATATGACACTCATACACCTATTAGGAGAACATCAAAGAGACAGGATGCTAGAGAAACTGCACAAGGTCAAACACCCCTAGAGCTAGACCAAAGGCCATGGCTAGTGAACTAGGAAGGAAGAGGAAATCACTTGATACTCCTCCATCTTCACATGGGAAAGATAAACAACAAAAGCTTGTAGAAGATCATGAAAAATAAGAGGATGTTCAAGTAATGGATACAAAGAAGACCGAGGAACAAAAGAATAAGGAACAAGGTGATGAAAAGGATAGAAAAATTTAAGAGGCCAACCTAAGGGCACTTGAAGTAGACAAGAAGAAAGCATACGAGGTAGAACAAAAGAAAGGCCACGAAACACAAAGGCATTTGTTTAAACCCTGCTTAAAAGTTCTACAAAAGAGAAAAGTAAATGATGGAAATCTTGCATCTATTGAAAAATACTTTGATAGATATGATGAAGAAGATAAAACCAAGATAGAAGATATAGTTGTGGAGCACATGCCCAACTTAAAAAAGAATCTGATTGAAATAGAAGGTCAGATCAGTAAAGACCTATTTGAGAGATTAGAAGGAAGAAAGAAGAGAGCCCTTGATGAAGACACCAAGATTAGACAAGATATTCTTTTACAAAATATTCCTACCATGATAGGGAGTGAGCTGGTAGAATGACTTGAGAAGCTAAGGCCAAATATAAGAACCAAAACTAGAATCATTAAGTTTATGGCTTGGAAATATGAAGAGGTTGAAAAGGAAACAAATGAAAATGTTGGACAACTACTCCTTGAGGAGTGACTTGATCTTGGAAAGTCTACAAGGACCCCAAATCCAGTGCTCACTCCTACAGAGCCTAAAATTACCAAAATTGCTAAAGAGGCTAAAATTCCAAAGGAGACAGAGGTAGTTGATTCCACCTTACTTGATTTCTATGTTGACAATGTTGTAATCTCACTAGACATAGAGAAGGATACATTTGATCCATTTCAGATGACTGAAACTTTGGCCAATATTGATCAAATAGTAAAGAATATTGAGCCTCCCAAGATCACCCAAGAAGAATCAGCTGAGAATGAGAAAGAAAATGAGAAAACACATGAAAAAGAGTAGTTATCAGAAGAAAAAGAAAAGGAAAAGGAGAATGCATAGGAAAAGGTAGAGGAACAGGCAAAATGATTGCTACCTATTACCCCTTTTGCTACACCTAGTTTATTGGCAAGTGGATCCCAATAACTTCCAACCAACCTAGAGGATATGGATGTCACAGATTTTATGCAGTGGTAAGTACTTTCTTTTGCCAAAGCAAAGGGGAAATCAAAGAAAAAGACTGATAAGAATGCAAAGACAATCCAATGAGTAACAATAGTATTGAGTAATTTTTTGACTACTCCTCCTGTAGATATTGGAGATCCTATAAGTAATTTAGATAATGTTATAAATACTATAGAACAAAATTTTGATACACCACAAGAAGCAACAAGAATAAAAGTGGTAGATGACTTTAAGAGGTTAAGGATGAAAGATACTCTTGATGAGATCAAGAGTGATCATAACACATTGATTGCCACTGAAAGGGAAATCAAATCTTATCTTAAGGATGAACAAGACCTCTATAGACTCTGTATGACTTCGCATGAGCATGTCAAGAGTAAATCAACTATTATAGCAAAGGATGAAGATGCTTTGACAAACCTCTCTAAGAATTTTGAAAATAAGAAAATTTTGGACATAAACAAAGAAGTTAATAGGATCATGGATAAGATCCATACCTTGTAGTTAGAAAAGGATAGAATTCAAAAGAGATTCTCAAAAGTACAAAACTTTTTGACTCCAAAGATCAATGTCTTGGAGAGTACCCATGAGGACCTTCATCTCGGCTTCAAAACATTTCAAGGATCAGTACCTACTGATGTAGAGAAAGCAAACAAGGATGCATTTTGTCTTGATAGAATGATTTTGTGTACTCTAATTTTGATGTTTTGATAACTATTTTTGACACCCTTTTCCATTGATGTCAAAGGGGGAGAGATAGAAGAAGAAGAAAAAATGCAAAATGTAATATGAAAAATAGAGCAAGTGTGTGTAAAAGGAAAATAAAAAAAACATAAATAAAGGAAAGTCTCTTCTGAAGGCTATGTGTTGCATTTCTGTGAGTATTTGTCCTTTTACATTTTTTATTTGAAGATGCACTTAGTCATTTTTTCACTAAGTACTACTATCAATGCCAAAGAGGGAGATTATTGGCAAGTGGTCAACACATGCACACATATGCACGTGCACATATATGAAATGTCATCATTTATGAAAACACTTATTAGTTTTATGGTCACACATATTAGGTATGATGAATATGTTTGAATACAGTTGATGAATGTAAAAATGCCTAAGTCCACAGACTGTTCCTATAACCTAGTCTGACAGAAAAGCTTATTGAACTTCACAAAAGTTGTATTAAGGCTTGTGAGCTTAATGCAATGCTTGCAGGACACCAATGAAGACATGTGTGAGGTCACACATGTTAACTTTGAAGGATTGAGGAGACATGTTCAGTTGATTGGATGCAAAGATAGTAAACAGAGCATAACATGTTAGCGATCATTGAAGCCAACCTTGTGAATGATTGGAAAGTTATTTTTGGATGCTATCTTGGATCTAAGGCTGACTAAGGATGTTAATGAAGCATGCAAGTGTGCTTTAATTAATATGATGTTTAGCTAGAGTAATGCCGACTAGCTTTTGTAATTATACTTCTAACATGGTATAAGTATACATCCACTTTTGTGAAAGTAAGCAATGATGTGACAGATGATATGGATGGATGTTACATGTGAATTGTGAAGGCATCTAATAGGCAGAGAAGAGATAAAGAGGAAGGAGAACATGAGGAATTCTTCTAGGAATACTTTGTTAACCCTTTGTATTCAAGACAACAAATTTGTTGTAAGTGTTGTTGCTCCTATTGTGCACCCTTAACAGGGTTTATTTTCCGCTAATAGGGCTAGGGCCTTTAACAAGGTCGATTTCTCAATTTGAAAAAAAAACAATTTGACTCCCCTCCAATCTAAATAATATAAAAGATATTGAATTCCATCGATAATATACCTTAACACTTATAAAAATTTGACACAACAATTAAATAAAACAATTTAAAATACTAAACTCCCTAAACATTTGAGAAAACCAATAATAAAGGAGACTACCTATTATACTAAACTCCCTAAACATTTAGAAAACTAATAATAAAGTAGACTACTGAATAAGTAATATCTTATTCAATGTTATCACTCAGGGATTCACCAATCATAAGCACATCACATATAATGTGGATAGGACAACGTTCACTCTCAAGTTCCATTTCATGCCTATAATTCTCCATCATTGTATACATTTCCCTTAATCCGTTAGAATTATCAACAAGAGGATCAGTGCTATGATACCAATTTTTATAATTCTTAGGCACTAAGAGGGGGGATGAATCGGTGTAACCAAATTATAAACTAATTCAACCACCAATTTGAATAACTTCAATAATAGTTTGTAAACCACAAAAAATATAAATGAAGTAAACAAGTGAAAGTAAAAATAATCAAACATCCACAAAATCATCACACATGACACAATGGATTTTGCATGAAAACCCTTGATTAGAGGGAAGAATCATGGTGGGGATGGCACCCATAAGCTCAATACTATAGTAAAATGATTTTTCCCTATTAGGAGCTTATAATTATCCTTTGTGAGAGTTCACCGTGTAAGGAGTGATTAGTACCTTGTTAGAAGTACAATCATATCTACTAAGATCTACCTTGTGAAAGGATTTCAAGACTCTATTAAGAGCTCACTCGATTAAGGGATATACAATAAGAGCCTGCTAAAGTTCACCTGATTAAGGGATTTTCTTGCTGTAACTACTAGGGAACAACAAGTTGAGTGATTTGAATGTAGGACTAATTTCTTGATAGATCCAATCTTTTCTCTTCTCTCTATATCTTCTCAGAATGCTAAATCTATCAGATCTCTGATTGTAACCTTAATTGATTTCACAATAACATCAATCTTTTAATTTCAAATATTTTTTTTATCATTAATTTTCAATATTAGAAGCAATACTTATATATGCTTTTGCTATTGACTTCATGAAGTTAAATATTTTCCCATCAAAGTGATAAACTTGATGTAAAATACATTTCCATATGACTGTGCTGTTGGTAAGTTGTTAGCACATGCACACATATGAACATGTATGCACATGCACATATATGAAATGTTTTCATTTATGGAAACACTTATCATTTTTATGGTCGCACATATTAGGTATGATGAATATGTTTGAATATAGTCGATGAATGGAAAAATTCCTAAGTCCACAGACTGTTCCAGTAACCCAGTCTGACGGAAAAGATTAGCAATCTTCAAAAAAGTTGTATTAAGGCTTGCAATCTTAATGAAATACTTTCAAGAAACCAATGAAAACATGTGTGAGGTCACACATGTTAACATTGAAGGACTAGGGAGATATGTTCAGTTGGTTATATGCGAAGACAGTAAACAGAGCATAACATGTTAGTGATCATTGAGGCTGACCTTGTGAATGATTGGAAAGTTATTTTTGGATGCTATCTTGGATCTAAAGTTGACTAAGGATGTTAATGAAGGATGCAAGTGCGATGTAATTAATATGATGTTTAGCTAGAGTAATGTCGACTAGCTTTTGTAATTATACTTCTAATGGGGTATAAGTATACATACACTTTTGTGAAATTAAGCGATGATGTGAAAAATGATATGGATGAATATTAGATGTGAATTGTGAGGGAATCTAAGAGGTAGAGAATAGATAAAGAGAAAGGAGAACAAGAGGAGTTATTCTAGGAATACTTTGTTAACCCTTTATATTCAGGACAACAGATTTGTTGTAGGTGTTGTTGCGCCTATTGTACACCCCTAACATGGTTTATTTTTCTTTAACATGGCTAGGACCTTTAACAGGGTCGATTCATCAACATGGACATTATTGTATATATCCCCTAACAAGGATCTACCTATATTTTAATAATTATCTCCTAACAGGGCTAGAACTCCCAACAGGATTTCAAAATTCATAGTGTAGAATTTAGTGGGTACCATTCCCATCGAGGTTTTCCCCTTAATAGGGTTTCCTTGAAAATAAATATGGTGTTATGAGTTCTTCTATGATTATCCTTGTTGCATGGTTATTTATTTTATTTTATATCTTTATATGTTGGTTCAAGAAGTTAAAGAATTTAATCAAGCACTATAACACTGATTCACCCCCCCTCTCAGTGTTACCAAATCCTAACAATTGGTATCAGAGCATCAGACCCTTGAAGTAAAAGCTTAACAAATTTGGGGAGATCAAGATGGATTTGGAAAACCTAAAGAAGAATTATGAAATGGCCCTAGAAGTTGTGGACATTGCTAATGCAGATAGAGTAGATCTAAAGTACAAGCTAAGGAAGGCAGATGACTTTATCAAGAAGTTGAAGCAGCAAATTGAACATGAAAGAAAATTGAGAGATGATCTCATAGAAGAAAAAACTAAAGAGCTATTAGATCAAGATAATGTCGAGCAACTAAAACATGAAAAAGATTCCTTGAAGAATGAATTGGAGGTCACAAAATTGAACATGATGAAAGAACTTGATGCTGAAAAAGAAGAAAATGAAAAGTTGCAAAATGAACTATCAAATACAAGGGATAGGTTGCAAACTTTGGAGAGTGTACTGAGTGCACTAAAGACAAAGTATGACAAGGTAGAGAAATACAACATCACTATTACTGGTGAACTTGATCAGACTAAAGGTCACATAGAACAACTTCATGCGAGAAGAAAAAAATTGGATGAGAAAATTGACATGCAGAAGCCTATTGGAGATAAGACAGGATTATGATCTAATGAAAATCTAGATCAAAGGAAAAATAGAATTGTAGTGAATCTTGATTTACCTAAGAAGTTTGAATCTAAGGTTGTGATAGTAGAACCTGAGATACCTTCTTGCAAGGACAATGATAAGGATTACAGTCATGAAGATCAATCAAAGAAACCAACTGGAAAAGGTATTCCTAAGCCTAAGTTTATTGGTTTTTGTTTTAATTTCTATTTGTATGGACACAAGATGAGAGATTGTAGAAAACCAGATATGAGATCTAGCAAACCCACATATGATCACTTAGATGATTTCCTTAAGAAGCAAAAGGAGAAAAGTTTGAATGAGGCAAAGATTAAAAAAAAAGGTGAATGTAGTAAAAATATAGAAAATAGACAACCTGAAGATAAGGAAACAAGTAAAGAAAATTATGTTATGAAAGAAAATGTTTCTAATGTCAGTAAGGATGAAGCCAACAAGACAGTTGAAGAGGTTAAGAAACCTATTACCAGACCTAGAAATATTGTATGTTACAAATGCAATAACTTTGGTCATATTGCCAAGTATTTTAAGTTGCAGATTGATTATAGCCAATTGAAACCTAAGAAGAATGTGACATGTTTTAAGTGTAACAATGATAGACATGTAGCAAAGTATTGCAGATTTAAAGGACCAGTGAAGAAATCCTTCAAGCCATTCATAAAGGAAAAATAATTGAATGAAGAAGATAGAGAGCTAGTAGAAATGAAAGAAAAATTTAAGGAGAAATGGGTCAAATATAATGAACCTATGGAATTTAAAGTTAAGAAATATGAAGAGAAGAATGTGAACATTCACAAGAGTCCTAAGAGTCTTGTTGAATCATTTCTAGGGTGCATTGCTTTGCCATATTTATGATGGGAAATGTATTCCTTAGGGGGAGCATGACAGATTAACACCAATCAGATATAGAGCCCCTATATGGATGATTTAAGTTGTGAAAACTCTAAGGTAAATTAGTTATTGTGTTGTGTGATTTTGGACAAGATCGCATCCATTTTGGAGATGTATGAGAGAAGGTCTGCCAGTTTGAGCTTGCACTAGTTTCTTGTAGCTTTATGGGTAGTTTTTGGGACTTGTGCCAAATTGTTTATAAGGTCAACACTGTGGTCAAATTACCTACCATTTACACATAGATTAGAGAACATTGAAGAGTCTGGAGTAGTAGTTGGAGCTTGA
The DNA here is from genome assembly GCA_027943335.1 of Chamaecyparis obtusa. Classification (NCBI taxonomy): domain Eukaryota; kingdom Viridiplantae; phylum Streptophyta; class Pinopsida; order Cupressales; family Cupressaceae; genus Chamaecyparis; species Chamaecyparis obtusa. The sequence goes on along the minus strand of BSBK01011231.1, from coordinate 1,093,250 downwards.
AGTATTTGTATCTTTGTTTACAAAACCCTCACACAAGCACATGAGCTAGGTATTTATGATTATCTCAAGAAATATTTGTCAATTGCAGTAACAAAGTAATCACTATGGATACACCTAAGGTCTTTAATGTACTTGAGATGAATATGTACAAATTTAAGTCATCCCTTCAAATCTACCAAAGAGGATCAAGAGGGTACATTTTTGTACACCCTAGTTGGTGTTCTTCATGTTAAAGACATCAGGGCATACATACACAACAAGATTAAATTCAAAGGCACATCCGAGATCTATGATGAAATGCTAGGGTTATACAATGCAGACAAAACCCTAAGAGAAGAATGTAGAAAAGTTCACGGGTTGCCAATAGTGAAATACATGGAGAGATTTGAATTTGATGAGTTAGATTGGATTAAGATTGTGTTAAGTAGGATTCATGATGAATTCATATGGATTGGTGGAACCCCTACTAATATCACCAAGGAATTACTACATAAAATCATTGGATTACCTATGACAAGTAAGATACCTACTACAGAGAAAAACATAATATTTGAAGTGGAAAAACTCACAAAAAGAAAATGGAACAAAAGAGCTATGACTATAAGTGCCCATTTGGGTGCTGGAATACCAAATGCCAATTCTTGCAATTCTGGAAGATGTTGCAATTCTGGAAGATGGAAATCCTGAAAATGATTTCCAGAATATGGGCTGACCCGTTTGGTTCACTCAAAAGATGCATAAGGAATTTTAATTCTTTATTTTAATTTCTTTAAATATGGTGTGTATATGTCTGTATATGCACACACATATATGTGTCTATATACACATATGCACATGTGTATATATACACATACACATGTGTGTATACGTGTGTGTGTGTACACACACATACACACATATACACATATACACACACATGTATGTATACACACATGTGTGTATATATACACATATACACACATATATACACATACATGTGTGTATATACATACATGTATATACATATACACACATTTGTGTATACATACATACATAGATATATATATATATATATATATATATATATATATATATATATATATATATATATATATATATATATATATATATATATATATATATATATATATATATATATATATATATATATATATATATATATATATATATATATATATATATATATATATATATATATATCTGTGTGTGTGTGTATACATATATGTATATACACACATGTGTATATATACACATGTACACACACAAACACACATATATATACATCCTTATAGAAATATAATATACATCCTTATAGGCACGGATCCCATGAAATATTAAATTTGGTTTTATAAAAGTTGGAATTGGAATTCGAAATTCCAATTCCACCTATTTGAGTGGAAGATGAAATGCCCATTTTGGGGGCAAAATTGGAATTTAGAAATTCCAATTCCAATTTTTTGGATGGACACAAACATGGAATTGACATTATCCGAAAATCTAATTTCGGAATATCCATTCTAATTCCAGCACCGAAACGGGCCCTAAATGACATCACATAAGAAGATGTCAAGTTAGTAGCAAAGACATTGGGATACAAATTCCAATATAGCAATAGAATAAAAAGTGTATCAACTAGTTTTGTTCACATTCCATACAACATGGTAATTGAGGATGAAGAGTATGACCTATGCGAGGTACTAAGATAAAAACTGATGGAAAATCTAGCAGGGATAAAGAAAAATAGGACAATACATTTTAGATTTGGATCACTATTATGTATATATTATTTCATGTTATGAGAAGATTTCCTAAAATGTACCTATGAAGATCTGATAGATGCTCCATGCAGATGATAAGTGACTGCTATAGGAGAAGTGATGAGAAAAACAAGTATGCTGAGATTGCAGGCATGATGAAACTCTTTCAAAAACAAATGCATGAAAGGGAAAGAATCCCTTGGAGACTAGTTGACAAGTATACAAATGACATATGTTTCATGGTGGAGACTTACAACACATGTTTTTAGGAAGTGGAACCTAGAACTTCATGGGATGAACCTATGGGCTATGAGGTTGATTACACAATTTTTGAGCTTCACATTCAACATGGCATACAATCCCTCAAAGACCCCAATGCTCCTAGACGGGGCACATATGAAGAAAAGTACACAATAGTAAATGAAGAGCTGGTAAAGGGGAGAAGGGAGAAGAAAGTTGAGTCCCTTGTTGAAAAAATAACAGGGCAACATGGCATATCAAAATAAGAGATGAAGACCGTCAGGGGAAAAGTCGCAGAGCTTGGGGAGAAATACAATATTCCCCCTCATCAACCCAATATTGAGGCACCTCAAGTGGTGGAGGTTGAAGAATAAGAAGAAAAGGAAAAAAATGACACTCCTACACCTATTAGGAGAACATCACAGAGACACGATGCTAGAGAAACTGCACAAGGTCAAACACCCCTAAAGCTAGACCAAAGGCCATGGCTAGTGAACTAGGAAGGAAGAGGAAAACACTTGATACTCCTCCATCTTCACATGGGAAAGATAAATAAAAAAAGATTGCAGAAGATCATGAACAATAAGAAGATGTTCAAGTAATGGATACAAAGAAGATCGAGGAACAAAAGAAGAAGGAACAAGTCAATGAAAAGGATAGAAAAATTCAAGAGGCCACCCTAAGGGCACTTGAAGTAGACAAGAAGAAAGCATAAGAGGTAGAACCAAAAAAAGGCCACGAAACACAAAGTAATCTCACTAGACATAGAGCAGGATACATCTGATCCATTTCAGATGATTGAAACTTTGGCCAATATGGATGAAATAGTAAAGAATATCGAGCCTCCCAAGATCACTCAAGAAGAATCAACTGAGAAGGAGAAATAAAATGAGAAAACACATGAAAAAGAGTAGTTATTAGAACAAAAAGAAAAGGAAAAGGAGAATGCATAGGAAAATGTAGAGAAACAGGCAAAAGGATTGCTACATATTACCCCTTTTTCTACACCTATTTTATTGGCAGGTGGATCCCAATAACTTCCAACCAACTTAGAGGATATGGATGTCACTAATTTTATGCAGTGGTAAGTACTTTCTTTTGCCAAAGAAAAGGAGAAATCAGAGAAAAATACCGATAAGAATGCAAAGAAAATCTAATGAGCAACAACAATATTGAGTAATTTTTTGACTACTCCGCTAGATATTGGAGATCTTGTAAGTAATTTAGATAATGTTTTGATTAAGTAAAAATAGGTTTTGAAAGGACCCGAAACCTTGTATGATAACTCAAAAGATATAGCAATATAAGGCCTAGATACAATAGTGGAGACCACCAACACAACAGAGGGAGTAACCACTAGAAAACCCCCACCAACGGACAACAGTCCTCAACAAGGGACCTTACGATTTAAATTTAGAGCCACCCTTGTAGGACCGAAGATTCATATCCAAAGGAGGAATGGAAGGCTTTGGTTTCTTTCCTTTCACTTTTGTCCAACCATCCTCCAATTTGGCAGCATCATTCAACCAAACCCCTGAAGAAACAAAAGAATGGCCGACCAGAGAAGAATCAGCCCCAAACAAAAAAATCTTCGTAGGAGAAACCAGTTTGGGCGAACCCACAACTGTAGTAGAATGGACAACAAAGTCAATAGTCTGGACATCAGTAGCAGCCATAGCAACATCAGTCTGGATAGCAGTAGCAGGCTGGACAACACTATCAATAGTCTGGACACCAGCCAAAGCCACAACAGATCCTACAGGGATAGCTAGAATTGGCGGTGCCAAAACAAAACCCGTCGTAGCACCACCTCCCTTAGAAGTAAGAACCTCTTGAGAAGAACCCACAACCTGCTCACTAATCACAACAGAAGATTTATTCATAGTATAATGCTTGGCAGAGACACCCGACCACCAAGAAGGTGGTCGTTTCAATTTTACCTTCTCAGAAACACATCGAGCAGCCACATGGCCAGTCAAATGACATTTCCTACAACGGAAGGGAATACCCTCATAATCCAAAGTCTATATCCAAGAGCTCCTCGGAGAGGCCAAGAAAATCTTCTTAGGGAGACCCTTAGAAACATCCATCTCAACAAGGATGCGAGCAAAAGTCAAATGAAGAATATAAGAGGTAGCCGAATCCACTATCTGGAAATCCCCAAGAGCATTCCCCACAGACTCCAAGACCGGATCTAACCAGAGATGCATGTGAAGATTCATAAGCCTAACCCAAACATGAATCTTGTTAAAGGATTCTGTAAGCAGGTTGAAATCCTTATGCCAAGGTTTGACCATCAGGGGGAATCGGTCATCCCAGGAGAAGCTATAATCACACAAGATAGTCTTCCTATCTTCAGTATTACTAAATTTTACAATAAAAAAGCCCCTTGCAGCCAGGTAAATCTAAAAATCTTTGGATAAGATCGGCTCCCAATGATTGGTAATCCAAGCATGAAGAGTAGATAGAGAAGGCCAAAACCCACTAAATCAAAATATAGCAGCATGCGTAGAGAAAACCTCTACAGTTTCAAAATTTTTACATACAGTATCAGAATCGAATTGCATTTAAATAGGCTTACTCACAGTCATAGGGGAAGCCACCCGGGGCCTCATAGTCCTTGAAGAATGAGCAGGAGCACTCCCATGGAGGCTAGCCTCAAAGGTGGCAATATCAGCATAAGAGCCAAGGACACCAACAGAGGAACCCACTATCGCAACCCTTCCATCAACAGGGGCATCAACCCTACCGCTGGTGGCATCAACCAGGGAGGCATTAGCCCCCTGAGAACCAGAGAAGTCCATCTGAGAAAGCCCTGGCAATGCTAGGGACAACCCACTAGTCGCAACAACAGAAGATTGTCCAGCAGCAGCACCCACAGACCCATCAGATCTCGTAGCAAAGGGAACCCCAGTAGCACCCGCAGAAGCCCCAACAAAGAGAGTAGCCTGAGAAGTTGCGACTCGGCCAGGGGCCTCCACATTGAAATGGGCGAGAGCAGTGTTAGTTTGAATTGGAGCAGAGTGGAAGCACGACATCGGAGCAGTATATAATTTAGATAATGTTATAAATACTATAGAACAAAATTTTGATACACCGCAAGAGCAACAAGAATAAAAGTGGTAGATGACTTTAAGAGGTTAAGGATGAAAGATACTCTTGATGAGATCAACAATGATCTTAACACATTGATTGCCACTGAAAGGGAAATCAAATCTTATCTTAAGGATGAACAAGACCTCTATAGACTCTGCATGACTTCGCATGAGCATGTCAAGAGTATATCGACTATTATAGCAAAGGATGAAGATGCTTTGACAAACCTCTCTAAGAATTTTGAAAATAAGAAAATTTTGGACATAAACAAAGAAGTTAATGGGATCATGGATAAGATCCATACCTTGTAGTTAGAAAAGGATAGAATTCAGAAAAGATTCTCAAAAGTACAAAATTTTTTGACTCCAAAGATCAATGTCTTGGAGAGTACCCATGAGGACCTTCATCTTGGCCTCAAAACATTTCAAGGATTAGTACCTATTGATGTAGAGAAAGCAAACAAGGCTGCATTTTGTCTTGATAGAATGATTTTGTGTACTCCAATTTTGATGTTTTGATAACTAATTTTGACACCCTTTGCCATTGATGTCAAAGGGGGAGAGATGGCAGAAGAAGAAAAAATACAAAATGTAATATGAAAAAGAGAGCAAGTGTGTGTAAAAGGAAAATACAAAAAACATAAATAAAGGAAAGTTTCTTTTGAAGGCTGTGTGTTGCATTTCTGTGAGTATATTTCCTTTTACATTTTTTCTTTGATGATGCACTTAGTCATTTTTTCACTAAGTATTGCTATCAATGCCAAAGGGGGAGATTATTGGCAAGTGGTCAACACATGCACACATATGCACATGCACATATATGAAATGTTGTCATTTATGAAAACACTTATTAGTTTTATAGTCGCACATATTAGGTATGATGAATATGTTTGAATATAGTTGATGAATGGAAAAATGTCTAAGTCCACAGACTGTTCTAGTAACCCAGTCTGACAAAAAAGCTTATCAAGCTTCACAAAAGTTGTATTAAGGCTTGTGATCTTAATGCAATGCTTGCAGGACACCAATGAAGACATGTGTGAGGTCACACATGTTAACATTGAAGGATTGAGGAGACATGTTTAGTTGATTGGATGCAAAGGTAGTAAACAAAACATAACATGTTAGCGATCATTGAAGCCAACCTTGTGAATGATTGGAAAGTTATTTTTGGATGCTATCTTGGATCTAAGGCCGACTAAGGATGTTAATGAAGCATGCAACTGCGCTTTAATTAATATGATATTTAGCTAGAATAATGCCGACTAGCTTTTGTAATTATACTTCTAACAAGGTATAAGTATACATCCACTTTTGTGAAAGTAAGCGATGATGTGACAGATGATATGGATGGATGTTACATGTGAATTGTGAAGGCATCTAATAGGCAGAGAAGAGATAAAGAGGAAGGAGAACAAGAGGAGTTCTTCTAGGAATACTTTGTTAACCTTTTGTATTCAGGACAACAAATTTGTTGTAAGTGTTGTTGCACCTATTGTGCACCCCTAACAGGGTTTATTTTCTTTTAACAAGGCTAGGACCTTTAACAGGGTCGATTTCTCAATTTGAAAAAAAAACAATTTGACTACCCTCCAATCTAAATAATATAAAAGATATTGAATTCCATCGATAATATACCTTAACACTTATAAAAATTTGACACAACAATTAAATAAAACAATTTAAAATACTAAACTCCCTAAACATTTAGAAAACTAATAATAAAGTAGACTACCTATTATACTAAACTCCGTAAACATTTAGAAAACTAACAATAAAGTAGACTACCGAATAAGTAATATCTTATTCAATGATATCACTCGAGGAGTCACCACTCATAAGCACATCACATATAATGTGGATAAGACAACGTTGCAAAGGATTAATAGAGTATATTTTCGCATCGATTAATATCTGGGTTGGGAGTATATTTTCCTCTGTCATGCATACGAGTATTGAGAGTACCCGCCAATCTGTTGCAAATTTGAACCTTCAGCCAAGAACTTCCACAGCCAAGAAAATCTCCCATGCCGAACTATGATACAGTGTAAGACCCTTAGTTACAGACTTATCACAGATTGGCATCAAAACAGACGATACATTTTTCATCCTTTTAACTTGGCTCTGGTATCATAGTAGAAAATATGGGCAGATGCAAGTAATTTTGCACACAATGATAATAGATTGCTTCAATTCATACTTCTCACATTCATATCATACATACATATAGGATTTTTTAGATCCTATTTTATAGAAAACAATCTAAATAAATCTTTTATTAATATTGAGTTTTTTTTTAACAATTTAATATGTATCTCTATTTTAATAATCTATTTAACAAACGACATGACATAATAATAGAGCTTAATATTATCATACTTATATAAATCAACATAAACTCTAATTTATAACACTTATGTGAACACCAATTCTTAACATTGACCTGGGGGGCTAAAGATCTAAACTTTATTGCATCTTCACCTCACTTGTAAATATGTGGTTCTGATGAACAATAATGACATTGTTGTAGTTACTGAACTAGGTTTTGATATTCCATGTCTGAACAACATTCTAAAATTGTATGAGCCTAGGGTGGAGCTTGCTAGACAACTTTTCATTCTTGGTCTTGCTAAGGGCTTGGCGCGAAACCAAAGATTGTTTGTGAGTATAAGGGAGTAGTTACATTGGGTCATTGGAATTAAACATGACAAATTGCCATGGCTGGAGTAATTTGCTAAGACTGTCAACACTGGATCCTTCTATGATAGTGACTGAAATTACATAATGCCCTTTAATTATTTTTTGGCATCTTGGTGGTAGTTGTTGATATGACAAGGTGACAATGTGAGTTCGATAGTTTTGAGTATTGGGTCATGTCTACAATCCACATGTGGTTCTTTTGTTTGATATGGATCTTGCACCTATGACTAAAGGTTTTTAGGTGGTTCAACTAATTTTTTCTTGGGTTTGGGTGTTTATGTTTTCAAAGTTTAGATTAAAAGATCTATAATTATTGTAATAGTAACTTTGGGTGGCACACAACCGATATTTTTTTGGTACCTATGTATGATCTCTAGTAGGTTGTTTGTGGTCTTTGTGAATGGCATCCAATAGATGTAGGTTATTTTTTAAAGGGTATTTTATGGTCTCTTTATGATGGCCTTGTAGTATCTAGGTTAGGTTAAATGATATACTCATTTCTAAAATATTTTAAATATTAATAAAAAATTTTCCTTTGTGCATTATGTAGAAAAAACAAACAAACAAACAAACAATAATAATTTGTCACCAAAATATTATAGCCCATATTTTTTCGTGCAAAAGATAGGTAATAAATTAATCAACTAATTTTTTTTATTAAATAACAATGACAAAGACAACTACTTAAAATAAAAAACTACTAGTAAACTAATAAATATTGCGTCATAACAGTAGAAGTTTAGAACATTCTTTGGGTGGGGTCCTATTGAGGGGGGCTTCCTAAAAAAATCAATTTGAAAATTTTGAGATGATTGGCAAGTGGCAAAAAAAAAAGGCTTAGTTGCTAAGGTAGTTTCTTGTCATTTTTGGAGAAAGATTCCAAATAATCTTAAAGCATTTTTTATTAAGATAGTATAAAAGACTTTAAAGGCTTCAAGGACTATTTTTATTATGGAGAAGGCATTGTGAGCCCCAAAAATCTACCATATGAATTAGAATAATTTTTTATATAGATAAGAACCTTAGTTTATTATTATTATTATTGTTAATTTTGAACAATGCATTTTGGGTGGGGCTTTAAATTTCTTTGAGTGATATAAGAAATATTTTTGCCACTTGTCAATTCTCTTGAGTTTTTAAATCTTTAATTAAATTTTTTGAGAAAGAAAATTTTTCTATCTTTATATTTTTTAATCTTTTAAGCAATTTTTATAAATGGTGAGCAATATAATACTAAATTAGAACACTATATTTTAAATAGTCATTTATATATTTTAATAGTAAATTTATCCTACCTTTACAACATCTATATATAAAAATTCAAATATAGTAAATACTATTTTTTTTATCTTTTCTATTGTTCATTTCTTCAAGTTTTATTTCTATTTTTAAGTGAACTCTATTTTTATAGAAACATTGAAACATCTATGTTTTTAGAATAGTGGGTCATAACAATACACACATTTCTTTTATAATTCTTTATAAAATTATACTTTCTTTTTTATTTCATTTTTTTTTAAAACATATTGTTTCTCTAACAAGCCTATTTTGATTGTGAGGATATGTTTCTATTATAACCTAAACAAAGTTAAATTTCTTGATTTTCTTTTATTTATTTATTTATTTTAATAATTTTTTTAATTTTTAGATATTTATCTATATATAATCTTGCATCTTTTATATATGTATTGTTTTAATTATATATGTTACTACTTTTCTAATTATTATTCCGCAAAACAATTCTAGTTATGGGATCCATGTAAAACTAATGTTTTAGATTAAGGGAGCCTTTCAAAACTCTATGTAACTTTGTGGGGCTTTGACCTCTAAGTGGGGCAGTTAGAGTTTTTCTCCGCCTTTTCTTTTTCTTTTTCTTTTGTAACTTTATATTTGAGGGTTCTAAATCCCATAAAAATCTATTTGTAAAGAGTTTTGGGTCCCTTAAAATCTATTTTAACCTTAATTAAAAAAAACTATTATTCCACAAAACTTATTAAATATAAGTTTGGTGTATTTTGAAAACTCACACATAAAAAATATAGACATCAAAGTTTGTAGCAATTGAAAAAAATTACACTTAATGAGTATCTCAGCATCAAATAGAACTCTCCGTCACAAAATATTCTCATATCTCATATCAATTTTTTTATCATTTTCTATTTATATATTCTTTAAATTGAATACTCAAAATAGCAAAATTCATAAAACTTCAAAAACTTTAATAAACTTTGAACCTAAATTTATAAGATTAAAATATTTTGCAAAATTTATAAAATCACACGTCTTGAATCCTATGAAAATTTCTTCTATGATAGACTACATGTTGATGCAAAAAAGTATACAATCATTTTTAGAAGTAGCAGCATACAATACTATAGATTGTGGAAAACTGAGCTGTTTTTAATTTAGATATCTATTAATTAAAAAATCCTCCTTTTAAAACACAAATTTTTTAAAAATTAATATTTTATTTAAATAAATTGTATACAATATATAATGAACTTTCTATATTGCAAATTTCATACATGAGTAGAAAACAATTTATAATGTATGGTTAAGATAAAAGGAAGAAAAAAAAACATCGATTTCGACATACAGGGCAGTGGAGCAATACGTTCTTTGCATTTTTCTGTCCTGACCTATTCTGCGAACTGAATTAAAACATTTAAGACTTGGGCTAAGTTGAACAGATCCAATAATTTGATGTACTACAAACAAAAACGAAATACAAGTTATAGTTTGACATTTCAGTTTTCAACTGAACGAAACACAAATCTATAATGTTATTCTCCATGAATATGGAAACTAACATTGCAAACAAATCTGTAATTCATGATCAGAAACCTCCATATTAACTAACGTCAACTATCTCTGTATTTATAAGTGAGACCTTGGGGTGGATGCAGACGTAACTCCAAGTCAATGCATTTATAACAATCATCTTCAGTGTTTTTATCCCTCAGCTGTGTTTTTATCCCTTCCATTGCATGATCATCCGAAATAACTTCTTTGCATGCAAACATGGCTTGGCCTTTGGGCTTCAAAAAATCTCTCCCTCTCCCTCTCGGCATTGCATGATGAGCATCATTTGAAATAAGTTTAGAGGAGGAGGAGGAGGAGAGCAGAGTGCAGGGGTGGAAGTGTTTGGTATACTTCTTCCCTCCAAAAGTGAAGTGCTGATTGCAGGACAGGCACTTGTACCTTGCCTGCAAATACTTGGAGGAGCTGTTGTTAAAATATCTGAACCTGGTGTTGTGAGAATGCAGGCACTTTGAACAAGTGGGTTTGGCAGAGGAGTCGTTCAAGGCTCTTCTCAGGGCTTCATATTCTTCCATCTGCTTCACAGGGCATGGCAGCAGAATCTTACACTCGCCTTTCCCCCCTCCTGCATCTTCTATTTTCCTTGCTTTTGGCAAATACCTCAAAATAGTTGCTTCAACTCTTTTATCCATCGATGCAACTACTCTCACTCTATCCACTACTCTACCCTCTCTTTTATACTTTGATTCTCAGCTTGTCTTGATAAGCAACGAGAACGAGAACGAGCTTTTCTTAGTGTTTTGGGAAATTCAAAACTGGTTGAAGAGAGGGACTCGGAAGATTGGGATGATGTTGCCAATATTGGATTTTATGAGCAGTTTGAAGAGGAAAAAGCAAAACTTCCTTACTCCTTTTCAGACTTTTACATCGTTTGAGAAAAAGCTAAAAAGTTGATGACTTTTACGGATTGTTTGGCCACCAATATAGATATCGATTTCATGGTGGCTCACTCAATGATCATTCTAAAATGCTATAATTGAAAAGGAGTTGTGGAGCCCAAAAAACACAAGAAGTAATTGATTTTTGCATGAATAAAATATTAATGACAAATATTGCTAATTGTACAAATTGTACAATTAATTATTATAGCGTATTTACGTTTAAAAAATCTACATTAAATATATGAAGAGATTATATATATATATATATATATATATATATATATATATATATATATATATATATATATATATATATATATATATATATATATATCGTGTGTATATATTGAAATTATTTAAAAATATAATATTAAAATATAAATAAAAATTATTATTTAATATTTTAAATGTAATTAAATAATTTATCTATATCTTTATTATGCTTTTGTATTTAATATTGTAAATAAATGATTTATTCTTATATTTTTTGTTTTTATGACATGATAAGATAGTGTAATACTACTGTATAGTTATTTCTCATAATCAAGTTTTTTTAATTTAGAATCGAAGCATTAGGGTAATTATTATTCATAATAAAAATATATATACATATCTATCTAATCCAAGCATTATTAGAAAACATAATAAAATATTTAAGTATATATTTGTAGATGGGGACAACATTTATGTACAAATATGAAAAGGTCAATTATGAAAAGCATTAAATCATATTCAACTTACCCTAATCACTCAATGAAGCAATTAAACAAAATTTGTATAAAATGATGTAAAACAAAAACAAAATCATACAAGCTGATAGTTGTGCTCCATTGTTCTTATTTCCCCTTAAATGTTTTTGCATAAAATGATGTAAAACAAAAACAAAATCATACAAACTCATTGTTATGTTCCATTGTTCTTATTTCTCCTCCAATTTATGTTGCTCTTGATATGACAATTGGACTAATAACATTTGAAAAGCGAGTACGAAAATATAATAATAATGTACTTGAATCCTAGTTGGCCACAAAATGAGAATGAAAGCTCATTATAAAGAAACCGAAAGGGATAGGTAAAAGAAAATAATAAAAATCACATAATAAAAACAACTTGGCAAATTTCCCTAAAAAATGCCATCGAACGATAAAAATAAACGACATGAAGATAGATAAATCAAAATAATTCCAAATAACGTAAAATGACTTAAAATGATCAAACATGGACAAAATTGACCAAAATCAACTAAGGACATAAAAGATGGCTAAAACAAGAAGGGCGAGGCGATGACCATTTTAAGGTGTCTACATTTTGCATCTCTTTAAAATAATGCGATTATGAGCAAACATATGACTCAAACACAAAAAGACACGAAGGTGCCCCTTAAAAATTGGACGAAAAACTAAAAGAAGAAGCTAAAATTTTGAAAACAATGTTAGGAATGCAAGACCAAAACAAGATTGACCAAATGGAAATAAAATTGGCCAAGGAAGGACACAAGTGGAACAAAAAGAAAAATAAATCCAACACGAGAACACAAACCAAAAACAAAAAAGGCAAAAATGAATCCTTTCTTTTCTTTATTAGTGCATTGTTTAACTATGAGTGTTTCGACAATGGTGGGTTACACTTTTTTGCCAACTTTAACACTAAACTGAACATCTTGATTTTTTTTGCATTTGGACACCTATTGCTAAAAAACTATTAGGAATTTGAAGATGATGTAAACTAATGATTTTTAGCATTTTGTGGGTAGATTCTAAATATATATTTAAATTTTTTAAAAAAATTGTATCCATTTTTCATCTCCTTTGAAAAGTAGTTTCTATCAAAAACCAATATTTTAAAAGAAAGACATTCATTTAGTCGAGCATAATATTTTTTTTAAGGATACAAATATTCTTTCAAATTTAGGTTTGTAACACCAATATCTAGTGTATCCAATTGGTTTCATTCAATTTAGTTGAATATTTTATAGTTTATAAATTTTTTAAGTGACATTAACTAAAATTTAGTCGACATAGGTTCATTTGGTAGCCCCTAACTTGTTCTAAATATATTGAAATTCATTTTTTTTGGTTAGAAAGAGAACATAAATACCTAGTGTCTAGATTTTTTTTTACTTAATTTACTATATTTCATAAGCATTGAACATAGAAATTGATATGCGATGTGAAACCTTTGTTTAGTACAACTAAAAATAAAAAGTCATAATAAACTCAATACATATTAAAATTATAATCATTAGAAAACTTTCTTTGACTAGTACCATCTTGCATCTAGTTTTTTCAAATGAATTCATTTGATCCCCTAAAAAGCTATTGTTAAAGTGATTTTTTGTCAACATTTTGATAGGTGCAAAGGAGACTCGATTGCGGATATGACTGAGGAGTAGAGAGATTATGACAACATTTCATAATGATCAAAAGAGCCCATGAGTCTACAACTTCTCATAATGGGAATGCTAGAGGTTGGGCTTAGTTTAATAAAGATCATATTTAAGAGCAGATCACAAAAGGAAACTCTAATGAGATCTATCCACACAATTATCAATGTAATAAATAGCATAAAAAGAAAGATCTAACCACACAAATATAGCTAAATCTAACTCCAAAATCAAGAAGGAAATGGGGAATGCACATTGGGTTCACCAAAATAAGGCAAAAAACCAACGAAAAAAGGGAGATCAAGGGATCTAAATCCAAAATCAAAATGCAGAGATGCATTGAGTTCACCAAAATATTTAGGGATGAAATTAATACTAATGAATCTAACAATATAAACTATGTGATATTAGTTCATTAATTAACCATTTCAACACTAACACTCAAAATACAAGAGAAAGAAGGGCTTTCAGACATAACTATCTATATAACCTAAGTTAGATTAGCAAAACCCAAGAAGATGAAGGGATGCCAATGCTAAACCCAAATTATATAAAGGAAGTACACATGAAAGTCCTCTTTCATGCAATGTAGGATTTGATTAAAGATGTGTAAATACAAATGTTAAATTGAACCAATTGATTTAATGAGAAAAGTAAGATAGATCTAGATGCTAAGTGTATGCAATCATCCCAATTAAGATATGAAAATAGTTCTAGATTAAGAAGTGAAATGAATGATAGAGTACTCACCTTGAAATGTGTAGAGGAATATGCCTTTTTTCTCTGAAAATTCTAGATCTAAACATATGATAGACTTTCGACTGTGATTCATGAATTACAACAAAAAACCCAAAAAATGTTGCTTTTCTCAGACCTCCAGGAACAGGTTGACTTGGTGAAACATGTTTCGAACACTTTTCCATGAAGTTGTCATTATCTTGGGACACTATAGAAAAGTTGACCTAACTTCTTCAAAATGTCTCAACAAACTTAGTTTTCAGATCTGTGGTTGTAATTCCGATATCCTGCTCTTGCACATAGAAAATCTTGTTTTGGGGTTTGGGTGGATGAGGGTTTGCCTTGGTCAAGCCCTAGATTGAGGAATCAACTTTGAAATTGAAATATAAATATGTAAAAGAAATAAGAAAAATGTAAGTATTCATCTTTCTTGTAGAAACCCTTGTCAATAAGGATTTTGTAGTGCTTGTATGTTGTAGATGTTGAATTTGCAATGACAGATGTAGGAAATATCCAAAAATGAAATGGATCTACCAAAACCACATCATGGAGCCATGGATGTAAATGTGCATCAATGAAGAAGATGACAAATCCCTTAATGTAAATCTCCTCCCTTGATGGCCAAAAAAATGCTAGAACTTGAAGAGAAAATGCTCATAAAGGATCCTTGAGTCTTGAATGTTTGATGAATGCTTGAATGCTCAAACTTGCTCATGTTATTTTTGGATCTCTAATGGATATTATGGATGTTAAATGTATTTTTAAAATGAGGTTCCTAGGCTTCCTTTTATACTTTTTTTGGTTGGGAAAATAAAGCAAGCCGATGGGGTCACTTGATTTTACCATTTAATTCCCTGAGACAACATTGGCCCTAGGATTTAAAATACCTAGAGAACAGGTCGACCTAGTCAACCTATTCTAGAATAGATCAAATTGGTCAACCTATTCCAGGGTTGGCCCACAGGGAACTAGCCTTGAGGTCTTGGAGACTGCATAATTGAAAGTGAAAAATATGGGACAAAATAGGAGAAAAGGGGGATAGAGAATGAATCCATCCATGGTCCATAAAGTCAGTACATGATGAGAGCTAAAAGGTCTTAAATAATGAGTACATCCATTTTAATACCTTATAATAGGGATCTAGAAAAAGAGATTAGTCTTAAGGAAATTGTATGGATATGGATGGATAAACAATATTATTTCTTGATTGAGGTCTCCTCTACTTGGACACCATGAGATATTATATTTCTACAATTGCCTTAAAAAGTGCTTTGGATGCTTGAAAATGACTGAAAACTTGTTCTTGAATGATTGGATGTAAAATTATAGGAGAGCACTTGAAATATTGATCATGGATGCCTTTTTATTATTTAAATATTGTTTGTGTATATTAAAACAAGGAGAGATAGGTTTCTTTTATACCTCTCACAATATTTTAGAGCTTAAACATGAGGGAGACCAATAGGAATTTATAAATATTTCTAAATGGATGAGATGGGCCCCTAATGAAATTTTGGGTAAAATATTGGGGATGAGGATGGATTGGGAATCCTCTTCCTTCCAAAAGAGGCCAAAGTTAGAATTGGAAGTTAGGAAGATGGAAAGAAAGATGAAAATGTGCGCGGATCAAGCATAATAGACATGAAATCTTGAGAATTCCAAAATGGGGCCTAATTGAGAATTTAATTATAGGTTTTTATAATTAAGGACAATATATTTATCCCCCACTTTAGTAAGAGTATGAGACTACCTTATAATCATAGTAAAGTAGATCATAGCATTGGAAATTTTTTATTAGGGTCAAGCATATAGGGAGTCACCAAGCCCTCAAGTGACTTAGGTCCTCATCAAATCTAAAACTAGGATAGATAGAAACACTTAGAGAGAGAGAGAGAGAGAGAGAGAGAGAGAGAGAGAGAGAGAGAGAGAGAGAGAAGGGAAAGGGGAGAGAGTGGGAGAGAGAGAGATAGATAGATAGATTTTGGGAAAATTTTGGTGGGAGATTTTGGATATCCAATAATATCGAATATCTGATAGTTTTGAATATCCGATATTTTCGAATATCCGATTCTATTTATTGGTGAAAAGTAAAAACAATATTCTCTGGGTCCCTCCAGAGAGGTGCATTTTTCTGCAGAATCACGAGAGTCGAGTTGTAGTGAATCACATTTTGTCTTTAGAGAAGACAAAAATCCACTTTTTGCACTTGTTGGTTGGATTTTCTCTATTACCAAAGGTTTTTGCATCACCTTTTTGGTCTCACTATGGGGAGTAGCAGTCATCGAAAGCATAAATGGAAGAGGAGACTCACAAATGAAGAGATTGAAGTGTATAGAGAAATGAATAGGGTTTCCCATTGGAACAAGAGACAAGGTATGTTAAATATTAATGAAGATGTCGGCATAGACCCACCTTTGAATGTGGTTTCAAGTGAAGAACATGAATTTGAAATGATTCATGACAATAATATTGAAAATGAGAATGTAGGTTTTGAAAATGAACATGTAGATGTGGACAATGGAAGTGTAGATATTGACAATGACAATCCACCGATTGAATATGAAGGAATTGACAATGATAATGGTACACAAGAACCAAATCAACATAACACATCTCCAAATTATATGAGAAATGAAGTCCCTACGGAGGAAGAAAGACAAACTTCAAAATTGAGACCTTCAAGAACAACTAAATGGTTACTTGAAATTGATGAGAACATAATGAGCAATTTTGATGGCAAGAGATCAGAAAGAACCATTCTGTTGTGGGTTTCAAAACTTTTTGATCAATTTTTTAGCCACAAGACGTTGGTTGAGCAATGTCAAATGTTTGTGCAATTTTTACAGATGCAGAAGATGAAATGTATACTAGTCAAATTGAAGATTAGTGTGAACAAGAAAAAGGAGAGGAATGCTATTATTGTGAGAAATCTTTTTAGTGCTCTCAATTCCATTGGGAAGACTATTGAGGAAAAATATAAGAAATCCGCTAGGAGGGTTATTACAACCTCCTTAGTAAGTCATCATTTGAGAAAGGCTCGTTTGATGAGACAAACTTGTGTTGGCTTGAATCTAAATCGTAAAACTTTGGATAGAGCACTTGCAAGAAGAGAAAGACTTGATGATCCTCTTCAAAATGATACATGGGCTTATGGTGGGAGAGCTTCACGTTGTGATAAGAAGATTACCGATGCTGTGAAGGATCAAATTCAACTATTTTTGCAATCTAACTCAAGAGTGTCACCAAATGTGAAGGATGTATTGAAGTTGAGAATTGGCATTTGAGACCGCACCCCGCATCCCAAACATTATTTGGAGGTGAGTCAAACAATGTTGTTTAAAAAATTTGTGAGACACATCCAACATTGCAAATATCACAAAGAGCTTTTGAAGCCCTGAAGCCTTTTTTTTGTGTGCCTCTTAAGATTTGAAATACTTGTTGTTGCAAATATCAAGTGGAGTTTTCAATGCACCATGAATTGTTACGATCCATTCATTCTACTTTGCATACTACTGAAATGTTGGAGGAGTGTGGTGCAAGTGCTCTTCCAAAATCATCAAGAGACTTGCTAGATCATTTTTTATGTCCTAGAGATGATGGATGTTTCTTTTATAGAAAAGATTGCTTAAATGACAAGTGCTCAGAGTGTGGTGGGCTACTGAAGTTTGTTGAATGTTTTCATGAGGGATGCGAACACGATTTTGGAAAGATAATTGTCCACAAAAAGGTATATGAAACCGTTAAATATGCAATAAAAAGTGGAGGTGAAGGCTCTAGATGTGAGTTGGTTACAAAAGAATGCAATGTAGCTGATTTTATTTTAGATTTCAAGAAGAATCTTTTTTACAAGTATGCAAGGGATAGTCATAGGTCTCAGTGGTTGGATCAACAATTCAGGATGTGTAAGGACACTTTCCTTATTGGCACTATTATATCAGTTGTTGACTTTGCAAAGAACTATACATTGCAGCCCCAAAACGAGTTGCAAGCTCAATATTACAATTCTATTCAGGTTGTTATTTTTGTGCACATAACATATAGACATTCCCCTGATAGCACATAACATAATATTTTTTTAAAAACAAAAAGAAAGGGGGGAGCATGTTCTATTATGAAGTGGGTGCTTTTTAAAAATAAAATAAAAGCATGCACTATTACTAGTGTAAGGTATGTAGTACATTATGCTTTCTCGTGCATTGTACCATTTTCAAGCACATTAACCTTCTCTCATGTAGTTCATACCACCTCCTTGTTGGACACACCTATGATTTGACCATTTTAGTGCTCACCTCCACTTCAATGAATATTTACTATCACTTACTATAGACTCCTACACTATCCTAAAACACTGCCCATGCTCACCCTTCGGTCACATGATCACACATGGTTCATTCACAACTTCAAAGTTCCCAACGTTGGCTGATATGTGTTAGCCTGACAAAGTTTCTAACCGCTCCACAAAGGATGCACCCACTCAAAGTTCTACCAACCCACCATGTTTCCCCTAGACACCCATGCTCTAATAGGGCCTACCAATATATACACATGAAATATTCTTCATGTAAGGAATTCCATAACTAATAGAATTCTAGACAGTTGTTCCCTTCATGCTATTCAGATTAGCCCATGCAATCATGGCATTTCAAATCAAGCTGCCGCGGTTTTTTGCTTTCAAGATGAACTGTCAAGTATGTGGTGATTAACCAATCAAAAAGATATATTCATCCTTGGCACAAGGAATTGAGCAATCGATACTAGATTTTTTAGCATGTCAGTAAATTGTAACACAATTGTAATCATTATTGATCATGTCGAGCGATGGTTGTTCTATAAAACCCTAGAGGATTGCAAAATGAAAGAGGTTGGAAATATTGGACCCTGGTCCAACAGGTGAAGAAATAAATTGTGTTATTTGTAGATTTACATTTTTTAGAACAATATCATCTAGTCTTTTGACTGGGGGCACATATTGTAGCATTGATTTTCTAGGGCATTCTCTCTCACCTTGGCATGTTTTCTCTTAATAAATCATGGGGACTATGTACTCAATGCCTTTTCCTTTTTATTAATCATTGTGTCATGTCTTGAACTCTGGTAGGTTTTTCCCAACTGATTTATGTTTTCTACAACATGCTCCTCAATAAGAAGGTGTTTAGGAAGTTAGGTCTTTTCTTTCGACCCTTATAAAAACTATTTATGTATTTTGATAAATAAGGTCTTATATCATTTCTTTTGTTGAGGAGACTTGCACTTGATTTAGGAATGATGTGCTTTAATTCAAATCCTTGTATATACTTCCCATAGTCGGATATGAATGTGTGAGCCCTTTGTCCAGTGACTTTGGCTTCTCATTCTCTTTCCAACAATGAATGAAATGTGGTGCACTATGTTGTGACTGAATGAAGGCATAAAGCTCTGACTAGAAATGGCCCAAATCCACAAATACCAATTGACAAATTCTTATCCCGTCCAACAAATCTTTGATTTGGTGCTTTGCCTCCCCTTAGCTTAGGTTGTTTGTTGAAGGCTGTCTCCTTCCTTTTCTACAAATGCCAACCACAAAGAGTCAGCTTCTAAAATCTCAAAGGTTGTGTTTTAGGGTGCACCTCATCCCACTTTCGAAACACTTTCGAGCTGCCATCAACCTAGGTGAGAGCCTAGCCGAGGGATCAATAGTTTTCCTATCACTCCCTATGGGACCGAGCTAAACATAGTCACCAAAGTCAGTGCATGATTTGGATTTTTTATCTTTAATGCAACAAGAAAGTGCACACGACAAGAACTAGTTAGGGTTTAGTTAGGGTATGGATCCAAGTTGCTACAATTATGCTTATTGGGTTTCTCCTCAACCTTATCATGTAGATCCAGTTCCCATCGTACGAGAGATATTTCTCAATCTTCAATGCGACTTGAGGATCATTAAGCTTGAAAAGCAACATATTTATTTTCCTCTAGCATTCTTTATCAATTCTTGAGGCCTCTTATGAGGAACCATATTTAGTGAAAGAGAATGTCATAGAGAACTAGTTCGCACATGAAGAGGTTTTAGAAGTTTCATGTCTGACAAGAGGTGAACCTAATTGAAGCAATTTTTTGGAGTTCTCTTTCCAATCCATTATGTTAGATAAAATTTTAGTGTTCAAGGGAGGACTTGTAGTTTGGTGCTCAAAGTGAAAAGATGAAAAAATTCAACAAGACCCACAACTGACATAAGCGAGTGAGTCCCATGAAGAAGATAGCCTTCCCCCACTACATCCAAAGGTTGATGATCTAAGTCTTCTCTTTTCTGAGCTCCTTTGTTTCCTCAAAGACAAGGAGGTCCTACTCTGCAAGTTTTGGAGGTTTCAGAGATCCCTTCAAGAAAGGCGTCATTGCAAAAACCTCTCCCTAGCCCTTCCAACAAGCAAGGAGAAGAAAAGGATAACGACATGCAGTTATGAGATGAGATACAAGATTTTTGTGCATAACTCAATGAGTGCACTCTGACCATCCAGGCGGAGTCATTCCCTACATCCCAGATGGAAAAACCACTAGTCTTTGAGCACAAAGAGCACACCAACATGCCCCATGCCCCAACTCTTTTGGAAAAGGCCCATGGATGCCCAATTAGGTATTATTCAGAACTGTTCGCTTGTCAATTTGAATAGGTCATGCTCGAATCAAAGCACGAGGTGAGTCTTTTCAAAAATCTTGAGATTTTGTCTCACATGATGTCATATGAAGTACCCAGAATGAATTTTAATGTCATCACCTCTAACATATTGCATGCAAGAAGGGTAATACCCATTTTACCTTTCTTTTTCCAAAGTACTCTAGACACATTAATCATAAATAAAAAACTAGGCCACAAGGGTAGCTATTTCTCAAGTCAAGTAAATGGCTTTTTTCTAAAAAGCTTACCTACTAGGTTAGTGTAAATAATTAGGTTTATTTTCTTTTCAATAAGAGCTATTGTGCAGGGCAATATGTTTCTAGTGTCCCATGTATAGTTTTTAGTTCCCCCTTGTTAGTCTGCAATGAATCTTTTATGATTGTCATCATCGTGCATCAATTTCTTTTTAAAATGATGATTTTATTTTATGCTACACCAACCCCTTTTTGTCTTTCAAGAGAAAGTGTGCCAATGCAATGAGGTTTCCCCTTTCTCATGTGCATTCTTGGAAAGGTATTTTTTACCTTGCCATCATTTTGTGTATGATGGTAAGGCCTCTTGTTATGATATTTCAATTCTTTCAAGCAAGCATTAAATATTTATTTTAAAGCTTTAAAGAAACGAAGAGTTTAGTTTAAAGTGGTAAATAAAAGAGAAAATCATATGTAGGCACTGAAATAAAATGAGAAAAAATTTATATATTATATTTATCTTTGGTATCAATATACATTTCAAAATTTGCAAAAACATAGTAGGATTTTCTTCATCATTTACATTTTTATATATCATATTTATTTTTTGAAAGAAAAGTATTTTTTGGCATCGGCTAGGTATCTCCAGAGTTGGGTCCATCTTTTTGTGAGTCATCTCCACCCTGTTAGGAACAATGCAACACACACAACTTGGGGGGGGAGATGAATCAGTTTTTTCCTTAAACTAAAAATTTTAACCAACTTACAAACTTCAACACATAGAGATGAAAGATAAGCAATAAAGCACAAGAGAAAATAAAACCATAACATGAAACACCATATTTTTTTTTGTGGAAATCTTGTTAGGGAAAAAACTACAGTGGAGATCAAACCCATGAGATATTGTACTAGTACAAGAAACCCTGTTAAAGGTACAATGGGAATGCACATGTATTCAGGCTCACTGCCTAGAGCTCACTACTCAAAACAAGAAAGGGCTACAACCTTGAGATTACAATAAGGACAACAACCCAAGGTGGACTACAATCCATTATGGACAAAAATCCACTAAAACATGAACTAATAGATAGCATTTGATATGCCAAAAATCTTCGCAACACGATATCTCATCAAGTCGACCAATAACAATAAAAGATATCAACACATTATACCAATTTACCAAATACAATCGCATAACCCAATGCGATCCACCAACAGGAGTAGGACATGATCTAGAAACATTAGCAAGAAATGTGAAATATCACAACAGCAGAAAAATCATCTCTAACTAGAAATCTATGAACATCTTTGAACTCTTCACTAGGAACATTGAGCAACAACCTTTGTTAATCAGGAAAAATAGCTTTCCAACAACTAAATCACAAATCACTCAACATGAGGACACACATCCATGTCCTAAACACTCCACTAGGTTACCAATAAAATATATTGAAGGACCTAGCCACATAGATTGGAAAATAGCAACATTGTCTTTGCTAGAACACCAAAAACTATCTCTGATGAATCAACTATAACTCACTTCAAACATACAACGATCCTCTATAACTCAAACAAGATCAATTATAGGAACTCCTCAACATCTTTGCAACATTGTAACTTCTGATACTCAAACACAACTCTCTAATTGATCACAACACTCTAGTTTTTAACTCAAGAACACTGTCCAAACTGATGTAATATATTAACATCAATGACAATATCAATGTCAGCACATATATGCAATATATCCCAACACACCCTCCTTCAAGTGTCCTTCCAAGTTGAAAGACACCCCCTCACTTGACTCAGTAGGTGTATCCCATACTTGCTTGAACATAACCCTCAAGTAGAAGTCTTTTATTGCCTCCTTGGCCATTTCCACACCTCGGTCCAAATATTTCTTCAAAAATTCGACCATGTATCGTGCATAACAATGGTGAATGTTAAGGGGTCGAAAGTATAAATTAATGATAAAATAAAAAAAATGAAACCTCCACTCCCATTTCTAGGCATATCTTCAAGTCAATTGCAAGTGACGACCTGACACCATCACGACCTACAATAAGTATAGTCTCAAGTCCTCCACAAAGAATTCTGCCAAACATACCCATTGTGAGTGTTGGGGCTCAAAAACACTGGTAGTTTTGAGGCCAACTGACAGGCACGATAAATGCCTCTACAATTTTGGTTAAATCAAACCAAGGCTGGTAGGCCTAATTCTAATAAGCTTTCCTAGATGATTGAATGCATAAACAGAATAATGTAAATAATTGCTATGATGAAAAGATAATAAATATTAACTACACCTAAAATAAAGACCAGTGCCTACTCCTTAACAGAAATGAAAACTATGTGTAATTACTTTAATTGATGATTACTGCCAAAGCTCATTTAGTTCCATCTATTAACGACAAAATGATATTATGAATTAAAAGTATAACTTTGGAGATGAATTTAAATAAATTTATCACTTCAGAGACTGATCAATTAACAACAATAGACTAAAATAGGATTACAACTATTCAAAAGAAATTTAATTCCCAGAGGACAGACCAATTGAATTATGCATCATTCAAAAGGCATGCTTAGCCATACACAATGGGAAACCAATCTGACATAGCTCTACAATTCCTATTTAACGTTGCAATATAATAATCTCAAAGAAAGCAAAGATACTTTATCCAAAGTATTAAACCAAAATAGCACAGAGAAACAGACGTTACCGGTGAACTTCGCAATTAAGCCTCAAAAACCACTTGATCTACATATACTGATCCAATAGTTTCCATCTAATTTTAGAGCAAAGCATCAACCAGGTTCTCCCAATATTTCAGAATGTAATTTCAAATTGTGTGTCGTGATAGAATCTGTCTTTTTTTGTTTTTGTTTTTTATTGATTGATTATAAATATCAATCTTAATAGTCTCCTGTGAAAGGACATGCCCTTTCACAGGAACTAATCACACAACTAACCCTAAACTGTTCATAATAAACTATCCAATAACTTTTCAAAATATCTCCCGTACAACTTTATTTGATAATGCCTGGTGTTCCGCACATAACAACATTGATATTTCCTGCACACATAAAAATACTTGTTATTAGTGTATAAAATAAAATAAATAATAAATATATATAAGATGTTCTTAAAGACCACTTATTATTTATTAATAATTAATTTAAACTAAGTCCTAAAAATAAAAATATAATTATACTTAAGCTCCAAAAATTATTAAAATATGAAGGATTTATGTAATAAGACTAGTACATCATTATTCTCCCAATTATTATTTTATTTTGAAAATAAAATAAAATAATAAAAAATAATAATCCTTCTTAAGATTAAACCACTTAATACAAAATAAATTTAACCCTAAAAATCCATTCACTTAATAGGCTAACACATTAAGATAAAACAACTCCAAATTATTTCAAAATAAAATACAATTATGCAAATAAAATGATTAGGGCACCCTAAAATTTACCTTTATAAAAGTAACCCTAAAAATATACCTACAAAATTTAACTAAAAAGTAAATACAAACATTCTAAAAAATAAGGTAAGAGAAGAATCTAAAAACACGATGATCATACAAACCCTAATAAATAAATAAAAACTTACAAATTGTACATGATTAAAATTTCATGATCTTAAAAAGAAAACTAAAATCTTTTCACCTAAAAATATTTATGCTAAACTATAATCATGGTGAAATGATTTAGCTACATGTAAAGATAAGAAAAATGTATGAAATTAGATATAAATAAGTAAATGAATATAAAAAATGAATCCACCTCATCACATATTTTTAGTTTTGAGGGTAAAACTCAAATTAGGAAGAAACAAATTATAAGTGATTATAACATACATAATTTCTCCCGAATAAACAATATATTATTTTAAAAAGAATTTAGAGAAATTAATACATGAAAAATCAAAACATTAATCACCAAATAATTAATTCCTAAATTATAAAAAATAAAATAAAATAAAATAAAGAAATCAAATATTTACATCTATACTCCTACCAATATTCACAAGGAATAGCATAGGGCAATTGGTTAGGGTAGTTTAGGTAGGATAAAGGTCAGCTTGAGAGGTCGAGTGTTCAACTCCCGATTGCTGCCTTTTTGCTCTACCTCTTAATATTTATTCATTTTATTTTAAAATATGCTATTCTTTATTTCGAAAGACTAAAATAAAATGAAATTAATAAATCAATCATCAAAGTAAAAGACAAACATAAGACGCATTTTCACTTATTTTTATTTTTTATCAAAGGAAATTTATAAAGTATGATAGGTATGTAGTATACTTCCCTGTTGCCTTGATTTTTTAGGCATAGAAATTCTCGGTATCAACAGTGAGGAAGATAATCATGTCCATAGACTCCCTCAGATCTATTAGAGAGTCCACAAACTTAGATGAAATAACTGTGTTGAGATAGTAATAATCCTCACTATATAGGAAGTCTTCACCCAACACCCATTTTAGGGAAGTGAGGACCAGTTTATCATTTGTCCTAACAAATGCAGTCATCCTATCATCATCTATATATCGTAAGAAGGGATCCTAGGGCAATGGGTAGGTCAATCTTACGAGCACGTCCATATCTCTTATCTACATTGGCTATTTCCACACCCTCAACTCTCAAGGTCTGCTAAATGCTTATACCACTTTTTGAATACATTGCCCTTTTATAGAGATGTCAACCATCTTTCTAGGCATTTTGTATTTACTTCACAATAGAGAGAATGTCACATCAACTTGCGAAAGTATTATGCCTATTTTCCAAGGGTTTCCATCTATCTATTTTTAGAATTTTGAGCCCAATTTTGGTTGCCAATGGTCTAGCAAAGGAGATCCATACTCCTTGAATGCCAAAAAAAGGTAACTTACTCTCAGTTTAAAAAGAAAGATTATTTTTTATATCCTTGCGTACTAACACATTTTTAGAATCATTTAGCATTAATATTTGTCATTTCATGAAAGTAATGATATCTAGATGGATTTTTCATGCTCCTCATTCTAAATACTTGTATTGATGACACTGAGATGTCCTTTTGTCTGCTAGATGAAAAATTAGAGACTATTATGCTACCACCTTGGCAGCCAACCTAGAAGGGCGACGTAACAATCATTTGTGCATACTAAAGCCAAAGAGGCAAAAATGGAAATAAAAGAAAAATGAAAAAGAAAAAAATATAAAGAAATGTAAAAATCAGGTCATGTTGACAACTCTACCTGGACTATGGACGTCCAACTGGCAGTAGAGAAATGTTAACGACTATCAAGGTGATAACCTCATTGGGGCTATGGATGTCTAGATGGTAGCGAGGCTCTATCCGGTTGGCGATGGGATGAGTCTCACATATGTAGTCTAGAAGATAGGTGGAATCCATTTCATCATCTTAGTAAAAGGAAGGATTAAATCCTGGCACACACAATAAATTTGTGGGTGATCTATATTCATTTTTTGACAGGTTAATCTAATGCTTGATTAATGTTGTTGTCCCTGCAGGATATCAAATATAGAATTTCATTACAAAACTAGGATCAAATATAGTCACTTGCTTTCGGTTCTTGGTGTTCCCCTTTCCTATGTAGGACATTGGTTTTGTTGTCCTAAACTTTGAATTCTCAAAATTGGAAAACCCTACATGATTTTCTCATGAATTTGTAGGTGTTTCCTATGAGTTTTGGTGTTTTTGAACAATGTGTTATGAAGAAAATTATTTATCCTTTGAATTTCCCTAAGTTTCATATCTTTTGAACATCATTTTTGAAGGTTTCCATCAAGCATTTCCCTCATCTTTCTTAAAGTCAGGTTTTTCTTCCCTGAATGCAAGAACTTGATTTTTAGAAACCTTCGCATCGTTTCTTAGTTTTTCTTAGTTGCATGCTTAGTTTTTGGTTACCTTTTCATCCCAGATTGTTTGCATTTTAGATTACTCTTGTTTCTAGTTATCTTAGGACTCAATCAGAGTAGTATATAATGAGTTGTTAAGGAATTAAGTGTACTAAAGGTGGGTTTTTAGGCCTGATTGCATATCTTTATTCTTTGATTAAAATCTCACCTAGGTGGGATTTTTGTCGACCATTGCATACCATCATGGGAATTATCTACTTATAAAGTGGAATTAAAACTCCATATTTATATATTTGCATGAGGATATATGGATTTTAATGAGTTTATGATGTAATAGTAGGTTTAGTCATTAGTTATATGCATTAACGGTGGCGATATTTGGAAGGATTGCATCTTGTAAAGACATTGTCATTACATGTCTTTCATATCCAAAAGCCTATTATAACCTGAAAATGACATTTCTTTTGAGTTTTGCATCTTCTAAAGAAACTTTCGCATATGTATATGAGTCCAAAAATCACGTTTTGAATTGGGCAAAGATTTTTAAGGTCATTGCATATTTTAAAACTCACATATGACTTACAAACATTGTGTTTTCCTATTAAAAGCCCATATAGAGCCTAGGAGTCATTTTTTATAGGCATTACATGTTTTAAAATACATGTAATGATTTGCGATATATGTGTTTTGAAGTCCAAATCTCGTTATTTATCCAAAACAACATTTTAGAGGCATGTATCGTAAGTTTTAAAGCCCGTATAGGGGATTATAAGCTATGATTTCACGAAAAATAGTCCCACCATATGTAGCATCTTCTGTAAAAGGCGTTATAGGCTTAAAATGACAAATTTGAGAGCATTTACATGCTCGTGTGAGGTATAATAAGACATTAAGAGCCTGTGTTTTACATTCCAAAGGCCGTTTCAAATCTAGACTGCAATTTTGGGGACATTTGCACATTGTAAAGCTGTTATATGTATATCGTGTGGGATGTTATTGAGCTTCCAAAGCTCATTTTTTCTCTAGACTTCTTCTTGACTTGCAACAACAAGAGAGAATCCCCTCCAAGGGAAAATAAACATCATTTTCAGCTTGTTCTTTCTCACTAAAATCACGTCTCTTATACTAGGGCGCTGATTTTGAATCATATTCTTTTTCTATATAACTTCAACCTTGGGATTTTCTTCCAAATTTGAATCACTCGGATTTGTGCAAGATTTCTTCAAGATTTAGAGAGACTTCTTCAATTGCATTTCTCAAGAGAGGTAAGCTTTTATTTTCAAGTTTTTTATATATGTTTGCTTGTTTTTGTAAATGTAAATCATTAATCTCATTTTCAGATCTGTGTTTGATGTTCAAATGTTGATCTTCCCCAATTTCATCTCAAGAAATTTCTTCAAAGTTGCAAATGTAAGAAGTTCTTCATTCTTTTTCTTGCATATGTATCAGGATTAAAAACCTCATTCTTAACATTGAATCACTCCAAAAAGGGCAAGTTACTTTCCATCATGCAGTGCAAGCTAAAATGTCCATCTTCAAGTGTTTTGCATACACTTTTCCTGCTTTTTCCAAGGCTGCAAATGGACTGAAAAATCTTGTTTGTACGCTTTTAGATAACTTGTAGTGAGACATAAAAACCTCACCTATGAGTAAATGAACTTCTTATTTGTATATATGTGCATGCATGCTCCATTTACTTGCTCTAAGCTTGATGTCTTCTCATATGCAAGTACCTCTAGAAAATCCCATTTTTGAGCTTTCCCCTCATTTAAAGAGCTGATTTTGCTCAAAATGCATTTCCCTTTGTTGCTCGAAAGCTCTCCAATCCTTTTCCCCACATGCATACTTCCAAATCTATACCATTTTTAATCCAAATCAGTGTTCTATAGATCCATCAAATGAAGATTTACTCACACATTGGAATTTCCATGTAACAATGTCCCTTGCATACACTCTTTCCATGTTAGAAAAACTTATTTCTCTAAAGGGAAAGGAGAAGAAAAAGATGATATATCAGTATGAAAAATATCAAAACTCCATATTACCTTCTCAAGTGACTTCCTATGTAGATGAGATTCAGGATACAGAGCTTGGTCACCTAAACATGGGTGAATTCCTTAAGAGAGTTGAAACTTCAACCGAAGATGAGATGATTCTTGTTAGACAGTGCTACATCCACCTAGTCACTATGTTTCATGTGGATGGCCTAGAGCCAGAATTTATTGTAGCATGTGCCAAGAATGTTGACTACACCTCTAGAACCATTAGAGATCGGGATGGAAACACAATCATTAGCCTGGATTCTGATACCATAGACCATATTTTCAGAGTGCCACCTACTCGTGCAATCATGAACATAACAAAGGAAAAGGCACTAGAGAGTTGGAATGATGGGAAACAAGATTGTATCAAATATGTCAATAATCATTGTTTGATTAACAAGAGGCCCAACTTGTCAAGATGACCTAAGGGGATTCACTGGTTAGAATTCAAGGAAGAGATTAATGATCTCATCACATTGTTTAGCATAATTAGAGGCCTCAAGGAATCTGACAGTTTTGAGCCATGGATGTACAAATTCATCTCCTTGGCAATTAGATCAAAGCAAAAGATACTCTAGGGAGAGATGATCAATGATATTCTCTGCGAGTAGTTGTCTAAGGTGACTACCACTTGCACATTCTACATGAACTCTTACATAGTGTACATTGTTGCTTCCCTTAGATCCTTTTTTGACCTCTCAACCAAAGGGGGTAGATCATTGGTGTCCTTGTGGGACAATTATGAACAAATGACTTTAAGACTCATCTGTGTTCATTACCGAAGGGTGCAAGATGCTTTCTTTGGACTTTACATGTGTTTGTTTGACAAAGAGCTTCCTAAGAAGTGTGTATCAGACGAGGCCTGGAACAAGACGAATGAGTACAGTTTCCTCTTCTTGTATTTTTCCAACTTTACATATCTCAGAGTTGGTTATTTCTAGGGTGAGCCATACACCTTGCCACACTATCCCACTGATAAAATCATATTGATGGAGTTGGCGAGAGAACTCATAGCTATGTAGGCATATCGGTCAACATTAAACAAGTCTGGAGTGGAGATCTCTTCACGTAACCCACTCAAGATTGGAGGGTACTCTTTGGATACTAAGTTAAAATACATGGAGTTTGAACTTCAAGAGATAACTCTCAAGAAGGTCATGTCCATAGGCTTCTTTGACTGGAGAGACATGAACAATAAAATGAGAAGGAAATTTGTGCATGTGCATTGCCTTGAGGACCTCTCAATTGACCCACATATAGAGGTTGATATCAAGAGATTGGACTACTTCAGGTTAATTGTGAAGCATATTGTGGATTTCAACTTTTGATATATTCCTAATGGAGTTGTAGATGATGGAGATGTTCTAGATCCTAAATATCTGAGATGCCATGTAGATAGCTTGCCTATTTTTTCACCTTCATGGTCAGTGAAGGAGAACATGTCTACCTAGGATAGGTTTTAGCCAATCTTGGCTAGTACAAATATCTAGCTAAAGAGAAGAGGTCTCAAGTGCATAAAAATCAAGTCAGGAAAGGGCTTCGATCCTACTAGTCCAATTGGGTTGAGATCCAAAATCAGAGGTAAAGGAAAGGATGGAGCTTCTACATCAAAGGTTTCAACTATCCCAAAGCTTACTATCAAGGAAGGTAAGGCTACCATCAAAGCTCCAAAGATAATAGTCACAAAACTTGACAGGATACAAGTTCTATTTAGTGAGGATGAGCTACATGAGGAGCCTATTCCTGAGGTACCTCACTCTATGGATACATCAGTGATGACTGGACTTCCAGAGTCAGCACCAGTGTCAAATGAATCTCCTAAGTCTCCACTTGATACAAACGTGGATTATTCTCCATGGTACATTTTCTTCCAATGAACCCTCTTATGGCTATATATGTCATGCCTGTCTCTTACTTTCTCCAACATACACATCAAAGGATCATTATAGCATCCTAGAGAATGTATTTGATGCATACTCTACATTTCCTTATATGTTCAATGCACCTACAATGTTGGTTGACACCTATATTGCACAATTTGAGCAGTTCATGGCTGAGGTTTCATGGAAAATCCTAACACTAGTAGCAATCCGTAAGGGCTTCTACTATAGTCACTCTTATTGCACAGGTGGAGATAGTGACTACCATGGCTACTAGATTAGCATCTTAGACTTATTATTTCTCTTTACCTCCATGGTTGAGTTCCATCACTCAAAAGAGGAAGAAAAAAGAAGTTCCTACCGAAGAATTTGATTTTAGACAACTCAATAGGGCTAAGACTCCAAAGAACAAGAAAGAAAAAAATGTTTCCAGAGTCATGGTTTATGAGAACGAGATCAAATATGTTGAAGTCGTTGAGCCCATGGTTGATAAACAAACTAAAGAACTTTGAGCTTCTAACTACAAGTTTACCAACTTTGAACTTGGAAAACAAACATGATTGGGATGTCAACATGATGTGCAAGATGTAGTTTCTCTACTCACTAAAAGGAATGACAAGCTATTGGAGAGGAAAATCAACTGAAAGAAGAGAATGCATTTATTTTAGAAATAATTGACAAGGTGAAAAAATCCTCAAAAGGAGTTGATCCCATCTCTTCATGTCTTCTAGAGTATTCAAGCAGGTATTCTGAGTAGGTTGTGCAAGGCCAAGGCCATTGATGATTGAGGCATCCGGTAGGAGCTACAGGGTAATCTAGTAATCAGAGATGATTTTTGTGTGTTCATAAACATCAAGGAAGTTGTCACAAGTTGAACAGGCTCCTCACATCGTTCAACCGATAGTTGGAGGTATTAGAAGAAGACTTGGGTGTTTGGAGGAAAATGCTCGATTTTGACCTAGATATGTTATGTGAGTACAAAGTCATTTCTTCTCATGAGATGTACTTCAATTACTTAGAGTTGATGGTCAGTAAAGAATAAGTCCTTAAGGGATTGGTGATGGATGTGATAGAAGCCATGGAATTGTGTGAAAAATAGAAGCACACTATCACCTTTAGTTTTGAGGAGTTAACATGTAAGGTAATCGTTGAAAATGGTGAACTGGTTGCATAAGATCATGTTTTATCAGAGTTCACAAAAGTAATTCTCCTAGAGCTTGAGGTGAATAGCTTTGATTTCAGTTTGATTGATAATCTAACAAGCTACAAAGTTTTTTTGAATCATCTTCAGACCAGTGTTGCAGGATACAATAAGGATATTTCCAAAGGTGCAAGCATTATTCACAATGCAACTATCATTGCACAGAACACGGGTGCACTAGACCTCACGATTATACATGAGTCTCTTCGCAAGTTTGAGCTGTCATCAATACTCTCTAAAGATAGTTCTTAAGTGTCATTGACACTTATCATTTCTCATATGATTTTATAGATAGGTTTAATTTTCATGATAGATTACATGTGGAATGTATACAAGTTGTAAATATATAGGGGAATATGCACCTGTATAGTAGTAACATGTAATTAGGTTGCAAGTGCTTTAGGCCTTGTAACTTTGAATAAGTCAAGTAGAATATTTTGAATAAGTCAAAGGTGGTTAAGGGTTTCCCTTTATTTATCTACCTTTTCCTCCACTGCTCACCTATATAAAGGAGTGAGCTCATTTTAAATATTCATCTTTTGTTTTGTGCAAGAAGACTATGCTAAGATCTTTCGTGTCTTGAAAAATTTGTGTTTCTTGGTGCAAATTTTCTGAGCTAAATAGAAAAAGAAAGATTTATCAAACTTTGTGTTTTGAATCTTAAGATTAGTTGATGTATTCTTATGTTGTATTGTGTTGGAACCCTAAAATTTGCAAATTTTAGAATTCTAGATTCCATGCATAAAAGCAGATTCATATGTTCAATCATGTGCAACACCAATAATCAAGAAGGTTCTCCCATTTACAAATCTCAGAAACCAGGTTTGATGCATATGTCAAGTCATCAATTTCTAGGTATGTATATGTAGAGTTATTCCAAGTAAGTACTTTTGGACTATAATCATTTCACATATTTGAACTCTCATGTCAAATCAATTATTCCTATACATTTTGTGTATCACGAAATTGATTTGTGTTTTTTTATAGATTATTATGATATCATTTTCTATTTTTCTTAAGGCTAATCCACGTGTTTCTTATAATGTATAAGTTATGAATTCAAATTTTATCAGAAAGGTCATATTTGGGCATTGATAGCTCTTTTTCATTAAGCCTTTATGTCAAACTAATCATTTGTTTATATTATATATATCTCAATGAAGCTTTTTGCCAAATTTCAAAGTGTTGTGAATCTATTTACTATTTCTTATTGTCTAATACCAAATGGAGATTTTGCAGATTTGTTGTTGTAGGATGACAACATTGGTCAGGAGCTCTCTTTGAAATTTATTATCTTTTGGCTGCATAGATTTCTTATCAGATGAAGTAGTCCACATGATTCCCTGTATGGAAATGAAACTATTTTCTAGGTTTCAGACCTTTGTCAGCTCGTTTGATATATTTTTGAAGGCAGAAGTAAGTGCAGTTTTCAAATGGTTTGTGAGTGAAATTTGCAAAAATAGAAAGTTGCCAATTTTGGTGATCAAAATCTTCACGCTCAGATATGACCTTGGGAAACCAGTTAGTGCAATGTTTTTTGGTATATGGGACTATGTCCCTATGTGATTTTGCAGAGATTGGAGAAGTTCTAATATGCTTTTTAATTATTTTCTGAGCGATGTCGAGCGTAAAATGCATCAGAACAAATTTTTGAATTTGAACAATGAGAGGACAACCCACCTAATATTTTGATGTCAAATGCTTCCAATTTCATTTTCATGAAGATCGAAGTTTATTTGATATATTATTTTAAAGTTTATATTGCTCGCGACTAGCTCCCGCAAGTTAGTTTACAAAGGGGGTACCTAAATTGGGCAGGTTGCTTGAAATATAAAATAAAACCCACGTTTTATTTTAATTATCAAAACTTTTGGCCAATTTTTGTAGCTCTTGGATACCTAGTTAGTCGGCAATGGAATTTCTCTACAGATAATTATTAGAGACAAATTATTGATAGAATACCTTGAAGATATTCCAGATCAAAATATCAAATCAATCATGATAGTAATGATCCAATGACAACACAATTCGATTCACGCTTTTACATTTTGAACAGTTTTTTGAAGTTGAATATGAACTTTAAGAGGTGATTTTTGTCTACTTACAGAAGCCCAAACCATATATCTTACCTTGGGAGGGCATTTTTATGATATTTATAATGTTATTGAAGTGTAGTGAACTGTTAAATGGTCCAGATTTGTGAGTGACGACCAACAACATATTTATCAGCAAATAAACAATGAAGGGGATGCAAAATGTTGAAGAGTATGAACATATTTGATTAGAGAAATTGTTTAAAATATTGACGTCTATGGAAGCATAATAAGTGAAGGAATTTTGTTAAATAGACTTGTTGGGAGATGTATACGAACAAATATGAATAATAGATTAAATTTCAATCCAAAAGAGTTTGTCTGCATACCCTAGCTTGTGCCAAATCAAGACTGTGGATATAGAACAATTATCCATCAAAGTACACATATTGAAATACAAAAAAAGGGAGCGTTGTGAATATCTTTATTTAAAGCCACATGATAAGGTTTTTGCAAATTAGAATGAATCTGAAATTCTAATTATTTCATGAAGCATTGAATCCTCCAACATCTATCCATTTGCCAAAATGGTGTTCTTGATCGAATGTTTAACTTTGGTCAACAATGAAAACAAAACCATAAGCCTAATGCTATCGGGGACCGGTTTAACACATTTTGTACTTTCCCAACTTTGCAAGCTTTGCCGATAAGTAATTATTTAATTTTGAAAATTAATATAGTTGTGGAACAAAGTAATAAAGCTTTGGATATTGATTTATTCGCATAGTTTTATTTTTCATTTTTGGATTAATAACCAACATATGATTAATTTCATATAAAAATAGAAAGTATTTCTCACCCAAAGAGATTAATATAATATTTTAATGTTATTTAAAGGGTTTACTAATAAAGAAAATTATAATTATGATTGAAACATTGTGGTTGGAAAGAATAATTTTCTTATAGCTATTATTTTGAAATTATTCTTTAAAGAGATGATTATTTTCTAAAGGGAAATACATATTTTTACATAAGGTATATTTTTTAAAAGTAGGAATATTTGTTACCTTTTGATAAATAGTGAAATCATTTTGTATATGTTTACCCAAAACAATAGATCAAAATCTATATTAAGGTAAAATCTTAGTTTTTTAAGAAGGTGAAAGTATATTTTTATCCTTTGGTAGAAAGTATTGAATGAATATTATAATGTAGTTGCCCTAATAAATGAACAAGTGATTATTGTTAGGGTAAACTTACTTCTCAAAGGGTGATTATTTTTAATATAAATGCTATGTATCAAAATAATTTAACCCAAAGGAATCTAAGTTGCCCGAAAGAATGAAAATGTTATTAAGTATTATTCCAAGGTTATTAATTATTGAAGAAATATCTTTTTATATATATACATTATATTAGATGTAATAATGTTACCCTATGTTATTATGTAAGCTATTACTAGGGTAAACATTACATTAAAAAATTACACCTAATGGGAAATAAATTGTGATTGGTCTTTGCAGAGGTTTCTTAAATATTGGATATCAATGCATTTACAGGGAAATGGTGGAGAAGCTTTTTAATAGGACATTATTGAAGGATTTGATTATCAAATATTTTGACCTTTATAAGGTTAAAGTCATTGTAATTATTTTTCATTTCAGTTGTTGATTTAGAATTAGGTATTATTTATGAACAGATGTATTGATCTAAAGCTTGTATGCATCCTTTGAACTTTATATAAAGGATACCAAGATCAATACAAGAGAAACGAGTCGATACAAATTTTCACAGATTGGATAGATTTGGATCAACAACTACAACATGAACCTGGATGTACCATTTTTTAAAAATCAATAAAGATAAGTGTTTTTTCTTTCATCTATGGGAATTGATTCAATTTTGTTTCAATTAGTCCCTTGGATAAAATCTTTTGATTTTCTTCAATGTGGTAGTTTGATGTTGCATACTTTTGATTAAATTTATAGCTTTATTATCAATTGATCTTTTCACCTTGCATGATTAAATTTAATTAATTTGTGGCCACAGTCAATAAGTCTGTCATTTGAAAATTTAAATTCAATTGAAATAGTTGTGTATTTATCTTGAGATACATGCTCATTTGAACACTTTTGAAGTGATACATTTTTTGCAAACTATCTTTGAGGTTGTACATAGGTTTGGGATGATTTTGACTCCATTTCCCATGATAGAATAATGCATTGATCTATTTATTAATTGGATTATGGTTATTTAGTTCATCGTTAGTAGTTTTGTGGCATCCTATCCATCTGTTCATTTCAATTTATATATCCTTTATCAAGCATTTTTACAGTTTATAGAAGCACTCAGTCTTGCAGTTTATGATTTGATCTCTTTCAAGTTCACTTGCCATCTTGAGAGAAATCCTTAAAGTTTTCTATATGGTTATCCTCTATAAAAATCCTAGACTTGAAGAATAAGTCCTAGGAACAAGTTCACCCGCCTTGGTTCTGCAGAGTCAGAAGTGCAGGGGAGGAGGATCATAATCGATCACTCTCATTAGTTGGTCAAGTCAATTGTATTTTCCCTTGATTGAGTGGTTAAGTTCATAGGAAATCCAATCTTTTGATTTGGGCACCAACAGATTGGCAACTCTACTGGGGAGTTGTCTACAAAACAGCTTGAAGAGATCTCAGAAATCTCTTGTTATATTTTAAGTTTTTTATTTTCCCTTAAGAATAAGGGTGGCGACTCTATATAAAGTTTTTCAGATTTTTGCTTAGGACAAGTAGGAAAAAATATTTTCCTCAACACACTTGAGGTGGCGACTCTGTACAAGATTTTTCATAAAGTGATTCCACTGGGAATTACGAACCCAGGGGTAGTTTATATTCTCCTTCTGATAAGAAGGTGGAGACTCTGTGTGTCAGAAGTTTTTAGTTTCTCCATTGAGGGAGAGAACCTGGAAGGAATGAATATTTGGCCTTTAGTTAGTAATAGAAGATCTATTACATAATGTTTAAACATTTGTTCAAAAAAAATTTGATTCCCAATGAGCCTTTGGATCTTAGAAAACTTCATTACAGTACTAATGAAGTATTTTTCAAAGATTTCATAGAGGGTTCCTAAGTTTTATGGAGATGAATTAGGTCTTGTTCATTTAGATGCTTTTCATAAATTCCTTGATGATTATGAAATTGATGCAGAGGGTGATGCCATGAGGTTGTTTTCCTTTTTATTAAGGGATAATGCAAGAGAAGTATATCAAGCATTACCTGCACAGTCTATTTCATCATGGAGACATTTTGAGTAGTGGTTCCTGAATGAGTTCCATGATGTAGAGGATGAAGACATGTCCTATGAACAAGAAGAGAGCTATATGGAGGAAGAATCTTATATATCCCCTCTAGCTGAATTTGTCATTTTGGAAAGATATGAAGATGAAACTACAACACAAGTATTCATGAAGATGTTTAACATTTATAAAGAGATACATGTGGATATTAAACCTTCATTACCAGATAAAATATGTGAATTAGGGATTTTTTATAATCCTCAAGTAAGACTTCTTGTCAAAATTATATATGAAGGCATTTTAGAAGAAGAATCTACTGATTTTTCAAATTTAAATAAGGAGGATGAGTGCACTAGTCATGTAGGAGATAAAGAAGAATCCATACTTGAAAACCATGAGGACACTTGTGTTGAAATTGATAAAAATTAGGATCAAGAAGTAAATCTCCTTAGTACAAAATAAATTTTAGATTTGTTGAATGTTGAATATCATAAGTGTGTTCAAAAGAATGGTTTAAATTTTTCCTATAATCATCAGGATGGGCATGATCAGGTGATATTTGATGAAATAAAATCTCAAAAGAGTGAAACATTTGATGAAAAAAGTGTGTTTATGAATGGTTCTGAAAAATATGAATTTTTTTTTTGGATATGAACCATTTGTTAATCCATTTTGTGAAATAAATAAAATCTCTCCAGACTGTGAAGGTGAATTGGATACTGTAAAGAATAAAAAATGTGATTGGTTGGTGATTGGTTGGTTATGTTGTGATGTGTTCACCAACATGTAAATAATATCCTTTACATATAGAAGGATTGGGGAAGGTAAGATTCTCTTCTTAGCCCCAAATTCCCAAAGGAAAGATCCAAAATGATTAACCACAAGAAAATGGTCAATACATAAATGAATCAATCGATTAGTAATAAGAAGAAAGAGGAAAACCTTACATTCCATTTTGGAAGAGTATTAAAATATTAATTGAAATGAATTGAAGACAAATACTAATCTCAAATTATAGCAGATCTAGAAATTGTTGTTTTCTGGTGTCTGTACTAAGTTTATGGAAATTTTGCATCTAGTCCTAGCTTGGAAACACAGAGACAAAGAAAACCCATAAATCTTTTTCTTTTTTGAGCCAGGTTGACCTTAACTCAAATATGGGGGCACAATCATGCCCCTTTATGTCGACCTTGACCTGCACTGCTCCGACGGAAATTTTGTTTGCGAATCCTGAAACTTTGCCAAAAAGGGTATCTGAATCTGTTTTGTAACTTGTTGTTCCGCACCTGCATCTACAAGAAAAATGGTTTTTTTATTTAGATGAGGGGTTTGCCTTGGTCAAACCCCAGTTTTAGAATTAACCTTGAAATAAAATTGAAATTGCAGTAATAAACAAAGTAAATAAAATAATTCACCTTGCTTATGTTGAAACCCTTGTGGAGGATTTGAATCCTTGAATCCACAAGTATGGATGCTCCAAATGGATGTAGAATTGTAGGATGTGGGATATCTCAAATAAATTTCCTTTAGATCCTCAACACCAATCTTGAATGGATCTTGGAATAGGAAGAATCTTGAATTGATATGGATGGAGAAATATTCAACAAGAGGGCTCCATAAAGCTTGAATCCTTCAATGGTCACCAATGGATCTCCTTGATGAATTGAACTTGAATGCTTGAATACTTGAATGCTTGAATGCTTGAATGCTCACTTTGATAAATTATGCATAAATGATCCTCCCTTTTCTTTCCTTCTATTTTTCTCCTTAAAATGAGAGGAGAAGGCTTCCTTATATACTAGTCTAGGACACCAACTTCTAGAGAGGCCGACATATGAGAAATAAATTCCCATTAGGCTCATACCTTTAGAAGTGGACCTATATTAAATGTCTTTTAAGATTCACCATTTCGAAGCTCGATGCAGTCGACCCGGAAGTGGGAAAGAATTCTTTCCAACCCCGACATCCAAAAATCTTTGGAATTTAAAATTTAGACCCTGGGTCAGGGTCGAGGTCGACCTTGACCCAGAAGGTTAACCTTGACCCTAAGGTCAAGAAACTCAAAATCTCAGAGCAAGATACTATAAATAGGTAGGAAAGAAGTGGAAAATAGGGCAGGATAGGGGAAAAATTAGATCCAATTCAAAGACCCATTCAAGGCATTTGACATGACCCCAAACCACTTACTCAAAGGGCTAAACCAGTCCTAAAATGGAAGTACTTCCATTTTCCAATGTTACATTTAGCCCCCACTTTAGAAAGATTATGGCCTCAATGCAAACTCTTGGTTAAGGAGATCACAAAGAAAAAGAAATCTTATTGAAATCAAAGGGACAAAGCAATCCTCAAGCCCCCAGGGACTCAAGTTTTTGTCAACCCCAAGATTAAAATAAGAGAGACATCACTTGAAAAAAGAGAGAGGAGGGTGTGATTACCTCGCCCAATGAGAACCTAGGTCCCATTGTGAATCACACAAGGAAACAATGCAACTGGAAAGATGGAATTGAACCGCCTAGTGAATGTATCTACTCACTAGTCAACCCATCAAGGATTCAACCTCAGGAATATTCTATTCCAAAAGAGAAAAGCCAAAACAAGAGAGATCCAGTCATAAGGACACCTTCTGACCTTAAGGGATCAATTTTTTTAAAATTGAAATGGGAGGTGTATACAAATAAATGTAGCTTCATAGAATTAGGGTTAATCATCAACAATAAGTGAAATAATGACTAAATACAACCACAATTGA
This sequence comes from Chamaecyparis obtusa, assembly GCA_027943335.1. Taxonomy (NCBI): domain Eukaryota; kingdom Viridiplantae; phylum Streptophyta; class Pinopsida; order Cupressales; family Cupressaceae; genus Chamaecyparis; species Chamaecyparis obtusa. The sequence continues at coordinate 1,052,741 of BSBK01011231.1, read as the reverse complement.
GCAACTATTTAACAAAATCAATGATTAATTGAGCATCCTATGGCTCTCTAACTAAGATGTTAATGAGTGAGCTCTCAGAAAGCTCTCATTAATGACAGTCCTAGAATGAGAATGATAAAGATAAAACAATGCTAAAGCTAACAATTATCAAGATAAATGCTAAAATTGCTCTTAATTTCTCTTAAATGCTTTTCTAAACTCAAATTGCAAGAGGTTTGATGCAATTCTCAGATAGGTGGTTGATAATAATGAAGGATTTTAGCCCTCCTTTTATAGATTTTCCAATGGTAGGGGGTGTAGTTGTGTTTAATCATGATTGATTTGGGGTTAAGTCTTTGGTTCCACCCTTTGAAGACAAAGAAAAGTTTGTGTCCTCAAAGCTTGGGACAAGTAGACAAGATGGATGGTTAAGATTCCTTTTCACTTTGAGTGAATGAGATTCAATTTAGCTTGATCCATGTGAATGCCTTTCTTCAAATCTCATTGGTTGATTGATTTTCTCTCCTTTTGGTTTGTTGAGAGTAATTGATTTTTATTAATTGATTTAATTGATTTATTTTAGCCATGTACCCCTTGAATGGGTAGAATTTAATTTAATCCAAGACTATACAATTAATTGATTTAATTGTATTTTGATTTGATTGCACTTGATTAAAATGCTCTCAATTTTGATTGATATTGAATTAGGATTTGATTTTAATTTTGATTGGCTAATTGTGCATTGTGATTCAATTTATTCAATTATGTCCTTGATTTTCTCTGATTTGACTCAATTTGCTTTGAATTATCATTAAATTATCTTTGTCCATTTTTAGGTGATTACAAATGCCCCTCTTTGAGTTGACGTGTGAAGCATGTCAATTCAAAGAATACTCTAATCTTGCTCGATAATAGGTCTTGATTCATTGATGGTCGATCTTTGATGTGGTTTGGTGTCTTCGATGGTTGATCTTGATTTTAGATATGAAATTGCTGCAGGTAATGATTGATATGAAAATCTCCTAATTGATGTGATTCTGATGATCGTTCTTGATATGATGATTGATTTTCTGATCGATATGAAACTCTCTTGATGATCTGATATGATGCCCCTTTCGTTTGATTACGAAATTTTTTTTGATAAAAGCTTTCGATTTGACTTGATGATCGGTCTCTTGATTTGATGACGATGTTATTGATTATCTGATGGTATGCCCCCTTGAGAAATGAATCGAAATGATTTTGGATGATTTGGTTGAGATTGGGAAATTTTAATTTGTTTCTCGACATAGAAATTTAAAAATACCCCAAACATGAGAGAATTTGATGAGAAAAGATTTGATTGATAAGATGTTGTTGATGCTCCAGATAAGTTGATGATGGTTTGGTATCATTTGATGTCAGTCAGAATCACTTGGTTGATGTTGATGTCAATCTGATAGGATAAGTTGATGGGTTGATATTTCGCTCTCAAGATCTAGAGAGACAAAACAATGATTTTCCTTCTTCACGATCTAGAGTTAGGAGATTTGATGTGCTCAAGATGAGCAAATGGATGATAGGATAACTTGATTGACATTAGATAATCACTTGGATGATTTGACTGATTGATATTTGATACATGATATGATGTTGTAATGATATAGGGTTGTGGATTGATAGAAGAGAAGGTGATGAACAGAATTAGCTTTCCCCTATTTGATTAGCATGATTGATTGTTGATGATGTCCTTGATGAAGCATGAATCATTTTGATGGATCAAACATTTGAAGATGTATCTTGATGATGTTGATGTACCTTTGATGATCAAATTGAGCATGATTTTTGTTGATGGATACTTTAGACATTGATGATGTTGATCAAGACTTTGATTATATTGATGAACCTTTGATGATGTTATCTTGATGTATCTTGATTTGGTCTTTTGTTGATGATAACTCCACCCCCTTTTTGTTTTCCTCCTTGCAAATTAAGCTAAGAAAGGCCAAACAATATATACAATGCATCTAATCTAAGATGTATGCAGCTAACTGTCATTATTCAAGATTTGGAGCTTATAATCATCATCGAAGTGTTTGGAACATGAAATTGGTACAACCCTCACTGGTTCAACCATGATGATATGAATACCTCTTTCCTTAGATTTTAACAATTTCAAGTAAACAGGCAAAGAATTGATCCCTTTCATATACAAATGTCCTCGATGATTCTTTGATGATCATGTCATTAGACGGATTCACATACTGCTATGAATCAACGTGACAAGCACTCAAGAAGCAATCAAGAAAATATCATGTCTTCATCATCTCTCATCTAGTCAAACATCATTGATTTTCTAAAAAGACATGATTCCAAAAATTTAGTAACACTTTGAACATTTTTGCTTTTGTTTTTAGATCCATATTTCAACAACTTCATCCACTTTGATCCTTAGTTATGTTTAAGCCTTTTTAGATTTTGATCTGATTTGATTAAACTTTTTAGATTTTGATTTGATTTGTCAAATGTTGTTGTTTAGATCAAGTATTTGGATGTTTTAGCTCATTGAACTTGGATTGGTGCCCCTGGTTTGATTGAGAAAAGATCATGCTTTGCTGGGCAATGCAACTTTTGAGTGTTTACTTAAGATTTGCAATTTTTAGATTTTTAGAAGATTTTCAATTTTTTGGATTTTTAAAAGATTTTTGATGTTTTTGGATTTTAGAAATTTTTGATTTTTTTGATTTTTAAAAATATTTGATGTTTTTTTATTTTTAGAAATATTTGATGTTTTTGGATATTTAGAGATTACTAGTTCTCAAGCAAGATCACATTGAATTCCCCAAATGTCTAGCAAGGTATAGGACATGAAAGATGGATTTGCAAACTATGGATGCGAGGTGAATAGGCCATGATGGATGAAAAAAGTGTGTTACCCATAGGACCATCTCCTCAAGATTATCCAAGCTAGGAAAAATAATATCTTAATATAGGCCAATGATATGGTGTTGAATAACATATGGAATAATGACCTGATGTGATGACAATGGTCCAAAGGAATGGACATATCAAGAGACTTTCTATAACATATTTTCCATTTCTTTTATTTTTCATTTTTCACTTGGATCAAGATCAATGTGGATAGGATCATACAATCATGATAAAGGGGTGGTGAAGGCTATGAGTGAATGATTTGGGATTATGGGAAGGCTTCTTAGGAATAATGAAGGTGGCTTTAGGATAAGAAAGATCATGATAAGGTAGTGTGAATGCAACAAGTGAATAGGCTGATGAATAGGATAACTCATGTCAAAATACTTAATGCTCATAGATATGTTCAACCTTGTCAAGATCAAAGGTGAAAGTCAAAGTACAGATGCAAGTGAGATAAATGGTAGAAAGATGGAGGATATGATGGATGAAACTTGCCCCCAAGTGTAGAGTGAAAGAGAGAGGAATTACACATGACGTATGTTTACCAGGTTTTCATCATGGTACTTGTCCAAGATGCCACAAGAAGTGGTTTTCACCATAGGATGGATTTTCTTTTCTTTTCTTTTCTTCTTTTTTTTCTTTTTCTATTTCTTTTTCTCTTTTTGGATGAACTCAAGATTCATGCTCTTTGGATACTCCTATAAAAGGTATGATATGACAAGCCAAGGCTACTGAAAGGTAGGCTCAAAGATGTTGATAGGGTGATGGAAAGGTGATATGGTGGATAAGGTAGAGAGTGCCTAAAGCTTTATGTGATGGATTGGATAATGGAAATGGAAGGATAATGAATGAGAGGATAATAAGTCTTTCCATGCGTGGGCATGAAAAAGAGAATGGAAGGATAATGAATAGGAGGATAAGAAGTATTATCAAGATCAACATTGATACACACCTTGAAGGGTAATGGAATAATAGAGGAAAAATGGGTGAAATAGCTTAGGATTTTGATGTAAGAGAGGATATGGATCTTGGGATACAAGGGCTCAAAATGGATGGATAAGATGGAATGTGTTTGGGATAATGTGGAGTGGAAGCCTTTGGAAGCTTGAATGTCAACTTTGATTTCTCTTTTGTGTGTAAGTCCTTCAAAAGTGACTTGGGAATCCACACTTTCTTTGATTTGTCTTTCCTTTTAGATGCTTTAGAATGCATTCCTTCAATGAGGGATTTAGGAATCCACATTTTCTTTGATTTTTATTTTTGCTTGATGGACCTTTGTGGTCTCTTGAATATTTCTTTTTTTCTTTTATTCACATGTTGATTAGATGGGACATGGTGCTCTTCATACATAAGTGGATTCTTGGATTTCTAATTTTTATGTTGAACATCCAAACTTCTTCCAAAGGACTTGGGATTGGTGGATGAATAAGGTTGATATGAATGGTTCATATGGATGGGTTCATATGGAGGATTGACATGGATGGGTGCTCAGTTTTTCAAGTATGTATGTCTTTGTTGATCTTGATAGGGTATAGGGTAAGTGAATTGTGGGATAGGGATGGTAGGAAAGGTTGATGGAGAAATGTAAAGGCCCAATATGGATGGAAGATTTGAAGGTTTCAACTTTGGGATGTAGGGACCAAGGATGGATTTGGAGGATGTAGAAGGAATATGGTTATGCACCAATGGAGGTAAATGGGATGTGGGAGGGATATCAACATCTTTATTTTGGACTCCATGGCCAAAGCTTTCATCTTTCGGATTTATCTTTGTACCAATAGTCTTATATGTAGATTTGATAGGAGTCACTTTGATATGAGTAGTTGAAGCTTGAGATAGATATGGAGGCTTATGAAAAGTGGATGTTGGGGTACTTTGATCTTGACAAGGATCTTTTGATAGCTTAGGAAAAATACCTTTCTCTTGATTTTTGATAAGTTCATTAGAGATGGAAGGAATACCTTAATCTTGCTTAGGAGATGGGTATGATATAAGAGGTGAAGGAATATGGGATGTTTGAGGTGTGAGACTTTGGTCAATTATAGGATAAGAAGTGATAATATCTTGATCTTGATCCTTAATAAGACTTGTTTCTTTGCACTCTTGATTAGTCTCTTGACATGGAGCCACTTCTAAGGACAATGTAGGAGTTTGAATTTTCACATGGGATTCTTGAAGGGATAATGAAGGTTCATTTGAAATAGGAATGATAGGCATTGTAGCACATGAAGGCTTGTAGTCTATAACCTTTGAATCATGAAAGAAGTTTGTAGCAAGATGTAGGTTAGCTTGGATCTCTTTTAGAGGTAGTCATTGAGGGTATACATAGTCATTATGAAAACTGTTTGGATCTTTGTTTGATGGAGGAAAATTGGATAGCTTTGCTTCTATATGAAATGGAGGAATGGTGGAATAGGTGAAAGCTATAAGAGAACCACCACTACTAGACATGTGTTCATAAGTTTTATCTTGCTTGAGAGTAGTATCTTCATTATATGAGTCATTAGGATTTTCAATTTCAATTATGTCATCATCAATAAGATTTTGGATTTTATGTTTCAACTCCATGCAATCTAAAGTTTCATGATCATTATGTCTATGATATGCACAATAGTTGCTCAAAAAGATAAAACCACATGAAGTGATTTGAGGTAACGTGATGAGATCATTTTCAAGGAGTTTTTCCAAAGCTGATTCGTATGAAATTCCAAAAGGAGTAAATGATCTATCCCAAGGATATTTGCATGTATTTGTGTTTCTCAAAGAGTTTTCATATGGTGAATATTGTTGAGATGGGACTAATTCTTCTTGATTTCCTTGATCAAAGATGAGATTCTCTTGATATTTTGCAATAGGTTCTTCATCAAATATTGGTTTATCATTAGGATATTCTTGATCAAATATAAGATTTTCATGATATTCTTGTTGATCAAATTTTGAATTATTAAAGATATGATGTTCATGAGGTTTTTCTTGATCATAGAGGTAAGGAAACAATGTTCTTAATGAGAGTTGGTTGGATGATGTTTCCATTTCTTTTTCCATTTCTTAAATTCTTGTGAATAGAATATTCTCTTGAATGTTTATTGTTAATTGATTTTTTGGATCTTAATGAATGTTCTCTTTTTTTAATCAAAGATCTTCAAGCACAACACAATGATTTTATCAATTAACACAAGAAATTCTTCCACGCAAACTACCTAAGGTCAAATTTGGCTTTTAAATGGCTCTAATGAGGTAGGCTTGCTAATTGATCAAGGATTTAGTATGGATTCCATTCAAAATGGACTTTAATCTCTCATCCCCCAAGTATGTTAAGGGGCTTCCCACACGCACCAAGGTATGATTTTGCGCAATCCGTGAGGACTACTAGAGGAAGTTTGAAAAATTATAATCCTTTTGTCATGCACCCCATTAAGGATACATGCATTTCATTTTATAGTGGGTTGGATGCCCGCGGAAAAAGTGAGCATATCCTACTTTGGGTTGTCCCTCTCACTGGCCTCGTTAAGGCAAACTTGGGAGGCGAGCCCACTAAATTTCTAGCATGTTCATTTTGAAAGCAAGGAAAATGGAATTAAGGTTAAGCTTTTGGGAATTTGGTTCACCAAGAAGGTGAAGAGCATATCCCTAACTTTCCCTTTAGTTCCCAAACACAATTAACAAGGTTCAATTGATTTCACCCACTAACTATAGGGATTTGAGTATTTCTATTCTCTTCCACAAACAAGGGGCTTTGATTTATGTGTTTGATTCTTTAATCCCTCTCAATTATAAGATTTTAAATGCACCAAATGCCACAAGCTAAGGGAAAATATTGACTAGTTTAGGCTTACCTCTTTCTTTGTAGCTAACCAAAGTTAGGGGCATTTTTGAGTGATTTCATTATTTTCATCTCACCTTGGCAATAGCTTCTTCCAAGTGTGTTTGTCCTCCAGCAAGTTTGTCAACACTAACAATCACAATGAGGGGAAACCAAAATCAAATTTGGCAAAGCAAAGATTTATGTAATGAATTTTAAGTACCTTATTTACAAATTTTCAAACAAAAATTTGAACTAAAGACTAAAGATCCAATTAAGAGATACAAATTTCTTTTTATAAGCTTCAATCACAGCAAGGTATTTCTAATATACCTGATTGTCCTCCTCTTGTGTTGACTCAAGAACAACCTTGATATGTGCTAAGTTCTCCCTTTTGATCTTCTTAGCTAGTGCCTTCCCTTCTTGATTAAATCGACTTTCTGGCTTCTGAACTTTTTTTTATGCCTGTTCATTTATAGTCAAAACGTACAAACAGAGAGTTAAATGAAAGAATTTATCAATCTGAAAGAAAATTCTCACAGAAAACTGAAAGTGACATTGTCCAGCAAATACGCGAAATTAAATTGTTTACAGGCGTAACTTTACTGTTAGCAAGCAACACTTAAAAGTGCCCAAGCGACACAGAAAAGTGCACAGGCGACACTAAAAAGTGCACAGGCGACACTTAAAAGTGCACAGGTGACACTAAAAAGTGCACAGGCGTGACTTCTTCAGGAAAAGGCAATATAGCTTTATTGCACAGGCGTGATTGTTTCAATTACAGGCGACATAAAAGAATTTAAGACATACTAGAAATTATCGACCAGGTGTAAATGTTCAGCAAATAAGCATCGATACAGAGCTTGTAGGCATCATCCAAGTGATTACAGGCATGACTGAATTGACTGTAGGTGTGATTTGACCTGTTTCCTACAAAAAAAATCACAGAAAATAGCAAATACAAGCATACAAAAGATGATCCAAATGATAGAATTGATAAAATGAGGCTTACTGCCCCACGATGGGCACCATTTTGTATACAAATAAATGTACCTTCATAGAATTAGGGTTAATCATCAACAATAAGTGAAATAATAACTAAATACAACCACAATTGAGCAACTATTTAACAAAATCAATGATTAATTGAGCATCCTATGGCTCTCTAACTAAGATGTTAATGAGTGAGCTCTCAGCAAGCTCTCATTAATGATAGTCCTAGAATGAGAATGATAAAGATAAAACAATACTAAAGCTAACAATTATCAAGATAAATGCTAAAATTTCTCTTAATTGCTCTTAAATGCTTTTCTAAACTCAAATTGCAAGAGGTTTGATGCAATTCTCAGATAGGTGGTTGATAATAATGAAGGATTTTAGCCTTCCTTTTATAGATTTTCCAATGGTAGGGGGTGTAGTTGTGTTTAATCATGATTGAGTTGGGGTTAAGTCTTTGGTTCCACCCTTTGAAGACAAAGAAAAGTTTGTGTCCTCAAAGCTTGGGACAAGTAGACAAGATGGATGGTTAAGATTCCTTTTCACTTTGAGTGAATGAGATTCAATTTAGCTTGATCCATGTGAATGCCTTTCTTCAAATCTCATTGGTTGATTGATTTTCTCTCCTTTTGGTTTGTTGAGAGTAATTGATTTTTATTAATTGATTTATTTTAGCCATGTACCCCTTGAATGGGTTGAATTTAATTTAATCCAAGACTATAAAATTAATTGATTTAATTGTATTTTGATTTGATTGCACTTGATTAAAATGCTCTCAATTTTGATTGATATTGAATTAGGATTTGATTTTAATTTTGATTGGCTAATTGTGCATTGTGATTCAATTTATTCAATTATGTCCTTGATTTTCTCTAATTTGACTCAATTTGCTTTGAATTATCGTTAAATTGTCTTTGTCCATTTTTAGGTGATTACAGGAGGGATCAAGAGATCCTATAAGGTAAAAATCCATGCTTTAAGAATTAGTCTCTAATCCATAAAGGGAGAAAAAAACAATTTAAGTCTGAAAAATATTTTAGAAGTACGTGTGTGCAAAAAGTGAGCAGAGCGTATGCCCCCACATTAAAGTCATTGCTAACACTTTAATAGGATCAATGGCTTGAATAGAAACATAAAAAACTCCACTGATTATGTTTCTACTACGAGATGCCCCCAAGCCTAGACAAATCAAGGGAAATACCACATAAACATATAGAGAACACAAAAGGGATCTACCTACCGTGGGGTCAGTACAATCATAAGATTATATATATATATATATATATATATATATATATATATATATATATATATATATATATATATATATATATATATATATATATATATATATTGTAAATGAATTGACATCATTCCCCAAAGAAAGTAGAACTACAATCACAATGGAGGAAAGAAAACACAAGAGTTATGAAGAAGAGTATTTTTGGACCACAACACGGAGACCAAAAAGAATCAATGCTACCAAGTCACAAATCCAAGTGGACTACACAAGGAAAACATTTACAAACAATAGCACAAGTACAACATAACATGAAAACAACATATAGAAGAATAGAGATACATATAGAGGAATAGTACAACAGGTTCAATTCCTTTATCACCTCGTACCAACAAAGTAACAAGGGTCATATAAAATAATCTAACAAATATTTAGCAAATACATTATGGGAGAAACACAATACAATAGGCAAACACACAAAAAGATACCATGGAGGACAAGCCAATCAAGCACATCGCCTACTCTCCCCATCTTGGTCTATATCATTTAGGGAAGGTGGGAAACTCACAAGAGGGACTATATCTAACACAGTAGGAATAATAACTAGTTCCAAACAAGGATCCTCTTTAGAATCATGATGTTCGATACTAGGTGTAATTATCAATTGTGCTGAAAGCATATTAGGTAAATTAGTATCAATGTTAATAGTCTCATATTCATCATTAGCATCATTAGGATCATCAAGAGTATCTTCTTCATCAAGATTAATCGAAATAGAATCTAAGATACGAATAGAATCATCATAATCATTCATCTTAACATCATTATTAACATTGACTTCTTCCAATGCATCAGGCATAGGCTGGTCAAAAGAAGGTAAAGAAATTTGAAGAACAGAGACACGAGCCTTAGCTTGAGCCCGATGCTTCTTACAATGTTCATTGGCAGATGGGTTACGTTTTGTCTTGTTTGAAATATTTGAGAACTAGGAGGAACAACAATGGGTTCCTTCACAGGTTCTATATGATGATTAGTAGGATTCTTAGTAGGTTGAAAAGAAACACTAAGAGTGATTAACAAAACTAGAAGCAATGGATAAAGGAGGTATGGAAGGCATAGGAAAAAGACCACAGTTAGGATCCATCTGAGGCATGCTTAACTCAAAAATATTGCGATGTTTATAGGCTTGATATGAGTGAAAAAGGTTATCAAGTCGAGAAGAACGTGAATTGGGTAATGAAGGCCAAAATAAGTCAAGGGTAGCACAATCCCTAGGCCTAGAAGGTTGATATAAACTATGATTAATTGTCTTCACTTCTTCATCATGAATGAATTTAATAAAATTATGGATAGGAGAAGCAACAACATGCATGGCATTCAACCAAGGCAAACCAAGCTTAACTTGAAATTGATCAGAAGCAGGGACAACAATGAAGGTAGTATCCATAACTTTACCACAAAGTTCAATAGGAAAGTTAATAGAACCAAATGACGGATAGAGAAAACCATTACAAGTTTGGATCCACACATTAGATGCATCATAACAATCATGTTGTAAGTTCTTCATAAAAAAAAATTCTTTAGTAATGACATTGACTAAGGATGTAGGATCAACAAGAAAACCACACGTAGGTATCTTAGAAATCCTAGCATAAATGTAGAGGGGACCATCAGGAGCTTTAATAGTCTCAGAATCATCAAAGGTGATGAAGAGTTCCCTAGGTCTTTTATTCTTAGGTTATTTTGAGGTTGAGGTTTAGGCTTAGGTTGAGGTGGAACTTGAAGTTGAGGTTGAGATTGAGGCTAGGGTGGAGATACAGGTTGAGACAAAACAATATGCTCCACATGGTTAACAATATGATTGAGATCATCCATATTTGAATCATAAACAATATCCACAGAAGATGACTGAACAATGGTATTAGTATCATGTGTAGGCAAAGGATTCGTATAGATTTGGAGGTTTTGATTAGGATGAGAGACATAGTTTTTCCCACTACCATCAAAATTATCAACGGATAAAGCATTAGAATCAATTAAGTCTTGAACCTTATGTTTTAGAGAATAACACTTCTCAGTATCATGTCCATTTTGATGATGGTATTGACAAAAGGCTTTGGGATCAAATGATTTGGATGCCATCGTAGTAGGTAAAAGAGGTCAAATAGGAAGCAAAGTAATCATATTAGCATTCAAAAATTTACTCATAATAGAATGTAAAGATTCAGAAAGAGGAGTAAACAATACGATTCAGACAAAAAGAAGTGGATGTAGAAGTGGCATTATTGGATGCAACAACAACTTGACCAGCAACTGCATTTTCTTTCTTATTTATCTTGACATAGTTGTTAAGTTTTTGAAACTTGGTGGGATTAGGATCAGTGTCACTCTTATCAACTAGAACAAGAGCCATTGAAGTGTTGCTCTCAAATTGACTCACTTGTAATTGATAATGATGAAGCACTGCACAAAGTTGTTGAAAAGAGGCAAATTCAATAAGCAGAATCTTATCTCTAATATCCTTTTGTAAATTTGAAATAAACATATGTTGAATATCAATATCAGGAACATGATAAGAAATTTAAGCATACAAATATTTAAATCTACCAATAAATTCAATCAATTTTTCTTTAGTATTTTGTTTACAATGCATCAAATCAATTAAGGACACTTGCAGACCAATGTTATTTTGGAACTGTTGGATAAAATCATTAGAAATTTTTGGAAAAGAATCAATAGAATAAGGAGGAAAGGAACAATACCATTGCAACGCCTTATCATGAAAATTTGTAGCAAACAACTTGGCTAAAATCCTATGGTCATGAGCATAGTCACTACAAAGGATTTGAAATGTTTTAACATGAGTGGCAGGGTCTCCCTTACCATTGTAATTCTCAAGATGAGGCAAATTGACTTGCTGAGGAATAGGAACATGAATAATGTCTAGGGATAAAGGAATACCCATGTCACATGTAGGAATACTAAACTTGGATTGAGTTAAGGATGAAAGTTTTTGTTGTAAAGAGGACACATTTTGAGCTAGACTAATGATTGTGGAATCATTAGAAGAAATAGGAGGCATAGAAACATTAGAAACACTAGGGAAAGTGTAGGAAGCTACGAGAATGGAAGACACAACCAGTGGAACACTTGGAACCATAGTTGGAAGAGGGTTGGAATAGGTAAAAGGAACATGATGGTAAGAAGGTTTTGAGGTAGGTAGAGACATTGGTGGAACACTCATAGGAAGAGATGGAAGAGATGTAGTCACTAAAGGAGGAGTATAAGTAGGAATTCTAGGTAAAAGAATGGAAGAAGGTTCCACACTAGTGACAGGAGGAGTGAATCCTAGATCTTGAGATTCTTGAGCTAAAGGTTTGATATTTAAATGCACAAGATGAGTGATACCACACAAGATATTAACATCTTGATCACTATCCCGAAGAAATTTCTTAAGAGCTTCTATAGCTTGAATAGAATCTTGATTATGGTTTTCTTGAATAAGCCAATTTCCCATTTTATCAAGTTCAGTTGAAAGTTTTTGGACTTGTTCAAGAGGAACTCTTAAAGCATCATCCTCATCATGAGATGAGTGAGAAGATTTATGCTCCATAGTAGGATTGGAATCATGAGTGATCAAATTGTCATCCGAGATCCTGAGGAAAGGAGAGGAAGACTCAGGATCAAAGGAACCCATAAGTCTGTGACTTATTCTAACTGGGATATTATAAGTAGGACTAGAGGTAGTAAAGCTCATACACCAATGCAATGCAAATGAACTAAATTAAGAAAACACAAGGCATGAACAAATAAATGTTTTTGTATTTTTGCTTTATATAATTTTTTTGTTTTATTTTTGAAATGTAAATGAAATCACATAAAAGGAAGACTAATCTAATATACATGCAAGATCTAACATGAAATGTAAATCTAACATGACCACAAAAGAAAGAGTTGTCGTAAGCGGGTTCATCGAAATGTAAAGAATAAAAAATGTGATTAGTTGGTGATTGGTTGGTTATGTTGTGATGTGTTCACCAACATGTAAATAATATCCTTTACATATAGAAGGATTGGGGAAGGTGAGATTCTTTTCTTGACCCCAAATTCCCAAAGGAAAGATCCAAATTGATTAACCACAAGAAAATGGCCAATGCATAAATGAATCAATCGATTAGTAATAAGAAGAAAGAGGAAAACCTTACATTCCATTTTGGAAGAGATTATTAAAATCTTAATTGAAATGAATTGAAGACAAATACTAACCTCAAAGTATAGCAGATCTGGAAATTGTTGTTTTCTGGTGTCTGTACTGAGTTTCTGGGAATTCTGCAACCTATCATGTCCTGGAAACACAGAGATAGAGAAAACCCATAATCTTTTTCTTTTTTGAGCCAGGTCGACCTTGACCCAAATACAGGGGCACAATCATGCCCCTTTATGTCAACCTTGACCTACACTACTCTGACATATATTCTATTCACGGATCCCAAAATTTTGCCAAAAAGGGTATCCAAATTTGTTCTGTAATTCGCTATTTTGCAACTACATCTGCAAGAAAAATGGTTTTTTTTGTTTGGATGAGGGGGTTTCCTTGGTCAAACCACACTTTTGGAATTAACCTTGAAATAGAATTGAAATTGCAGTAATAAACAAAGTAAATAGAACAATTCACCTTGCTTATGTTGAAACCCTTGTGGAGGATTTAAATCCTTGAATCCACAAGTACGGATGCTCCAAATGGATGTAGAATTGTAGGATGTCTCAAATCAATTGCCTTTAGATCCTTAACACCAATCTTGAATGGATATGGATGGAGACATCTTCAACAAGAGGGCTCCATAGAGCTTGAATCCTTCAATGGCTACCAATGGATCTCCTTGATGAATTGAATCTTGAATTCTTGAATACTTGAATTCTTGAATGCTTGAATGGTCACTTTGATAAATTAAGCATAGATGATCCTCCCTTTTCTTTCCTTCTCTTTTTCTCCTTAAAATGAGAGAAGGCTTCCTTATCTACTAGTCTTGGACACCAACTTCTAGGGAGGTCAACATATGAGAAATAAATTCCCATTAGGCTCATACCCTTAGAAGTGGACCCATATTAAATGTCTTTTAAGATTCACCATTTCGAAGCCCGAAGAAGCCGACCCGAAAGCAGGAAAGAATTCTTTCCAAACCCTGACATCCGAAAATCTTTGGAATTTGAAATTTAGAGCCTAGGTCAGGGTTGAGGTCGACCTTGACCTAGGTCAGGGTCAAGGTTGACCTTGACCCTAAGGTCAAGAACCTCAAAATATCCCCCTTTGTCATTGATGGCAACAAAGGAATATGGCCAAGTTGCTAACTGTACCTTTACACAAAAACTTTTGTCTTCTATACATCTATACATAACCTTATATCTCCTATGCATATATATACTCCATATTCTATACACAACTCCCCCTTTGACATTAATGACAAACGTGCATCAAAAAATTGTATGTACACTTACTCACTGAAGGAAAACATCTAGATATGCAATTTTGAGGTTCTGGATCTCCTTCTTCCAAAAGGTTATCAGTGAATTGACTATCTATAGATGGGTGCATAATGCATATTGAAGCTTCTCCATCTTCTCCAATTCTATGCTCAAACCTTGATCATAGGTTATCATGGTCGCATCAATCTCATTTATGTTATGACTAAGAATGTCTAGTGAGGGCACAAGAGCATTTCTCAATTGAGTATGTCTAGACCTTATCTTCTCCATTTCTTTCTCTGCCTTCTCAATTATGTCCAACTGACCTTGATAGACATTGTTATACATATTCACATCAATGGATGTGTCTAGCATTGAATTCTTCACCTTCTCAATCATTTCCTCTACATCTTTGATCTTCTTAAGATGGGCATTAGTGAACTTATCCTAATCCATGGATTCTGTAATGACTTTCCTTCCTTGATCTACAAATTCCTTCAAGGATGCCTGACCAGACTTAACTGAACTTAAGTCAAGTGCGAAGTTGCTCATTAGTTCATTGAGTCTCTTCTTCAAGTATTTCTCTTCTACCACTATGGTCACAGATTCTTCTAAGCTAGAAAAATTGACTTTAAATTGTGAGATGACTGAGCTCACATCATCAACCAAATGTACATTTAGCATTTTCTTATCCTCTGGCAGAAAACTGTTCAAGATATTCACTGATTCTACCAAGAGAGGATTTCTCATGACTTGCTTCTCCTTTTCTTTCTCCATAGCTAGGACGCTGAACTTAATCAGGTCTTCTTCTTTCCAAGAATCCAAACTACTTGTGTCTGGTGTCAAACTTGACAACAATGCAGAGGAAGGATTGATGGGAGTGTTGTCCATCACCACTTCTTGTTTTACTGTGACCAGTTCAACAACAGTTTCATCTTTTCTTTCTTTTTCCTTTTCTCCTTCTTTCTTCTCTTCTTCTTTCTCATCAGAAACATCTTCTATGAGTACTTCTTCTTGCTGAATGGGAGGTGTACTGCTGCATAGGATTTTAGCTTCCTCAGTGCTGACAAATGCTTCCTCAAACTTGTCCAAATCCTTATTAGTAGCCACCATGGCTATTTCCATATTATCTATGATAATAGTACTAATTTTGTGTGATTCTGTCATGGACGCGGACTTGTTTGCTTCTGTTTGAGTTTTTTCTATGGGCGTTGAGTCCTAAGGACCTGTCATTGGTACATTAGTGAGCTCTGCCACTTTTTCTTCCTTATTGGGTGCATGAGAGATGGATGCAGTAGGTGGTTTTATCTATTGTTCTAATAACACCTTCTCGAAGGCCTTGATGTTATCTATCAACTGTGCGCGCAAGATCTCACACAAGTTGAATTCCCCATCTTCCTTCACTAGTCTGATAGCTGCTAGAATAGTGCCCGCAGATACACTATTCACCTTGCTGGTGTGATGAAATTTGTATCCCATTATCATTGGATGTCTACTTTCTCTATAGGCTCAATAGTCATGCCTCACCTATCACTTCTGGATTTGCATGTTTGCTCCACCATTTTCCTGACATCCTTACCCACTGGAAGGATGATGCCTATTCTAGAAAGGCATGTCATCTCATGAATTAGGTCATTTGTGATTCTCACTGGAACATCTCCAATCCAAAACAAATAATCATGGATTCTGCTCAACAAGATTTTTATCCATTCAACCTCATAAAATTCATATGCCGTGGCATATTCAACAATGGGGTGACCATTCCATTTGGTGTATTCATCCATGAACATTTTTTTTGGTTTCAACATTGTGTCCATGTGTGCCCTTAACCTATCTAGTCCAACAGGTTCCTTCTTACAATAGATGTAAGCCCTTATGGCTTCTACATGCATGACGCCCATCGGCATGCGGGAGAATGCTCCCTCTAAATCATCTAGGGTTGATTTAAATAGGTGCCTCTTGAAAATGTATCTCTTTTTTTCAGCAACATCAAAAACTATGTGAGTGACCATGACTTACTTGCTAATTGCTTTCCAACTGAACTTAGAGATGATCTGACGACTTTTGAATTGGCGCAACGAGCTAGGGTTACTACAACTGATCAAATGCACTGATAACTATAGCAAGTCTCTAATAGATCCAATCTCCAAGACTTCACAACAACTTCCAAGGCTCTTTCTGCTCTCCTATCACTCTGAATTTGAATGCAATGAGTAATCAAATGACTTTTTTGAACTTTAAAGTGAAAAATCCACCATTAATGCACATCATGTAAACCAGGCTGTCACTTCAAAATTTCAAACTTGAGCTCTGCAAACAATCAACATGTGCGCTCTTGCACAAAGGTTCCTATACACTCCAAAAGCTTAAGTCCAAAGGCACATATTCTGAGGATGAGTATACCAGCCACACAGGGGTCTAGAGCTAAATTAGCTCCCCCTATGACCTTGAGGGCCATTCATGCAGATGTAGAGGGTGCGTCCACTTGGGATGCATCCAATACATTCTCATTAGCATTTTCCTTCTTTCCTTCTGACCAAATCAAGCTCGCATCCTCTGAGGCTTTCACAAACTTGACTTCTGCTTCAGGATACAAAACTGGTTCTTTGGTCTTTTTAGGGCTTTCCTGACCTTACGTCCTTGATCTACAGAACCTTGAGATATGTCCAACCTTGTTACAAGAGTGACAAATGACTGGAGGTCTATTATTCCTTGGTGCATTGACATGAGTCACCATTCTGCATGTTCTGGCTGAGTGACCATTATAGTTACATATCTGACATGTAACATTATGAGAACTTCTAACATTTGTCTGATTCCGATTTCTTTGATCTTGCTGAGTCTTGTTCTTGTTACTCGTCTTGCAATTCATAGCTTTATGACCAAATCTATTGCATGAATAATAGTAGCCATTAAAAGGTCTTACCTCTGTACAGTTTCTTGTAATGTGTCCATGCTTGTTACAAGAAAAACAAGTGCATTCTACTTGCTTGTGCTCATTCTTAGGAGGACCATCATTGTCTTTGGTTTGATCTTCAGTCTTCTCATCATCAGTAGAGTTCTTTTGTGAATCCTTTATTGCTCACATATTGTCAATCTGATTTTGTGCTTCATTGAATCCAATGCAGCTAGTGTCTCCTTTGATTCTTCTTGCATACAACTGAGATTCTACCAAATTAGCACTGATGTGTAATTTTTCAAAATGATCCTTTGTCTTTTTCAATTTAGATTCCAAGCTCTCTTTGATATTCTTTAGCTCCAAGATTTCTAAGTTAGCTTCCCTTAGTTCTTCATTGAGATGAAGGTTCTCCTTGACTTGTTCATTGTAGACATCTTGATTGTTCATCAGTTTTTCATCAAATTCTTTAAGCTGACTTAATAAGGATGCATTTTCTTCACTCAACTTCTTGACTTTTTCTTCAAGTTCACTATTAGAGTGTCCTTTCAAATCCTTTCTTAGTCTTTTGATAACTAATTGAGCATCACTGACTTTTTCTTTTAGTTCTTCAATTTCTCTTTCTGAATTGTCCAGGTCTTCAAGAGCGGCTTCAAGATTTTTCTTCAGATGTTTCATATCTCCTTTGTCCATGATCTCCTCAAGTGGTTAACCTTCTTTGATGAGGACCAGAGCTCTGATACCAATTGTTAGGAATGGGAACATTGAGAGGGGGGGGGGTGAATCAGTGTTCACTGTATTTTAACTTTTAACTTTAATCTTTATGCTGAACATAAATGCTTAAGAACTAAATTAAAAATTCACATAAACATGAAACATGAAATCAACACATGACACTAATATGGTTACGGGGAAACCCAAATAGGTAAAAACCCCGGTGGGGCTTGATACCCACTAATAATTTGCACTAGTGTTTTGTGATCCTTGTTAGAAGATCCTTTACCTTGTTAGGAGTAGCTTTACAATGCTTTAAGTACAGTAGACCTTGTTAAGGGTTAAACCTTGTTAGGAGTCTTTTACAATGATCCCTGTTAGGGGAGTGGAATCACTGTCCTAGAGCTCATTGCTCAAATGGTGAAGGCTACAACCTTCTGATTCAGATACACACTATATTTGCAAGTGAACTGTTCACTTGACACTACTTGTCAGATCAGTTCCTTTGGTGCATTGATGCTTTGACCTCTAGCAAAGCTCTAATACATCTTATGATGTCTTCTCATACCTCTGCTTTTCTTATCACAACTCTATTACAAATTCCATACCGAATACAATGGGCGCACCTTATATTTATGCGCTTATACAAACAAAACAATTAGGTCGGCCCTATAACTAATTACAAATAATGCTTCCAAATGAATTGGCTTAAGCGTGCTTACAATTATACATATAAACATGTTGGCAACCTAAATACAATGGGCACATGGCCTTTACAACATTAAAACATAATCGCAAACCAAAATGCTAATTGTCAGCTCCATGCTCTGTTCGCTGCTGGCACACACTGTCTGTGCAACTTCAACTGACTATAACTATCACATCTTTACATAGCTACTTATGTGCTCATAGACTAAGAAAGAATATAGTCTAACTAACTTAACTTCCAAGGTGCATACCATAATTCATCCGTACACACGTGCGCTAATGCTCTGAGCTGCTGGAACTTTGTATATTGTCCAGTCTTTAATACTTAACTTAATTTTGATCTTAACACTAATTGCACTGACTCCAAACTGCTATATGACTTTGTTGCCATAATGACAACACTATATCTAGTCATATACTTTAGTATAGACAACTATCCAACAAGAACACATCACCATTGGCAACATGTCCCATGAGAAATGGGCTAAATTTTTAATTAGATCTTGGGAGACTGAAAAGGAGTAATAAATTATGAATTATCTTGCCAAGATTAAGCATAGCAGACATTCAAACCTTGAAATTTCCAAAACGGGCCTAATAGGTCCTAATAAAGCATCCAATCATGGGCGCTAACTTTTCAAGATGGTACAATGATAGATCTTGTGTTTGTATTTGGTTCATGGGCTTGTGGGGTTGTACAAATAACTCCAATATTATCCTCTTTAATCCCTACAAATGGTTGTGGAGAATTAAGTTTCTTTTGATATGTGGGTTCATTATTTATTTTCCACACACAGGTGTAAGTCAATTTGGGCGATTCTTGGATACATTGGACTCTTGATTGTTACTATTGATATACTTGGCATGGTACCTACATTTTTTTATAATGCTACATTAAATATACCACTATTAATTATAATGTCTTATGATTTACAAGAAAGAGTTTGGGACCTCCTAGAGTCATGATAGACCTAGGAGATATAAGTATTTTCTTTGCACTAACAATTAAGATAAATCAAATGATAAACATGTGTACCATCCTAAAAATTTAGCAACTATAATTAGATGCTCATTTTAGCTCCATTTTAATATGTATGGGTTCCCAAATTGATTTTGTAGTCTCCTAATGCTCATTGGACCTTTAAATTAATATTATAAGTCCTATATTGGTTCAATTTTTTCAAAACTCAAAGGTAAGCCCTTATTTCTAAGTGCGCTCCTTAATTTTTTATCCTCTTCAATCATTTATTATCCTACATGGGCCTTATGTTACCATTTGTGGTATTTGTACCTTTTCCCGATCTTGACATCAATTGCGCCTCCTAATCTAGCATCTACCTATCATCTTGGTACCCAGTTCAAATTTAGGCTAATTTTCCTAGGTACAAAATGTTTCAAATGTTTTGTTCCTACATATTTTTGCCCAAATTTGGCCTACAGCCATATGTCAAGGTTTTAGTGGGAATGAGATCCCCTGGTCATCTTGGCTTATTTTTTAATCCTAAAATGTAGGATGAGGTATATAAACACCTTATCTCTACTCATTTTGGCACCCAACATGATCAAGAAGAAATCAAGCAATTGGAATTAAAGCTCTTTTCTACAATTTTTCATCCAAGCATTGTCAAGGTCTACAAAAATCCAATTCTTCAAGTCTTCAAAGCATTCTTCTTCATCATCAAGCATTCTAGCAAACACTTCCATTATTTCCATTAGACAAGGCTTATCTTTCATGATTTCCTTTTAGGTTTTTTGGAGTTCAATTTATTGCATTAACACTTGTGACTGTATCAATAGAGGCATTAAGTCATCAAGGCATGCGATAATTCATGATTCAGATCTAGCTTCTATTTCATCTTTCCTTTGTGCAATTTCATTAAATTCTCAAGGTTGATGCCTAAAAAAGGGTTTACAAGGGAAAACCTCTTTCCTTAAGTTTCTTCCCTATTTTTTGTATGCAGGAACAGGCTACATAGTTGTCAGAACATTTTTTTGAATTTCGGGAGCTGCTAGAGAGACCCTAAAAATTCCAGTCAAAAGTACCTAGAACAAAACATTCAAAATGTTATGTTCTTAGGTATAGAACAATTGAATTATTATGTTCATAGGTACAAAACATTTGAAACATTTTGTACCTTCTAGAATAGGCTCAAATTAATTCTGGAGATATGTTATAGACTCCGGATCTCAAATTAGTAGTTACAAGTATTTTAAAGATGTCGACTGCCAGAAATTTAGATTTATATCAACATACTTGCTATTTTATTTCTAGGTGCACACAAAAATCCTTGTCTACCTCCATCTTCATCTTGTTACAGCTTCAACAAGTTCATAATTAGACATTTTTCATTGTATCTTTATCCCTCTTCTTTCATTTCAAGTAGAAAAAGTAACTTAAAACCGTAGAGCATAACTATTGTATTTGCATCTCTGTTAGATTTGACAAACGCAAATCATCCCAAGAACACCTGCATGCAAGACTGTCACAAAGAAGAAGCAAAAAGACAGAAACTATGGCGGCCAATAGGCCAGAGACAGGAAAATCATCTTGACAGAAATAAGCTTCTATTAACAAAATGAAATTACAATACAATCTCCTTATTGAAATGAAAGAAGTGAATCCTTATAAAAGGAAACACGAAACCCTAAAGGCTAAAACCCTAAAGAATTATAAAGCGCCTAAGTGAAACTTAAGCCTAGAGTATGATAAACTAATAATTAAATGATTTAATTATTAGCTAACATAAGACTACTCTAACACCCCCCCTTAAGTGTAACTTAGGGAGAAGCAAAAAAAGCTAAACTACTGCAGAAAGCAGGAAAGATGGGTCCCGGCAGCTAGGCCTGATCAGGTACCCAAACATAAAGCAAAAGATGTCCCAGAGAAAGGAACAAGAAGAGAGCAAGAAGCTCCTCCGAAGCATGTCTGAAAACTCTGTCAGAAGATACTGCTGGAACCCCCACTGAAGTGCATGACCAGGTAGAGAAGACAAGTGTCTGAAGAGCTGATCAATCGAACCAGGAAGCAATAGAACCAACAGGTGAACCCCCCCATAATGCTGAACTGGGAGAGGTGACAGGAACACTGAAATGCGATGCCAGAAACAGCTGCAGAAGAAGAACCAGGAACACCAACAGTGCAACAGAAGCACACACACAGGATAAAGGGCGGTGTCATAGACACAGTCTACATGGGCTAATGTCGTGGAAGGTACGCTCACTTGACAAGAGTGGATGCGCCTATAGTGGCAAATGCATCAGAATCCCCCCATGGCACTTTATAACTGAGTGCGAATACTAAAACTGAACCAGGTGAAAAAGATCCCAGAAATGCAGAAGAGGGCACTTTATCTCAGTGCGTTTACAGAACAAAGATACATCAGAAAGAGCATGCAAGCTCAGAAGTCAGAAAGAAGAGTGCACTAAGAAACCAGAAGAAGAGATCCCCGGACCTGTAGAACCAAGCACACCACCAGAGGGCATAAACTGCATAACTCGGAGGAGTGAAAACCTGGAGTAGAATCTGGAAGAAATACCTCTGCCACTGAATAGTACATAGAAACAGCTTTCCGACGATATCTCATTTGCCGAAAAAGGAGTCCGGATGAGCCAGATATGACTCCCGGAAGGCAAAAAAAGACATCAGACTTCAATAGAAAAAAAAGCTATTGAAATGGTAGAACCCAAAACCCTAACCTCCTTCATCAGAAAGAGCTCGGAAAGAGCTTTCCGACGATATATGGAAGTCAGAAAAAGACCCCCGTATGCTCCCTGTAGAGCGAAAAAGGCCCAGGTACCCCCAAAAAGGCCAAAAAAGAGCCCCAGGGGCTAAAAAAAATAGGCCCCCGGGTGCATGGCGCGCTCCGGGGGCTGGGCCGCAGCCCCTGGTCGGTCATATGACCGCGCGGCTGGGAAATGAGCCCGCGGGGGCTGAAACGGGCCGGGCGCCGGCGGCGGGGGCCAGCGGAGCGGCGGTGGGCCGGGCCGGCGGAGCAGAGGGCGCGGGCGGCGGAGGCCGCAGAGGGCGGCGGAGCAGAGGCGGAGCCGGGGTGGGCGGCAGCTGGGCGGGCTGCGGGTGGCGCGGTGGCGGGAGCCGGGGCTGCTGCAGTGGCGGGGGCCGCGGCTGCGGTGGCCGCTCGGGCGGTGGCCGCGGCTGCGGTGGCTGCGGGGCGGCGCGGGGGTGGCCGCCGGGCGGCGGCCCCAAAATATATATTTTTTTAAAAAAAAATCGCCGTGTACCCACCTCGGAGTGCGTGCCAGGGCCATACGGCCCTGGTATGCAAAAAAATTTTGCCTCAGATGCCACTGTGTCCAAAATGGACAAGTTTTATATGGATTTAGGGGTTCTTGGGCCTTCCGGACATAATGGTGGTGTCCGTTTTTGCCCAAGGTGAGCCAAATTTCGGCTCCCCCCCAGATCCACAAAAAAACTTCTGAAACCCTCTGTGCTTCAATAAAACTCGAACAGCGAACAACAGGAGAGCTCTGATACCATGTTAGATTTGACAAACGCAAATCATCCCAAGAACACCTGCATGCAAGACTGTCACAAAGAAGAAGCAAAAAGACAGAAACTATGGCGGCCAATAGGCCAGAGACAGGAAAATCATCTTGACAGAAATAAGCTTCTATTAACAAAATGAAATTACAATACAATCTCCTTATTGAAATGAAAGAAGTGAATCCTTATAAAAGGAAACACGAAACCCTAAAGGCTAAAACCCTAAAGAATTATAAAGCGCCTAAGTGAAACTTAAGCCTAGAGTATGATAAACTAATAATTAAATGATTTAATTATTAGCTAACATAAGACTACTCTAACAATCTCTTCCATCAAGGTGTTTTCAATCATATTTTTCTTGAGGAGGTTTCATATTCATACACTAGTAAATTTTAGCTTACTTTTCGACAAGGATTGGTCAATTTTTAGATGCCAATTGGTCGACCGAACGACCATAACTATTGTCAAAGTTTTTTTGTCGATTAGTCGACACCTAATACCATCGTCAGAATTGTGACGTCTATGGAGGTTGAATAGTCGATGGACCCACGGTCAAAACATTCACTTAAACTTGGAAGAATTATCTGTCATTCCTTTCATCTATCCAACCAATGTTGGTCAAAATTGTGAGGACTTATGGTCAGAATGGTCGTCAATTATATAGCATTCTCATCGAAATAACAAAACAATGTTGGTTGAAATTGCAATGAGTAGTGGTCAGAATAGATATCGAATATATAGCATTCTCATCGATATGTGTATTCTTATGACGTCAAAAAAGTGACAGATAATTTAATTTTTTTTAAAAATAAAATATATTATCAAATTAAGCATAGAAATAATATGCTTAATCTATTAGTAATTATCTATATTTAATCTACCAATTACTAATAGTTTTGTACTACACATGCAACGTATTGTCAGTTTGAAGATAGTCTGTATCATGTGTGATGGTTAAGTAATGGGAAAGTTATGATGATTTAATTGTAGAACTACTAGTCCCTTGAAATGTTCAATATTTCTAAAGTGCTTCAAAAGGCTTAAACTCACCAAGACTCTTCACCAATACTCCCCCCATCCCACCATCCACACCCATCCACTCATGTCAAGATCTTGTCCAAAATCATGTTGAAATATCCATTGACCTAAATCAAGATCCTTCCCTCTCACTTCCTTCATTACATAATCAATTTTGGAGTATATTCTAAAGTCCTTGAATCCAAGCAAATGTAAGTCAATAACACCAAATATATCACTTAAACTCACCAAGACTCTTCACAAGACTTCTAAGTGTTATATTTGGTGTTTTTGACTTACATTTGCTTGGATTTACAAGATCTTGACATCAGTGGATGGGTGTGGATGGTGGGATGGGGGGGTGTATTGGTCAATGTCATCTTCTCGTGAAGACACAGTCTGGTGTTTATATTATTAAACTCTCCATTCAATGCAACATTGATAGGAAAAACATTCATTGATTGGTATTATAAGTTTTGATCATTCCATGTACTGATTATATTGTTTTGAAGTCTTAAAATCAAAGAATTTCAATCCTTTTATTGATTGTTCCTGTACAGTGCTTGGCATGCAAACAATCTTTGTCTTGAAGAACCAATGATTTCCTAGGCTCTATCAAATATTTGGCAAGCAATGATGTATTCAATATTTCTAAAGTGCTTCAAAAGCCTTAAACTCACCAAGACTCTTCACCAATACACCCCCCATCCCACCATCCACACCCATCCGCGCATGTCAAGATCTTGTCCAAAATCATGTTGAAATATCCATTGAACTAAATCAAGATCCTTCCCTCTCACTTCCTTCGTTACATAATCACTTTTGGAGTATATTCTAAAGTACTTGAATCCAAGAAAATGTAAGTCAATAACACCAAATATATCACGTAAACTCACCAAGACTCTTCAAAAGACTTCTAAGTGATATATTTCATGTTATTTACTTACATTTGCTTGGATTCACAAGATCTTGACATGAGTGGATGGGTGTGGATGGTGGGATGGGGGGTGTATTGGTCAATGTGATCTACTCATGAAGACACAACCTGGTGTTTATATTATTAAACTCTCTATTCAATGCAACATTGATAGGAAAAACATTAATTGACTGATATTATAAGTTTTGATCATTCCATGTATTGATTATATTGTTTTGAAGTCTTAAAATCAAAGAATTTCAGTCCTTTTATTGACTGTTCTTGTATAGTGCTTGGCGTGCAAACAATCTTTGTCTTGAAGAACCAATGATTTCCTAGGCTTTGTCAAAAAGTTGGCAATCAATGATGTATTCAATATTTCTAAAGTTCTTCAAAAGACTTAAACTCACCAAGACTCTTCACCAATACACCCCCCATCCCACCATCCACACCCATCCACTCATGTCAAGATCTTGTCCAAAATCATGTTGAAATATCCATTGACCTAAATCAAGATCCTTCCCTCTCACTTCCTTTATTACATAATCACTTTTGGAGTATATTATAAAGTCCTTGAATCCAAGCAAATGTAAGTCAATAACACCAAATATATCATGTTAACTCACCAAGACTCTTAACAAGACTTCTAAGTGATATATTTGGTGATATTGACTTACATTTTCTTGGATTCACAAGATCTTGACATGAGTGGATGGGTGTGGATGGTGGGATGGGGGGTGTATTGGTCAATATGATCTTCTTGTGAAGACACAGTCTAGTGTTTATATTATTAAACTCTCTATTCAATGCAACATTGATAGGAAACACATTCATTGATTGGTATTATAAGTTTTGATCATTCCATGTACTGATTATATTGTTTTGAAGTCTTAAAATCAAATAATTTCAGTCCTTTTATTGACTGTTCCTCTACAGTACTTGGCATGCAAACAATATTTTTCTTGAAGAACCAATGATTTCCCAGGCTCTGTCAAATAGTTGGCAAGCAACGATGTATTCAATATTTCTAAAGTGCTTCAAAAGGCTTAAACTCACCAAGAGTCTTCACAAGACTTCTAAGTGATATATTTTGTGTTATTGACTTACATTTTCTTGGATTCAAGGACTTCAGAATATTGACTTACATGGGGGGTGTATTGGTGCAGGGCACCTAGGCTATTCAGTTTTGCCTTGGGACTTGAGTTCTATATTTTGTTTTTCTTTGTAATAAAGGATGTCTTCTAAATTCCTAGACCATCCTATGGTTTGGTTTTAGTCCTTCTTGTGTGGAGTGGTGTATGGTCAAAGAAGACAATGTAATGAACTACCAAGCAATAAAAATTTAATTCTTTACAAACAGTCACTTTTATGCTCGTGAAGAAACAGTCTGGTGTTTATATTATTAAACTCTCTATTCAATGCAACATTGATAGGAAAAGAATTCATTGATTGGTATTATAAGTTTTGATCATTCCATGTACTGATTATATTGTTTTGAAGTCTTAAAATCAAAGAATTTTCATCCTTTTATTGACTGTTCTTGTTCAGTGCTTGGCGTGCAAACAATCTTTGTCTCGAAGAACCAATGATTTCCTAGGATCTATCAAATAGTTGGCAAAAAATGATGTATTCAATATTTCTAAAGTGCTTCAAAAGGATTAAACTCACCAAGACTCTTCACAAGACTTCTAAGTGATATATTTGGTGTTATTGACTTACATTTGATTGGATTCAAGAACTTTAGAATATCGACTCACATTCAAGGTACCATTACATAGTTTATTGCACCTATAATTATGCCTCCATAAAAATAAGGTATTTACTTGGCAATGATACTAAGCTGAGAAACTGGAATAATTTAGATCTTGTGACTCTTTATCATCAATGTAAACAAGATGACGTAGTTCCTCAAAAGCACACATGGTTTTTGCATCAAACCCTCCTGCAAACTACAAATATGGCAGACAAATAAATGGGAAAAGAAAACATTACTCAAAGAAATATAATAACAATTCAAGCCATTTATCCACATGTCACATGAAGTGAATATTTACCTGATGAGATCTGAAAGCAAAATTCACACCCTGAAGCAACAAGAATTCCTATGCAGGCTCCTTTTCTGAGTTTCTCATTGACTCCAGCTCTATAGATATTCATCTCATGTATCTCTTTGCTAGCTTAATGAAACATATCTTTATCTGTATCAAAGAATATCATTAAATTATGAGTTTGAGCATAAGCATAAATTCATACATTCAAAAGGGACAACAATACCAAAAAAATGGGCTTCTAAATGATCACTGATAGCTAATAAGCATGCATGACATACCATATAACGCTCTCTACCTAGCCCCATTATTATAGTAAGATGTCCCAAAATTTCATTTTTAATATATGTACTAGGAATGTACATTTCAGTTGAAGTTGAGAGAGAACAGATTTTGAATTTAAGGGAAGTTTCCATGAAGTGAATACAATGCCACAAATGACACAAATGACAGTTTATCAGATACACTAAAGGAAACTTTATATTTGTAAAGAGGCTTGAAGCATAAAATAGTTCATAATCTTCAGAGCCTAAGGAGAAATCAAAACATCAGTCTTTTCTCATCAAAACATCATTCTATAAGTGAATAGTCAAAGAGCCTAAGGAGAAATCAACAAGATAATATAATCACCACAATATATAAAAACTAGTGAAATCAAGGACAACCAATATATAGATATGAAGTTATGATGTGTTACAAAGACATGAGGTCCAACATGGCAAAGGATCAAATCAATGGTAAACAGACCAACCAAGTAAAGA
Source organism: Chamaecyparis obtusa (assembly GCA_027943335.1). NCBI lineage: Eukaryota > Viridiplantae > Streptophyta > Pinopsida > Cupressales > Cupressaceae > Chamaecyparis > Chamaecyparis obtusa. The sequence goes on along the minus strand of BSBK01011231.1, from coordinate 1,024,787 downwards.
GAGAATAGAGACTTCTAAAAGGTTATATATTCAAATATGGACAAAGCAATGATGCATTGATAGATATAGCACATCAAAAGTTACATTTGCATATATTAACTGAGTGAGTAGGTTACTAGAAACATGTTTTTAGTTCATAGTCATTTGGTACAGCTACAAATGAAATGCATAAAGAAGTGTTATAGCATGAACATGAGATAGTGGTATCTAAACAAAGGTAAGTTTCAAAACTTGCATTCAAGGTATTGAAGGATACTACATGAACAATCATTAATACCATGAATCTACATCATTGGTTTAGTTTGAGCTTCACTTGGTTTCGAGAATGGTTTAATATTCTCTACTTAACAAGGCCAACCATGTGAAGGTGGAAGCTCATTCGGCCCCTCACCCCCTAACATCACTCTAAATTCCCCATTAACATCTAATAACATTCATTCATTCATTCATCCATTTTTGAAATATAACATTCAATCATTATAATCACATGATAAAATTCATTAACACATAGCATTCATGAATAATTCATTAACACATAATTCATCAACATTTACTAGTACAAAATTACATCCATTAAGACAATGTTCTTTCATTAGCAGAAAATGTTAATTACAATCATTTCTTTTTTGGTTTCTTGCTCATTTTTCTAAGGTAATGGCTAAGCGGAGCATCAATATCCTCGTCATTCCCCTCCTCTACTGGTTCTAATGACAACACATGCCTCCTCCTCATATGTTTAAGAACAGGAGGTTGCTGCACCAAAGGGGGGTCCGCTACAATAACAACTACATCATGGGTTAAATTCACACCATTTTATATTAGTGTTACAAGTATTTAATTAAGAAAAAGAACTATAAATCAAAAAAGAAATTTAAAAGAACAAAACATAGATTTTCTTTACCTGAATATGCACCATGATCTACATGGTTATCACTCTGAACATCCTCCACTCGTTCAGCATGACATTTTGTATGCTCTAAAATATATATACACAAAAACGGTTACACCAATTTCAATTTAAGATGTTAAATTGTATTAATAATTACATATTTAATTTTAAATATCAAATGAACACTTCCATTGACACTACGATGCACATCAGGGGCTTCATCATGTGGTGTAGGATCTATGTTACGATTAGGAGGCTGCAATGCAATGTCATGTGCATTATTATCAAATAGATTGTTGCTCAAGTATTCAATTTCAAATATGTATTTTTTGGCATGTTTACCTATTCACATGATGCAAGAGACTCTTGGGTTGGGCCAGTGGAAGCTTGGCGTAGGTGTTCGGCCACGGCTTGATAGCCTTCCTTGACAGCAATTTTTTTGTGTTCTGTCATGGCCTCTAAATTCTAAGCCCTACACTTTTTTATTGAACAAAATTATTTGCATTTTATTAATAATTTTGCTCTGGAATTCATTTACTGCTACTTACAATTTGTGCTTTAATTTTTGAATATCCACCAGAGCCAAGTTTGTGCTACCCAATCTTTTGCAGTCTGGCCTTTGTTGCCTTTGATGTGTCCTGCAACCTATGAAAAGTTTGAAATATGTTACATGATATAGATATAAAGATCACTAATTAGTGCATTATTACATTCTACTAGTAGTTAATACTATTGCATACCTTCTCTCATTTTTTGGTGTAATTCCTCTTTGAGCATCCCCTTTCTCCTTTGTATCCAAAATGAACTCATTCCAATCCCTCACTGGAATAAAGGGAGGACGCTCATACTTTGGGTTCTGGACAAGACTCCTTCTATATGAGTCCCTCATAGTCTTAAGATGTTTGGCAACTTTTTCTAAAATTTTCTTCTCCTCAAAAATATTACTACCAAACTCATGCTCTAATTTTTTAATGAGATGATCTTTTAATTTTTTGTCTTGCAAGTTCCACCTTTTATGAAAAAATACAAAATTGTTAGATAGAAAAATTAACTAAAGTTGTGTACCTTGAATATAGTAAAAGAAAAGGCATGAATGAAAGGAAAAATATTGTACCAATTAATGATATGAAATAAAAATAGTGGGATAGGGTTAGTTCACTTATGATGTTCCACCTTGTACGTATGGTGGGTCCGAATATCTTCAATGTGAAGTCATAAAGCGTCTTATAAAAAGAATCGTTTCCTGCAAAAATGTCATGGGATCATCAATCCAAAACTTGTTATGAATAGGTAAATGCATATTACAATATAAATAATAATAATTTTAAAGTACTTGGAAGCTTAGGATATTTTAAAGGCATCTATTATTTATCGTCAATCAACAATGACATCTGCATAACTCCTGTGCTAGAAACATGGGTAGATCCAGGAAATAATGGTGAATTATCACCAATACAGGTACTCTAATCTATATTTGGTGTAGTAGACAGTGTCAGTGTATCTCCTACTCCACAAAATTAATCCACTATGAGATGCACCCAAGATTAAAGTACAAATTACCAAATCATAATTAACACAAAACCAAATATAGAAAAACAAAGATTTACCACACATAGACCATGAAGGCATCGATGTTTTCATGCCCCTTGTTGTCGACATTGCACTTGAAAATCTATGATGGATGTCAATCGACCTCTTAGGAGGAGTTGTCTGCACTTGATCACTTAAACAATACATTGTTAGCAAAGACATTCTAAAATAATAAAAGTAAGAGTTAACTTAAGAAGTTTTTGAACGTTCCAAAGAAAAAATTCCTTGTAACTTGTCAACTTAAGGATTATTTTACCTGGGGTGGTCAGAGCTCTACTAGTATCGGCCTCACCGCAATGTCCATGACCAGGTACTTGAGCAAGCAAAAAATCTTGTAACAAGAACACATACATATTTTAGTTCATGACATAAAAGAGTATAAAATATAAACCCTTATTGAACTTTTGTTATAACTAAAGATTCATTACTGCTTACTTCAAAATGATGTGCTTGTGCAATCAATTCATCTAGCCTCTTTAGCATCTCCTCGGTTGGATTTGAATCTTCCAAAATGCTAATAATTTTTGTATTGACTCTTTTTAGTTTTTTCTTCAACATATTTATTAGATTAGGGATTTCTGGGAGATCCTCATCTATATCTAAAGCTATTGCCTTTGTTGTTGCAGGTGCTTTTCCCCTATCCTGAACATCAAATTGTGACAGGAATATCAGTAAAACTATCATAATAACTTCAAAACCCTAAATAAAATAACATAATAATATAACATTTTTCAACTATCTAATTTTTACAATTTCAATAAGGTTTACCGTTGCTTAAGAATGGGTCGGAGGAGCATCCCCACGGCCTCTATCATGTGAGGGACCCATGTCATCCTGTGATAAAGATTAAATATAAAAAATTTAGCGAACTGAAAGCAATAAACTTAGCAAAAAAAACTTATTAATAAAATGGTATATTGGAGTCATAAACTTGAGGTTAGTTTAAATGGTATATAGTACTTACAACCCTCATGATAGTAACTTTGTTTGTATCTATGTGATTTAAATGGTAATCTATTAGCATTTCTTCTCCTGCACTTATTGATTTTATCACACATAACAAAAATTTTATTCCCCTCACACACCTCAAATATGCAATTGGGTTGCTTATTAGTTGAGGAAGGTTGCGTACTATTTATAAAACCTGCAATATTCCCTGTTGCTTTTGGTCTCCCATCAATGTACGTAGAAAATATTTTACTTTGATCATTTTCTTTCTATTGTATATAATTTGTTGATAGTGCATACCTACGCATACTTTTTTTATATTGAACAATCTGCATCCAATCATTGTAATTGTAACAAGGACTAACATACTCCATCAATTCAACAACTTTGTTGTAACATACCTTTATCTCATCCATGGAAAATAAGCCCAAACCATGTAATGAGGATGGAGCTATGCAATATATCCTCTCATTAACACAAAAATCAGTGTTAATTGGAGGTAGCTCATTGGGTATCCATTCTTTCTCAAGATGTGTGTACCGAAAGGGCACCTTGATGTCACCTTTGGTCTCATCATCATAAGAACATGAACCCCCCTTTACCAAGGAAAAATTACATGTGTTTATTGAATTTTTTTCTAATCTTTTGACCTCTAGTTGATCTCCTTATTTTAGTCATACTACATGTAGAACTTTCATCTACCATTCTCTCATTTCTCTCATTCGATATAGATAGATCTGACAAGTACCTATTTGGTGGGTCCTGCAATCCATCAAATGAGATATTGTCACATCCTGATGCAGAAGCATCCTGGGTGTAAGAGCAATCTTGCATCACCCAAAAAAAATATTTCTATTTTTATATTCAATAAGGGCTATTTTGTGCAGAGCTGCTATTTATGAAAAGTTACTATTTTTGAAAATTTTTGTATGTGCTCAGAATGATCTGATTTCTTTCTTGGAGGTTCATTTTGGTCATATAAGTCTGCCAGCAAAGTTTCATTGCCAAATCAAGTGTATATTGGAAGATATTGAAGATTTTTGGTATTGGCAGCAGGGCACAGAAACTTTGAACTCAGTTTTGAAGACTTTAGAGGCCCCGGATGAGGTCAAAAATTTGGGTGATGGGCGCTTGCGCGGAGCAAGCCTGTAGAGTACTTCGTGGCATTTCTGAAATGGGGTTATAATAGCTGATCGGGTCAACTGGTGATGACTTATGGTCTTCGGAAGTTGGGCCACCTGAAATGGCGGAAAATAATTTTCTTCAAAATTTATGTTCGGGTTTCAAAGGTTATCTTGAGCTGAATATGATGTAATAAAATGTAAAATAAAATAATTCTAAATTTGGTCGGCCTTATTGGCTAAAATTCTGGAACCTTCCCAGGCGGTGGAAAATTGCCTATATAAGGAAGGTTGTATTATTGTCTTAGGCAGTTCAGAATAGTTCTGGGTAGTAGATCTGGGTAATAGTTCGAGGCTTTGTCCTACAGAATATTGTAAGGGAATTCCCATGTGGCTTTGCATATTGTAATTCTGAAAGTTTGTAATTCCACATTTGTGGAGATAATAAGTAGCCAATTTTCTGTTCTTGCATATTGTTGTTGTTTCTCTATTTCTGTTATGTGTTTGTGGTATTAAGGGGGAGCACCCTTCACCAAGTGATATCAGAGTAGGAGTTCCTGAGTGTGTAAATAGATTGCCAACTATGAGGTAGTTTGCACTAGGACCGTAGTTAGGGTTTCAGTGCGCATCGCAAAAATGCCTCCACGAAGGGAACGTGGCGGAAGAGCTGGTGTTGTAACACTTGAGGTTAGGGCACTGTAGAGACAAGTGCAAGCATTGCAAGAAGAGATTCGTAGAGGAATGAATCTTAATGTCAGAGATGAAAGCAAGGATGAAGCTGAAGAAGAATATCAAGAAGCAGAAGTCGAAATTGTGAACCAGGAGGAAGAAAGACTTTTTCGGGCCATTGTTAAGATTGGGAAAAGACCTAAGATTGAAGTTCCTACATTTTCTGGAAATCTTAACCCAGAAGAATTGATCGACTGGATCAATGAATGTGAGGAATATTTTGAGTATGAAGATGTTGAGGATCCAGATAGGGTCAAATTTGCGAAGGCCAGAATGAAAGGTCATGCGAAGATATGGTGGCAAGAGATTCAGTTGGAGTGAAATAGAAGGGGAAAGGAGAAAATCACGAGATGGGATCAGATGGTGGATAAGTTGAAGTGACAGTTCATTCCTGTTGATTATGAACTTGACCTACTGAAGAAATTACAGAGTTTGAAGCAAGCAGGAAGATCTGTTTAGGAGTATATAGAGGAGTTCTATCGACTTCTCATCAGAACAGGCCATGCAGAAGCTGATAAGAAGAAAGTTGCCCGATACCTTAATGGGTTAAGGCCAAGCATTCAGGAGGAACTGAATCTGGTTCGAATGAATAGTATTGAAGAGGCATACCAGTTTGCCCTAAAAGTAGAGGAAAAGCTAAACAAGAAGTTTGAGAGCAGACAAAATGGAAGAGGTCGCGGTGGATGATCTGGTGGACGGTCATATGGTGGCTGAAATGAAGATCTGAAAAAGAAGGATGAGGCCAGTAGCAGTCAGAATCAGTGAGGAAATAATTCCAATTGCTTCCAAGATCAGAATAATAGAGATCAGAGAGGAAGAGGAAGAGGACAAGGATCTGGAAGAGGTGGCTTCCGTGAAACATGTTTTCACTGTGGAGAAGAAGGTCGTAGGGCATTTGAATGTCCTCAATGCCAAGGCAGAATAGACAGGAGAAATGAAGGCCAGGCCAGAGTTGCACATGTAGATGAAGATGCCAGATCATCAAATTCTGAAGATGCTGAAAGAGGAGAAACGTTGATTAATAGAAGAGTCCTGTTGAGTGGTGAGAATGAACCTGAGCAAATGAGGAGCCTGTTTCACACTAGGTGCAAGTGTGAAGGTAAATGTTGTGATGTAATTATTGATAGTGGAAGCATTGACAATTTGGTGTCAGAAGAGATGGTAACAAAGTTGAAGCTCAAGAGACAGAAACACCCACATCCATATCAGATTGCCTGGGTAAAGGATGACCACAAGATCATGGTCAATGAACAATGCCTGGTGAAGTTCAAGATTGGCGGATACCAAGATGAGGTATTGTGTGATATCATATCTATGGATGCATGTCATATGTTGTTGGGTAGACCATGGCAGTTTGACAGATGTGTTGTACATGATGGTCGTGTGAATACCTATTCCCTGACAAAAGATGGAGTACGACATAAGCTAAAACCATTGAAGGAGACTGAAGAAAAGGTATGTGGTAATGCAAGGATAACTTTTGTTGATGGAAGAAATTTTTTAGATGGTATGAGGCATCAGCATGTATATTTTTTTTTAATTCGAAAAGCTGGTAAAGAGGAAGTAGAAGATGTTCCTGTAAAAGTTGCAGATTTGTTGAATGAGTTTCAGGATATTGTATCCGATAATGTGCCTGATGGATTACCACCAGTCAGGAAGATCAGTCATCAGATGGACTTGATGCCAGGAGCGAGTTTGTTGAATAAGGTAGCACACAGAATGACACCTGCAGAAAGTGAGGAGTTGAACAGACAAGTACATGAACTGTTACAGAAAAGATTGATCCATGAGAGTCTGAGTCCCTATGCTATACCAGCGGTATTAGCACCAAAGAAGAATAGAGAATGGAGGATGTGTACAGATTCTAGTGCAATAAACAAGATCACAATCAAGTACAGGTTTCTATTTCCACGAATGGATGATATTATGGACTATTTGAGTGGAGCTGTGTATTTCTCAAAGATAGATCTGAAGAGTGGATATCATCAGATTTGGATCAGAGAAGGAGATGAATGGAAGACTATCTTCAAGACAAAGGAAGGACTATATGAGTGGTTAGTCATGCCTTTTGGGCTAACCAATGCACCGAGCACTTTCATGCGGCTCATGAACGAGGTTCTGAAAGAATTTCTAGTTTCAAGAGAAGGTCTAAAAATGGACCCAAAGAAGGTACAGGCTATCATTGAATAACCTACTCCAAGGAGTGCTACTGAGGTAAGATCTTTTCATGGTCTAGCTAGCTTTTATAGAAAGTTTATCAGAAATTTTAGCAGTATTTGTGGACCCTTGACTGAAGCAATGAGAGGGGATAGAAAAGAGTTTAAGTGGACTAATGGGGCAGAAAAGAGTTTTCAATTGTTGAAACAAAAAGTTACAGAACAACCTATTTTAGCACTTCCAGATTTTAATAAGGTGTTTCAAGTAGATTGTGATGCTAGTGGTACTGCAATAGGAGCTGTTATGAGCCAAGAAGGTAAACCTGTTGCTTATTTTAGTGAGAAGTTAAATGATGCCAAGAGGAAATATTCTGTTTATGATCAAGAATTTTATGCTATAGTTCAGGCATTAAAGAAGTGGAGACATTATCTACTTTCTAAGGAGTTTGTTTTGTATACTGATCATCAAGCTTTGCAATATTTGAATAGTCAAGGAAAATTGAATCAAAGACATTTGAAATGGGTTGAGTTTTTGCAGAGTTATACATTTGTTTTGAAACACAGGAGTGAAAAGTCTAATAGGGTTGTAGATGCTCTTAGGAGAAGGCAACTATTGCTGACAGAAATGTAGATTGAAGTGGTTGGGTTCAAGGAACTCAAGAATTTGTATATAGAGGATCCTGATTTTGGTGAAGCTTGGAAAGCTTGTACAGAACCTGTTACTCTAGACAGGACTAAATGGTTGGATTTCATCATCGAGGATGATATGCTATTCAGAGGGAGTCAGTTGTGCATTCCACGAAGTTCTATGAGGGAGAATCTCATCAAGGAGAAGCATAGCGGAAGATTGGCTGGACATTTTGGTCGTGATAAAACCCTTGGTTTGGTTAGTGAGAATTATTATTGGCCATAGTTGCAGCAAGATGTGAAGAAGTTTGTATAGAGTTGTAGAGTATGTCAAATGGCGAAAGAAGTGAAGCAGAATACAGGGTTGTATCAGCCATTACCCGTACCAAAGAAGCCTTGGGAGGATATCAGCATGGACTTTGTTCTTGGTTTACCGAGGACTCAACGGGGACATGATTCAATTTTTGTGGTGGTTGACAGATTTTCAAAGATGGCACATTTCATTCCCTGCAAGAAGACTAATGATGTTGTTCATGTAGCAGAATTATTTTTCAGAGAAGTAGTGAGACTTCATAGTTTTCCAAAGACCATAGTTTCAGATCGGGACACTAAGTTTGTTGGATATTTCTGGCGTACATTGTGGAAGAAGTTGAAGATAGATTTGAAGTTCAGTTCATCACATCATCCACAGACTAATGGACAGACAGAGGTGGTGAATAGGAGTTTGGAAAATTTGCTGAGATGTTTGGTTGGAGATAAGCCAACAGGATGGGATTTGATTTTACCACAGGTGGAATTTGCATACAATAATTCTATCAACAGGAGCATGGGTAAATCACCATTCCAGATTGTATATGGAAGTAGTCTAAGAAATGCATCTGAATTGAGGAAGATAGATAAAGGAGAAATAAGTAGTGTTGAAGCTAAGGATTTTGCAGAACACTTGAAGAACATCCATGGGGAAGTGAAGAAGCATATTACCAAGATGAACGCACAGTATAAGGCTAAGGTAGATGAGAAAAGGAGGTATAAAGAATTTCAGGTTGGTGATGAAGTCATGGTTCATTTGCAGAATGAGCGGTTTCCAGTTGGTACATATAACAAGTTGAAAATGAAGAAGTTTGGACCATGTAGGATACTGAAGAAACATGATTCAGGAAATGCATATGAGGTAGTATTACCTACTGAGCTAAATATTTCACCAGTGTTTAACATTTCAGATCTGACAGAGTATCATGAAGGAGGTGTTGAAGATGAGATCACAGCAGCACAGTGGAGTATTCCAGCAACTAGTTCAGACACTAAGGAGATTGAAGATATACTGGACAGTCATGTTGGCAGAAGCACAAGGAACAGGACATATGAAGAATATCTGGTCAAGTGGAAAGGACGACCTGTTGAAGATTCATCATGGCTGACAAAGGAGGAGGTTAGCTATCTTGATTTTCCTCTACACACCTGAGTCGTGATAGGGTCACTTCTCAAATTACCCTGGGTGTCTGATGCAGGAGCATCCTGGGTGTAAGAGCAATCTTGCATCACCCAAAAAAAATATTTTTGTTTTTATATTCATTAAGTGCTATTTTGTGCAGAGCTGCTATTTATGGAAAGTTACTATTTTTGAAAATTTTCGTATGCGCTCAGAATGATCTGATTTCTTTCTTGGAGGTTCATTTTGGTCATATAAGTCTGCCAGTAAAGTTTCATTGCCAGATCAAGTGTATATTGGAAGATATTGAAGATTTTCGGTATTGGCAGCAGGGCACAAAAACTTTGAACTCAGTTTTGAAGGCTTTAGAGGCCCCGGATGAGGTCAAAAATTTGGGTGACAGGCGCTTGTGCGGGTCAAGCCTGTAGAGCGCTTCGTGACGTTTCTGAAATGGGGTTATAATAGCTGATCGGGTCAACTGGTGATGACTTATGGTCTTCGGAAGTTGGGCCACCTGAAATGACAGAAAATAATTTTCTTCAAAATTTCTGTTCAGGTTTCAAAGGTTATCTTGAGCCGACTATGATGTAATAAAATGTAAAATAAAATAATTCTTAGTTTCGTCGGCCTTATTGGCTAAAATTTTGGAACCTTCCCAGGCGGTGGAAAATTGCCTATATAAGGAAGGTTGTATTATTGTCTTATGCAATTCAGAATAGTTCTGGGTAATAGTTCGAGGCTTTGTCCTATAGAATATTGTAAGGGAATGCCCATGTGGCTTTGCATATTGTAATTCTGAAAGTTTGTAATTCCACATTTGTGGAGATAATAAGTAGCCAATTTTCTATTCTTGCATATTGTTGTTGTTTCTCTATTTCTGTTATGTGTTTGTGGTATTAAGGGGGAGCACCCTTCACCAAGTGGTATCAAAGCAGGAGTTTCTGAGTGTGTAAATAGATCACCGACTATGAGGCAGTTTGCACCAGGACCATGGTTAGGGTTTCAGCGCGCATCACAAAAATGCCTCCATGAAGGGAACATGGTGGAAGAGCTGGTGTTGTAACACCTGAGGTTAGGGTACTGCAGAGACAAGTGCGAGCATTGCAAGAAGAGATTCATAGAGGAATGAATCTTAATGTCAGAGATGAAAGCGAAGATGAAGCTGAAGAAGAATATCAAGAAGGAGAAGTTGAAATTATGAACCAAGAGGAAGAAAGACTTTTTCGGGCCATTTCTAAGATTGGGAAAAGACCTAAGATTGAGGTTCCTACATTTTCTGAAAATCTTAACCCAGAAGAATTGATCGTATAGATCAATGAATGTGAGGAATATTTTGAGTATGAAGATGTTGAGGATTTGGATAGGGTCAAATTTGTGAAGGCGAGATTGAAAGTTCATGCGAAGATATGGTGGCAAGAGATTCAGTTGGAGCGAAATAGAAGGAGAAAGGAGAAAATCACGAGATGGGATCGGATGGTGGATAAATTGAAGCGACAGTTCATTCCTATTGATTATGAGCTTGACCTACTGAAGAAAATGCAGAGTTTGAAGCAAGTTGGAATATCTGTTTAGGAGTATATAGAGGAGTTCTATCGACTTCTCATCAGAATAGGCCATGCAGAAGCTGATAAGAAGAAAGTTGCCCGATACCTTAACGAGTTAAGGCCAAGCATTCAGGAGGAGCTGAATCTGATTTGAATGAATAATATTGAAGAGGCATACCAGTTTGCCCTAAAAGTAGAGGAAAAGTTGAACAAGAAGTTTGAGAGCAGACAAAATGGAAGAGGTCGCGGTGGACGATCTGGTGGACGGTCATATAGTGGCCGAAATGAAGATCCAAAAAAGAAGGATGAGGCCAGTAGCAGTCTGAATCAGCGAGGAAATAATTCCAATCGCTTCCAGGATCAGAATAATAGAGATCAGAGAGGAAGAGGAAGAGGACAAGGATCTGGAAGAGGTGGCTTCCGTGGAACATGTTTTCATTGTGGAGAAGAAGGTCATAGGGCATTTGAATGTCCTCAGCGCCAAGGCAGAACAGATAGGAGAAATGAAGGCCAGGCCAAAGTAGCACATGTAGATGAAGATGCCAGATCATCAAATTCTGAAGATGCTGAAAGAGGAGAAATGTTGATTAACAGAAGAGTCCTGTTGAGTGGTGAGAATGAACCTGAGCAAAGGAGGAGCCTGTTTCACACCAGGTGCAAGTGTGAAGGTAAATGTTGTGATGTGATTATTGATAGTGGAAGCACTGACAATTTGGTGTCAGAAGAGATGGTGACAAACTTCAAGCTCAAGAGATAGAAACACCCACATCCATATCCGATTGCCTGGGTACAGGATGACCACAAGATCATGGTCAATGAATAATGCCTGGTGAAGTTCAAGATTGGCGGATACCAAGATGAGGTATTGTGTGATATCATATCTATGGATGCATGTCATATGTTGTTGGGTAGACCATGGCAGTTTGACAGATGTGTTGTACATGATGGTCATGCGAATACCTATTCCTTGACAAAGGATGGAGTGCGACATAAGGTAAAACCATTGAAGGAGACTGAAGAAAAGGTATGTGGTAATGCAAGGATAACTTTTGTTGATGGAAGAAATTTTTTAGATGGTATGAGGCATGAGCATGTATATTTTTTTTTAATTCGAAAAGCTGGTAAAGAGGAAGTAGAAGATGTTCCTGTAAAAGTTGCAGATTTGTTGAATGAGTTTCAGGATATTGTATCTGATAATGTGCCTGATGGATTACCACCAGTCAGGAAGATCAGTCATTAGATGGACTTGATTCCAGGAGAGAGTTTGTCGAATAAGGCAGCACACAGAATGACACTTGCAGAAAGTGAGGAGTTGAACAGACAAGTACATGAACTGTTACAGAAAGGATTGATCTGTGAGAGTCTGAGTCCCTGTGCTATACCAGTGGTATTAGCACCAAAGAAGAATGAAGAATGGAGGATGTGTACAGATTCTAAGACAATAAACAAGATCACAATTAAGTACAGGTTTCCATTGCCACGAATGGATGATATTATGGACTATTTGAGTGGAGCTATGTATTTCTCAAAGATAGATCTGAAGAGTGGATATCATCAGATTCAGATCAGAGAAAGAGATGAATGGAAGACTGCCTTCAAGACAAAGGAAGGACTATATGAGTGGTTAGTCATGCCTTTTGGGCTAACCAATGCACCGAGCACTTTCATGCAGCTCATGAACGAGGTTCTGAAAGAATTTATGGTTTCAAGAGAAGGTCTAAAATGGACCTAGAGAAGGTACAGGCTATCCTTGAATGACCTACTCCAAGGAGTGCTACTGAGGTAAGATCTTTTCATGGTCTAGCTAGCTTTTATAGAAAGTTTATTAAAAATTTTAGCAGTATTTGTGGACCCTTGACTGAAGCAATGAGAGGGGATAGAAAAGAGTTTAAGTGGACTAATGGGGCAGAAAAGAGTTTTCAATTGTTAAAACAAAAAATTACAAAACAACCTATTTTAGCACTTCTAGATTTTAATAAGGTGTTTCAAGTAGATTGTGATGCTAGTGGTACTGCAATAGGAGCTATTATGAGCCAAGAAGGTAAACCTGTTGCTTATTTCAGTGAGAAGTTAAATGATGCCAAGAGGAAATATTCTGTTTATGATCAAGAATTTTATGCTATAGTTCAGGCATTAAAGAAGTAGAGACATTATCTACTTTCTAAGGAGTTTATTTTGTATACTGATCATCAAGCTTTGCAATATTTGAATAGTCAAGAAAAATTGAATCAAAGACATTTGAAATGGGTTGAGTTTTTGCAGAGTTATACATTTATTTTGAAACACAGGAGTGGAAAGTCTAATAGGGTTGCAGATGCTCTTAGCAGAAGGCAACTATTGCTGACAGAAATGTAGATTGAAGTGGTTGGGTTCAAGGAACTAAAAAATTTGTATCTAGAGGATCCTGATTTTGGTGAAGCTTGGAAAGCTTGTACAGAACCTGTTACTCTAGACAGGACGAAATGGTTGGATTTCATCATCCAGGATGATATGCTATTCAGAGGGAGTCAGTTGTGCATTCCACGAAGTTCTATGAGGGAGAATCTCATCAAGGAGAAGCATAGCGGAGGATTGGCTGGACATTTTGGTCGTGATAAAACCCTTGGTTTGGTTAGTGAGAATTATTATTGGCCACAGTTGCAGCAAGATGTGAAAAAGTTTGTACAGAGTTGCAGAGTATGTCAGATGGTGAAAGGAGTGAAGCAGAATACAAGGTTGTATCAGCCATTACCTGTACCAAAGAAGCCTTGGGAGGATATCAGCATGGACTTTGTTCTTGGTTTACCGAGGACTCAACGGGGATGTTCTTCAAGTGTTCTGCCAAAGACCATAGTTTCGGATCGGGACACTAAGTTTTTTGGATATTTCTGGCATACATTGTGGAAGAAGTTGAAGATAGATTTGAAGTTCAGTTCATCACATCATCCACAGACTGATGGACAGACAGAGGTGGTGAATAGGAGTTTGAGAAATTTGCTGAGATGTTTGGTTGGAGATAAGGCAACAAAATGGGATTTGATTTTACCACAGGCGGAATTTGCATACAATAATTCTGTCAACAGGAGCACTGATAAATCACCATTCTAGATTGTATATGGAAGTAGTCCAAGAAATGCATCTGAATTGAGGAAGATAGATAAAGGAGAAATAAGTAGTGTTGAAGCTAAGGATTTTGCAGAACACTTGAAGAACATCCATGGGGAGGTGAGGAAGCATATTACCAAGATGAATACATAGTATAAGGCTAAGGTAGATGAGAAAAGGAGGTATAAAGAATTTTAAGTTGGTGATGAAGTCATGGTTCATTTGCGGAAGGAGTGGTTTCCAGTTGGTACATATAACAAGCTAAAAATGAAGAAGTTTGGATCATGTAGGATACTGAAGAAACATGATTCAGGAAACGCATATGAGGTAGAATTGCTTACTGAGATAAATATTTTACCAGTGTTTAACATTTCAGATTTGACAGAGTATCATGAGGGAGGTGTTGAAGATGAGATCACAGCAGCATAGTGGAGTATTCCACCAACTAGTTTAGACACTAAGGAGATCGAAGATATACTGGACAGTCGTGTTGGCAGAAGCACAAAGAACAGGACATATGAAGAATATCTGGTCAAGTGGAAAGGACGACCTATTGAAGATTTATCATGGCTGACAAAGGAGGTTAGCCGTCTTGATTTTCCTCTGCACACCTGAGTCGTGACAGGGTCACTTCTCAAATTACCCTAGGTGTCTGATGCAGGAGCATCCTGGGTGTAAGAGCAATCTTGCATCACCCAAAAAAAATATTTTTATTTTTATATTCAATAAGGGCTATTTTGTGCAGAGCTGCTATTTATGGAAAGTTACTATTTTTGAAAATTTTCGTATGTGCTCAGAATGATCTGATTTTTTTCTTGGAGGTTCATTTTGGTCATATAAGTCTGCCAGTAAAGTTTCATTGCCAGATCAAGTGTATATTGGAAGATATTGAAGATTTTCGGTATTGGCAGCAAGGCACAGAAACTTTGAACTCAGTTTTGAAAGCTTTAGAGGCCTCGGATGAGGTCAAAAATTTGGGTGACAGGCGCTTGCGTGGGTCAATCCTGTAGAGTGCTTCGTGGCATTTCTAAAATGGGGTTATAATAGCTGATCGGGTCAACTGGTGATGACTTATGGTCTTCGGAAGTTGGGCCACCTGAAATGGCGAAAAATAATTTTCTTCAAAATTTCTGTTCGGGTTTCAAAGGTTATCTTGAGCCGACTATGATGTAATAAAATGTAAAATAAACTAATTCTAAGTTTGGTCGACCTTATTGGCTAAAATTCTGGAACCTTCCCAAGCGGTGGAAAATTGCCTATATAAGAAAGACTGTATTATTATCTTAGGCAGTTCAGAATAGTTCTGGGTAGTAGATCTGGGTAATAGTTCAAGGTTTTGTCCTACATAATATTGTAAGGGAATGCCCATGTGGCTTTGCATATTCTAATTCTAAAAGTTTATAATTCCACATTTGTGGAGATAATAAGTAGCCAATTTTCTGTTCTTGCATATTGTTGTTGTTTCTTTATTTCTGTTGTGTTTGTGGTATTAAGGGGGAGCACCCTTCACCACATCCCCTCTTCAAATAGAATTTTGATAATAATTAAATAATATATGTAGAATAATCAAGTCCTGACCCATACGTACGATTCTTGTTTGTCTATATGTGGGAGATATAAAATGTAAGTTGAAAGTGAAGGAAAGACACAAAAACATGGATCGTATAAAAGGATAAACAAGAAGAATATAACATGTCAAACTTTCTATGTCGATTATTCAACACATTATATGATTATATAATATGTCTATTTATAACATACGTGCTCAGTGATAAACAAGAAGAATATAAGAAAATTATGTCTATTTATTGACTTATACCTGCTGATCCATGTCACTGTGTTGGATCCTTGCCAAAGGGGTTAAGTTTCCTGCACATGTTAATCATTTATTTTAAGTTAGCTAAAAATTACATGATACGTATGCTACAAATAATGTAGAAGACAACATGAACAATATGCAAGATCGTAAACATGAACAAATTACCTTTACCTCATATATGGAATGCAAGATCGTCAACAATAGGGGTGACGATGTCTGTAGTCAATTGCCCATTTGTAGAAAGGGTGACAATCAAACAAAATATATACATGTATCAGTAGCAATTAATTGAGAATCATAAGCAAAAAATTGGTAATTATAAATCACATATGTTGTAATCATTATAATTAAACACAATAAATATGTAATCATTAGAATTGAAATCAATAAATCAATATTAAATATATATACTAATCAATATAAATATATATGAATAATTAAATCACATACCTTATACATTTCAATCATGTCATTGATCATCTTCTTCATCCATCTCATCATCATCACCATCATCATCACCATCATCATCATCATCGTTGCCATCATAAACATCATCATCATCATCATCATCTTCTTCTTCATCATCTTCTTCTTCATAATCTTCAATATCATCTTTTTTCATAACATTATACTTTATCGGCATTCTTCTTGGATCATGTCTAACAACAAATGACCAACTCTATTTATGTGGAACCTCTAATTAAAACACTTTCTCACATTGGCTTGGAAGAACATAGTGCCCATCTCCAACTGGTTCAAACAACCTTGTATTAATCATTGTAAATCTATTATCATGTTGAATAACAGTTCTATCAAGATCATTTTGATTCAATCGCAGCCTGTACCATTTGACGATGAATAGAACTACTTTGAAGGAGTTAGAGTTTCACTCAATTATATCATCCAAGGTGTCAAAGTATCGATTTTGAGATTGTTGAGGATGTATGTCATTTCTAGATGATATATTAGTGACCTCAAAAACTTCTTTTATTCTAGAATCACAAGTTTTCTTCGTGTCATCCAGCTTTTTATGCGAAATTTGTGGCCATGATAGTACATAGCTTTGTGGTGCTTGACCTGCAATTTTTCAAGAGTGTGAAAATTATTTGCATCATGAGTTGATATGAAACATATGGATCATGATCATTAATAAATTTTTACGTACCTCTCTACCTCTTAAACCATATGCTAGATCAATTACCATTGGCGTAATATTAGAATCTCCATTACTATGAGCTTCTCTAACCAATGAAGCAACACCTTCCCATGTTAATAAGAAACCACTTTGTTGACATCGTTCAATCCATGTCGTCATCCAATCAAGATTATTCGCAATATATAAATATATTGCATCCCACTCTCGACCAACTGTATAAAAAAAATACACCAATTACAAATAACTTATATTGAAGATTTATAAGAATTAATTAACTACAATAACATATTATATTTACCTCTCACTTTCCTCAATCTACCTTTTCCCATCAAGTACTCCCCTTCAACTTTGTTAATGGAGTCAGGATCCCAAATACGATCTACATGGATCTTTGCTGCAAATTTAGGAAGATATTCACTAATGTACACCATGGTTTGGTATACCATATATCCCTCCACAATAGAACCCTCAAGATGTGCTCTTTGTCAAACCACGCCTTTCAAAAATTTTAAGTGCCTCTCAACCATCCACATTGACCTAGTTTGTATAGGTCCACATAATTCAATCTCCTCAACTTGATGTATGAGGTAGTGTTTTTGTACATTCAAAAAGGTTGAAGGTAGACACTTTTGCATTTCACACATAAGATGAGGAATTTTTCTCTTCTAATATTTTATATCTTCTTTATTGATTTCATTTGATGACAACCACTTCATGTATTTTCCAAGATCATATATATATATTTTGACACTGTTGTCGAAGTGGTGTGGGAGAGATAGAGGTAGAACATACTGCAATATTTGTTAAATGATCTTATCAATATTTTATAAAAGAATGCAATGAAAACTACATCCAATATACAAATATATAGTGAATACAAAATAACATGAATTACCTTAATAAATGTATGTCAATCGTGCGTTTTCATCCCTGACCCAAATTCACTTTTCTTTGGTATGAGATTGTTTATGTTCGCAGCAAATTCTGTGGAAAATTGTATTTTTTTATGACTTATTTTATAGCATTGCTTTGCTGCTCCGATAATAACCAAGGGCACTTGTATCAATCTGGTCTCCATTGTTATTTGATAAAATGACATTTTTCATTGCATGGTTGGATTCTTCAATGTCACTACAAATTTTGACAATTTTGTCTTTCTTACATTTTCCATAATGTCTCTGTGACATTCTTTCCAATATGCATAGCATCAAACAAACACACGATTAAGAGTTGCTTGTAGTACGACAACTTACTAAACTGTGTAGGATAACTTTTTAATCCTTTTAGAAGTTGGTCATTAATGTCTTGACGACCTTCATGAACATCAATTACATCATCAGTAAATAAAACACAATATCAAAATATGAATTTCAAATAAAATCCATCAGATGGAATGACATTACCTCGATGATTTATTTTATTGTATTCCAGCTTTCATAGGTGAGGTGTCATTCTCTGTCGCTTTGATGTGGTCTCTTCTTTCCCATTGAAAAGATGTTTTTTGGTAATTCAGTACTTATGATTTCTCTGGAGAAAGTGTCTATGCTCATCGAACACCTACTTTCCTAAACTTTTTGAATGACGAGATTTCATCTTTGGACCACAAACTGGACATGCAAATTTTCCATTTGTTTGAAAACCTACAAGATCATATATAATTGGATTAAATATGTTAATTTTGTGTTAGCACTATAACATACCAAAAAAAGGTGTTAAGAAAAGAACATACCACAAAAATGTGTTAGCCCAGGGGCATCATGTATTGTCCATACAAGTATTGCATGGAATTAAAATTATCTTTGTCCTATTGGTCTAGAGATGTCATACATAGTGACCCCATTCCATAAAACCATCAACTCATCGATAAGGGGCTCAATATATACATTTATATCTTTAACTTGGTACTTACCTAGTTGAATGAACAAAAATATTACATAATTATTATGACCAGTTTGATGGATTATTTATAATAAATTAATTTAAACGGGTATTAAATAAAAAATACTTGGAACAATCATTGCCAACATTATGTGCTCCTTTTTTATGGACATCCAAGGAGGAATGTTATTGTTGATAACAAAAATAGGCCACACCGAGTAAATAGATCTCATCTCTCCAAACAGATTGACACCGTCCGCTGCTAGTGAAAGCTTGAGATTACGAGGTTCTTCTTTAAAGTGTAGCCAAGTTTCCTCTATTTCCTTAAATGTTGAACCATCCACATGCATTCACATAATGTCATCCCGACTTCTATTGTGTGCATGGTAATCCATAATTGTGCCAAGCTATTGCACCTAAATAATCATTGCAGACGTGGAATAATGGAAATAAATTGAAGAACCTTGCAAGGCACCTTTTTTGTTATTCGATCTTATCAATATCTACTAATATGAAAATCAGGGCATTCTGTTGCAAATTCATGTTGTTTATGATATATAATATGATCATTCAGATATGCATGTATTTTTTGATACTCCATTCCAATATCTTTCATAATGGCAGATAATTCTCAGTACAAGCAAGGTAGAATGTTTGATGGTGGTAACAAACACTCACCTATCAACCTACGACCAAAAATATAATTTGTTAATATAAAGAATATTAATTGCTATATGATTCACCCTTTGTTAACTGTAAGGAAATTATGACTAAAAACATAAAAAAAAGATGGCATACCTTAACATATGTGTCATTGCTACATTGGATAAACCATTCATAACCTTAAAGTTCACCAACAACAATACAGTGGCAAGAAAAGTTGTTTGGGAGCCTTCGTATAGGGACTCATGTGCCTTCTCAAGTATAGGTACATCAAGGTCATCTACATCAACATCATCATCATCATCATCATCATCATCATCATCTTGGTCATCATGATCTTCTTCCATGGGATCATTACCTTCTACTTCTATATTCACACCTCCATGTTCCCTCATTTGGAAATCCACATTCTCCGGATTGTCATGGTCCATAACATGAAACCCAGGATGGTTGACCTATATCAAAATGATGACTTTAAATTAACCATGACCATGATTTCATCATCAAATCATGTCTTATGTATTTTATAAATTATTAAAATACATACCAATGGATGAAATTTGTTTACCCCTTCAATGTGACCATGTTTCCTACAATGTTCCTTGGTTTTTTTGATTAGATATCTTCGAGTCTTTAAGCCCTTACAAATTTTGCAGGGACAATAACATTTTCCATCACCTTTTCTTTTAAAGTTAGACCACAATCTAGAAATTGTCTCCCTATTTTGTTGTGGGTTGATATCGTCAAACATGGTATTTCTTGAATGGAATGACTCGTTGGTGGAAGAAGGATGATTTGTTTGCAACCTGCAGATACAAATCGTCACTGAACAACCATTTTCTCAACTCTAATTTTCTCAATGCAAAGGGACATTTATCATTCCATAGAAACCTGATTATTTTTATATGGAATACACCAAGGAGTACCATCAGAAATATTAACCATTTACAATCATGAAAAGTAAACCTAAATCAAATAGCTCATTTTTTTATCAGCATCTGTAGTCTCTGTGTATATGAAAAATGAAAGAAATATCAAGCTGAAATAAAATAAAAAAATCATTAAGACTATAATCATAAAAAGAAACACTCTTTGTCAACAATATTCAAAATCATCAGGACTGTAGAAAAATAATCAAGACTATAGAAAATCAAATTTTAGAAATGGACGATTCTGATGTGTTTCCATTACAACAATTGAGCATTCATCATTTGGTATTGTGTGTTACATTTAAGTATTCCATTTAAGTGTGTCAACAATGTTCAAAATCCTGTCACCAAGCACAGACATAGGAAATCAAAAAGGGACAAAAGACAAAAAATAAGAAAAATCATTAGGACTATAGAAAAATCAAGTTCTAGAAATGGACGGTTCTGATGCTTTGCCATTACAACAATTGAGCATTCATCATTTGGTACTTCTTGGTGTATTCCATTTAAGTATGTCAGGCACAAAGTATTCCATTTACATTTGACAAACATGCAGATTTGACCAAGCATTTATGTAAGGGTCAAGGACCTATAGGTATATCTAAGTTTATTATATGGCCATTGATGCCATTATTATCAATTGCACTTAAAATTGCAAAGATTCCAAAAAGATGTAAAATTGCATTTTTATAACTGATTGTGCAGGTTAAGAAGAAGTTGAAAATCAGTTTGTAAGGGGATTTTGGTAGGTTTTGTACATGAGTTTTATGGGAGAGGAGTCTTAGAAGTTGTGGGTAGGTGTGTAAGGTTGAAGAAGACAATGTAATAAACTACCAAACAATAAAATTTTAATTCTTTACAAACAGTCACTTCTCTGCTTGTGAAGACATAGTCTGGTGTTTATATTATTAAACTCTCTATTCAATGCAATATTGATAGGAAAAACATTCATTGATTGGTATTATAATTTTTTATCATTCCATGTACTGATTATATTGTTTTGAAGTCTTAAAATCAAAGAATTTCAGTCCTTTTATTGACTGTTCATGTACAGTGCTTAGCGTGCAAACAATCTTTGTCTTGAAGAACCAATGATTTCCTAGGCTCTCCCACTTTCTGTGTTTAATGTGGCTTGTGGGAGAAGCCTTGCATTGTATTACCTAGGCCTATAAGTGTTTATGCATGGAAGGTGAAAGGAGGCAAGGAATAATGACTGTCTTCCAACTTTTAAATTACATTTCTATTGCACTACTAATGTTGTTGAATATGAAACCTTCATTCCAAGTTTATAATTTGGTGTTAACAAGGGAAAATAGTAACTGCAACATCACTACCAAGATATTACAACAAACTTGCAATTATTTTCAAGTATAGTTTACAAACATTAGAAGTCTTGTGAAGAGTCTTCGTGAGTTTAAGCGCCCTTTTGAAGCACTTTAGAAATATTGAATACATCATTGCTTTGTCAAATAGTCTTGGTCTAATAGAACTCCCAACAATTCTTAAACATACTTTATTTGATATGATAAATTCTTAAACAATTAAGGTTGGAGTAGACATAGTTATCACATAGTTTTTTGTGTGGTACAAGGAATATTTGGCTAGGTCAAATCTTCCTTCGTGCTAGCAGTCTACAAAATTAGACCTTTATTAAGAATTCATCATATCATATAAAGTAATTTTGACCAACACAGGAATAGAAGTAAAAAAAAAAAAAGGTTAAATTTTTTACATATATCCCGCCTACCGGCACATTTCATTTTATTTCATTTTGGCATAGTCCACGAGCAAAGGAGTGCTGAAGGAGGTGGTATAAGGTGGGAAGCTGCACTAGGTCGACATCGCGTGCCTATATGCAAGTAAGTTCAAACCAATGGTTGAATATTACGAAAGTGCAGACCGGTGAGCAATAAAATCTTCATTTTAAATCTTAACTAATAGATTAAGCATATTATTACTATGGTTAATGTTCCATTTAAATTCTTTTAACACAAAAAAAAAATTACAAAACTGAACCAATGGCATGTTTACAACAAAGGTCTAATAGAACTCCCAACAATTCTTAAACATACTTTATCTGATATGATTAATTCTTAAACAATTATTAAATAATTCATCATATCAGATAAAGTATGTTAAAGAATTGTTGGGACTGGTCCTTTGGCATGTATTAAACAGAATAGAATTTTCAACATATTATTATCATTCTATTTCTTTGTTGTAAACATGTCATTGATTCAGTTTTGTAATTTATTTTTTGTGTTAAATGCATTTAAAATAATTTTTTGTGTTAAACTCACCAAGACTCTTCACAAGACTTCTAAGTGATATATTTGGTGTTATCGACTTGCATTTGCTTGGATTCAAGAACTTTATAATATACTCCAAAAGTGATTATGTAATGAAGGAAATGAGACGGAAGGATCTTGATTTAGGTCAATGGATATTTCAACATGATTTTGGACAAGAACTTGTCATGAGTGGATGGGTGTGGATGGTGGGATGGGGGGTGTATTGGTCAATGTGATTTTCTCGTGAAGACACAGTCTGGTGTTTAAATTATTAAAATTTTGGAATATTTCTAAAGTGCTTCAAAAGGCTTAAACTCACCAAAACTCTTCATCAATACACCCCCCATCCCACCATCCACACCCATCCACTCATGTCAAGATCTTGTCCAAAATCATGTTGAAATATCCATTGACCTAAATCAAGATCCTTCCCTCTCACTTCCTTCATTACATAATCACTTTTGGAGTATATTCTAAAGTCCTTGAATCCAAGAAAATGTAAGTCAATAACACCAAATATATCACGTAAACTCACCAAGACTCTTCACAAGACTTCTAAGTGATATATTTGGTGTTATTGACTTGCATTTTCTTGGATTCACAAGATCTTGACATGAGTGGATGGTGGGATGGGGGGTGTATTGGTCAATGTGATCTTCTCGTGAAGACACAGTCTGGTGTTTATATTATTAAACTCTCTATTCAATGCAACATTGATAGGAAAAGAATTCATTGATTGGTATTATAAGTTTTGATCATTCCATGTACTGATTATATTATTTTGAAGTCTTAAAATCAAAGTATTTCAGTCCTTTTATTGACTATTCCTGTACAGTGCTTAGCATGCAAACAATCTTTGTCTTGAAGAACCAATGATTTCCTAGGCTCTGTCAAATAGTTGGCAAGCAATGATGTATTCAATATTTCTAAAGTGCTTCAAAAGGCTTAAACTCACCAAGACCCTTCACAAGAATTCTAAGTGATATATTTAGTGTTATTGACTTACATTTTCTTGGATTCAAGGACTTCAAAATATTGACTTACATGGGGGGTGTATTGGTGCAGGGCACCTAGGCCATTCATTTTTTCTTTGGGACTTGAGTTCTATATTTTGTTTTTCTTTGTAATAAAGGATGTCTTCTAAATTCCTAGACCATCCTATGGTTTGGTTTTAGTCCTTATGTGGAGTGGTGTATGGTCGAAGAAGACAATGTAATGAACTACCAAGCAATAAACTTTTAATTCTTTACAAATAGTCACTTCTCTGCTCGAGAAGACACAGTTTGGTGTTTATAATATTAAACTCTATATTCAATGCAACATTGATAAGAAAATAATTCATTGATTGGTATTATAAGTTTTGATCATTCCATGTACTAATTCTATTGTTATGAAGTCTTAAAATTAAAGAATTTTAGTCCTTTTATTGAATTAACAAGATCTTGTGTTATATTGAGTGCTCTCAAAAACACGATATACAAGAAACTATGAACAATCAGAGATTTATAAGATGAATGCAAAAGCCAAAAGGAATTTGAATTCATTGCAAACATTTTGGGGGTTTTTTTTTTCCATGTTCAGGACACAATTTTCTATCAGGGACTAAGACCACATCATTATTTTTTGTCTGCAACTAAGGGCACACAATTAACAGAGGTTTTATTCTAAATTTTTAACAGTTCACAATTAAACAAAGTTTTGTTGGCTCGCGATTGATTTTTTAATAGCTTTTATTTTCCGCACTTCTGTGATATTCAACCATTTATTCAACATTTTTTTACAATGAAACCAAAAGTAGCATCAATTTTACCTTGAACTTAGTTGATGAGTAAACAAAGAACCCACCCTTAGTTGACTGCTCTGTATCTCTGGAAATTGAACACCATTAGAAGTGGAAATTCATGGGCCACTTCTAATGGTGTCCATGCCACTTCTAATGGTGGCATGGACACCATTATAAGTGAAGATATTAGGGTTTCAAACCCGTGACAAATGAAAATAATTTGAAAAAAAAATTTACCCTTCATTAAGTAAATGCCAAAAGAATTGAATCTCTTACCAAGTCTGAAATGAAATGGTTGAAATCGAATGCTTATTCCTCTTGATGCTTTCTTGGGTTTGAGAATAGAAATGTGGAAGAGAAGGAGATGTCATAACTTATAGGCTAGATGCATATAGAGGGTGTCCACATACAGCTTCCCTCCTTATACTGCCTCCTTCAGCACTCATTTTCTCGCAGACTATGCCAAAATGAAATAAAATGAAATGTGCTAATAGGCGGGATATATGTGTAAAATTTGACTTTTTTTTTACTTGTATTCCCATGTTGGTTGGAATTACAACCACTCTTTAGGGTTGTAATTCCGACCAACATGGGAATATAAGTAAAAAAATCAAATTTTTCTTCTATAAACCAACCATGGAAAATCATTTTATAACTTGGTCAGAAATGTTGGTCTAAAAAGTGGGTCAAATGTACTAGTGATAATGTTCAATAGGATATTTGATTGATCGCCCTTGATCACCATTTATTAATGTACATTTTGGTGAACCTAATTCCATTCCTATCTGTGGCTTTGATAATGTTGCTAAAAAAACCTTGGGTATTATCACTTTACCTATTAAATTAGGTCCTATTATTTTACTCACACCTATTCATGTCATAACCAATGCTCTTAATTATAATATTCTCTTAGTAAGCCCATGACTACATGCAATGCATATTGTTCCTTCATTACTTCATCACAAAGTTAAGTTCATATATAATAATATCATGTATACCCTTGTTAGTGATGATAAATCACAAAGTTTCTTACAAACTGAATCTGATTCTTCATCCACTACTACAACATTCCAACAAAACCTATCTTCTCCTCCTAAAGATACTTCTTCTCCTAGAAGTTCCCTTTTAGAAGATTATAGGGGATCATTAGACTTTACCCCATCTTTTATGGGTGAATAAAAAGTTCCTAATTCTAACACGAGACTCTTTAAAGGACCTAGTGTTTCATTTGTAGAACCTAATCCTCCTAATAATTCAACTCATAATCTCCAACATAGTTTAGGATGTGTACAAAAAATATTTGAGACTCATGAGAAACCTATGGAAGTGTTTTCTTTTAAACCTCATCCTTTGTCCACATCCCCTCCTTTATCATTTAGCATATCTTCTATGTCTAGCTTTAATCAAGAATTCATTTTTTCTAAGATCCTTCATGCTAAGTTGATTACTCAATCTAAATAAAATAAGAAGTGTAGAGAAAACCTTTTGAATCTTCCTTTTTGCATGTATCATTGATAGCATGATCACTCTACCAATGAATGTCAACTTTTACATTACAAAATTTTAAAAACTCATTGATTATGATATCATTCATATAACATGTCACAATGAGTTGATTTTCAATTATGATTACTTTGAATAACATTTAAGTTCCTATTATGTTTCTCCACACTATAGGACATTGTTAGTTTATTCCTTGGGGGCTCATCATCATTCATGGTGGTACAATTTCTGGTGTGATCATACTTTGTTAGTAACATAATAGTCCTCCTTAATCTTATTATTATCCCTACACTTGGAGGTCAATGGTAGTATTTCAATCTCTCTCATCCTTTCTAAGGATCCACTTTTCCCTTGGTTAAGTGGAATTTTTTTATTGTGTGATATCCAATCTTATATAGAATTGTTTATTTACATTATGGATTCTCTCTTATACAAGAGGCATGTATCCTTGATCATAACCTCTTCTTTGTTCAGAATTGGGTAACCATGGTAAACAAATCCCCTAATTGGGCACTAAAAGTGTGCCATCCTTCATTAAGAATCCCTTTGCCTAGAAATGGGGAAGGTTTTAATTCTTCCCTTCTATAGGTCAATTATGATTTTCAACATTTCTTCATCCTTGAAAATAATCCCTTTACACTTTTTTCATGGTATATCTTTGCACTCGTCCCTTCCTTGACCTTATAGGAACTATGACATATTTGGCTTGGACTAGTTGTTTCTTGTGGGATACCTCCTTGGTGTTAAAGGTGCTTTATTCTTGTTCTTATTTTCCTTAATATGTCAAAATAGTCATGTTTTACCATCTTAAAGGGGGACATATATGGCCTCCTTATTGAAAATATTTTGATTACTTTAACCATTTCAGATAGAGTACACTAGCATAATACAATTTTCTAGGGCCAAATCACTCTCCTTTGTATATTTTTTATGGATTCCCTTGGATATAATGCTTCCCTTTGTTTTCCTTAGGATTGGTTGAACTAGCATAACACAACCCATTGGCCTCTCCTTTGCATACATTCTTAGGATTGATTGAGTAGAATAACACAATTTTCTAGACCATTCAACCTCTTATTAGCATAGATTTTCATGATTTGACTAGCTTGTGCTAGGCCAGTAACTCCCTCTTTACATTGATCTAGGAGGATCCAAAAAACCTCAAAAATTTCACAATCTCAAAATCAGATGAAAGTGGTCACAGATGGAAGAGCTCACCGACATGATCCCGGCGTAACTTGAATCACATCAAAAAGAGATCGTACTTGTGAGTTATGCTTGGTCAAAGGTTTAGTCAAACCAAGTACCAAAGGTTAGTCAAAGGTCAAAGATTTGATCATATCCAAATTAGTCAAAGTCAACATCACCATGAAGATCTCGTTGTGACATTTCTAATGTCATTTGTTTCATAAAAAATAGGTTATGTATGTGGAAGTTATCACAGGTCAAAGTTCAAAGCAAAATGAGTTAACCATTCTGACATCAACATGGTGACATGTCTCCCAGTCAACATTTGTATGATGATGTGGACTTGACATCTGGCATGTTGATGAGGTATCCTAGTCAACAGTTGCAAATGATGTGGATGAATCACATAGTGACACATTTTTCTCACTTGTAAACAATGGCGAGTAGAGAAGTGACACATGACAGGCATGGTCGTTGATGATGCAAACAAAGTGGATGAATCATAGAGTGATATGTGTCACTCAATTGTCAACAAAAATGAGTAGGGAAGTGACACATGGTAGGCATGGTCCATGACAGTGTAGATGATGTGCCACCTTATTGTCATACTAATGGGCATTTAATGGTTTTAACAAAATTTGGTTAGGAGATTTGAAACCCTAACCACCTCATCCACATTTGACGGGCTCACCGTTGAGCCAGGCACATTTTGTTCAACTATACATGAATGGAAGTTTGTTTTGTCGTATGAATATTTTAATTTAGTTAAAAAAATGTTTTCGGGGGGTTAAACCCGAGACCTCCCACCAACCAAAAGAATACTTTATCATTGCGCCACTCAATGAATTTAAAACTTATATCAACTATGTGTGTTTTAAAAACTTCATAAGTCAAATATAGTTAAAACCAATACTTAATTTGAATAAGGTCAAAACAGAAGGGGCCAAAAGGTAAGTAAAAAAAATTCTTAAGATGGTAAGGGGATTAGTTTTATTAATTTTATGGTTAACCCCATTGGAGAACATGAAGTATATAAAAGGGGGGTAAATTTACCTCTTTGAACACAAATTTGTAAGGAAGATTTTTGGGTGATAATTTGTAGAGGTGATTTTTGACAAGAAATTCTCTTGAAGAGAATTAGTCATATAGGCACAAAGACATTGTCATTTTCTATATTTTCCTTTGTAATTAGGTTATGAAACAAAATTGAAGCCTAACCTAAATAGGAGAGTACAAGGGTGTCTTTGGGTGCAAATAGAGACTATGAGAGATTCGGGTGCAGGACTAACGCTTGGGTGATGTGCAAAAGTCATAATTGCTTAGCATCATTAATAAAGCAGTTCCTCGTTGAAAAGAAACCCCTAAGACATAGCTCTAATTGATTGAACTCTATTATCAAGTGTGATCTCTCTTATTCTTTTCTGTCTCATAATTCTTTTCAGTGTTTGACTCTTTGATTTTTTATAATTACAAAATTTAAGTAATTATTTTATTTCTTTAATCTGGATAAAACACAAGTGAATTCTATTTTTCATAATTTCAACGATTAAGATACATAATCACACAATTATGTTGCATCAAGAAATTTTTTGTAATTAGGAATTAAGTGCAATTATTTTTTAAACTTCTAATTTTAGATCATACATTCTCTTTAATGGGTGGAACTAGCATAACATAATTTGTTAGACCATTTCCCCCTCCTCCATCTTTCTTCTCTCTCTTATGGATCACCTAGCACAACAAAAATGGCTAGCCTATTTCATCCATAGTTCTCTTTTCTCTCTCCTTCATGGTTCCATACCATAATACACTTTTCTATTTGATTGGATCATGGAGTCTTTCCTTATCTATGATGTGTGTTCTTTCTCTTTTTATGTGACCACTTGTTCTTTTGCAATAGCTTTCCGAGTGTGATGCTAGTGATGGACATTTTTCTTTTCTAAGATCTCTTCAACTAGTTGACTTTGAACCTTTGTTCCTTACACATGGATGTAAAATTTAAGATCCTTGGTTTGAGGGCTTGTGTCCTTAAACTCATAGATATCTTATCTCTTTGTAGTTTTTCCATGATTACATCTTCATCTCTTTAATCTACTTTACTGTGAGCATGAGGTGGACTCATGTTCCCACTAAAGTGGGGGCTAAATGTACCATCCTAAAAAAAAATTAGCATCTATAATTAGATGCTCATTTTAGACCCATTTTAGTAATGTATAGGTTCCCACATTGATTTCATGCTCTCTTAACACTCATTGGACCTTTAGATTAATATTATAAGTCCTGTACTGACTTAATTTCTTCAAAACTCAAGGTAAGCCCTTATTTCCAAGAGTGCTCCTTTATTATTTCTCCTCTTTAATTATTTATTAGCCTGCATGGTTCCTATGTTACCATTTATATACTTTACCTATTCCTGATCTCAAAATCATTTTTTCCTCCTAAAATGGCATCTACCCTATCATCCTGTCACCCAGTTCAAATTTGGGTTGCTTTTCCTAGGTACAAAACATTTTAAACATTCTATACCCAAGAACAAAATATTTGAAATATTTTTCTCCTACAAATTTTGGCCCAGAGCTCTATGTCGGGGTTTTATGGGGAAATTAGATCCCATGGTTGGCTTGACTTATTTTTTATCCTAAAATGTAGGATGAGGTATATAAAAACCCTATATCTTCTCATTTTGGAAATAAACATGATCAAGAAGCAATCAAACAATTGGAATTCAATCTCTCTTCTACAATTTCGTATCCAAGCATTCTCAAGGTCTTCAAAGCATTCTTCTTAGTCATCAAGAATTGTGGAAAACTACAACATCCATTACACAAGGCTTATCTTTCATGATTTTCTTTTGTGTATTTGTGGAGTTCAAGCTATTAATACTTTTGATTACATCAAAATAGGTATTTCATCATCAAGGCATAAGGTAATTCAATTCTCAGGCATTGAACTTGTAAGGGTCAACCCCCTTGTCAGTCTTCTTAATTAATCAAAAATAGTAGCATCTCCACAAGAGCCGATGTTATTTCCTTTATATGCATTATTTACAAAATCATGAATTATTTTTCATATAAATTTTCATTTCAAGAAAAGTGAAAGGAGTTCCCTCAATACCAAATTCAACTAAAATAACATTATACCAACTAAATGCTCACTATTTGGTGAGGAAGAAGACGAGGAATGAGCTCAAGGATATTGACTTATTATTATATGTTTACACACATAATAATACCAAAACCCTCACGTTGAATTTATATCACCCATGGAGGATGGAGTGTCTTGTAAAGAACACTAATAAAATCCTAAAGTATTGGTAAGAATAAGGTGTTTTGCTTAACTAGTTCACTAGTAGGTCCTATACATATATTTACTTAGGTCTTAGGGGATCTATCTAGAAGTTTTAGTTCTCAATTAGCTCTCATCTTTTGTCATTTATTTACATCTTGTCTTAGGTAACATAATAATTATAAAGTTAGTTGTCTAATTGTATAATATTAAGACACATGTCACAATTGTGTCTAATCCTACTTATCAAAATTTCCTATATAATTGAGACATCATATGTACATTGTCTGATGTAGTATCCAATATTAAATAAATTCAACCTTGCATCCATAATCAAGAACGCTATTCAAGTGATGTTCTCCTATGGAAGATTTTTTTCTTGTAGGTAAAATTGAGGTGTCAGCAGTTCACCATCAAATCCTACATGGTGTACATTGGTTTTAGCTCTGCATACTCCTTCTCAAATATGATATAATCAAGCTTGAGATTTTGTTGGGAGCACAATGGTGCAAATTGGACCTCAACATTGAGGGTTCTTTTTTTAGCTTTGTATTGCAAATTAATTTTGGATCATACTGGTGCAAATGCTCACCATTTAGTTTGGAGTGTCCAAAAAGTTCAGATTTGGGTTCCATTTAACACAATTTGGCTACTATATGATCCAACTATGATTTGAAGATTAAACATGAACAATTGTTTTTACATTTCTAGCCAAAATAGATATTTCTATTATATTCAAAAGGCCCCAAAACCACCAACTTCAAATAAAATTTATCCATTCTTATTTAATTTGATTTTTTGCAAATTTTTATCTTGCTACAATTGTCACTATTACAGCCAAAATTCAACCTCTTTTTCAAAATTCAAACTTGCGATTTGAAGTAAGATCTTTCTTTTTAACTCTCAGGTTAAAAAAAAATTGCATTATGGAGAAGGTATTGAAGAGCTCAATCGGGATATTGATGCACTTTTTCAAGATTAAGTTGCAAGTATATTTTATTCATATTTATTTAATTTGCATTCTAGAGATTACTTGGACATTCTAGCACTTGTGAAGGTTTTGTACTGATCAAATCACTTCATTTCAACCCATTTTATGATTATGTCTCTAATCTTATCATATGATAAATTTATCACTATTCCAATAATGGGTTATGCAACTCATCCTTCAATAATCATTTTGACTCAGGATAATTATGAGTCTTGAGAAATATACATCTTGACATATTATTGGTGGCTATTTTTTTTTCCTCATCTTTATGGATCATCCTTGACCTGGACATATAATGGAAGAAATCAATTTGAGGTAATAACATGATTATATCAAAGGATTGATTGGTACAAGTATCAGGCAACAATCTTTAGAGACGCCTACAATTGTATATCTAGAATCAGGTGCCCTCACCCAATTTAGACCAAGATGTGGAAAATATATGAAGATCCAAAATAATCCTCTATTTCTAGATGTTATTTCATCATATCACCTCATTCCATTTGGTGATGTTGGTAATATACCCTTTAATAATGATACCATAGAGGATCTTGAATATGATGCAACATGTCAGTCTCTCGATTATCAAAATACATCTCTTGCAACTCTCACTTCTCCAATTGATATCACACTTCAATATTTTGGTGTACCAACTTTGTGGGATGACTACTTGGGTATTCGAGCACCAACTTGAGGGGGTAATATCTCATTTTTTATGATATTCATGGTACAATTGTTTTCACATCATATTTTTATTTAGAACTTGTTCAACATCCATTAACACTTTATCTTACTTTTCACCTTCTATTTCGATTAAGCATGTACACGATTGGATTGTGGCATCATCATCTTCCATGGACAAGGAGACATTTGAGAAGAAATAAGAAACAATCAAAATACATACACATTCTTCTTCCTACCAATTCCTATCTAGAATGGGAATAATTCATGCATTTATACTTGGTCTATCTTCTTCCCAAATGGAGAAATGTTGTTTGTAAACACTGAATCATGATTTATCTTCAAGCATTTACCATTTCTAGAGGAAATTATACATTATTTTCTTCCTATGGAGGGTAACTAATTGTATTCTTGTGATTGATCTCATTCATAGGGGATCATGTGTTCTCCATCCATCACTTATTCATACTTATTTGCATCGTTTATGTCTTTTGGAGAGAAATTATGTTCCACAAGGTGTTATCCTTTTTTCTCTTTGTACGAGAAACATCACATTTGTAATGAGTATCTAATATGGCCTAGAAGTTGGGACCCATAATAATCTTCATCATTGCATAATTTGCATGAATACTACTCCCTAAGTTCACTAATAGATTACTTAAGTCCTAGGGAATCTTTCTAGAAGTTGTAGTTGTCAACTAGATCTTAACTTTTGGATTTTGTTTACTCCTTTCCCTCAATCATAAAATAATTATCAAGTTAAATGTATGATTGTATAGGATTAAGACATGTTTCACAATCTTAAATAATCCCACTTATCAAACTCACCTCTATAAGCAATGCATCATATGTACATCATGTGACATAGTATCCAATACTCATTCTTTTCAATGTCTCATTTCTAATCAATTCTTGTTATTCTCTCTTGTGGAAGGTTATTTTTATTTTGCAAGTGATCTTAGGGTGTGGGGAGTTCACAATAAACTCCTACAAAAAGTGTTGGAATTAAAGGAGGATAACTCATTAGCAACAGAAGTAGGATCTAAGTAGTAGGATATGGAATTCTAGGAGAGTTAGGGGGGAACAATATTATCTAGAGGTCCACATTTTCTTTTGGAGGAAAATTGGAACATATTTTATCCATACAAGAAGCACTAATAACATATTGGTTAAAAATTGGAGGTAAGAGTAGAATAAAGATGTCCTTAAGGATTGATAAGAACATGCACCATGGTTATGTTATTTGAAAATATTTGAAGGCAATCTCATAAACCAAAAAGGTATAAGATTTATCGGTGTGCACAAAAACTACAATTACTATTAGATGATACAAGTGACATCTCTCATCACATGGATTTATTGTTGACCTAAGAGAATTTTATATGCTAACCATCCAAGCATAACATGGAATAATATGTCATGTGTAACAAGCCAATAAATTGGGGGGAGATTTAGAGCCACAAGTCTCAAAAAATATTACCACATCCTCAAGTTTGTACCTTAAGATTTTGCAAATGAGAGGTGTCAAATTTTATGTTGTATAGGAAACCTATGCTACATTTTATTTTTAAAAAGTTGAAATAATGCAAAGCTACAAAAGAAATACAAAGAGTGGAAAGGGCTTCTATAACAACTCTCACAAAAACAACAAAAGGAAATTGTCAACTAAATAGCAACTGAACAAAACTACTATTTTCCTAAGCACATTTAATTTTGAATCTATGATAGCTCTGTTGACATAAGGTTAGTTGTCATTGGTAAAATCATGAAACATATATCAATCCCACTGGAACATCGATACATCACACCGGTACTCATAATTGTGAAATGGGTAGACTAAGCATGTAAGCAATGTACTTTAACAGGTCATGCTTATACCGGTCCAGGTTTTGTTCAACCGGTTTTGGAAAATACACAAGGAATAGATTACTAACCGGATACAAATCAGACACCAATTAAGTGCATGATAATCCGAACTTGATTATGCGGAGCATTTTTTAGTTAGTCTAGAGTTAACTTTTTTAGTGGAACTTGAGTTAGCTTTATTTTTCCTGTGAGCATTTTGCGGTAAACTAAGAATCAATTTGCAATATTTTTGATCAAGGGTTTTGCATGCTTGATTGATGGGAGATTTTATAGCTTGGCAAAACTATTAGATGTATTTTTAACAATATAGTTTCTTATAAATGCAGGTCGAGAGACATGAAAGTTGTGTTGTTGAAAATCAAGAGCATAGAGCGAAGGAGAGCAGGAGAGCAGAAACTTCTGAGAAGAATCACAGTCACATAAGGTGAAAGAGAGAGAAAGATTCAATAGCCAAGAAGAGGAAAGGGTGAATAGGTATGATCTGAATCGACAGATATAGTGTCATCATAAGATCTTTGCGTTAGTTGTGAAGCATATTTAAATCCCTCAATCAGGGTGAACCCTTACAGGTTCTTTTGTATAAATCCATTTACCAGGTAACATCTTTATTGGTTTTTAAAGTCCTCTGATAAGGAGACTATCAAATCCCTTAACCAGGTAGCACTCTCACTAGTGCTTTGTAAGCCTCTAATAGTGCAACTTTATTACTGTAGTAGTGGAGTTTTCTGGGTTCTGTCCCATGGTGGCTTTTTCCTTCTAATCGAGGGTTTCCATGTATAAATGTTGTGTTGACCTGTGCATTTAATTTCTATTTGTGGGTGTTATAATATTCTTTTGACTTCTGTATTAACAATCATATCTATTTTCTTAAAATAACAAGTAGAAATTGAATTTACTAATTCACCCCCCTCTTAGTAACCGGTTAGGAATAACAATTGGTATCAGAGCCTAGGTTCTCAGGATAAGAAAGCTTAACCGCTTGAGAAAAGATCATGGATGGTTATAGGTATCAAAAGCAACTGGAGGAAGTCAATGAAATGATAGCCTCTCTTAAAAAATGACTAAGGAGGTCTCTTGCCAAGAGTAAATATTTGACTCTACAACTGAGTGAAAGTCATGAAACCATTGAGGAACTCTCTGGGTAGACTGGATCTGATGAAGCGGAAGAAGTAGTCACTGATCTCATGGAGAAGAATCTAAATCTGACTGATCAAATCTCCAACTTAAAAAGGGAGTAGGAAGGTCATGCTCTAAGGATGACTGAACTCATTGAAGCCACAAGAAAAAATGAGGATGAAATGACTGGTGCCCTAGAAGCATAGTTAACTACTGAAAGAGAAAGAAATCTGGCTGAAGATGCATTAAGAGAGAGTGATGCTCTCATATTGGAACTACATGCAGACATGCAGGGCATAAAATGCAATCATGGATGAGCACTTGCATGAAAAAGATGAAGCATGCAAAAAGATGGTTGTTGAATTGGATCAACTAAAGGAACAATTGAAAACTCTTGAAGAGAGGAACGAGAAACACAGAAGGTATAATGAAAGTTCTGAGAATCTTGATGAGCAATTGAGAGTTTAAATAAAGCACAAGGATCCCATGGGACTTGGGTACATCAGTCAAAGCAATAATGAAACTGGTGAGTCCTCTAGAGACAAGCAAGGCAAGAAGGAAAAGAAGAAACCAATAGAAGACAAAGGTAAAAAGATCTTCAAACCCTCTTGCAAACATTATGGCAAACCGGGTCATAAATCTGGATGACTGCAAAAATGCAATGGTGAAACCATTTAGTTCTAACAATTACTGTAGAAACTATTACAAGTATGGTCACAGGACCTTTGAATGCATGTCTCGCTCCAACAGTGTATCCAGTGGAAGCAGGGGAAGCTTCAAGGGTTATTGTTATGCTTGCAATAAATTTGGACACAAAGCGGAAGAATGCAAATCCAAAACAATGGCATTCAAATCTCCACCAAGACCGGTGTTCCATAATAGGAATGTAAACCAGAGCACATCCAACTGTGCTACCTGTGGACCATCAGGGCATAGGAACACTGATTTTCACTCACCTATGGACAAGGAAAGAAGGGTCAATACATGGAGAGAAACTGGAATAGCTTGTTACAACTGTAACAAGATTGGGCATCTGGCCAAGGAATGCAGGAACCGGTCAATGAACAAAGGCAAAGGACAGGTTAAACCAGTCAAGAAGAAGTTGTCCCCCAACCAAAATAATAACATGAGTAAAGAGACCAATAGGGAAGTCAAGAAGACTTGGTCCATAAAGGGGACAAAGAGTTCCGCTGAGGAGAAATCTGAGGTAAGGTCATCATCTACTTATGGTGATATCTCTTCAGCAAATTAAGCTTGAAGGCTTAAGGGGAATAGGTAGAAAGGCTACTCTTCCCAGAGGAACTGGTGAGGTGTGATCTCACTTAGTAAAGAATTGGAACCGGGAAGGAGTCACCCGTCTAACATATTAACCAGATAGGTAAGATATGTTAATGTATCAAGGTGGATATTACAACCGAAGATTTGTAAATAGGTAAAGAGTCTGTGAACCGGTTGTCAAAAGAAAGGTTAGGTAAGGGTAATTAATACAGTAATCGTTAACAAAAGTTATTGTTTTCTAATTATCATTACGACCTAAGTGTATAAAAGGGAAAGCTAATTACTCATTTCACTTTACATTGTGTTTTGTGATTATTGGTTTCAAAAGCTTGAGTAATATTTTCTTGCTGTGATTTACGATCTCTGTTGTGTGAATTTCATAAATTGTATCAAGAACTTTCTGCACATACCAGTCTAGCAATATGGAATCTTCATCTTTTGTGGTGAGCCTCATCAATGCAAATCAACTTAATAGACTTGTTTACGACATCATGGCGGCTCAAAATTGAGCAAATGATATGGTGGGATCTCTATCATCCATTCCTGGAGATGTGTTTCTAACTGAGGATGTAACAACATTCATCCACAACAAATAGGAGGAATTGGGTGAAACATTCATTCAAAGTGAATACCTCTCATTGTGTGAAGACAGTAAGCTTCAATCTAAATACGCTAAGTTGGAAGCATCAGATTTAATCAATGGAGTCAAATATCCAACTGTGTTTTGACTGGATTAGATTAGGTCAGTGCTAAGCAAGGTTCACAAACAAGGAATGTGGCTAACGAGAGGTGTGGTTACACCTATCACTAAAGAAGATTTACACAGGCTAACTGGATATAATGTTGTAGGGGAAGCTCTAACTCTAAGAACAATAGCAAATGTAGAAGTCACACAGTTGACTAAGTCCAAATACGATAGTCAAATGATGACTATGAATGATATTGAAGACAATGGTGTTTGGTTTGTTGTTGCGGTTATTGGTTACAAAGTATATCAATCGAGTAACATGAATAGCATACCTGGAGGTCTGATTCATGATGCGCATAGAATCATGCATGATAATGTGAGATACAACATTTGTGCTATGTTGAGGAGCCAAATCTTTGAAAATCTGAAGAAGCTCGGTTTGGTCAAAAAGAAATTTCTCAAATATGGGACGTTGTTGGTATGTTTGTTTTTCTATTATCAAATTTTATTTCTAGGGATAGGCAAGGTTACATGGCTAGAAGATAAACCGGTAATGGTTCAAATATGTGAGATAGTAAATAACTTGGGGAGTTGGTTCAATAAGGTTATGACCAATTATTTTGAAGCCTATCAATTAAGAATGCACAACAGGTAAAGAATTCCCTCAACAATTGTAGAAGAATACAAGGAAGAGATGTTTTTTCTAGTGAGCACTAATCATTGCATTATCCAGGCTGTTGAGCCGAGGACTGAATATGCATCATAGCTTGGGTACAAGATTACATCCAAGGTTGTCAAGGCATATGAAAATGCACTATAGGAAATCCACTTAGATCTATCTGCATACCGGTTTGGCACCTATGAGGAGATTCAATCTAATTTGAAGAAAAAGGCATCTTCTGAGGAACCTAAGAAGTGTATGTGAAGCGAACTCCCACTCTTAGGAAAAGGAAGCCAGTGGCTGAAGAACCAAATGTTCAAAGGAAGAAGGCACAACCAGCATCCACTGAACCATCACAAGGTGAGGAAATGGAGGAAACCAAAACAAAAGAAACCACTACTCTCAAAAAGAGAAAGACCAGGAAATCGGTAAAGGTTGATGCACCAAGAGGAAGGAAACCAACCATAGATGAAATGATTGAAGGATTGAAGAAAATAGGAGGAATGGGTGGATTCGAAAGAAGATATGTGCTTGCTAATGAAGAAGATAAGAGAAAGTTAGAAGAAGTTGTAGTTTAGTGTCTTCACAAGTTCAAGATCACACCCATTTAACTTCACACAACTATACCTGAAGATCTGCAAGAAATAATTGAAGATAGGTGGAAATCTTCAATAGACAAGGAAAAAGAGTTGAGAATAAGGGCTCTACTTGAAGTACAAAAGAATCTTAGCCTACAAGAGGCAACTAATCAAGTTGACTTGTACAAACAAAGTTTCAGTATCAAGAAAAGAATTGGTTAGGTCCTAATTGGAGAAGTGGATAAAGTTCATGATGAAGGGGTTTCCATATGGACGACTATTCTAAAGAAGCAACGTGCAGCTAAAGTTGAATGCCAAAAGACCACAGTACCACTAGTAAAAGACACTGGTAAAGGAAAAGACATATAGGGAGTAGAGACTTTTCTCCAAGAAAATTCTGCAACAGAACTGGTCATCATGGACATAACTGGAGACACATATGGTGGTATCACTCCACCAACCCTACTTCTTCTCTAGAAAAAGGCAAAGCTTGAACTATGACTGTAGATAATATAGTTGATGAAATTATGGATTTCGGTGAAGTGTCAAATGTTAAAAAATGGTTTAGCATTTTGGGAAATGAAGATAAGGAGAAAATTGAGATTTCTCTAGTTAGAAACCTTTTTAGATTTCAACAGAAGTCCTAGGGACTACATGCCCCACTTTCCTGCAAAATTGAATAAGAGTCTAATGACCAAATGGAGATCCAGTCTAGCCCAAAACAATTAAATAATAAGGGAAACTTTGGCAAAATTTAAACCAAATCTTGACAATGAGTCAATAAAAATGTTGATGGAAGTTGTGTCACTCAATTTGGATACAAGGGATAGGGTGGCCAAAATCATTAATTGTCAAGATAAAGATGTGTATGAAGATTCACTAGAATTTTGGCAGAAATATGAATTCAACACTCTAAAGTCTACAGGTCCATGGGATATCTCAAAAGATGAACCGGTAAAGGAGA
Source organism: Chamaecyparis obtusa (assembly GCA_027943335.1). Lineage (NCBI taxonomy): Eukaryota > Viridiplantae > Streptophyta > Pinopsida > Cupressales > Cupressaceae > Chamaecyparis > Chamaecyparis obtusa. The sequence goes on along the minus strand of BSBK01011231.1, from coordinate 985,352 downwards.
TGGTTCCACCTGAATAGTTCACAACCAGTGAACAAGTTTCCTCAGGTGAACAAGGAACCACCGGTAAAAATGAAGTTACCATTGAACAATTCATAGCCAGTGAGTAGGTCAACCTAGGTGAAGAGGTTCCAATAGATGTATCGGATACATCTATGAGGCCAGCGGAAAAAGGAACGGGGAGAGTCATCAGTAAAGATGACTGCAGAAAATAAAACATATAAAGTAGTTATTTTAAATGATCAAAAGGTTGCTGACGAACAACAACAAACAGAGCAACCACCAGAAGAAGGAGAACATCTAGAAGGAGTACATCTAGAAGAGGAAGTACATCTAGAAGAAGTGCGTCTAGAGGAGGCACTACAACAAGAAATACCTCAACAACAGGAGTTTCCTATTATAGAAGAAGAGGAGAAGCCTGCAGAAGAACCTGCACAAGAAATAAGGCAGAAGAAACCGATAGATGTTCCGAGTGCATCAACATCAAATAGAAAGCTATCATTTCCAATAGATTCTGAATCGAAAAGAGGAAAAGTTAGCTCATCTCAAGCAAGTGACATTATTGTTGACATAAGCAAAATGTCGACAAGGCCGCCGAAGGAACTCACTAAGAGAAAATAGGATATGGTTCTCTCAAGTGCAATGAATATCTTGTACAACTTTGCACCAACCTAGAAATAATTGTTATTGATCATTATCAAAAGAAAAGAATAGATATTATTCATAAATAGGTTGAAGACTCAAAGCCACTATGTCTGCAAGAATCAGAGAGCTACAACAACAAGTACAAGAAGTTGGAAGGTTAATCACAAGAACTTCTAACTTTGAAGACTTTGTGAAGGATGTAACTGAGAAAATGAACAGGACAACAAAATAGATAAAGGTTTTGACATCAAAATTTGATGCTAAGAGATCTTCTGCAATAGAGTACAGTCAGGAGCTGACAAGTCTTTCTCTCACTTTAAGGAAGGCGTCAAAAGAAAACACAAAAAAAAATCCAAGATCTTATTGGATTTCAATTATTCAATGCACCAACATTTGATCTGATGCAGACAACGACAATTGATACAGACAGACTTCTCAAGGAACCTGATTACAAGATAGTAGACGACAGAAAATATCATTGTCTCACTGCGAGCTACAAAGAATACTTTAGATAATGTAACAAGTATTTGGAAACCATTCTTAGAATATGCAAAGAAGATCTATAAAGATATCTTCAATAAGTTACAGTTGTAAAAAGTAACAACCCTTTGTCCCTTGGATGTAAAAAGGGGAAGATATAAGTACAGAGAATAGAGTAAGTGCGGAGAATAGAGAAGAGAAGACAAAAAAATATGACAGTTATCAGTGATAGGCAAAGTCTACAGGTGATGTGTTGATATGTTTTTCCACCAATGCCAAAGGGGAAGATTGTTGACATAAGGTTAGTTGTCATTGGTAAAATCATGAAACATATATCAATCCCACCAGAACATTGGTACATCACACGGGGACTCATAATTGTGAACCAGTAGACTAAGCATGTAAGCAGTGTACTTTAACCAGTCACGCCTTTACTGGTCCAAGTTTTGTCCAATGGGTTTTGGAAAACACACGGAGAATAGATGAAAAACTAGATACAACTCAAACATAGATTAAGTGCATGATAATCTGAACCAGATTATGTGGAGCATTTTTTAGTTAAACTGGAGTTGACTTTTTCAGTGGAACTGGAGTTAGCTTTGTTTTTTCTGTGAGCGTTTTGAGGTAAACTAAGAATCAGCTTGCAAGCTTTTTGATCAAGGGTTTTGCATGCTTGATTTATGGGAGAGTTTACAGCTTGGCGGAACTATGAGATGAATTTTTAATAAGATAATTTCTTATAAATAGAAGTCGAGAGACATGAAAGTTGTATTGTTGAAAATCAAGAGCATAGACCGAAAGAGAGGAGAGCAGAAACTTCTGAGAGGAATCACAGTCACATGATAAGGTGAAAGGGAGAGAAAGATTCCACAACCAAGAAGAGGAAAGGGTGAACAGGTATGATCTGAATCGACAGATATAGTGTCATCATAAGATCATTGCTTTAGTTGTGAAACATATTTAAATCCCTCAATCAGGGTGAACCCTTACAGGTTCTTTTGTATAAATCCCTTTACCGGGTAACATCTTTTTTGGTGTTTTAAGTCCTCTAATAAGGCGACTCCTAACAGGGTCAAGACCCTAATAGGTCTTCTATCAAATCCCTTAACCGAGTAGCATTCTCACCAGTGCTTTGTAAGCCTCTAATAGGGCAGCTTTATTACTGCAGTAGTGGAGTTTTGTGGGTTTTGTCCCACGGTGGTTTTTTCCTTCTAACTGAGGGTTTCCACATATAAATGTTGTGTTGACCTGTGCATTTAATTTTTTTTTGTGGGTGTTATAATATTCTTTTGACTTCTATGTTAACAAGAATATCTATTTTCTTAAAAGAACAAGTAGAAATTGAATTTACTGATTCACCCCCCCCCCCCCCCGGCCCCCCTCTCAGTAACCAGTTAGGAATAACAAGCTCACATAGCCTCACATGAATTATTGATGTGGAAGGAAGTTCAAAAGAAGAAAGAAAAGGCTTGTGTTATCACATGTAAGGGACTTGGGTATCAAACCAATTTTAGCTAGGCATTACCTTGGATAGAGATTATTTGCAAGGCTTGATGAAATATCTTCTGTGTAGAAGAAGCTTTCAATAGATCCAAAAGGGATACTTTTTCTTGTATAGATTGTTTTTGTTTTCTAACATTATATCCCTTGAAATTTCCCAAAGACAAGGGGGAGGAGAAAGTGCATAATAGTATGAGGAGGTTAAGTTAAAAGTAAAGATTTTTCCTTGTTGCATCTAGTGCCATGTTTATGACTTGTTGCATAGTAACTATGTCCAAAAAAAGTCACTTGAGTGAAAGTGGAAAGAGTGAGAGAAGTCAAAGGAGGAAGACCTTATACCACTTTTTTTTTACTAGTCTAGAAAGAGAAAATAGTAGGTAGGGGATGTGGAAGCAACATACATAACCTTTGGAGGGTGAATAGAAAGAGTAGGAACAAAATGTTGTACATTGGATGTTTGAATAAAAGAAATAAGGCGATTGTGTGTTTTCTTACATATGTCTATATATGTTCCATATGAGGATCCTTTACCATATGTGTAATGATTTACATAGTTGCAAGAAAAAGAAAAATACACAACTAATTTTTTTATAAGAGGAAACAAACATACATTTGAGTTAAAAGTGTAAAATGATCAATAAATGCATTCATCAATTCGTAGGAGGTAAACATCATAGAACATAAATTAAACAATTAAGACCGTCTCTATTTAAAGTACTATGAAAGGAAGAAGAAATAACATTTTCATTATAACAAAATGAATGCATAGGATATAAAAAGATTAAACATGGAATAGAGGATCTCTTGATTAGAAAATCTAACTTTATATAAAAGAATCACTAGTAGAAGGGGGCATATGCTAGTCATTACAAAACACAACTGATGGGTTATTGAAATAATCTGTAAAATATAGCCTTGTACCACAAGGAGGATATGTATGAGAAGGAAAAGAAGAATGTGTAAGGGATGAGAAAGAAAGAAGCAAATGTAAAAGAATCAATATTAAGCTCTATGGAAGATGTAATAGAAATAGAGAGGTAACTATGTTATGCACATCACCAATTTTCAAATAACACATTATTATAAATCGCTGAGTTAGGTAACAATAAAGAAAAATGATGTGAAGGTGTGTTAGCATCAAAAGAAGGTTACAACGAAGGAAAGATAGAAGCCATATGATAAAATAAAACAAGATAAGATTTGGACAAAGGCTAAAGTAAAAGTGAGGAGAGTGATAAAATGCTCAAATTAGGAAAGTTAAGTGTTGTGGATACTAGGTTGGGTGTTGGGAAGAGAGGATGAGGAAAGTAAGGTGTAGGGAAGGTTTGGACAAGTATTGGGAAACTAAAAAGAGGCCAGTGTAATCTTAGCAGGGTGTTATGAAAGTAAGAATGAATGGGAAGGAAGACTAATTTGATCAAGGGTATAAGACAACTAGAGTGAAGTATGAGAAAATGTGAAATGAGGAAATTAAGCGTAGAGGGAAACAAATTAAGCTTATTGTTTTGTTTCACTAATGTGTATATTAATGGTGATTATATAAACTAATTGTTGAGGGTACACCACAAACATGTGATTGTGATGGTATCAACAAGGAGAAGCAAAAGGTGGCCACAATAGGATGTGCAAGAGGGAAATAAGCTTCAAATCTAAGGATGATAGTAATCATGGGTTTATGCAAAGTTAGGATTGCTATAAGAGAGGAAATAGGTTTCTAACTACAAAATTGGAGAAACATATGATGGAAGTTAAATGAGATGAGAGTAATCACATGATAGATGCAAACAAAGTAAAAATGAAGGATGCATTATAGATCTAAGGTGAGGCAACAAAAATGCCATTAGTTAATAGTGGAAAGAAGAATTCCAAATGAGTAGAAATATAAAACAATGTGAGGAAGAAAGAGTAAGAAATTTAAATAAGATCCATGGAAGAAGAATTATTAATATACCCCAAAACTCGCAAGCTTCAAATCTACAATATTTTGCCATTATACTCTATAATGGTGATTCCTTATATTCTATGTATTTAGAGAAGGGAGATACTAAGATTTCTAAGTTGGGCATCATTAGTGTGTGAAGGAAAAGAATGGTCTTAAACACAAACCCCTACTAAGTTTTTATATGAATGATTATTAAAAATGTAATAGTAATTATGGAAGGAACAAAGTGAAAATTTTCACATTCTTGGCAAATTCGAAAAGGAGCAATAGTGTTATGAGGCACTAGTGCCTAGGTTATAAGTGCCCATGGAAATTGGTGACTTGGAAAATTTATAGATAAAATTTTATGGGGTGTCCATGGAATAATGTCTAAGGATACAATGCTTACAATATCTTTCTATGATAACTAGAATGTGTAAAACTAGGTACAACAAGACCTAGAACATAATAGGAGAACAAACACTAATATAAATATAAAATGTAAGGTGGAGATTATTAAGCATGCAATTTTCAAACTTATATGAATTTATTGTAACTCGTAGATCTAGTTTACCATATTGATAGACTTATTGCTATAGACTATATTGGCCATATTTTGGATTTGAGCTTACTTTGTTAACTCAAGTTAAAAGAAATATATTTTTGGAACTACATTTTTGGGAGTTGTTAAAAAACACCATGTTGTATTCAACTATTCATTTGCTTCATAATTTTGTACTTTCATAGATGTTTCCTATCGTGACTAGATATTTATCAGCAATTTTTAATCCATTTAGCTATTTTATCCATATCTTTTATGTTAGAAGAAAGAAACCTTCTAACAACAAAACAAATGCATTTGAAGAATACAAGCATGGGCTTTGTTCCATGCTAGTGCTCGCCTTGCCCACACACAAACCTTTGATGTCATAATACACCATCAAAATTTGCATTTGGAGTTTCACTTAATATGGGTATCATATCATTATGATTATTTCAACAATGTTGTCTTTTGATAGAGAAGCATATGTGGTTCTACAAGTTATATGTTGATGTAAGAACTATATCCACGACAAGGATATGGTTGCAAACTAAAAACACATGTTAAATTTGGTCAAACATAGTAGTTTGCAAAGCTTGCCCCAAATCATATTGATGATTTGTTTGCAACAATTCCACCTTCCAATCTAACATAATAGTGAACTTCATGCTTTCCTGAATCATTAGTAAACTTCTTGCTTGCATGCTTGAATGTAAAAACACAAAATGCAACACTTACAGTGTAGCCTATATATGTCCATGTGGTTTATAAATATGACATTATCTCCAAGTAATTTATCTAATACACTTTTTTCCTTGAAATGTGTGTGGTCCTTATTCCCTTAATCCTATAACTTTTCCCTCTAAGATTAAGGTCTCTATGCCTTTTCAATTGAAGCATGCCTAACTTTGTGTATGCCTTAGGCAAAGCCCTGATTGCTAGCAATACTAGCTTCATTTGAGTCACTTTGATCCTCCTGTACACTTTAATATTGTCTCTTCTTTTAAAATGTTGGGCAACATAACAAACGAATAGAATTTTATTTTATATGCTCTCCTCCTTGCCAAAGGAATTAGCATAAATCCATCTAATTTTTGTAGCCAACAAAGCCACATTAATTTCATCAAATTTGTAAATTGTAATAATGTGAAATTGGTATTTTCTCAAATGATTGGTGTTAATGGTAAGGTTTTTTCAATGCATGAGTGTGTAATGTTGAAGATAATTCTGTACATAAGAATGTATCTTCAGTCACTTCTATTCATTAGAATGTATATGTATTCATCTTAACAAAAGCAAATGAAATTTAACCTTTAGCTTTTGAAATAAACTAAATCTTCCACATCTAATCATCCAACCTCTACAATCTTGCTTCCATCATTTGTGCCAATATGCCACTTTTCTTCAAATTAGACGGGCTAACATATGTAGACTTTTTGTATTATGAATTATACGAAATCATATGGTTCATACTATTAATTGTATGGTATTCTAATCTGAAAAAGGCTTAGTTCAAAACGTCATTCATCCCCTTAATCTTCTCTTCAATTCTATCATGAATTTTCTTTTTCATCAACATTTATAGCCTAACATGATGGAACTGTAACATCACATGATATGATCCATATTCGCAGGGTATAGCCTCTTGAAGATGCCAACACCTTTAAGCTATATCAAGAGATGGTGATCTATCAAGCTTCGCCGAAGTGTCCTTTGAATTTCAATAACAGTATTGCCAAATTTTCAAGGCAATCACAAAATGTGTAAAGAATGAGATAGAAAATTTGTCCAATGTTTGGATAGTGTATTGAATTGTGTGTGTGTGAATATTCATGTGTGTGGCTTTGTTTGTTTCTGTGTATCTCTATGTTACTCTCAGGGAATGCATGCATATTATTGTCTTCAAATGGTCAAACAATTTACCATATATAGTTGAAAATTTTGATGAAAAAATCAGCCACGGTACGAACTAGTTTGTGGTTTTGGTCTGGTTCGCCTGTGGGTCCGAACAGGGTCTGACCCATAGAGGGGTGGTTTGAACCAAACCACGCCGAGTTCGGACCTGGGCCGACAAGGCTAGAAAACATTGAACCAGAAGTGAACTTGGTCCCATAGACAGTAAAAGTCAATGGCCAACTTGATTTTGTCTACAAATTTAATTATTTTTTAACATCCACAACCCTAAAAAGTGGATTCTAAAGGCCTATGTTGGCTTCTAACTTTCATTTGTGGTGTGCAAATAGATTATTTTCTCTTGAGCTAGAGCAGATATGTCGTTGAGTAAGGAGTTGGAAGATTGGTTTGCGGATCTTCTTAAATGTTTGTACCTCATTCCTACACCTTTGAAAGCTTACAATGAGCAGAAAAGGTAACTTCTTTTTCTATTTGAATTTGCTTTTGTTCAAGTTTTTTATTTTATTTTCATTTCTCTTTCATTGTCCATAAGATCTACCTATTTTTTTAGAATTTTTCATTCTCTTATTTTTATATTGAATGTATAAAATTTCTTGTCATGGGAAAAGGAACTACAATGGCATCTACTTCTTCCTCTTTAGGCAATACTGAACAAAGAATAGGACCCCATTCTTATTCTCATTTGTTGAAGTATGTTGATATTGCAAGACCGCTTCCAGGAGGTGGTGCATTCTGTTGGAAATGTCGAAGTTGTGATGTAGAAAGAAATAGTTTATATTATCGAGTGGTGGGCCATTTGTGTGGAATCCCTAGAAGGTGAGTCTGACGCAAGGTAGGACGCAAGAGGGGCCAAACAATGGTGCACCCTAATGATCCAAGCCTGCACCACACATGCGGAAGCAACAAACAACAACAGTGAGAGAGAGAACGCCAAATCTTTCATATATTATCATCAACGAGAACCATACATGTCGGGTTGTAAGACCTTCCCGGTTAGGGCCAAATATTACAATGAATCTCAGAAGTTCTCAAACATGCAAGGATCTATCACAAATCTTCAATCTAATGTCTACTATCTTCTATCTCTTAAAACTGACTCCTAAACTACAACCAAACATCTACATTTATACAAGAAGCTACCAAACTGAGTTGGCCTTTAGATCAACAATCAATGGAAGGAATGGTCAAATCTAGGACACGCTTCCCAATGATGGATTCCAACATTAAATCCGCGATCCAATATAAATGCACAAGTCGGCCACAACAGGAACTAAAACTAAACCCGTCGGTAAGCAAGATAATCGAGCAGCAGACAGGCAATGCCAAGCGCCAGAGAAATAACCGACCACCCAGGAGAGAACCGGCCACACTCGATAACCGAAGGAAATCGACCAACTCGGTCAAAGTAGAAACCGAGCAACACAGACAAACTCCACATTGTTTTTGGTGACACAGGATTGCCAAGGACCCAAGATGCTCCTACATCAGACACCTGGGGTTATTTTGAAATGATTCTCCGAATCATTTGGTAGGTCTGGTCCGAGCTGCATCCAACTCAGATTGTGAAATCCATGAACTGTCTTCCATCAGTCTATTCTTCCACTTAATCAGATATTTCATGTACTATTTTCCTCTTGTACTTTTGCCTACTCTTTCCTTCAAAATCTCTTTAACTTCATAATTCTACTTCTTAGGATATTTTGTCAGTACTGTTACTTCTTCATCAGGTTCATGATACTCATACAAATCAGCAATATTGAAAATTGGTGATATGTCCATGTCATCAGGTAACTCAATTTCATATGCATTTCCACTGTCAAATTTCCTCAAAATCTTGCAAGGTCCAAACTTCTTCATCTTCAACTTTCCATATGTTCCAACAGGAAACCGGTCTTTCTTCAAATGAACCATCACTTCATCACCAACATCAAAAGTTTTATGTCTTCTTGATCTATCAGCTCTGTCTTTATATTTCTGATTACTGTCTTCCAGCTTCAGCTTCACATCTTCATGCAATGTTTTCATGTACTTAGCAAATTTTACTCCTTCAGCACTTTTCTTATTCTCATCAGCAATGTCTCTCAAATCAAATATTCCTCTCAGTTGTGTGTCATTCACAATCTCAAATGGTGTCTTTCTAGTACTCCTATTCATTGAATTGTTATATGCAAACTCTGCTTGTGCTAACATAGAATCCCAATTACTCGGTGTGTCTCCAACTAAACATCTCAAAAGATTTCCCAAACTTCTATTCACAACCTCAGTTTCTCCATCGGTTTGTGGGTGAAATGTAGAACTATATTTCAATCCAGTGCCAAATTTCTTCCAAAGTGTTTTCCAAAAATATCCAACAAATTTACTATCTCGGTCAAAGATAATACTCTTCGATAATCCATGCAATCTGACAATTTCTTTAAAGAAAAGATCTGCTAAATGTACTGCATATCATGTCTTTCTACAAGGTATAAAATGTGTCATTTTAGAAAATCTATCCACAACAACAAATATTGAATCATTACCTCTTACTGTCTTCGGTAAGCCAAGAACAAAAACCATACTAATGTCAATCCAAGGTTTCTTAGGAACAGCAATCGGTGTATACAATCTAGTATTCTGACTTGCTCCTTTTGCAACTTGACAAATTCCACAACTTTTCACAAATTTCTGAACATCTTTATACAACTGTGGCCAATAGTATTTCTCCTTAAGCAAATTCCATGTTTTATCAATACCAAAATGTCCAGCCAAACCACTACTATGTTTCTCTTTTATCAGATTAGTTCTCATTACTCCTCTTGGTATACACAACTGAATACCTTTAAACAACATACCTTCCTGAATGAAATATTCATCCCATTTAGTGTCTTGTTGATCTTGAATAGGTGCTCTGCACTTTCTCCATAGCTCAAAAAAATCAGCGTCAAACTCATAAGAATCTCTCATCTCATCAAAACCATGAACTTCAATTTTCATCTCAGTCATCAAAGATCTTCTACTCAATGCATCAACAACTCGGTTAGTGACTCCACTCTTATGCTTTATCACGAAAGTATAACTCTGTAAATACTCAACCCATTTCATATGTCTCTGATTCAACTTATTCTAACTACCCAAATATTGTAAAGCCTTATGATCAGTATACAACACAAATTCACTTGGTATCAAATAATGTTTCCATTTCTTCAGTGCTTGAACAATAGCATAGAATTCTTGATTATACACAGAATATTTCCTTCTAGCATCATTCAACTTTTCACTAAAGAAAGCAACAGGTTTACCTTCTTGACTCAACACAGCTCCAATTGCACTTCCACTTGCATCACATTCTACTTGAAATACTTTACTGAAATCAGGTAATGCCAAAACAGGTAATTCAGCAACCTTCTGCTTCAGAGTCTCAAAACTTTTGTCAGCTCCATGTGTCCACTTGAATTCTCTTTTGTCTCCTCTCATAGTCTCAGTCATAGCATTACAAATTGAACTGAAATTCCTTATGAACTTTCAGTAAAAACTTGCCAAACCATGAAATGATCTTACCTCACTAGCATTCACAAGTGTAGGCCAATTCAAAATAGCTTCAACCTTTTTAGGATCCATCTTCAAACCATCAACTGAAATAACAAATCCCAAATACACAATCTCTTCTTTCATGAATGAACACTTTTCAGATTTATCAACTTCTCATCTTTCAATCTCTGCAAAACTTGTCTAACATGCAACAAATGTTCTTCTCTGGTCTTATTGAATATCAAAATATCATCAAGATATACAATCACAAACTTACCCAAGAATTTCTTCAAAACTTCATTCATCAGCCTCATAAAAGTACTCGATGCATTAGTTAAACCAAAAGGCATAACCAACCACTCATACAAACCTTCATTTGTCTTGAAAGCAGTCTTCCATTCATCACGTTCTCTGATTCTGATATGAGGATACCCACTTTTCAAATCAATCTTTGTGAAATATTTTTCTCCAGTCAAACTGTCCATTATGTCATCCATTCTCGGTATAGGAAACTTATACTTCACTGTTATCTTGTTGATTGCTCTAGAATCAGTACACATTCTCCATTCTCCATTCTTCTTCGGTGCCAATACAGCAGGTACTGCACAAAGAATCAAACTTTCTCTGATCAAACCTTTCTCCAGCAACTCTTGAATCTGTCGGTTCAATTCCCGATTCTCGGTAGGTGTCAACCGATTGTAAGATTTCACAAATGTGCAAATCCACAAAAAACCAAGATCACCTGCAAGCAAAATACTAGAAGCTGGAGCGAAAACCTGAGAGAGAGAGAGAGCTAGGGTTTTGAGAATCTCAGCGGAGTGAGAGCAAAATTGTATTTCTCAAAAGTATGAACAATAATTACAAAAAGCGGCTTATAAGGTGAGAAACCCTAAAGCCGGAGAAAGCTAGGTTTGTGCATTTAATAATTAATAAACATATTAATTATTATGCACCTAAATGACAAGCTTAAGTGAAAAAAGAATAATAGTGACCTTTAATAATTAAATCAGATAGACTTAATTATAAAGGTAAATATACTATTACTCTAACACCCCCCCTTAAGCGAAGCTCAGGAGGAAACTAACCTAGCACAGCTAAGAAAGCAGGAAAATGGGTCCCGGCAACAAGGCCTGATCAGGTACCCAACAACAAAGAAATCTCTGTGAACCGGGGAAATAGAGAAAACCCAGTGGGAAAAACCCTACCCCAAAAAGAGATACAACAACATGCTGAAAAGAAACATGAAGGAAGGAAGGACTCAACAAGAACCCCCAAGGACAACTTCCGTCACCCCAAGCATAGAACGCAACTGAAGATAGCGCGGAGATGCAAAGGGTTTGGTGAAGATGTCAGCAACCTGCGCGTCAGTGGGAATGTACTCCAAAGTGAGAACACCATCCTGAATCTGCTGACGGATGAAATGCATATGAAGCTCAATGTGTTTAGTGCGCTGATGCTCCACCGGGTTGCGGGAAATGTGAATAGCACTCTGATTATCGCACCACAGAACAGTGGGATGATCAGGAGGAAAACCAAACTCAGTCATCAACTGCCGAAGCCATAAAATCTCCTGACTAGCATGAACTGCCGCTCTGTACTCAGCCTCTGTAGATGAAAGTGCTCGAGCGTTCTGCTTCTTGCACGACCATGTGATAGGACCAGAGCCAAGACAAAAAACAAAGCCAGAAGTAGACTTCCGATCATCAACATCACCAGCCCAATCTGAGTCAGTGTAGCCAACAATGTGAGGAGCCCCTGATGTGTAGTGAATGCCATACATAAGTGTGCCCTGAATGTATCTCAAAATACGCTTGGCAGCTTGCCAATGACTCTCATGAGGCTTATGTGAGAACCGAGAGACAAGACCAACTGCAAAGGAGAGATCAGGATGAGTGTGTGTCAGGTATAACAAACTGCCAACCAACTGCCGATACAAAGTAGCATCCACTGAAGGCGTGGTGCAAGAGGTAGACAAAGTAACACCCGACTGAAAAGGTGTGGGAGCAGGCTTGCAATCAAGCATATCAAAGCGCTGAAGCATGTCAAGAGCATACTTCTGCTGGTAAACAAAAATCCCAGTAGGTGACTGCACAATCTGTAGACCCAGAAAGAAGTGTAAAAGACCAAGGTCTGTCATCTCAAACTGCTCCATCAATGCGCACTGAACATCCTGAATCATAGAAGATGAGCTACCTGTGATGAGAAGATCATCAACATATAGCACAAGTATCAAAACCTCATCCTCAAGACGCTGAATGTAGACTGTAGGATCGGAATGACAGCGTGTGAATCCTGTAGAAAGCAGAAAAGAGTCCATCTTCTCATACCAAGCCCGAGGGGCCTGTTTGAGACCATATAAAGAATGCCGAAGTCTGCAAACCAAGGAGGAATCCTGCACAAATCCCTGAGGCTGCTCCATGTAAATCTCCTCACTAAGATCACCGTGCAAGAAAGCACTCTTCACATCCATCTGAAAAATGGGCCATCCCTGAGAAGCTGCGAGGGATAAGACAAGGCGAATAGAGTTCATCTTGGCGACAGGGGCAAATGTCTCAGTGTAATCAATACCCTCAACCTGTGAAAAACCCTTCGCAACAAGGCGTGCCTTGTACTTATCAATAGAACCATCAGCAGCAAACTTAGTACGATACAACCACTTGCATCGCACTAACTTTCTTCCCTTAGGAAGCGAACAAAGATCCCAAGTATGATTCTTCATCAAAGAAGAATACTCCTCCTCCATAGCACTGTCCCACTCAGTATGTCCTGTCGCTGCCCCAAATGTCTGAGGATCACCACAAATAGCATGACTCAGAAGACTGGAACCTGCAATATGAGACCGGGTGCGACGAGAGGTGGAAGGGTCACCAGCCAGAGATCTTGCAGCATCAACTGTAACACGAGCCCATCTAGGCATCTGTGGAGGATCCTGTGGTGGAGGTAAATGGGGATCACCAAGATCATCATCCTCATCATCCTGAAACACAACTGGAAGAGATGAGGGAGTAGTGGTGAGTGAAGTAGACTCTGGAAGCGGGGTATCTACTGCAGGAAGGCGCTCATCAAACTGGACATCCCGTCGAAACAGGACCTCTCTGGAATCAGGATCAAACAACCTATATGCCTTAACATCCTCGCAGTAGCCAACAAAAATGAGGTGTCAGCTCTTCCGCTCCATCGCTTTCCTCTGAGCGTCAGGCACAAATGCCCATGCTTCACTACCAAAAACTCGAAATGAAGATACATCAGGCTTGACATGAGACCAAGCCTCCTCAGGAGTCATATGTCGAACTGCCTTGTGAGGCATCCGATTCTGAATATAGTTGGCACAATTGACTGCCTCTGCCCAAAAGGACGAATCCATGGACCTGGACTGTATCATACAATTAGCCATCTCCCGAAGTGTTCTGTTCTTTCTCTCTGCCACACCATTTTGCTGAGGGGTGTAGGGCACTGAAAACTGATGCTGAAGACCATGTTCAGAGCAAAAATCCCGGAAAGCCTGGTTCACATACTCCCCCCCATTATCTGTGCGTATCCGGCGAATAGAAAGACCAGATTGCTTCTCCACAAATGTCTTAAAGACTCGAAATGAATCAAAGACATCAGACTTGTACTTCAAAAAGTACACCCATGTGCGCCTGGAGAAGTCATCAATAAATGTGAGCACATATCTGGCACCAGAAAAAGGAGTAGGAAAGGACATGAGGTCACTGTGAATCAACTCCAATGGTGCCAAAGCACGAGTAGCTCGTCCCTGAGGAAAAGGATCCCTATGTTGTTTGCCAAGAACACAACCCTGACAAACCCCATCAGTGCAAGTAATCTGTGGAAGCCCAAGAACAAGTGCCTGTGTGCTCATCTGCTGAAGATATCTATAATTGACATGGCCCAAACGCTCATGCCAAAGTCTACTCACTGAATCTGCATGTGCTATAAGACAGGAACCTGTGCCAGCGGAAGACTCAAATCCATCAAATCTGTATAGGCGGGATGCAGTGTCAACACTCCCAGCAGCCACAATCATCTCAGTATCATGTAAGTCCCGAATAACCACATCATGTGGTGAGAACTCAACTGTCTTACCAGAGCCAGAGTGGCAAATCTGATAGATAGACAGAAGGTTCGTCGAAATGTCGGGGACAAAAAGAACATCCTGAAGAGAACCCCCAGCTAATGCAACTGAACCAGAACCCAAAACAGAAAGATGAGATGAGTTCCCAACAGCAATCTGCGAAGTAGCGCAAGGAGCAATTGAGGTGACCAACTGCTGAGTGTGAGTCATGTGGTGAGAAGCACCGGAATCAAGAATCCAGGTGGGCCCAGAAGTCATAGCTCGTGCAGTAAGAGCATGACCTTTCCCTGCAGGGGAGGAGGTGGACGGGGGAGCTGAAATGTGATGCTCCTGCATGGCTTCCTCTAAAGCCTCCAAACGTTTCCAACACCTGGAAACGGGATGTCCATCCTTTCCACAAAAGCTACAGGTCTCAATTGATTTCTTCTTAGTCTTGGAGGTAGACTCAGTAGACTTCGAAGAAGATTTACCCTTAGAAGGGTTCGCTGGAGGTTTGGAATCATTTTTCTGTGCAGGTTTGGAGGAAGACTCATTGCCTGCGGAATCTTTCTTCGGTTTGCCTTTCTGTTTTGGTTTCCCCTGTGAAGACTGAGCAACCAACGCTTGGCTAGAAGAGCCAGAAGCATCCATCTGTTGGATCTTTGCCTGTTCCCGTGTCAACCGATCACAGAATGTCTCAAAAGAAGGCATGGTGTGCCTAGCACCCAAAGCATCCATGGTGGAGTAGAAAGTGGAAGAAAAGATCTGATACTGTCCTCGCAACTTTGAGAGTATCAAGAAGATACACTCATCATCTGTCTTTGTTTTCCCACATCCCTGCAAAACTGAACGCAGAGACTTGAACTTCATCAAGAAGTCCTCAATGGTGGGAAAGATGGTAGGAGTCAAAGTAGTCAACTCTGCATCAAGCTGAAGTGCCCTGAACTCATTAACTGTGCCAAACAAATCGGAAAACTTGCCCCAAATGGCCCTAGGAGTGGTCAAACCTTCCAAGTGAAAGAGGAGACTGTCGGAGATGTTCAGTGCAATCAAGCCCATGGCTTCATCCATCTTATTTCTGTGCTGAAGAATCTCAAAGGGACGTTGCAGGACAGGTTGGTTCTCATCCAGACATGACCATAAGCCACGTGACATAAGAAGTCTGGTCATGTGTGCTTTCCAGGTATGATAATTATGCGGTGTCAGCCGGGCCACAGAGGGATCCGACATTGAGAGAAGAAGAAGACAGAAGTAGAAGGGTCTTTTCTGAAGTAAATTACAGAAAGGAAAAACACCCTCCACAATGTATAAATCAAACCCCCGTACAGCAAATGACTGAAAGCACAAAAAATGAGGAGAAAACCTGGACTCCAGATGCAGAGAAGGAGGAAAGGAGAAGCCTTGACTTTGACGCTAAAAAAGAGAACTCAAATAGCTGAATCAGCAAACCAAACCAGCATCATTGCGTCCGTCTCGAAAAGACCTTTCCGGCGATATATCATATGTCGATTTTCGAGTCCGTATGAACCCTGTAGGAGCAAAAACGCCCAAGTACCCCCAAATGTAAGCTCTCTGGAAAAAACCAGGGACGGCAAAAAATTTGACGGCCGTATGACCGTCACTGGGCCGTCGCTGACGTCAGCATGACGTCATAACCGTATTGTCGGAAAAAAATTTTAAAAACGCCGGAAAAAAAATCCGGCAGATGACGTCAGATGACATCACCTGCGTCTGCCTCGGGTGGCGGGCCGGTGGCTGGAAAGCGGCTCCACCGGCTGCGGTGGCGCCCGGGCGGAGCGGAGGTGGGGCCTGGGCGGAGCGCGGGTGGCGGCCGGGCGGTGGCAGGGCGGTGGCTGGCCGCGGCGGCGCGGCGGCGGCGCGCTGCCCGGCGGCGCGCTGCGGGTGGCGCGGTGGCGGTGCGCTGGCGGCGCGCTGTGTTTTTTAAAAAAAAACCTTTTTTTTTGCATTTTTCGAGATTTTTTTCTCGATTTTCGAGCCGTACGGCCCTGGTAGGGCAAATTTTTTTCCCTGTGGTCACGGGGGCCAAACTGAGTCGAGTTTTATATGATTTCGACTCTCCCGGACCTTCTGAACGCAATGGCGGAGTCCGTTTCTGCTCAATCTGCTCCAGAAGATCGTGCCTCCTTCAAAGTGACAGAAAACCCCAGAAACAAGCTGTGGCTGTCGTCTTCGAATCCAGGCTCCAAGAACTTCAACCTCGGCAGCGGCAGGGAGGCTCTGATACCATGTAAGATTTCACAAATGTGCAAATCCACAAAAAACCAAGATCAACTGCAAGCAAAATACCAGAAGCTGGAGCGAAAACCTGAGAGAGAGAGAGAGCTAGGGTTTTGAGAATCTCAGCGGAGTGAGAGCAAAATTGTATTTCTAAAAAGTATGAACAATAATTACAAAAAGCGGCTTATAAGGTGAGAAACCCTAAAGCCGGAGAAAGCTAGGTTTGTGCATTTAATAATTAATAAACATATTAATTATTATGCACCTAAATGACAAGCTTAAGTGAAAAAAGAATAATAGTGACCTTTAATAATTAAATCAGATAGACTTAATTATAAAGGTAAATATACTATTACTCTAACACCGATGAGGTGCCTTATTTGGTAAACTAGCTCCAGAGATTAGGTCCATACAATGATCAATGCTTCTTTTCGGTGGCAAACCATCAGGTACATTATCAAAAATGATATCACTGTACTCGGTGAGTAACTTATCAATCTCCTCAGGGACATTATCCTCTGTTTTCTTACTCGGCTTATTAGAAATCACAGCAAAACATACATCATTCCTCTTCAAAGAGTTAACAAACTTTCTTCCTTCCATCAAACAAACTTTCACAGATGTGCAAACATTACTAATAGGTTCTTCCATCAATGGTAACAAGATTTGTTTCTTTCCATCAGCCACAATAGTATACTTATGCAATCTCCAATCATATATAGCATGTCTATCATATTGCCAAGGTCTACCCAACAAAATATGACAACAATCCATAGGCATGATATCACACAACACCTTATCATAATACTTTCCAATTTTCAAATTTACATAACATTGTTCACTTACCAGGAGTGTATGCTCATCTTTGATCCATGAAATCGGATAGGGCTTCGGATGTACCAACCTTTCCAATTGCAATTTTGTGACCATCTCTTCAGATGTCAGATTCTTCGAGCTACCACTGTCAATGATTACCTTCCAAACTTTGTCAAAAACTCTACATCTGGTCTTGAACAAACTTTTCCTTACCGGATCTTCCCTCTTGATTTCATTCCACAGTGCTCTCCTTACCATCAAGTTATTTTCTCTTTCGGGTTCATTCGGTGACTCTTCTTTCACCAAAGCATTTCTACTGCTACCAGCCTTCTTACTAGCCTGTGTACATTCAAAAGATCTATGTCCTTCTCCACAATTATAACAAATTCTTCAGAAACTTCTCTGCCATAACCACCTCGGTAGTTACCGCCTCTGCCTCTAGAACTTTCACCTCTCCACTCGGTCTTGCCTTTGTCCAGATTTGTCTTTTCTAGCTCAAATCTACCATTTTCACCATTAGATCTACCTCTTCCTCTAGGGAATCTACCACCTTGACCTCTCTGTCTTTGCTCATGTCTCTTGTTCAATTTCTCCTCTGCCTTCAAAGCAAATTGATAAGCCTCTTCAATGTTCTCCAACTTGACCATACTAATTTCCTCTTGGATGGAAACTCTCAAGCCATTCAGGTATCTGCCAATTCTTTCCACATCATCTTCATTATGTCCAGATCTGATATCTAATCTATAGAATTCCTCAGTATACTCTTTTACCGAGCTATCCTTCTGTCTCAAACTTTGCATTCGCCGAATTAAGTTAATCTATTAATCACAAGGTAAGAACTTTCCTTTCAATTTATTGACCATTTTACTCCATACCTTGATTTTGTCTTTGCCTTTCCTTTTTCTATCCAGTTGCAGATGCTCCCACCATAAGGATGCATGACTTTTCAACTTTGTGCTTGCAATCTTCACCTTCTTATCCTCAGGAATGTTTTCATATTCAAAATATTTTTCCATCTCGGTGATCCAATCCACCAATTCATCAGAATCTAGTTTTCCATCATACTCTAGAGGATTGAAATGTGGTGTCGACTTCAAACTTGTCAAAGCCTTAAAAAATCTTTCTTCGCCTTGATCCATAACAAGAGCAAGTTTTGCATTCACCTGTTCTTTTTCAACTTCATCATCACTGACATCTTCAAGATGTCTGCCTCTTCTTTGGGTTGTTTCTACTGCTTCTAACCTAGCAGCAATCTGTCTTAGCATATCTGCCAATCCTGGATCTGCATTTCGCCTCCCACGAACCATCTTGACAACCCTTTGCAATTGCAGGTCAGATCACAATCTGCTACCCCACAACAATCGACTAGGGCTTCAAGAGGAACCTACAAACCTAGATCCGCAAACCTAGATCAAGATCTCACCTCGCTCTAATACCACCTAACGAAAGGCAGAACGCAAGAGGGGCCAAACAATGGCGCACCCTAATGATCCAAGTCTTCACCACACGTGGAAGCAACAAACAACAACAGTGAGTGAGAGAATGTCAGATCTTTCATATACTATCATCAACGAGAACCATACATGTCCGGCTATAAGGCCTTCCCAGTTAGGGCCAGATATTACAATGAATCTCAGAAGTCCTCAAACATGCGAGGATCTGTCACAAATCTCCAATCTAATGTCTACTATCTTCTATCTCCTAAAACTGACTCCTAAACTACAACCAAACATCTACATTTATACAAGAAGCTACCAAATTGAGTCGGCCTTCAGATCCACAATCAATGGAAGGAACGGTCAAATCTGGGACCACACGCTTCCCAATGATGGATTCCAACATTAAATCCACAATCCAATATAAATGCACAAGTCGGCTACAACAAGAACTAAAACTAAACCCGTTGGTAAGCAAGATAACCGAGCAGCAGACAGGCAATGCCGAGCGCCAGAGAACTAACCGACCGCCCAGAAGAGAACCGACCACACTCAGTAACCGAAGGAAACCAACCAACTCCGTCAAAGCAGAAACCGAGCAACACAGTCAAACTCCAAATAATTTTTGGTGACACAGGATTGCCAAGGACCCGAGATGCTCCTGCATCAGAGTCACAAAATGTCTTGAAAAAAAAGGTGACCCTATACCAAATGAAATTGTATTAAATATATTGCGGAGCATGAAGCAGTAGAAGAGAGAAATGCACATAGACAAAATACAACCATTAGCTTTAAAAGTTTTTTTAAAAGCAAAGGGAATGCAACCCCCCTCTACAAATATTGTGATAGAAGACCACTCTTTTTATATTACCTCAGATGACCCTCATACTGAAATAGAAGCGCATGTTAGGCGCAAAAGAAAGAGACCATTGGAAACTGCATTTCAAAATAAGAGTCGGGAAATTACTGGCACTGATGTGGCAAGATGCTTATATGCAAACGGGTTACCTTTTAGTGTTGTTTGTTCTCCATACTGGAAGATGTTGAAAACTGCCAAATGGAGCTCCAAGAGGGTATAAGGGCCCCAATTATGAGAGAGTAAGAACCACCTTGTTGGATAGAGAGGTCAAGGGGATTAATGATGTAATGAAGCCCATAAGGGATTCATGGATTGAGATGGTGGTATCAATTGTTCCAAATGGATAGAAAGATGCAAGAAATCATCCCTTGATCAATGTCATGGCGGTGTCCCCTAAAGGGGCAATGTTTTTTAAATATGTGGATTATGGGGGGCAAGTAAAAAATGGGTCATTTATTATTGATATTCTCATTTTCGCCATTAAACAAGAGGGAACTAGAAATGTTGTCCAAGTCATAATGGGCAATGTAAAGAATTGTAGAGTTGTTGGTTTGTTGGTTGAAGAGTAATAATAGCATATCTTTTAGACACCTTGTGCGGTCCATTCACTCAATCTTATGCTACAAAATATTGGGAACAAAATTGGGTGGATCAAAGAGGTATATGAAGAGGTTGAAGACATCTAGATGTTTGTCACAAACTGCCACATGACTCAAAGAATTTTCAGATTATTCTCACATTTGGAGCTATTGAAGGTAAGTGAACTTGAACTTGAAGTAGTAATTTAATTTTAAAAAATAAAATTAGTATTTTACAATTTCTGATTTTTTAAATTTGATTGTGTAATGTAATTTTTTTTAAGTATGTCTCTAATAATTGTATTGTTTTTGCTCTAATTTATGTTACAAGTTGCTGAGATCCATTTTGCATCAAACTTAATAGTCTTGAGATGACTTGTGCAAGTGAAAGTGACACTTTACAATATGGTGATCAACAATAATTGGCCTATATGAAGGAAAAGCAACACTAACATGGATAGGCCTTGGCTTGGAGAGGTTTGTGATGGCATAGACTCAATGCTTGAGAAAATCAAGCGGATTGTAAATAAAAAAGTGCAAGGTCCCCAGGAGACCTTCAAACAATTGGAAGTAATTATTGCAAAACGATGGAACAAGATGATCAATCTTCATTTGTTTGCCTATGCACTGACGCCCAAATATTATAGCACCCAACATACTGATCTACGAGGGAGATTGCCACCATATAAAGATTTAGAAGTGTTTGATGTGTACAAGGAAGCATTTGAAAGACTTTCCTAGTGATGATATGCGAGATTTGATTACGGATGAGTTCATAGAGTTTGTGAATGCAAGAGGTCTAAGCAACGATGCTTTTCATCATCGGGTTAGGAAGGAGGCTCATAGTTGGTGGTACCTCCATTGCCAAAGATTCCAAACGTTGCAACCCCTTGCAATCAAAATTATATCACAAGTTTTATTTAAAAAACTTTAGTTTACTTTGTCTTCAAAAGACTAATAATTTTATTTTAATTGTTTACTTTGGCTTGTCTTCATAGGTTGCTAGTTCATCTACATCAAAAAGAAATTGGAGCACATATTCTTTCATCCACTCTGTAAAGCACAATAGGTTGCAATCAAAAAGAGCGAAGAACTTGGTATACGTGCATTGCAGCTTGTGTTTTGTCTCACAAGAATAAAGAATACAAAGGAGAGACGAAGAGGTGGGATATAAATGCAAAGCTTGCGGACTTGGATGCTTCCACTTAGCTTGCACTTGATGAATTTGAAATTTTTGACACCAATAATATTATTGGTGAGGCTGATCCCATTGGCCTTAGCTCTGTTTGTGAATCAACTAATGTCAATGCAAAAGAAGAAGAAGAAGAAGAAGAAGAAGAAGGAGATCAATAAATTTGTAATTCATTAGTTGAACTTGAAACAATGATACTTGAACTTGATGTTATGATTTATCACTTGACATTTTAATGTTTTGAATCTTTGATGTTGAACTTGAATTATATGATGCTATGTTGGTATGATCATGATTCATGATACTATGATTACAAGTTTATGATGTTTTTGTTGTTTAAATGTTTTTATGATACTATGTGACATTCTAATATTAACTATGTGACATTCTATATATATATATATATACACCCAAACCCCTTTTCGAAATTTTTTCGAACCCGAACCCGAACCCGAACCCGAACCAGCAACTTAGAAAAAATGCATAATAGGTTGTTCTTTTATTATCTTATTGAGTTTGTGTATTTAAGCTTTCAAAGCAGTTTACAGTAGATCAGTGATGTGTCAAAAACCTAGTTAGCCACATTGCCTTACACCCAGCACACACTTTTTTGCTGCCTTGAATTTCAAGACTGTTATCTGAGACCTTCAGGAATTGTCTATGGAATCTGTTTTCCCTTGCATTGTTTGCTACATGTTTCTGTATTTTTCTTGGGATGAGTCCCTGCATCCCTTCGTCCTCTTTCCATTAAATCTCTTTCAGTCCCATGGACGGTGGTCTTCCATGGACATTAATACATAGTAAATTAAATATAAAAGGGCAAAAAATGATTGGGACAGATGTGCCACATTAATTGTTGTGATTCTTGATTGTATGATGTTTCATACAGCCAGTTTAATCACATGCCCTTTTATCCAATTCATTAATCCGGTCATCTATATATATCTCCGTGGTGCTAATATTCATCATTGGGACCATTCTTAGAAGTGATTTTGGATTAAGATGCCGTCTTGAAATTAAGCCAGTTGATATAAGCTTTCCTATAACTTGAACTCCAATTTTTACTTTATTTTTGGTACGGTGCTAGCATTCAGCTAGATGTTTTCCCCTGCTATACACTAGGCCTAAGTAACTTCAAACTTACCATAATCAAGATATTTCCTAACTTAACCAACTATGAAAGTGAATAGCATAAGCCAATGAAGAAAAATTATCTTGAAGATTCCAAAATGATATGCTTGATGCAGACTCAATATTTATATAGCTCAGCCACTTAAATCAGCCATGACAATAAGTGTCCTCATATTAGTGATGAAAATAAATGGCACAACTCCATGTATGTCAAAAAACTAAGATATGGGGACAAGTTAAAGGGATTCTCATTTGTGTTTGATATTCAAGCCAACAAAACAGCCCACTGCAATGGCCAAATTCTTAAAGAAAGGTTGGTAATAACTACAAGAACAAAAATCAAAATAGTATTGGTGATCAGCAAAAGGGCAGAATTTTTTTCCCTCGAAATCCAATCATAACAATCTTTGTGATGAAGGAAGAAGACATTCATATGCCTGCACCATTCGAGCTGAGATATGAAGCTTGTAGCGGACAGCAAGCTTTGGATTCGCCAAATCAAGAATATCTGCATGCAAACTGCAATGCAACAGACATACGGTAACTCGTTAATGAGATCACAAGCTTTCCCATAGACACTAAGCCAATTTCTGAGCGTAATTAGATTCTGTAAAAAGAAACAGTCTAAAAGTAAAAGTCATAAAGATAACTCTAGAATATAACACAAACCTTTGCCATTCACCAGATTCCTTCGCATGCCTCTCTGTTACCTTATACAAGCGGTCAAGTGTATAAAGGATCATTCCAAAAATCCACAAAGCATTTTTCTCCTGTCACTCGTGCCATGTCACCAATTAGTTACTTCAGAAACATTTAAGGGCCACAAGAATAATATTTTAGTATGCATGGAGAATGAAATATAGAGAAAACTCATTATCTTCTGTTAAAGTTAAGGAACACAATACACATTTACTGGCACAAAACAATAATCCAAATGTGCAAAATGGTAATTTTAGCTGAATAGGAATTTACAGCTAGACAGTGCTAGAAATTAGTTAAAACAGAATCCTTGCAAAATCAAGACCATTTGCCTAGTGAGATCACTTGCCAATACAGAAAATAATGGAATTATTGGAATATGGATAATGCGCAAGAGACTAACCATAGTGTTTACATAGACACCAATCAATATGCCAAAATCCATATAAGGGTTCTGCTAACTAAAAGTCTATAGCTAGAAATATGTAAAGAGTCAGAAACTCGTTTTCCTTGAATAGTCAAGATAAAGAAGTATGTAAATAACTCCCACGTATGATAAAGATGTTCAATAAATACAATGAAAATTTTCTAAGACTTATGAAAGTTATCTAAGATTAAAAGAACATATTCTCTCAAGCATAAAAAAGAAAGATATACATATATATATAACAAAGTCTTCCTACACAGGATAAGAAAATTAAAGACTAATCTCATCTCAAGAAGAAAAATTAAAAAACGAATTAGAGAGGATATGATGATAAGAAAACATTTTCTCAAGGTATTTAAAAAGTTTCTAGTAGAAATCCTTGTGAGGTTGGACAGCGCAAATTGAATACCAATCTCACTTTGACAGAAAAATCAATCAACACAAAACATTGCTAGCTAATATAAGTATAATTGCCTAAACCAGTGTACTACACATTAGTAATTCAGCAAAATGAAGGATATTTGTTGTCTGCCACTTCCTAGATGGGGTAGGGAAAATTGAAGACCATTCTCATCTTGAGAACAATAAAAAAACCAAGAAGAGAAGACGTTGACGAACAAACATTTTATCAAAGTATTAAAAAAAGTTTATAGTAGAGGTCCTTGCCAGGTTGGGCTGGCAAAATTGAATACCTATCTCACCTTGACAGAAATATCAATCAGACAAAAAATGATGATAGCTAATATATACTTGCCTTTAGCAGCGTACTGTACATTAGTAATTCAGCAAAAAGTAGCATATTTGCTTTCTGACTCTTTATGTATAATGCTACGTTACCACATTCGCTCAGCACACCCCAAATTCAAAAGTCGGTTTGCCAGGAATTCGGATGCGGTTCAGATTCCCTAGAAATTCGCCGTAAGACTGGGTAATTTGCTCCAAATTCACCGTGCAGGACCCTGGAGGAATTTCAACCGAATTTGGACTAATCTGCTTTCTCCCGCTCGAGCCCAGACTGAATTCAGACGACTTTGCTTTTATTTATTTAATTGAAAATTTGTAAATGATGACAACCCTCTGCAATATTCAAGAATATTTGTAAATGAATCTGACATGGCCTATATTGAAAATATCTACTTTGATTATGACTACTTTGGTGGAAATCATACGATGCACCGATGTAGGGTTCAACGCGAGTCAAATTTTTGCTGTGGTGGAATGGAATAAATCAACGCGAGTGGGATTTTTAATTGAATGGTTACATATTTTCGCCATGACCAAAGGATTGGGTCCCAACTGAATGTGATATGATGTACATGGAAACTATTATATCTTCTTTTTAATGTTGAAAATTAAATATTTATCTTTTGATTTAATGTTTTATTTTATTATATTTCGTTGCTTTCTATATTACCTGGTGAGTTGGTATATTTTATGTAATAGTTAATTTTTTAAAAAACATTTTCATAATTAATTCTTTTGATTATTTAGATGCAATTTTTATATTTGGTTATTCATTATTTTGGTATAAAAATTTAAATTGATTATTTTTATAATTGAAATTTTGAACACATCCTAAGATCATATTAAAAGCACTTTTTGTTATCTTTGATCTCAGTTTATAGTCCTTGAAATAGTTTATCAAGGGATTGGATGGAAGAGAATATTATCCTTACAATTCAATACATTATCCAAAGGGTTTTTTAAACATTGCTACCTTATTATACTTCAAGCATCAAAGTCTTGATCAAAACAAATTGCAAGTTCAATTTCACCTTGTAGAGATCCAAATTTGACTATGTTTTTTTTCATGTTGTCTTCATCAATTTTTATCTATCCTTGTATTGATAAACATTAGTGTTTTTTATTATGGGTGTTTGTAAGAAAGACTTTCCACTTTCTAGTCCCTCTAGCATGAAGCCTGCCCCACATTTGCATCTTTGCAAAGAATGTCTTTTTAGGTGTCTTGGACCATTACTTTTTCTAGATCCGCTTCCAAGATATTCCTTCAAAAATGCATCTTTTTGATAGCACCATCAAGCCTACAGTTCTACTTTTATATGGGTCTGAGATTTGGGGGACTAGCTTAGGATTCACTGATTGGTCCATATTGAGAGGGTCTACTCTTATGCTGCAGTACATTCAGTGCAAGTAAGCTATTCCATAGAGCACTGTCTAGGCTGAGTTTGCCACCCAGCCACTATGCCTTGAAACTATCTTCCAGCTTACTTTCTACACCCACAAACTCAGATCCATGGGGCATTCTGCTTATAGTCATGACAAATATCCATACTTTAACTCTTCATTCTTATCAGAGGATGCTTCATTGGGCCTCATTAATGTCATTCGTTGGTACTCTAAGACTAGCTTGCTCCTTTCTATTGGCATCTCTATTGATAGACTACCTCCATTTATATATTTCTTAAAAACTCCTCAGCTCCTTTTAAAGGAAACCATCACCTGTAAATTTGTAATGCCCCCATTTTACACCATCTTGTTCTACGAGCATTCACCAATTTTCGGGGTATTCCTTAAGTTCCCAGTTGTGCGGGAAATGTTCTAATGTACCTGGAGAGCTCAGGTAACAGTTTCTTGGCTTTTGACAGCTGTGTTTGTTTGAAGAACACTACTATTAATAGTAAGTGCTCCTATGGCACCGATATTTTTGGCTTTTTCTGGGTTTGTTCTCTTTAGCTCTCAGAGAATACTGCTATCTACAGTAAGTGCTAGTATCAGCATCAGTCATCATATTTCAACATCAGTTATGTTTCAGTATGATCAACTTTCTGTTTCTAATGTCTTCGTGAGTTTCTGTAAGGAGATGGATACAACTTTAATATTTCCACCAAAGTAATAAAGTGACATTTAATTATTTTCTTTAGTGGTTGAATATTAAAGTGTTATTTTTTGACCCCCCAAAGTTGGATACGTAGGTGATTTGGGGGGAGACTTCAGTTGTTTTTAAATCATATTGAGAGATTATTGAGGGAAACTACAACATTGAGAGCTAGTTTTGGTGGTGAAAGATCCTCCCTAGCTGGTTTGGGTGTGTTTCTACCTTAGGAAACTCCATTGCTTTCACAGATGCAGATGGGGGTTTCAAAAAGAATGAAAATATTCAAGGTATTTTGATTGGAAGTTTGTGGGTTTTCTTTTTGGTGTTTTATGCAAAAAAAATTGTGGTGTTTTTGGAGATGTTTCAGGCATTATCTATGGTGGCCGTGCAACTGAGGATAGATATTTCTATTCCCATTTTCATGACATTTTTCATTATGGGTGTTTTGTAATGTACCAACCTACTATCTCCGCCTCAAGTCTCTGCAATTCGTTGTACGCAGCTCTGTTATGCTGGAGCGACGAACTACGTGTTTTCACAATGGCTGGAAGAGGCTGTACAGTTGCTGGAAGTGACCGTACGATAGCTGGGAGGGTCCGTACGGTAGCTGAGAGTGGTCGTACGGTGGATGCTAGGGACCGTACGGTAGCTGAGAGTGGCCGTACGGCGGATGTTGGGGATCGTACAGTGGGAGAGTGGTGTTGCGTACGGTAGTAGGGGGCCGTACGGTGATGTTTCAGGTCGTACGGTGGTGACAAGACTGTGGCCGTAAGGTGGCTATGTGTGGGGGCGTGCGGTGGGCTATGTTCTAGCTGTACGGTGGCTGAGGAGGGCCGTACGGTGGCTGTGTAAGGATGGCCGTACCAAGAGGTAATGACAAGGCCGAGCGGTGTGGGAAAAGAATGTCGTACGAATGGGTTTGAAGGATGCGTGATGTCTCCTAGATGCTTGTGTGATGTCCTTCCTTTCCTGATGACCTTCGCAGACACAGAACAACTCGCAATCCAAATATGTTCACTAGGAAAATCTTATTGAATTTATTGATGGTGCCTCGGATTTGCCAGATCCGATACAAGCAAAACAAGCAAAGTAGGGTGGGGGTTGAATCCCACCGAAACTGCACACAAACCAAATAGGGAGGGTCTTTCACCTCTGAAATGGCGAACAACAGAATCCCAACAGGAATTCGCAAATACAAATCAAATATAAATCTTAACATCAAAAATACATCCTACACGCCGGTCATAAATACCCCTTTAGAGAAATTCCCGAGGGTTTACAAAAGAATGCCGACACGGCAAACACCTATGGACAATAATAATAAAAATGGGCCCCCTTTTATTAATTAAAGGTCCATTTATAATATTATTTAAATTATGGGACCAATAATTAATAAAAATTAATTTATTAAAAATGGAGACATTACAAATCCTTGCCGCCCAAAGATTGCTTGTCCTCAAGCGATCCATCATCAATACTCCAGGATTCCAAACTAAGCGCCGACATTAATAACTGTATCCACTAGAACCCTCAAGCCGCAACATGACCATGCACTTGGAAGAAAGCGAGAAAAGTAACTCTCCATCAAGCTTCCGCTGCTCCACTCTAATATAATTGTTGCCATGCCCAGAGTCACCGGGATCCCAATAAAACCAAACATCAAACTCATTGATGCTCAAATCCCAAGACAAGTGCGGATGTTGGTAGTAATATCCATTAAAAACTTTGTGCTGCTTTTGGATCCAGTGACAGTAGAAAGGGCAGCGAGGTATATGGTCTCTGCTTTTAGAAGGCCGACATCAAGTTTGCAAGGAAGAAGGGTTCAGTTTTAAGCTAGTTAAAGCTAAGAGCCAAGCAGGCTCTTCACAGTGGTATCAGAGCATTTTTCCTGCCATCCTGTGGGGTCTGGATTCATTTATATTCTGAAGTCATTTTAAAAGTGATCAACACTTCCACTTTCCCTAGCTATGGATAAATACAAGAGGCCCAGTTCTGGAAGTCGCCGAAGCAGTATGGGAAAAAGAGAGGAATTAAATGCCTTAGTAGAAAGTATGGAAAGACTTAGGCTGCATCAGCAGAGATTGGCAGTGAGTTTGTCGAATCCAGTGACAGTAGACAGGGCAGTGAGGTATATGGTCTCTACTTTTAGAAGGCCGACATCGAGTTTGCAGGGAAGAAGGGTTGAGTTTTCCCCGACAGGTGTCCATGATACTGATGTTCCTATATCTAGTACAGCACCTACTAATCCTATCCGCAGTGCTGATGATGGATTTATTTCACAGGGACATGTGGATGTTTCAGTACCATTGGTTGATAGTAGCGTTGAGCACCATCAGGTTGAGGTTCCCAGAGTAGTCACTACGGTTTGTACAGAGGCAACTGATACTGTAGTTATCACCGAGTGTTCAAACTCTTCCGTGGAGGGAGTTGTTATTGGAGATTTTTATGTCGGCTGTAGTAGTGTTGCTCCAGTTCAGGAGGCAGTTGCTTCCTCAGATGGGACTGAGGCATGTACGGAGTCTCCCAGTGGTGATGTTGGTGATCTGGGCATTACAGCGGGGTCAGTTGATGACAGTTTATGCTCCAACATTATTGGTGCACAGCCTAACATTAAGTCATGTGTGCAAAGTCAGGTGTCAGCAGTTGAGATTTTAGCGGCAGATGTGGAAGCTGACAGTATAGACACATCTGATGACACTTTTGAGGATGCTGTGAGCTGCATTGGGGATGACACCCCCGGTGAGATGTTGGGTGATGACTGTGAGGAGCGTATGAGCTCTGACAGTTTAGAGGTTTATGATAGCAGTCGCAGTGTGGGATCGGTACAGGAAACAGTGGTTTTTTCCTGTGTTGAGGATGTGAGCATGGAGCTATCTAGTGATGACACTCATGATGGGAGTGTTGCAGTTGAGTTGGGTGACGTAGTTTCATGCCACAGTATAGTTGATTCACATGACGACTTTGAGTCATGTTTACAGCCAGAGTTAGTGGAGGGGTCGTGGATAGATGATGTGGACACTAGCATCACAGATATTTCCGATATTGAGAGTGAGGATGATGAGTGTTGTAGTGTTTCTGGCTTTCTATATCTGACTTTGGGGGTGGACTCAACATTGTCATATGGTGGTGGTGGGTTCCAGGATTCTATGTTACAGGGACTCACGGATGAGAAGGGGGAAGCATACGAGTGGCAAGAGTTTGTGACGGCCAGGGCTTCCACTTCTAGAGAGGGGGTTACTTCGTCGGTGACTCATGGGGATGATTTTTCCTACAGCGGGACATGTTTAATTTATCAGACTCTGGGGGAGGACTCTGAGTTGTTAGTGAGTGAGGATGGATCCCAGGATCTGGATTGTCAGGCGGTTGTAGAGGACGAGGTAGCTGGATATTGTGTTGAGTTGGATTCAGCAGCAGCTTCCTCTGGGTTAGATGAGGATGAGTCTGATGACTGTACTCAGTTTGTAGATGTGTACTTAGGTGAAAGTACACAAAGATACGATGATCTTGAGGGGAGTTTGTTGGATGCAGCTTCCTCTCATAGCGTAGACAGTGCGTTTGAGGTTGTTCATAGGAGGCCCGTTGTGCAAAGTCATCATGTGACTAGCTAGTTGCGAGTTGATGAGAGATATTACTTCTACTCTCGAGCATTTTGATGCCACTCATCAGTTGTTGGTTGTTAATGGTTGGGGTGCCCCTATGACAGATGAACACAGTGGTGGTTACCTTTCCCTAACAGAGATTCATTCCTTGCGGGAGGCTGTCAGGATTTTGAGACAAAATTACTTACAGATGGTAGCCGACCGAGATCACCTAGTTGAGTGGGGGAGTACAGCATATGAGGCACTGATGGACAAAGAGGTGGAGGTGAGTGAGCTTACTTGGGAGCTCACAGCGACTATTGAGGCTTTAGAGGGCACTCAACGGGTCTTCAAGAGTCGCAAATCTAGTTAGAGGAGGTGACCGTGGAGTTGGAGCATTTACAGTCTACACCAGCCCCAGACCTAGTTCGGTTGCACATTGAGGTGATTGGTGGTGAGTTCGCTTCTACAGTTGGTGATGAGTGACATGATGATGTGGCGGACACATCTGTTCACGATGTGGATGCAATAGGTACAGATGAGGTAGGACTACTAGTGGAATCAAGCTCTCATGTTGATTTGCTTCCTTTTGCTGGAAGTGAATCTATTTCTTCATCTCATATAGTTGATAGCATGGGATAGTTGGCTGTGCCACATTTTCAGAGGGATCAGATGTGGGTTGCGGGGGAGCAAGTTGACGCTTCCACGTATAAATTCTTCTGCACTGAGTCTTTCATGGAGTATTTACTTGAGAGTGCTGATGTGCAAGAGGATTCTTATAGAGTGTCTAAGGGTACTCTCATCCGAGGATCCTGTGCTATCTGGAGGTTGGTGGGAAAGATTGTAGAGACTCTATCTACTATGCTTCCCCACAGGGATTTCGAGGTTGGGTTTGCAGAGAGGGTTGCTCAGGATCCTACCCAGCCTACGGTTATGTGGAGTCAGAGATTGGAGCCATCTCATGATTCCCAGTTGGGTAATGATGAGCCATTGACGGAGATTGGGGCTTTCTATCGGCGTTATATGGTGGGGTATGCTCATCATTTTTTTTTTGACCCACAGGTAGAAGATTTGATCTCATGCAGGGGTAGACCGGCTCCAGTTTCTTACCATCCATTAGGGATGGATTAGCACCATCTTTTGTGGATGGAATTGGCAGTTGCAAGTTAGACTACTTGCAGTATTCACACACCCAGGACAGTTAATTAGAGGTTAGAGCTGGTAACAGTATTCAAGCACTTTTGGTCATTGTCGTCTTCTTAGTGCAGTTGGGTGTGAGTGTGAGTTAGACAGGGACTCGAGTTTTGGCAGAATTGATGTTTCAGTTGGGTTGAGTTCCGCCGGGTTGTTTTCTGCATCGGCATCTACAATTGGTATACAGATGTTGTTTTCAGTGATGTCAGTTATTTGGGTGTTGAGGGCAGTTTCTCAAATGTTGGTGTCTGTTCTGTTGATGTTGGTATTTTCTTCACAGGAGTATGTGGAGGATCGGAACATTACTTATGACCATCCTTGGGATCCGGGTGGAATGTGATGTTGCTTGTTTTCTCCTGATTGCTTGAGGACAAGCAATCTTGGGAAGGGAGGACTGTAATGTCCTTGTTTTCAGTCTCTTGGGATTAGCTTGGTTTGGCGACCCTCACAAGCTAATCAGGTGATCAGAGGGGGTTAGTTGGCAGAACCAGTGTTGGGATTTCATTCTGGAAGTTCAAATTATTTGGTCTGCTCTTCGTTCGGGTCAGTTTGGTCAACTTACTATTTTTAGTAAGTGGTATTTTTGGGTATGGCCAGGTTTAGCAGGATGTCCGCACGGGGTGTCAGATGTTTCGAGATTGAGTTTCAAGGGATCTCCAGTTTGAGAGACTTACTATTTATAGTAAGTCTATTTTTAGCAGTTGGCTATTTTTGGCAAGGCAGTTGCAGTTGAGACTCTAGTGTCAAAAACGAGTTCGTTGTAGTCAGTGGGTTTCAGTGGCTTTTTATTTTAAAGTTATTGTTATTAAATTAAATTATTTTAATTTAATAACTTTATGACTTTATAACTTAATGTTATAAAATGAAGTTGTAATTTAAAAAAAACCTCTTAAGTGAAAAAAAGTGAAGTTGAAGCTTTTTCCGAAAAAGCTATATATTCAATTCAAAAAAGCACTTTCATTCACCCATTGATTTTGATAAAACTTTTGTTGAGAGAGAAATCGTTTTTTCCTAGAGAGCTAGGGTTTGGACTTGGTCTTCATTCTTGGAGAGAGTTTTACAACTTTCACTCATGTTTGGTCTTCAACTTTTGGAGAGAGCATTGAATTACTACTAAAGATTCACCAGTTGGATTAAAAAACATTGTACGAATTGCAAATTTGTCTTGGTGATGAAATAAAGGCAAGGTTGTACGGTTTTTTTGTTGCTATCGTACTGTTGTATTGGGCCTTACATGTTCTATGGCATTGATTTTCTTTGTTGTTTGAGGCTCGGTTTTGGTCAAGGATACAAACCGATCCTGTTTGGTGCCTCATAAAGATGATGCGTTTGGATTTATGGGGTTGTGTGAGGTATTGGAAGGAGCTGCGTTTGGACTTCTGGCTGGCTGCGTGACTTCTCTGGCAGTTGCATTGCATTCTCCAAGTGTTGCATATGACTTCAAGGAAGTGGCGTCACTTGTTTTGGAAGATTGTATTAGTAAGGTGCTTCCTGTTAATTAATACTTGTAATGATTTGGATAATTACTTAGCTGTAGATGAACTTGATGAGCAATAGAATAATTTTAGTGTTGTATGTTGTTAAAGTAAATTCTAAGACTGAATTTTACAAAATTATAATTGGCGGAGTTCTATTCAATTTGCAATTTAATTTGAGTTTTAAGCTAGTTAAAGCTAAGAGCCAGCCAGGCTCTTTACACTGCGGCACTCGGATATAAATATTGTCATGCCCTTCACCAGGATCCCAACAACGACAACCCATGAAATCTTTCACACCCTCATGTTCAACAATCTCTTCCAATATGGGCATAGACACGGACGTTGACGCTGATAACACTATAATGTTCTGAAGGCGATCTCTGCCCGGAGGTAATTATGTTAGATGTTCGGAAGGCAATCTCGGCCTGAAGGGAATCTCGATCCGAAGGCAATCTCGGCCCGAAGGGGATCTCGGCCCGAAGGCAATCTCGACTGGAAGGGAATCTCGACCCGAAGACAATCTCGGCCCTAAGGGAATCTCGATCTAAGGCAAACTCGATTTGAAGGGGATCTCAACCCGAAAGCAATCTCGGCCCGAAGGGAATCTCGATCCAAAGGCAATCTCTGCTCGAAGATCTCGACCCAAAGGCAATCTCGGCCCGAAGGGGATCTTGTTTTGAAGGCAATCTCGACCCGAAGGGAATCTCAGTCCGAAGGGGGTCTCGATCTGAAAGAAATCTCGGCAGCGATCAAAGCCTCAGCGGTAGACAAAACCTCAACGACAAACAGAGTCTCAGCGACAAACACAACCTCGGCGGTGGATAGAGTCTCTGTGACGACGGCGACAGAGAGAACCTCAACGACGGATAGAGCCTCGGCGACAGACACAGCCTTGGCGGTAGATAGAGTCTCGGCGACGAACACAGCCTTGGCAACAGACACAGCCTCAGAGACAGACAGAGCCTCGGCAATGGACACAGTCTTGGCGACGAATAGAGCCTCAGCGACAGACAGAGCCTCGGCAACAGACATAGCCTCGACGACGGACACAACCTCGGCGACGGGCACAACCTTGGCTACAGACAGTCTCGGTGGCGAACAGAGCTTCCGTGACAGACACAGCCTCGGCAGCAGACAGAGCCTCGGTGACGGACACAGCCTCAGCAACGGAATAGGCCTCGGCAAACGACACAGCCTCGGCGACGGACAGAGCCTCGGCGACGAACACAGCCCTGGTGACGGACACAGCCTCGGCAATAGACACAGGCTCAGCAACGGGCACAACCTCGGCAACGGACACAACCTCGATGACGGACAAGGCCTCGACAACGGACACAGCCTCAACAACGGACAAGGCCTCAGCAATAGACAAAGCCTCAGAGACAAAAACAACCTTGACAACAGACTGAGTCTCAGCGGCAATCGTGTCGAAGAGAACCTTGGTGGCGGACAAAGCCTCGGTGGAAGACAGGGCCTCGTGGAAAGCATCACCTTTATCGCCGTCATCAACTTTCTCCCGCTTGTGCAAATGAGATATTAGTTTTTCTTCATAATGCTTGAATACATTACTGACCAATCTACATGCTGCCATAGACGGAACACATTCTAGATTACGAACAGCCCACAACATAGATATGATAGGTTGGGATATTTCATCCATCTCTTCAATGCACGAAATTATAAGGCTTTCGATAGCAACTGAAACCTTACTATCATGACATTCCTTGATTGTGACCAAGAAGTGATGAAACATATCATGGATCAAGTCTTGCAACTCAAGATCTAAGAGGAGGTTACTTTGACATTTGCACAATTCTCCAATATTGTAGATCTCCTACCAAAATGGTCACCACTGAAGTCATCAAGACTTTGAAAGCTGTCAACGATCAAATGCAATATCTCTATCATGGTGTTGTCATCATACGGTTCTCTAGGCGCCCAGATTCTCAAAATCTCACTAAGACATGCTGCAACTGCCAACTTCATTTCCTTGTCATGGTGTCTCAAAACCCTGGGTTGACTTAAGGCATCCTTAATTAGAGAAAGGATCCTCTGTATAAATCTTGAAGGTAATTGGTCAACCTTACACAAACATACTTCCAATAGATGTAATGGAAGATCAATACCCTCGCTGAGCTCTTTGCTAATCCTTTGTAGTGCCTTCAACCACCACTATCCATCACTACTAGACGCCATAGTGTGATCCAAATCCCAAAATCTCTCAATCATCCCGATTCTCAATAGGCTAGCAAGATCACCAGCTCTGATACCACTGTAATGTACCAACCTACTATCTCCGCCTCAAGTCTCTACAATTCGTTGTACGGAGATCTGTTATGCTGGAGCGACGAACTACTTGTTTTCACAATGGCTGGAAGAGGTCGTACGGTTGCTGGAAGTGACCGTACGGTAGCTAGGAGGGTCTGTACGGTAGCTGAGAGTGGCTGTACGATGGATGCTAGGGACCGTACGGTAGCTGAGAGTGGTTGTACGGTGGATGTTGGGGATCGTACGATGGGAGAGTGGTGCTATGTATGGTAGCAGGGGGTCGTATGGTGATGTTTCAGGCCATACGGTGGTGACAAGATTGTGGTCGTACAGTGACTTGTAGGGGTTGTACGGTGGATTTGGTGTGGTCGTACGGTGGTTACGTGTGGGGGCGTGTGGTGGGCTATGCTCTAGTCGTACGGTGGCTGAGGGTTGTACGGTGGCTGTGTAAGGATGGTCATACCGAGAGGTAATGACAATGCCGAGCGGTGTGGGAAAAGAATGATGTACGAATGGGTTTGAAGGATGCGTGATGTCTCCCAGATGCTTGTGTGATGTCCTTCCTTTGCTGATGACCTTCGCAGACACAGAACAACTCGCAGTCCAAATATGTTCACCAAGAAAATCTTATTGAATTTATTGATGGTGCCTCGGATTTGCCAAATCCGATATAAGCAGAACAAGCAGAGTAGGGTGAGGGTTGAATCCCACCGAAACTGCACACAAACCAAATAGGGAGGGTCTTTCACCTCCGAAATGGCGAACAGCAGAATCCCAACAGGAATTCGCAAATTCAAATCAAATATAAATCTCAACATCAAAAATACATCCTACACGCCGGTCATAAATACCCCTTCAAAGAAACTCCCAAGGGTTTACAAAAGACTGTCGACACGGCAAACACCTATGGACAATAATAATAAAAATGGGCCCCCTTTTATTAATTAAAGGTCCATTATAATATTATTTAAATTATGGGACCAATAATTAATAAAAATTAATTTATTAAAAATGGGGACATTACATGTTTGTAAAACATCGTCTATTCAGTGCATTGATATATGGCTTTGAATTTCTATCATGTTTACTACAACAACAAATGAATGTATGCTGATTTTGATATCAGTTTAATAACAGCAATATGTTCTCATAAATACAAGTCCATGTTATCATTTCCTTATTGCAAACCAAAAAAAATGCTCGGGGTGTCTTTATGTAGTATCAACAATGGATATTTTTCCAAATATTTCTCACAGACGTCTCAGAAATTTAAACATATGACCGCATGCAATGAAATATTGACTCAACAGAAATAAACCAGCAATATATTCCAATAAATCCTCAGAAATTGTTATTGCATTATACAATAGCAATACAACAACAATGAAATTACAAAACCATCCAATCTGAAATACAGTATAGAACAGTGAGATCGGATAATATGAACCTGGAAGTGCAATGCTGAACTCTATTGTGAATCCACCTCAGAGATGAACTAGGTTTCCGTCCAATCCACTGAGAAAGCCTGAAGGTTTGCGTCCTCAGGTTTCAGAATCGAAAACTAAAGCTTCCTGGATTCTCCAAGAGAAATAAATTCATAAAACTAAGCATGTCTCAAATGAGTCTTTCTTCCTTCTTTTAAAGCAGTAGTTGTGACTCTTCAGTTTCCCTTCTCTATCTTTTCATATTCCCACTTTAAGTCACTTTAAATTAATATAACCATTTAATCATAAAGTGACATAATAATAAAGTATTGAATCTTCTGGCATTAAAATGGAGGACCAAACGAACTTGGAAGATGACGTGTGATAGCTTGCCGGAAAGCTCTCGGCGATACACTCCAAATCCAATATTGAAATACCAAGAAAACTGAACTTTGACGACTTACTATAAATAGTAACTATCCGGAAACCCTCCAAAAACTACTCTGATTGGCCTGAAACTGGAATTACCTAGGCCAAACATCACACTGATCCATATAAAGCCTAGGTTAGCCCACCGGACCATGATGAAACGGCTAACGACGTAGCACGAAATAATGTGCCCGAAAAAAGGGACATTACAATCCTCCCTTCCCAGAGATTGCTTGCCCTCAAGCAATCCGTATTTGCATGTTGTGACCAAAATGCTTGGATCCCATACCAACCTTAAGGAAGTTGCTCCACCAATCTATTGTGCAAATCTGATACAAACATGTCCAGAATTGTGAAGCCACTCATCACTACCACTCAGCAACAATGCATTAATCATACTAATACCGGGATCCCAAATCACCCCATGTGCATGATCAGTCGAATCAACCTGCCATGTGCTGCCATCATCTACGAGAAGATCCTCAATCCAACTAAGAACCTCACTCCAACTGAAATCACAAGCACCACTAAGGTCAGATGAAGGTGGGAACCCAACATCATACCAACCAGCTCCTTGAATTATTACCAACCATGAGAATGTTCCTCCTGGGTCCCACAAACAAAAAAGTCATCCACCTTCCCAGCTATCTGTAATATCCTGTCGATCCATACCCATAATGGATGGAATGTCCAAAATGTCCAACTGCCACAACACTGCCCCTTTAACATGTATCGCAAATCGGTGTTTGTACTGAAGAAGCACACTAGCAATACTGTTGGACATGGCTTCCTCCTTCATGAAGGG
Source organism: Chamaecyparis obtusa (assembly GCA_027943335.1). Taxonomy (NCBI): domain Eukaryota; kingdom Viridiplantae; phylum Streptophyta; class Pinopsida; order Cupressales; family Cupressaceae; genus Chamaecyparis; species Chamaecyparis obtusa. The sequence continues at coordinate 947,405 of BSBK01011231.1, read as the reverse complement.
AAGCGTATCAAGCCAATACCCATCCCACACATATGTAGTAATCAAAACAGAAAGTCCCTCGTCGGTGGGTTGAATGGGCAACAAAAGGCATCCCATACAATGTGGCCAGTAAAGTGAAGCCACTCATTACTTCCCCAAAACAACAATGCATCAGTCATACTAACACCAAGATCCCAAACGATCAGGCTGACACGATCACCAAAAATGAGTGAATCGAAAAGTCTCAAGACGCAATCAATACTAGATATCTCCCCATCAGTAAGAGATAACGCAAGGAAAAGCATATCACCCATCATACAATCAGACACAACTGCCCATCCTGAACTGCTGATGTAGAAACCAAACTGCTCAACAACTGAACTCACCTCGTTACTCCAATCTGGTGACCAAGACTCATCTCTAGTAACTGGACCTGGGTCCCAAATCCTACAATCAATCTCATCCTTGTCATGGGGATAGGAAATATCTTCCTCATCTAGCTCAAAAAGGGGGTTATCAAAAGTCAGATCAACATCCATCTCAAACAAGGAATTGTCAACCGCCTGAAAGTTATCCAACTCATAAAGAAGTTATGGATGATCCAAAGATTTGTTACTTGATCTTTTGGGACAGCTATCCAAGTCATAAGTCTGTTGTATGCTATCAAGTTCCTGAATCACCTCCTGAAAGAAATCAAACCTTCCTTTGTCGTCTTGTTCCCTGTACTGACTAGTGGCAACAATCTGATTTCTTGCTTCTTGAAGAACAATACGCGTGTGCTCCAAAGTTTCCTGAGCAACATTAAGCTCTCTATTGAGCTTGTTAACCTCATCCTCCTTTTCCCTCAACTACTCAGCATATTTTCTAGCAACCTGTAACAGGTAATCACGATCTAAAAGTAAATATAGATATTCTGATTTCCAAACCTCAAAAGTTGTTTTGACCCCCTGTAAATCTGCAACATAAGATCCACTCCTACCACTTTGCCCTTTTTCCATCTGAGCTTTCCTGTAAAGATCCTCAATAATCCTGTGAGTGCTATCATGATATACAAGAGCTGCAACAACGGCATCGTCATTAACTTTCAGCTGATTCTTCAAGGCATGCTTCTCATCATTGTCATTTTGGAATACATTATCTAATTGGTCATCCAAATCAGCATTATGCATATGTGAGGTGTTGCTAAAGAAATCATACGATTCCTCATTACATGAATCGCTAAAAGCTTCCAACTTATTATCACAGCCTTTAACCATAATTTTGTCAATCTCAGCCTCTAAGTCACCAAAGTAGAGCTTTGAACGCTCTTCACCTATGATGATTGATTCTTCTTCCACATTAACCATCTTGGCTGATTGGAAACTCTTTTCCTTTGGATCTTCACCGTGTCCTGAAAGAGATGTATTCAAAGCTATATTGTCATTATCACTTGTCTGCAACATATCTTCTCCCTGATTAATACCACAAACATGTTCATGTGACCAGTCCTCTTGGCATATAAAACAAATCTGCCCTGTTCTCATTTGGTTCTTGCCCATTTCCGGAGATCCTGCAACCTGTATGCCTATTGATATCCGCTCATTTTCAGTCAATAAATCCTTGAATTTTTCAACCTGATGCTTAATCAATCTGAATTTTTCAATCCTCTCCAGATTGCCAACAAATCTGATTGCAATTGTTTACATATGTCATTATCCTCATCTAAGATCAAGGACATGATAGTTTTTATGCAAGCCTTCACATTGTCTGGATGATGCTTCCCGAAATTACTTAGGAGGCACTGAAGTAACTATTGAATCATCTTATCACAACCGAGATTCAACATGTGAATGAAAATTCTAGTCCTTGTCATTGATTCCAAGATTTTTGCCTGCTTGCCAAAGATAGGACTTTTATCATTATTTAGTCCACCTAAATTGTCCACAATCAGCAGTAATACTTGCTTCCAAATATAATTGGTATAAGGTGTAATAAGGGCTGTAATCCGTGTGATCTCACTGAGACATGAGGCGACTGCAAGCCTGCCATCTTTATGAGGATGTTCCATAAACCTGCGTTGGACCAAAGCAACCATTGAGGGCTGCATAGCCCAATTGAAGAGCCTACAATCAGATTGGTCTATCCTAGATAGATATGAATCTATCTCATCTAATTTGGCAAGCATATCTCCCATAACTTTCTTATTCTCCAATTGCCATCCAAGGCAACATAATTCATTTCCTATTTCAATTTCTTTTCGTATGCCCCTTAGTTGTTCACCATAAAATGTGTCATTGAATTCTTTTGAGAACACAGGGCTTTCCAGGGTTTCCATTATTCAAATTCCTCTAAGCTTCATGCAATGGACTGATCAAAGTTTAATACCATCAACTTTTGTAACTGAGGAATGTTGTCATCACAATAATAATTCTGATTTATTCTGGTTGAAGATGATCAAAATAATTCATTGTTCTCGTAGTCTTGTTAAATTTTCAACACAATTCTGGTATGTAAAAAAGTCTATTACTGACTATTAAGTTCCCCTTGATCCAGTCTGATGGTATTTGATGATCTATCTCACGCTAATAACAAACTTCGCAATATAGTTATAGAACAGGATGCAACTTTTTTCAAATTTCATGTAGCAAAAATACTGCATACTACTGAAACAAGTACCAACCCAATAGTCTGGACCACAGCGCGGAATGTGTTGCTGTTTATGGTAGCTCAATGTTATAGAATATATATGCCAGACATATCCATTGCTAACGCTGGTTCTAGAGTGTAGTCTGGACGCGCTATCGGCTAAGATGGAACAACTGTTACTGTTGATCGAACACACCAACTTCCTCCGCACAGCATGTCATGAGCCCTAATTGACAATGCAAATAAATAAACTCGATTTTAATATTATTTTAATAATAAATATGAGTTCTTATGGAATCAATTCATACTAATTATTGTTATATATAATATTAATAATTATTAATTATTAATATTAATATTAATAATAACATTAATATAATATTAATCTTAAATAATATTACTTAATAATAATAATCAATATCATTAATATCAATCCATATAATAATATATTATTAAAATATTAATAATAATATATTATTGAAATAATTGTGAATATTAATAATAAACAATATAGATCATAATTATATATAATGAACAATATAAATGATAATAATTTAAATGTTAACATATAAAATAATATCATGAGGATTATATAATATATATTATTTATTTATTAATATAATGATAATTAATAATATATGATAATTATAATCTATTATTAATAGATAGTTATACTATAATATAAATACCAAATATAATTATAAATTACAAAGGTCTACAGCAATGGATACTTATCGGCATTTGATCATTCTATCATTCCATACGATTAACCTTAATCGTATTGTATTATTGATTCACAATAACCGATCCACTTATTGATGTTAATTAATTAAGGCAGCAAACATAACAAATGAATGCAACAGTTCACCGTGCCCATTCTAATATTATATATATTCAATGTCGATCGGCTATAAAGGGGGTCGATTCAGAATAATTATTATACTTGTTCCCTTGTGGACTTATCGCTCTCATTGAGCATTATAGGTTGACGCAACCTTTTCATATCCAAGTGCAAGCATTATAACAGTCATATCAGAGACGGCACCATACAAAGCATATGCATATCTCCATATCAGAGAGAGCCCAAGGAAATAAGCAGATCGCATATACACTACAGAGATTATCAGAGACGACATACTGCCAGTGATCATTCCTATAACAGCAGCATATAATTTATTGTTTATCAGAGACGGCTAGCAGGGAATGTGCGTGAGTCATATTGGCATATTAGAGACAGCCATAGAATCACATTGAGACTCAAAACTCTTATTGCAAACATAGCCTTGTAAGCTTGTATTCCATTGTGGCATTGGAATTACAATTGTAAATATATATATATGTCCACATATATTTCTGACTGCATATATATTACTAAATCAGATCAAAGGATGAAGAAAGAGAATGAAATATATGTAGAAGTGGGATCTCAATGGTTTGAGATGATTAGAGGCCTATTAATTATCTTATGCGATTATAAACTGATATATATATATATATATATATATATATATGTAGATATGAAAAATATATATAAAGTATATATATGTAGCTGAATATACTAATATCATATCCGAATTCTATTAAGATAACGAACTGTTATGTAATGTAAAATATATATCTGCTTTGCTATATAGATATATATATATATATATAAGAATACGAATTCTTTACCTATAGAATATGGATCTATATATATCTAGAGATCTAATGATATATATGTATATAGAGGAAATATATGTGAAGTATATATTATGATTTAGAGATTATTATTAATATATTATGATTTGAATAAGGATGTATGATAGTTATTGGGAACTGACGTTCATCAATCTCGAAATATTACAAATTACAAATCTCTAAAGTATGATTTAGAGAAAATCAAGAAATGACCGAAAAAGGCTCATTACACAGCATACGACCAAGAACGGTCCTGTTGTAACGTGGGATGACTGGCACTTCAAAGCTTATGTAACTTCCCTATTACGCAGCTCACCCGTACCACCATGGTGGCTTCTTGTTCACTGCCTACCTTCCTCCAAAGTGCTTGTTCGCTGCTCACAGCATGCGACTATATCTTACCGCCTGGCTATGATGGTAATCCCACAATATTAACCACACCTCTACTGCTATCCACAAGGGGACCAGCTCACGCTACAAACACACAGTTATCCGCGCTGGTACCACACAACCACACGCGTTGTATATACCGTCACCTGTGCCACAGACACACGGTCACCTGCACTGCATACATGCAACTGCTCGTACTGTCGTTTCTCAGGCTTGCATCCAAATACCAATGCGCTTAGGATATGGGACCCCCACAACTCGCGTGCAGCAACTATGATGCCCAAAGACTTCGACCCAGATTATGCAGTGTCGAACTTCATCAAATATCCAGCTCCAGACACTGGGATTAAGCAAGGAACCAGCTAGACTACTGACTCCTATACTCCGCCAATTTTAAAATACAAATCTGGTATTCACGCGTTTGGACTGCAATAGTATGTGATCTTCCTGTGACCTTTACCACCTTCCAGCGACTGTGGGTGCCAATGCCAGCAGTGAAGAGAGCACCTACACACCCAACAGACACCTTACGCTGTGCTAAGACAGCAACCGTATTTCTCCAGACCACGCGATTAGCTGTGAGGCGTAACCAGTCCACTTGCTCCCTGGATCTTGCGTGCGTAATGGCTGTGTGTATGCTCTGCAGAGCCTTCGCGTGTTCGTGGGCTCTCCTTTCTTTGACGTCGCGTGTAGTTCTTTGGGGCCCCCGATAAGTATTGAAGCCCGTGCCTAGACACAGGGCCTACAGACGTTGGTTGCGCGTCCAAGTCTCATGCTCTAGCTTCAGCGAGAGAATGGGAGGAAGGGCGTTTGATATGCAAAAGGGAGATATGCCTCCTTACACCCACCCTCACTGCCTGGGCTCGTCCATATGTATGTGTTGTGACTTCTCAGTCACCTTCATTCCAATGCTAGTCATGCTCTCAGACTGGTGTTACAAACAAACAATGCACAGAGATTTCCTCAATCACGCTCCCAGCACACTGTGACAGCACTAAAGAATACAATGCGTAGGGTATTCACAAGTGCGGTTAGGATGCACTGTGGTAGTCCCTTGTTAGTCAGAAATACCAACATAAGCCCAGTTCGATAATCAGCTCCAGCATGCTGATGTTAGCTTAACAGTTCTCACGTTAACCTTCTATAGATTACCTCAGAAATTACTAATTTCCTCTATGAATAATGTTGCAAATGAAAATAAGCCCACTAGGTTGGCAAGACCGCTAGCTCTGATACCACCGTAGTATCCCCAATGGATATTTATCCAAATATTTCTCACAGACGTCTCAGAAATTTAAACATATGATTGCATACAATGAAATATTGACTCAACAGAAATAAACCAGCAATATATTCCAATAAATCCTCAGAAATTGTTATTGCATTATACAACAGCAATACAACAACAATGAAATTACAAAATCATCCAATCTGAAATACAGTATGCAACAGTGAAATCGGATAATATGAACCTGGAAGTGCAATGGTGAACTCTGTTGTGAATCCACCTCAGAGATGAACTGGGTTTCCATCCAATCCACTGAGAAAGCCTAAAGGTTTCCGTCCTCAAGTTTCAGAATCGAAAGCTGAAGCTTCCTAGACTCTCCAAGAGAAATAAATTCATAAAACTAAGCATGTCCCAAATGAGTCTCCCTTCCTTTTAAAGTAGCAGTTGTGACTCTTCAGTTTCCCTTCTCTGTCTTTTCATATTCCCACTTTATGTCACTTTAAATTAATATAACCATTTAATCATAAAGTGACATAATAATAAAGTATGAAATCTTCTAGCATTAAAATGGAGGACCAAACAAACTCGGAAGATGACATGTGCTAGCTTGCCGGAAAGCTCTCGACGATATGCTCCGAGTCCAATACTGAAATGCCAAGAAAATTGAACTCTATCAACTTACTATAAATAGTAAGTATCCGGAAACCCTATGGAAACTGCTCTGATTGGCCTGAAATTGGAATTACCTAGGCCAAATATCACACTGATCCATATAAAGCCCTAGTTAGCCCACCAGACCATGATGAAATGGCTAACAACGCAGCACGAAATAATGTGCCCGAAAAAGGGGACATTACACTTTACATCACCAAAGCTACTATAAGGGACATCTACAAAAAATACATCCAAGCTCCTTCCATGTACTTGTTGGAACCCTGATTTTTGCAAAATATAGAGTTACATATCCATGCCCCAAAAACAATTTCTCTCTACAATCATGTGCAACATCTATGATCACGCATGTTCTTCCATTTCCAACTCCCAGAAACTGGTTTTGATGCATGTGTCAAATGGTCAATTTCCAGCCATGTATGATCGGGATAGCATATACCAATGGAGAGATGGGGCACTAAGGAAGAAACATATCGGCAAGAGTTAAGCCGATAGCATCAAATAAGCAACAAGAATGAAACAAGTTGTATAACACACATCGACAATCCCCATCAGCAAGACATACACTATCAGTAAAAGGAGTTCCTTGTCTTGCCGATAGCCGATGAAGTTATTGATAAGACCTACTCCGATGGATACTAAAGAAGAAGAGCCTATCTACAAGGATTATAATGATGAAAGTCATCGGCGTAGCTAAAGCAATCGGGATATGTATTTTCGAGTTCCTTCAATATCCGATGAATACATCGGCACGACATATGTCGATAAAGGATGATTGAGGTCGTTGTGAGAAGAAAAGGCGGGAGGACATATGCCGATAGCACAAGACGAAAGCATTGGGAGGAGTTACACCGATGGACTCATCAGCATAGCAATAACCATCGTTGAAGCACATTTTGAGCTATCCCGACACCCGATAAGATTATCGAGATGACTTATACTGACAAAAGGAGAAAAGAAATCATCATCTTATATGTAAATTGTTATCCGAATGGGTAAAGTGAAGGTAAATCATCGGATAAGCATACATTGAAATAAATCAATGGCATATTGACAGGAGTTACTCTGATGAAAGTTATCGGCGTAACAATCACTATCGGTATAGTATCTTGATAAACTTGTCAACCCCCAATGAACCTATCGGTATTACCTATGCTGATTGAAACATGAAATGAAGACTTTGGAGAAGGAAGAAGAGGGTTATGTTGATGGCGCCAAGAGTATTCATGTGTCGGCGGAACCTACACCGATGAAGAACCATTGTCTGGTCAGTTCTAAATTCAAAACAGAGACAAAGGATTTCTATTAAATGCATGCATTGGTTAGATCTAGGGATTCACACAAGGCAAATTTATGAACAATTATCATTACAGGTTGTTACTTTGATGCATCTACCATACAATTGAAGATTGTACGACACAGAAATTTGCAAAAGTAAAGTGAGTTTGCAGACATAAAGCTAATTCACGAGAGATACACAAGGAATTACAGTTGGAAGAGGAACTAGAGGCAGAATATGAGGAATTTAGGGCTGCTATAAAACAGGGATTGCCAACATTTGCTAATCAAAAGGGAGATCTAAAGGACAAAGACAAATGGATAGAAGAATGACAAGGTATTCTCACTACTGCCCTTGATGCTTCCCATGCTGATGGAATAGAGTTGGAAGGAGCCATTGCACAAATGCAGCGGTGTGTCATGTTGGAGATCATTGTCAAGGATATTATTCATGATGCAGATACATATGCCTCCGAGAAATACTTGGAACATATCAAGAAATGCGGCGTGTTTCTGGGGGATTAGTCCCTATTTCAAAATGTTACTGGGTCTTTTATGTAATTAGTCTGTTATGTCAGTTTATCTAGTAGTTAGTTAGATAGTTATTGCAACTCTTGGTGAAGGGGTATGCTCTTTCATATAGAACTGAATCCTCTCTTATATATAGAGGATCATTTTGGTGTTCTAGGGGAGAAGAATATAGAATAACAAGTCATATTAGATGGTTCCTTTTGTAATATAGTTTTCGAAGATGCACAATTGAAGAACTCTTTTTCATATGCTGTATTCAGATGGATATGATCATATTTTCTATCAATACAATACCAGTTTCTTTTTATTTTCCAAGGTGTGCAATTGAACTTGTGAATTGATCAGCTCTCTGTGATATTTATTCTTTTGAAATAAATACTAAATGTGTTGGTTATCAAATTTATTCTGTCTTGTTGGCCTTTTTGAGAAAAGTTAAAATCAATAAGACTGACTGTAACATTTTCAGATTACCAAAGCATATAAAAACCATTTAGCTGATGATTTAGAACTGTCTCACAAAGTTATACATCAAATCTTTCACATACAGTTGTAATCTTTTAAGATATAAAAGGTACTGGTATTTGGAGATTAAAATTGATCAAGTCAAGCATTTTCATTAACAATTTTGATGAAGGAACTTGCACACTATTTCATTTAAAGCAATCTTATATACAAAAGTAGTCAGAAATATATATATAGAATTCAGTTTTCAGATAAGTCATATTTTATTTCAAGAAGTACTTGCCATCTTGAAGAAGTAATTTAACAGTTTAACACACAACTGCTATCTGCTATAAAAGCCTTAAGCCAGGAAGTTTGGTTATAGGCCCACCCGCCTTGGTTCTGGAGAGCCTAAAGTGCAGGGGAAGAGGATCATAATCGATCACTCCCATTCGTTGGCCAAGTCAGTTGGAAAATCCCATAATTGAGTAGACAAACTCATAGGATTTCCAATCTGTTGATTTGGGAACCAGTACCTTTGAGTATGTGAGATTAGATAAGATAAATTTATTAATGTCCAACGAAAGACCACAAAGAAGGTCCATGGGACTGCCGAAACAAACCAGAGGCCAGCCAACAACAGGGACACCAAACGATGCCCGAAAAGAGAAAACAACAACAACAACCGAAAGCAAGTAACAACAAACCACAGGCTATCGCCCAGGGGCAACCATGAAGAAATCAAGAAATCATGATAATGGTATACTACACAATGCGGCATTTGAGATGTTGGTATGTCAAAAGGTGGGAATGATAATGTTGGAGCAATAAGAGTTTCTTCTAGGTGTGATAAAACTCTGAAACATATGAAAGCCTAAATCCAAATTTTCAGTTAGACTCAACTTCCTGCATGAGAGAGATTATGCATGAACATATCGCTTGTATGCAATGGAGGCATATTCCACTTCAAATGAAATTGTCACAGCAATCAAATCATGATGTATATCCTTGTAAAAGAATACCCTCTAGATGTCACATCACGCCAATCGGACTTTGAAGGTATATTCAAAGGGTAAGGCGAAAAAGACAGTGATAGGCAGAGAGATGGAGTATACCCTCTAGATGTCACACATCAAGCCAAACGGACTTTGAAGGTATATTCAAATGGTAAGGCGAAAAAGACAGGGACAGTCAGAGAGATGGAATAGAATTCTTCATAGGCTAGGATCAATCTTTTTGATGAGCCAAAACTACAACAACAAACTACAAGAAACTCAGTCTACACCGAGGGGAGAAACACTAATGCCTTCTTTGCATCTTGTACTAAAGTAAGATCACAAGCCACTTTAGTAAAAATGTTCACAAATAGGCAAAGAAGGCCGTTAGAACTTTTTCGTATTATTCCAACATTTCATTCAACGTTGATACCTTTGTATTGGCAAGGTATGGTGGAGTCGGCCTCTTGAGAAATAATGTTTTTATCCAAGTCGGCCTCTTGAGGAGGCACTCCAATTGCATATAAAGGCTGATTGATTCTTGGAAGAGATCATATCAAAAACATAACATATGATCTCCCCCTTAAGAATCGATCATTCTAGGGCAAATTATGAGCAGCAATTTTAGGCTGCGAATTCATCTCTCTTGTGCGAATTTCTTATTGAAGAAATTGTTCAACATGTTTGAATATTCGAAGAGCAGATCATTAGGGCGAACTACATTATTGGTGCTGGTTGAAATTCATAGAAGCAGAGGCGAACTGTAGCAGATCATGTGGACTTAAGATCAGATTATTGGTGCGAAATATATCATGTATATATTTCGCAAGTTTGAGACAATTCAGTACAGATTTGGTGCGAATTTAGAGTCTCACATTAGAAGACTGTTGCAGATCCAAATTGTTAATTTGAGAGAATCATCTTCAACATATTTATGAAATTTGGATCTGCTACAAAGAGCTGGATTAATCTGAGCAATATTTGAGTTCGATTCAAGCCCTAGGTGGGCTAATTCGACATTCAAAGAAGGCACATTTCTGAAGATTGAAGACTTTGTCAAGTCTGATTTCCGGGTATCTTCTATCCTTCTTTATGTTTATTTTCTCAAGTGCTTAGTTTTTATAGATCTCTATAGATTGACACATTCCTTGTGATAATCTGAAATATACTAACACATGTGAGGATGAGGATTGATATGCTAAAGGGCATAGCACAAGATGCGAGAATGTTACTGCTGAAAGATTTCTAATGGAGAAACATCCCACTCTGTTTTGGAACCTATGCATGATGCACTGTCTTGATATAACTCTAGAGGATATTTCGAAACTTGAATGAGTTAAGGATGTATTGCAAAGGACCCACAAGTTCATTTGCAAATACTCAAGGGGGTCGAGTATGATGTGCACCTTTATAGAAGGAAAGATACTTCTTTGGCTACGGCAACAAAATTCGCTACCCACTTCCTTAAATTGCAAATTCTTTGCCTAAAGAAAATAAATTTGAAACAAATGTTTGTTTTAAATGAGTGGATGGATCACTTTGCCAATTAGATGGATGGCAGACCTATGACAGATTGAATTTTTTCTACAAGTGTTTGGGATAAGCAAAGTGATAAGCAAAGTAGGTTATCCAACTTTCAAATCTTCCAATAAGAATTTCAAAACTAGTCAATGGAGGTAATCCCCCATGGGCTATTTGTAGATGGACATGGCCAAGGAGGCGATCAAGAGTAGAATGATAGATACATGCCATTGTTGGATATAATCAATGACAGGTGGGATTAGCATATGCAGTCACTCCACTATGCCACTAGATACTATCTAAATCTACCATTGTTCTATTGCACATAATTGTGAGATGATGCAAAGGTTACAAAAGGCCTTATCAATTGTGTGAAGAGATTGTTCCCCTACTCCAAATTCGCTATTTGTAGCTATGGGAAAGTTACCAATATACAAGCAAGCAAGGGGTTTTCTCCAATATGTCTATCAAAGAAGGGGGGAATGCCTTCAAACCAAGTAGACTCCATAAGGTTCTGATAGTTTATATTGAACATGTAAACATTATAGGTATGAAATTTTCAATAAATGATACAAGATGGAATCTTCATAAAATTTGTGTTTTTTCAGCACAAGAGGATTTTTTTGGGGGGAAAGGAATCCAAAAACCTTTGATAGATGACAATGTTCTTTTTGATTCATCCATATAGTTCATCTTCCCGTGAATGTGTTTAAGAGTGTATTTGAAAACATACATTCCAAAGACATGATCTTTGATGCATTGACAAATGAATGATTTGGTGTTCATTCACCACAACCTCCATTTTATGTTGAAGAAAGATCAAGGTTTGCAAAATCACAATTGATAATTACTTGTAAATTCTAATTGGTGCTTTCATTCATTTTCCAAACCAAATTCCTTCTTTTTCTAAAACTTATTCCATCTACCCCACTACATATGCATTCAATTTGAATTAGTTACCTATACCATCAAGGAATATACAACTATTTGACATTGACGAGATCAATCCAAATTCTAAATGGATTCTAAATGTTGAAGAGATACTTTTTCATATGGAAAAAGTTAATATGTTGGGGAGAAGTCAATTTTGGCCCTAAGGAGAATGGTGAAATTACGAGAAGTTGTGCCCCTAGAGCTTCATCATCAACCTAGAGCACCCTAGTGTACTTTATAGCAGCAAGTCATTGGCTTACTCTACTTTTTTGTTACATTGTAGGTTAGATTGTAATAAATTCAACCTATGTATTTGTAGTATGTTACTATGTGGTTGTGCAATATAATCACCATTAATATTAATGAAGACAAACTATGTGTTGATGTTTGTAGCATCACTCAGATAAATAATATTGACTATATGATTATTATGAAAAATGAGTTATTATATATATATATATATATATATATATATATATATATAATTGATATTACTATATACATTGATATATATGTATATATAAAGTTAGATTATAATTATTCTCATAATAACTAAATAGTTAAATTAATTAAATAAATAGATTATTATTATTATGTAAATATTGGAGAAATTAATATAGTACTCAAGTGATATTATATATATATATATATATATATATAATCATAATTGTCATTATATTAATTACATAATAATGAATAGACATGTCCCATGAAGGGACATGTCTCTCCTTGACTCATTCTCAATATAAATGCAAAAGATTGTTGCATTTGGAAAACACAAAAAAAACATACAATGAGATAGTGCTATTACATTTGCAATGATCCTAAAACCTTAACATGGTATCAGAGCCAAGTTGCAAATGAAAGAGAGTAGTTTGTTGATGGTGAATGTGTAACTGTCACAAAAAATACAGTCTTAGTATGAGGACCATATCTCACAAATGCACCATTGGATTTTGCTAAATTTTGGATATGTTGGTGATAAACAAATTTAGAAGAATCTCACTGGAGCGATTGAAGAGAAAATGTCAGATTCAAAAGTTATGATCAACTGTGTACGGGTCTATGCAAAAAACCTGTAAAAGAGCGAGGTTCCTTCTTTAAAAAACCTAACCACTTGAAGGGAGATCCGATCAAATTGAAGGTTTTCATAGTGTATAGAACCTTTGGATATTCAAGACAAGTCATCTAAATAATTCTAGTAATGTTCGAGAACAATGACATCATTCTTTGAATTTGCATGATATTTTCTATATGGGCTCACCTTACAGAATGAAATACTTGAAATGTATAAAAGATAAGTATTTCATGTTTTATTAATGCACATAATTTTTGAGTTTGTAATTCATACTATACTATTGGTTAGTAAAATAGTGTATGCTTCTATCATTGGTATTTACGGTCGAGATAGTTTAGTGAGCTATTTGTAATCTCTCTCTGACATACCTTCAGGACAAAAGCACAAGATAATTGCATTCAAGGGAGAAAGAACTTGATGCTTGCAAACAAATTGATGATTGAGACTAGACGCAAAGGGAGTTTGATATTTCAAAAGAGGTCAATAAGTTGATAAACTTGAGCTTCAGAGGGAGTAGATGGGTCAGTCAACTTGTGACAATCTTGATCATATTGATTGAGAGGGAGTTCACTATTGAAGGTGAAACATTTATGAGGTAAACTTGATATAATTGATTATTATACTAATGAATCCTGAATGTTTTTAATGGGCCTACCCCCTGTGTAAATCATGAGGAAGTGACGACTTCCAAATGATTATCACTTGTATTTGTAAAAGTTATTGTAAGGTGACGATCTTACAATATCTTGACGTTCTATTGTGATAGACATCTTGTGATGGCTAAAACCGATCATAATAGATAGAACTTGTGGATAGAATCGCCGATTGAGGCAATCCACATTAAAGCTTGAGTTTGTGGATAGAATCGTCGATGGAGGCAATCCACACGAGAGCTTGTGGATAGAATTGCTGATTGAGGCAATCCACCCGGAAACTTGTGGATAGAATTGCCGATAGAGGCAATCCACACTAAAGCTCGCGAGTTTGTGGATAGAATCGCCGATGGAGGCAATCCACACAAGAGCTTGTGGATAGAATCACCGATTGAGGCAATCCACCCGAGAACTTGTGGATAGAATCGCCGATAGAGGCAATCCACACTAAAGCTCGTGAGTTTGTGGATAGAATCGCCAATGGAGGCAATCCACATATTGAGACAATGTTTCTATTGATTATATCACGAGGATGATGCCTTTATTGCTTACATCATATGATTGATGTTGTCAAGTGTCATAAGTGTTGATATTGGATTGATTTATCCTCCCTAGCTAAGAGGGAGTGTTGATGTTTGTAGCATCGCTCAGATAAATAATATTGACTATATGATTATTATGAGAAATGATTTATTATATATATACATATATATATCAATATATAATAATTGATATTACTATATACATTGATATATATGTATATATAAAGTTAGATTATAATTATTTTCATAATAACTAAATAGTTAAATTGATAAAATAAATATTATTATTATTATGTAAATATTGGAGAAATTAATATAGTACTCAAGAGATATTATATATATATATGTGTGTGTGTGTGTGTGTGTGTATATAATCATAATTGTCATTATATTAATTACATAATAATGAATAGACATGTCCCATGAAGGGACATGTCTCTTCTTGACTCATTCTCAATATAAATGCAAGATATTGTTGCATTTGGAAAACACATAAAAAAACATACAATGAGATAGTGCTATTACATTTGCAATGATCCTAAAACCTTGACACTATGTTCCAAACTTCATGGTGTAGAATCTCGATTCCGTTCACTCACTCTATCTCTATGCAAGCGCATTGCCTTAAATATTAAAAAACAGCACTCTCTCATTTTCTGCATTTTCTGGATTCTTGATATTTTGGGGTTTATTAACTTCAAGAAATATATTTTGCAACTATGTTATAAATATACTTGAGAGCATGTGGACCTTGCTGAACAAATTTGGAAGCTTCTGAGAAAAAAAACAAGGTGCCAAACCAGTGGGACTCTTCAGTATCCAATCTTAAATCATGCATCTTATCTTAAAACACTAGATGGAAAACTGTAACTAATGTCAGGGCAAAGCAGCCGTGGTTATTCCAAAAGCATAACACAGAGGAAACTGCATGTGACAGTTTTCCAAGGGTGTTTCATTGCATAGATACTTGATAGACATTTCAAATAGTTCAAAACCAAGATCAACATAGTCTTCATAGAGTTGTATGGTCCCATAAAAATTAACTGTCTTATAATGGTTAAGTGGATTTAACTGACACTAGGTGACAGGAAATGACAAAGTGGAACACACAAAGGTATCCAAACTGTGGGAAAAGGCCAAGATGTGTGCAAGGACTTACAAACCACATGGATGTGACAACCGAATGTAAATGTGATGTACATGCTTATGAAATAAAGGTCTAGGATCATCATCTGATAGGATGTGCCACCACAAAAAAGGAAATGATTGTATATATGAGACAATGATGTATATACAGTTGATATCAAGATTGGTAAATGTAATTCATCATCTACTAGCTCTACAAAGTATAACATTTACTCAAACTCCATAAAATGACCCCAGATATCAACTGGTTCAGAGTTTGTTGAATGTGCAGCATCATTGAAGGGAATGAGAGCAAACTACAATAAGCCAAGCATGCCATTTCTGCCCTTGGGTATTTTTTACATATGTTAGGAGAGAGAAATAGTGCCGTACATATTTTGGCATTGCCGTGTGGCAGAAAGTTTCTAGGGCAAGTGTTTTAAGTATATGATTTGATTTATGTTGTCCCTCAGTGGTAGAAGGGATAATGTTGAGACATGTAGGGATGACAATGAGAATATCAAGAAAATTTAGAATATTATCCAGCTAGCAGGGATCTTTTCCTTTGACTAATGAGAATATTTCCAATCTTAAACATAAGATATGGACATTAGAAGTGGATGTAGCCACTTAGATTTCTGCCAAACTATATTCAGAAGGATCACAACTCGCTTGGAGGTAGTTGTCAAGGAGCTATGATGGCCTTCCTCGCTTGGTTTAGGAGACAATTTTAATATGGTATTGTATAGTGGTGTGAGGGTATAGAGAGATGGGGTAAATAGGTAAATTCACACCTCCCTTTTCACCATAAGCACATTTCAGAAGGACGATGCCCTTCTAGGCTCAAGAGGAGATTCAAGTGCTGAATGGGATAGTGATCCTTCACTAAATATGTAATGATGGAAATGGAAATGATGGGAAAATGTAATGTAAATAATAAATTAGGCAAATTACTGAAAAACTAGAAATAACAGACTGATACGGGCTGACAAAAAGCTGAAATGTACAAAAATGGAAACCAAAATGCAGATCTGACTTGTGGCTGAAATTTGGGAACACAATGCAAGGTACATAACAATTTTAGAGATATGTACCTAGGTACAGGGCGAGTTTGGCATTTTGTACCAATGTTTTGTACCAACAGTTTCTGATCTTTCCATATTTTGTCTAACAGCTCCATAACCTGTTTCTGGACACAAAAAAATGGGGAAAAGGTTGTCAAAAGGGGTTTGCCTTGGTCAAAGCGTTGTTTAAGAATCAACTTTGAAAATGAAATGAAATTGAAAAAAGGAAAGTATGTAAAGAGGTAAATGTTTGATTCACCTTGCATAAACCCTCATGAACGGATGTAGAAATCACTCATACCCATGAAGATGCTTGAATGTACTTGAAATCAAAGAGTTGACCTTGGAATGTAATGTAGAATCAAGGATTCCCTCACAAATGCAAAGATCTATGAATGTCACTCCTAGATCTTGAACGTAGATATGCTTGATAATCGCTTGCAATGAAGGAGAGAGAATGTGAATGGAAGGAAGGATCTTCTTGCTTGATTTAGAATTCCTCTACTTGGCCATCATGGGAGACAAACTTAATTCAATTACATAAGATTGTCTTTGACTTGAATGATCTTGAAGAATTGAAGACTTGGAGAAACTTGATCTTTGCCTTCAAATCTTGAATCCAGTTGCTGAGTTGCTCTTAATTGCTTGAAAATGTGATAGTAAATGCTTGCACTTGATAATGGATACCAAAATGAGGAGAGATAGGGAGTTTTTATACTCAATCCATCGTTTCAGGATTCAAAAATAATCCAGACTGACCACAGGATCAAATTTCCCATTAGCACCCTATATAGGACCCCGGGCCAAATTTGGGCCAAAATCTCGAATTTAGCGATCTGTACATAGTGCTCTTATGTAATTTGGTCTTTAATCATGTTGTCATCTTATACAATATAAAATGAATGATTATCAGTCAACCAGAGAAAGGATTGATATCTTAGGGATCGGTCACTTGATAAAGCTACTTCTATCAGCTAATTTACCAAAATCAAATCTAATTTTTTCTATAAAATAATTTTGAGACCTATTTTCTGGCATCTATTTATATAACACTTCAGCGTACTAATCTTTCCCTTTCAATTTACTAAAAGATTGATAAATTCTAAATATTGGACAATGCACTTCATCATTATACATAATAACTATCCATTACTTCAATATGAAACGGAGATTGACATAACTAACATGCTTGGATTGCAACTTTCTAAACAATGCAATGTTTTGTACGTAAATATTTCCTTTTAAACTACAACATATCTATTTATAGACCATTTTCAGTAAGTTAATCTTTTCCTTAAAATTTACTAAAACGTTGATAACATAAATTTCTGAAAATGCAATTCATCAGTATAGGTAATAATAATCTGTTACTTCAATATGAAATAGAGATTGACATAAATAGCATCCTTGGGTTGCAGTTCTCTGAAAAGGAAATGTTTTTGTAAGGTAGCTAATTCCCTCTATGAAAATCAATAGAGATATGTAGCAACATGCACTTTCCAATTCAGAGTTTTTATTATACCTTTCCTTCATCCATGAGGATTTGGCACTGCATAATTTTCTTCTCTGCCTCCACTACAAGAAGCCTCCTTTGTAGTCTAGCAGTTCTTCCTTTACCCTCTGCTCCTCTGTCCTGGAAAAATTCAAATAAAGATATTAATTTGGAAAAATAACAATACAACTTGTTCTAGGAATGAATCACATTTAAGAACGTCATTGACTCATTAACTTGCTATGTCAAAACTTTCGTTCTTTCTTAACATTATACCCTTTAACATTCCATGTCCTGATGAGGCTGGCAACAGGCTACATAGCAATCCACATGGACATTAAAATTTCACATTAAAATCTTAGTTGCAGGATGTGTGCCCTGCCCCTGCGCATCGAGTCCGGATGCGACATTTGGACATCTGTGGATGCATCCACGATGCACATCTTGGACTGTATATTTCTTTATTGTTTTGTATATTTGGCATGATCAATGATGAAGTATCATACTATCAAAAGATTTAAGTTTTACAAATATGTATATTTCTTTATTTTTCTTGTATACACACACACACACACACCCAAATGCATCCAAACCACCAACCCCCCCAAAAAAAATAAAAATAAATAAATTCCACGCATCCACGTACCGGGTACTCGTACCCACATCTGAACTGGTAACTAAGCATTAAATATTAAACCCATCCTTCAGTTATTTAAAAACATATATATTCATCTCAAAGAAGTGCAAACAACAAATTCATACATTACTTCTAATTACTGAGGTGTAAATTCAACAACATGGTATAAAATCAACCTCAGAGACGACCAAAGAAAACATGAGAACTAGTAAATGCATGCATGTTAAATCACTCAAACAAGATAGCAAATTAAAAAAAGTGATTGTCAGTTGCGGTGTATGGCTTCCAGTGATGATGGAAAAAAGTTTGAAAATATTATTTGAATTTTTACTCACCTTTATGTATACCTACACTCACCATTTGAACTCTGTCAAACATTCCTGTGCTTGTCAGTCTACGTCAAGACTCAAGAAGTTTCGGATAAACTTGACCATCTTAAAATTACTTATTATGGATCTTCATATTTAGGATTCAGGTGCTTTGACGTGACAGCCAGGGACAACAGCATAGATTAGAATAACAAAATAGTTGAGCCGAGCCCCCCAAAATGCATATCTTGAAATTTTAAGGTCCCATGTGAGATTATTTATATGTTTTAGGATATTTAGTTGACAACATTATTTAGTTGTTTTTATTCATTTCTTCCAATGTTTTTGCTCTCAAGTTTTTAACCTCTCCTTTTTCATCTGTGTCCAAACATAGTAAACTGCAGTTTAAAGGATCAGTTCTTAAGAATAAATGACATCTCAAATAGAAGGCATTGTTTGCAAAACAGTAGTCACAATACCATAGAAGTGACACAGAATAAGAAGAACAAAGGATCCTAAAGAATAAGCATGAATGAATTATAAGAATTAGGACATGGGCGTACCTTCACCAACCACATCTGCATTAGAGCTGCAAGAATGATTGTAATAAAAAATGCTGGCAAAGCAGCAAGTATTGCAAAATTTATTTCATTCGCTCTGAGAATCTGATTCAGCTCAAGCATTGCCCTGTACACCCCCATCATATCTTAAAAACATATCATATTTACAGGCCCAAAAGAATAATAGCATTTTACTAGAGCATTGTAAGTACCATAACTTACGTTTCAATATCAAGCTTTAATTTTTGCACCTGTTTAAAAAAGAAAGCCATCTATTAGAAAGGTGCCAAAAGAACAGCAACTAAATAGATTATTGCACAATATCAAAATTAGCTTAAACATCAACACCATATGCTATATTTGTGCTCTATGCTTTTTAGCTGCCAAAAAGCAACATAAATTTTAAAGATTTTGGCATAGAACCAATATTGTAATTAGAAGCTGTGAGATACCTGAATGAGTAAGGCTCGAGCAAGCTCTCCTCCAAGAAGGTTCTGAAGTGGATGCGTAAGATCTTTTTCATATCTGCATGGTCAGATATTTGTTCAAAATACAAAGAAATGTAGTTTTGAAGGATAACCAAGAAGTGAGCAATTTTAGCCTTCCATAGAGACTTTTCAAGAAACATCTAGAGCTGAACTCATTACTGAATATAAGAACAAACTGAATCATGAAGCAATAATAAAATCTGTGTTCATTAGTATTTAACAACAAATGAAATGTCTAGAATGCCAGTTCTAGACATTAGTTCATGTTTTAATGATTTGCAGATATGATCACACAATAGATTGAATTGCAAACAGAACACTTAGTATCTGTATTACCATAATAAAGAAAAAAAAATTCATACCAATAAGTCTTGAAGAAAGAAAACCTTTCTTAGAAAGTGGTGTTGTATTCAGGAAGACTAATGCCTCTACGAGTAGCTAAAACAAACAACTTGGTCTTCTATACTTGTAGAATGAATTAAGATATGGTTGGACTACTTGCAAAGTACTCCGCAAGTTTTTTTTGGTCGCCAAGTTTTTCAGCCAAAAGCTTGCCACTAAAACTCGGTGAGTCTGTGGCAAAAACTCAGCCGATTTTAAAAGAGGCCCAGACACGTCAAAAAATTGTCTAAATTTTTTTTTGGGCGGGACATAGCCTCCTAATCCCCACCTTCCAACCAGCGGGGGAATGAAACGTTCCAATGCACCCCATCTATTGTTGGGGTTTTCCCACATTTAAAACCTTGTCCAGCTTGCCATTGCTACCCCTCAAACACATTGGACTCTCCACTCCCAAACGCCCACTAGCTATTGGGAACTCTTGTCATAAAAAATTTGATTACAATGGGCAAGTTTGGGAGTGGAGACCAAAATCCAGAACTTAGACGGGCTAATTTTATCTCAATCATAACACCATTGATCAATGATGAAATATCATACTATCAGTATAAAAATTCTTAAGTGATTATTAGAAATTTAGAACTTCCCAGAGTTTTGTAATCCCTTTTTAGGGACGTTTGTAATTAATTAAATAATTAAAATTTTAAGTTGTTGAAATATAATGATAACTTAATTTAGTTATTTAATAAAGCAATTAAAGTGAACTTTTCTGTCAACAAAAATTGTGAAATAAAGTCACTTTATTTTAAATTAAGAAGACCAGGAAATAGAATGCCAAGAGACAAGTTAATGGAAGGCCATGAGTTTACTAGATAATGCTATCAAAATTCAAGGGAAGGATTATTCAGGCATGTTCAGATGTTATTTTGATTTGATAAATTTGTCAAATGCATTTGCATTAGCTGGATATTTCTGGAGATGAGAACCTTCAGGAATTCATTGAAGAGCTAAATGGAAACCTGGTTCTTCTTGAGAGTGGATTCGTCGCGGAGTTCACACTAGTGCTGAATTTGAATAAATAAGGTATTTGTAGATTCTGAAATATTTACTCATGTTATTGTACATTGGATGGAATAAGTAATCCCAGTCCTAGAGTGCTTAAAAGACGAACTTGCCTATTTTAATGGATATCAATTATACATGCCATTAATAATATTGTTGGTGATAAAATATGAGCATTTAATGCTTGCGAAGACATAAGGTTATGTTCTGTCGTTGATAATAACTATATTATTGGTTGGGTTAATGTTTGTGGCGAAACATTAATGTAGTCGAGTGTCATTATAAAGCAAATATATTTCATAACATCGTGGGTCCGAGCTTTAATTTAACGGACTTTCCTAAAGTTCGTATTAATATTCCAAGAGAATGTTTTGTCGTAATTCTATATTGAGCGAAATAGTGATTGAGCCAAAGTTATTTGTGGACTCGATAATAATACTGGATGCGTGATAAAAATATGTTTGTCGTGAGCTTAGAGCTGGATGGGAGGAATTAATTAATATTCAAAACCATTGAAAACTACATATTAACATGGAGTTTGTCATGAATAAATATTAATTTGGGACTCGAGCTTTCTTGATCGACTATTCATTCGTTGGGAATGTGTAACGCATGGGAAATGCAGTTATAGATGCCTTCAATATGTAAGAACTCACATAAGAGGTGTCATGAAGGTAGAAGACTCAATTACCAGACATCATCGGGTTCATAATTCTCTCACATTCACTGTATTGTATGCGTTGTTGGCTCTTGGTAATTAACATGCAAGCATACACAATATTGAGAAGCCGTTCAAACAGACATTATTCCTTCATTTGTCGTGACCAATACTGAAGCAGAGTTGCACGGGGAAATAGAAACAGAGATCGTGGATTGAAGAAAGATACAATAGCAACTTACTCATGGAGTTCGCTTGGAGGATATCTCATACTCCTGCAATAAGTATATGCATCTCTGGAGTTTTCTTCCAGTCTAGGCCGCTGGATTTGAGACACGCTTCATCTGCTCTAACAAAGTCTTCATATGGTGGTGGCTCTAATACTAGCATTTGCGCAGCTCTGGGATATTCTATCAGTTCAAGTATATTACTGGTCTAATCATAGAATATTGCTAATGTAGACGGAGACATTGGATGCAGTTGCAAAACATTAATATAGAGGCTTCCAATGCAGTTTGAGGGCTCATCCTAGTTCGATTACACAACTTGATTGGACACTAAGGTCAGGAAGATTTTTTGCATTTAAGATTCTGAATGTTATGTGAATCAAGTTGCATTTATGAATTTAGTCTAACGCAATAATAATGCACATGTGTACATTCCTTGTATTTGAAAGCAAGTTTATATTCATTTGCAATGAATAAATCTCAATCACAAAATTGTATACAAATTGGTAATAGTAATTCTACTTTGTAAGTAAATTGTTTGACAAAACGATAGTATGTATTAGAGCATAATTTGGATCAAATCTAGGAGGGGTTTTTACTGTGGTTGCTGCTTGCCTTTGGGTCTATTAAAATTTGATGCAACTGGGTGACAGAGAGTTAAGATATTATCAGAGAAGATTAAGTAAATTTTGGCAACCCCCGCAAGTGTTGAAAGGAGAAACAGCATCAAGGTTGATTGGTGTTCATCTGAGTGCATCTTCTAGCATTACAAGGCAGGTTGTAGGTATGGGAGACAGATGTGGTAATAATCCAGCACGAGATGAAGAAAAAGAGGCTCGAGATATTATGTGAGGCATACAAACAGGGAAAGAACAGGTGGCTAATGTATTACAGCAGCTTACTATAGCCATTCAATAGATGAGTGCAGCCCCAAGAAGATCTCAGCGTAGTCATAGTGATGGTGGTAGCACAGTTGGCTCCCCACAGGGTGGAAGAGCTCCAACACAATCTTCTAATAGGCCCTTGATGCCTACTTTTGTTGTTGGTGATGATGAGGAGGAAGTGAATAATGTTGAAGCAGAGATGGCATTACTTGATAACGTAATGACTAGTAATGACTATGCATGATGAATGGAGTCTACTACCAGAACATGTCAGGGCAGATTTAAATTTCATACAATGTATATAGGGCAGCGAAGGGAAAGCATGAGAACCAGGCAAGATAGAAGGTCAAAAACTAAAAACAAGGACCTGAACCATGCTACGAACCAGTTGACTCTTCCTACATATGATGGCAGTAGTAAGACAACTGCACAAGCATGGATACATAAGTTGGATACTTTCTTGACACTCAAGCCCATGAAGCAGACAAAAGCAATTAAATTTGCTACTATGCACTTAGACGGAGCAACCTATGATTGGTGGCATCATGGAATCGTGACTTAGGACCATGGGTTAATTAATTCATATGAGGAGTTAAGCAATAAGTTAATTGCTCATTTTGATAGAAAGGATATAGAAGTATACTACAGAGAGTTGGTACAGCTCAAACAAAGTGGTTAATTAGATTCTTTTATCAATGAGTTTCAGAGAATTTTAGTGATGGTGTTGGATATGTCAGAGAGAAGGAAGGTCATGCTATTTGTTGAAGGATTGAATAATAAGATCAAAGGATTTGTGAAGGTCCTCAAACCTAGCTGTCTACAAGACACAATTTAAAAGGCAATGGATCTAGACACTTCATCCACTTCCTATCAACGGCCTAAAGGAAATTTCAAAAGCTCTAAACCAAATCAAAAGATGATGATCAGCCTAAGACTATCCCTCCAAAGGTGGATTATGAGACAAGAAATGAGCTAAGGGGGAACAAATTATGCTTGACTTGTAAAAAGTCATGAGCTCCCGAACATATGTACCTGGGAAAACGGAAAATACATTACATTGAGGTAGTTTCAGAGGATGAGGAAGAGCAGATTAAGGACAGCAAACATGAGGACAACAATAATGAGGAGAGTAATAAGCAGCACTCAGTGGGAAGGAATGAAAATAGGATTGATCAGCCTAAGGTCACCCTCGCTACATTGTGAGGAGTACCTTGGTACTATCCCTTTCGATTAAAGGGATTACTTAAGGGGCAGCCAGTAGTTTGTTTGGTAGATATGGTCATACGGGTGCTACATACAACTTCATTGGTGAGCAGTCAGTTGTTGAGCAAGGATTACAGGTTGGGAAATTCTCAGGTTTCAAGGTGATAGTTGTTAGTGGTGGAACCTTGAGTTCCACTACAAGAGTTCCACGGCTTAGTATTAAATTGGGGGTCTACACATTGTCTGATAGCCTCTATGTGATCAAGTTAGAACAACTCAATGTGGTTCTAAGCATGCAGTGGCTTCAATATATTGGTAGGTACACATTAGATCATCACAAGATGCAGTTGGAATTCTTAGAGGATGGGAAGGAGGTAGTATTGAAGGCTTCATCAAAGAGTGAGCCTAAGGTAGTATTAGCACACAAGATGGAAGCGAAGTTCACAAGAGTATTTTTATATCAAAATGAATACATTGCTGCCCATTTGATTGAGAAACTGGAAGATGAGAGTATAAATCAGGAGGCAGCTTTCCAGTTCATTGATAATCTGTTATTTGAAACAGATGTGGATGTGATATATGATAATCCATTCTTCGAGTTGGATGATGGAGCACCTCTTGAGATGTGGGCTTCAGATATAGTGTGTAAGATGGAGTTGTTACCAGCAGCTGGCAGGAACTGCATTCCTAAATATGTTAAAAATCAGATTATCAGTTTTAATAACGCTGGTACCATTTACAACAGCAGGTTAGTAAAGTGGATTTTATTTGATAACAAGCTTCCCAACTGTAGTTTTGCCAGAGTAGAGCGGAGAAAGAATGATGGGTATGAGTCCAATAATGGTGAGCATCAGTCTTTGCAAACAAAAGGTGGTATTTATCAACTTGATTGCACTGTGTGCTTATCATTTTTCTTTCAACCTGCAAATTAAATGATTTGAATATGTTTATGATGACAAATAAGAAGAGGCTGAATGATTGGTATAAACAGAATTATACTTCATCATGCTATGAGATGTATTCACCGTCAAAAAGAAGATTTACAGCTTGCAAGATTTTCAGTTTGCATTTTCCAGATGTGAGTTATGCTAGGTTTCAGAGAGGTGAACCTAAGAATAAGCTAAAGTCTTCAGGTGATGGGAATGATATTTCTCCAAATTGACCTTGGGATCTTAGGATTAATATGCAGATTCATGATTGCTTGAGGATAAGCAATCTCTAAGGAGGGAGGACTGTAATGTCCCTTTTTTAGGACATTTGAAATTTGATTAAATAATTAAAAATTTAAGTTGTTGAAATATAATGACAACTTAGTTTAACTATTTAATAAAGCAATAAAAGTGACTTTTTATGTCAACCAGAATTATGAAATAAAGTCAATTTATTTCAAATTAAGAAGACAAAGAAATGGAATTCAAAGAGACAAGCTAATGGAAGGCCATAAGTTTTCTAGAGAATGCTATAAAAATTCAAGGGAAAGATTTTATTCAAGCATGTTCAGATGTTATTTTGATTTGATAAATTTGTTTGGTGCATTTGCATTGGCTAGATATTTTTGGAGACGAAAACCTTTAGGAATTGATTGAAGAGATGGACATAAACCTAGTTCTTCCTGAGAGTGGATTTGTGACGGAGTTCACATTTGTGCTGAATTTGAATAAATAAGGTATTTGTAGATTCTGAAATATTTACTCCTGTTATTGTGCATTGCATGGTAAATAAGTAATCAGTCTTGAAGTGCTTAAAAGTCGAACTTGCATATTTTAATGGATATCAATTATACATGCCACTAATAATATTGTTGGCAATACAATATGAGGATTTTCATTTAATGCTTGCAAAGACAAGGTCATGCTCTGTCGTTGGTAATATTTATATTATTGGTTGGGTTAATGTTTGAGGTGAAACATTAATGTAGTCAGATTTCATCATAAAGCAAATATATTTGATAACATTGTGGGTCCAAGCTTTAATTTAATGAACTATCGTGAAGTTTGTATTTAATATTCCTAGAGAATGTTTTGTCGTAATTCCATATTAAGGGAAATAGTGATTGAGCCAAAGTTATTTGTGGAGTCGATAATAATATTGTGATAAATATATGTTTGTCATGAGCTTAGAGTTGGAGGGGAGGAATTAACTGATATTCAAAACCAGTGAAAACTACATATTAACATGGAGTTTGCCGTGAATAAATATTAATTTGGGGCTCGAGCTTTATTCTTGATCGATTATTCATTGGTTTAGAATGTGTAGCATATGGGAAATGCGGTTATAGATGCCTTCAATATGTAAGAACTCCCATAAGAGGTGTCGTAAAGGTAGAAGACTCAATTACCAGACATCATCAGGATCATAATTCTCTCACATTCACTGTATTGTATGCGTTGGTGGTTCTTGTTAATTAACGTGCAAGCATACACAATAATGAGAAGCTGTTCAAACAGACATTATCCCTTCATTTCTTGTAGCCTAGGTTGCATGGTGCTCGTAACCACACCCTTGAGACGCGTACCGGGTACTGGTACACATACCCATGTACCGGGTACTCAGTGGGTACTCAGTGGGTACTTGGTGGAGAGCATCATAGCTAATGAACTTGATTAAAATTTCTGATTTTTGTTTCAGTTTTTTGTTTGCCTATCAGCTTATCAGCTTGATGTTTATCAAGCTTAATTCAATATGTAATCAGTTTGAAACTTTGATGCAATACTGATTAATAGTAAACTTTATCACTATTCAAGTCAGAAGTTTACCATTTGCAATATGTTATTTTTATATGATTTATGATCTTCTTGTTCATGTTTAAAGTTTGTTTTCTCTGTTATGCATCTAAACATTTAACATATATATTATTACAAACATATTGCAAATCTGAAATTGAATACAATACATTACATCTGCAAACTTTATCACTGTTCTTGGCTTCAAAACTCAATGTCATGACTCATATTTTCAGACTTTCTATAAAATATTAAATTATATTAAATTAAAAAATTGATGTACCCAAGTACCCCCATCCCCCTATTTTGAAAAATAGTCATACCCATACCAGTACCCGTACCCAATGTACCCAAGTACCCCCGTCCCTGTGCAACCTTGGTCGTAGCCAATACTGAAGCAGAGTTGCACGGGGAAATAGAAACAGAGGTAATGGATTGAAGAAAGATACAATAGCAACTCACTCTTGGAGTTCAATTGGAGGATATCTCATACTCCTGCAATAAGTGTATGCATCTCTGGAGTTTTCTTCCAGACTAGGCAGCTGGATGTGAGACATGCTTCATCTGCTCTGACAGAGTCTTCATATGGTGGTGGCTATAATACTAGCATTTGCACAGCTCTGGGATATTCTATCAGTTCGGGTATATTACTGGACTGATCATAGAATATTGCTAATGTAGAAGGAAACATTGGATGCAGTTGCAAACCATAAATACAGAGGCTTCCAGTGCAGCTTGAGGGTTCATCCTGGTTCACTTGCACAGCTTCATTGGCCGCTAAGGTCAGGAAGATTTCTTTGCATTTAAGATTCTGAATGTTATGTGAATCAAGCTGTATTCCTGAATTTAGTCTTACGCAATAATAATGCACGTGTGTACATTCCTTGTATTTGAAAGCAAATTGTATGCAAATCAGTAACAGTAATTCTGCTCTGTAAGTAAACTGTTTGAAAAAATGACAGTCTGTATTAGAGCATAATTTGGATCAAATCTAGGAGGGGTTTTTACAAGTTTTCGCTAGTCCAGGGAAGAGGAAGATGTAAAATGTTGTACTATGCAATTTATGAATTATGCTGAATCATGATGATGTTCAAAGACAATCATCATAAATTCATAATAGTTGTCAGCTAACTATTATATTAGGATTCAACATGAGGATGCATTTTGTACTCAATTTGCATTCAAATAGATCAAATTTAAAAGAAAACACTTTCGTACTGATTTATGGACATTGAGTACATCTTGTCACTGAATTTTACAAAACAAATGGGTTTCTAATGAAGTTTAAGAAAAAAAATTAATTGGTCAATTTAATGCCAAACTTTTGCCATGTATTTTTTGGGCTTGCTGAGTTTTTGCCGAGTCAGAGTTTTCCAACTATGGAATAAACCATAAAGAACAACTACGGAAAAGGTAAAACCCAAGTTATGCAATGCAATCCCACCTAGGGCGCATATGGCTCTAAGGTGATGTTTTTTGATCCATTCTCCACACCAAATCAATAGGGAAAAAATTGTAGTCATTCCAAACCTTCACAAAAGCCTCGCTTCTTTAGTTGCTTCTTCCTTATTTCACCCACGTCCAACAATGACCCAAGTGTGATTCCACCCCACAATCACAGTTGTATGGGAACATAACAATTCCCCCTGCCTATCAGGCCACTCATGAGATATATACAAGTAAATCTATAACTAATCATAGCAGTGCCAAACCAGTCACAATGAGTCACATGTCAAACGACGTTCTTTGTGCCTCCCACACATAGAAAATAACATACAATATTATGTATAATCTATGTGCACAAGGCATAGATGTAAAAATCACAGAACATCCATACCAAAACACTTATTCTAATCATAAAATTGTGTCCTTTTCACTTAAGTCAACATGACTCACCAACTTGAAATATGATTCTAATGGCCATCTAGGAAAGTGGCAATGATTATGTTCACAAGTTGATCTGCAATTGGAAAGGAAAATCTTGTTTGAACACTTCACACAGACCCTTAGAAAACTTGTTGATTGAATAGAAAGCCACAGGATTCCATTGTGCATATTAACTAGATGTTTGATACACTCACAAATATATGCTGATGCATGTGCTTTAATAGTATAAGTGCATGTTGATGTAACTACAGCTGCCAATGTCCAATTCTGTTTATTAAAGTACTTACATTTACAACCATATATTCTTAAACAGAACTTTAAGCTATTGCAAAACAACACACAGAAATTTTATCATAGTGCTAGAATTCCCAGATAATATGCTAGATGACTATTGACTAGACATTTTTATCATATTGCTGTAGTTCCCAAATAACATGTTAGATGACTTGTTTACCAAGAGAAGCAAACATAAAGTATGTAAGAAACATCATAATAGCTACAATTCCTAAAATACATGTTACATGACTTGTTGACCAAGAGAAGCAAACATAAAGTATGTAAGAAGCATCACAATTGTAGAATCCCTACATAGGACATTATGTTTACCTGTGGGAAACTATATTTGGGAATAATTTCAGTATCAAAAATTGTCCTTTGTTCTTTGATCTATGTGGCTTAAGAGATGTATGACAAGTTGCTCCCTTTGCATCCTTCCTGGAAGCTTAGTACTGTTAAGTTTTGATCAGATTTATATTGATGATAATTTTAATTTTATTTATGATAATTAAGCAGAGTTATTATAATTTGATTTATATCAAACTCTACACAGTTTGATAATCGGAATATTATCACTGCTTTGTTCAAAAAGAAGTATCTCTTTACAATGAATATTGATCTGCACATTATATTATTATATATCAATCTACAAGTAAATGAATATCTTCGATATATATTATCGATCTTCAACTAATATATATATATATATATATATATATATATATATCTGCAAGTAATATATATTATCCATGTATATATATACCGATCTGCAAGTACTAACTGTTATTAAACTGCATTATGCATTATCGACTTGTAAGTGTTATGTGTTCGACTTGTTGTGCATTATATTATCGATACTTATTTGGAACAATATAATTATTAAATACATTCATTAATAAATATATGAATATTCAATAACATGAATATTATTGAATATTCATATATTTAGCAATGTTTATTATTACTAAATAATTGATAGTGATAATATTAATAATATTACATTATGAGTGAAGCGTGATCATAATATATTATTATTAATAATCAGATCTTCCATAGATAATGGATAGAGATCAAATGTTCAAGGCCGATAGGCCACTTATACATTTGATCATATCGATCAGAGTAATCTGGCCAAAGCTACATATCTTTAACACTCCCTCTTAGCTAGGGAGGAGATTTGTAAACATAATATATCCATTTATTGTGTAATAGAGAGATATCACCTCACCGTGATATCAAGAGTTATGGCATATCCACGGATATCACGCCACACCATATCCACCATAACTCACCTTATGGTATGTGCACTAGTATTAAGTCATATGATACCTACCATAAGGATATTAACTCATGACATATCCAAGGATATTAACTCATGACATATCCATGGACATTAAGTCACATAATATCCACCATGAGTATCTCAGTAGTATCATTCATCATGGCTTATCCATAGATATCACGTCTCATGATATCTACCATAATTTGATATTACTTAAGAGATATCAACTATCATGACATGTCCACGGATATCAAGTCTCATGATATCCATCATGATAGTGAGATCAAATATTGTAAAGTCGTCACCTTATAATAATAACCAGAAATAAAAGTGTTCACCATTGAGAGATCGTCACATCTCAATGATGTTCACAGGTGTTGATGTTTGTAGCATCAGTCAGATAAATAATACTAACTATATGATTATTATGAGAAATGATTTATTATATATATATATATACATATATATCAATATATATGATAATTGATATTACTATATATGTATATATATATATAAAGTTAGATTATATTTAGTCTCATAATAACTAAATAGCTAAATTGATAAAATAAATTAATGAATAGACATGTCCCATGAAGGGACATGTCTCTTCTTGTCCTTGTCATGTATAAATACAAAGAGATCAATGCATTTGGAAAACACATACAATCAGATAGTGCTATTACATTTGCAATGATCCTAAAACCTTAACATGGTATCAGAGCCAAGTTGCAAATGTAAGAGAGTAGTTTGTTGATGATGAATGTGTGACTATCTCAGAAAATACAGTCTTAGTACGAGGACCATATCTCACAAATGCACCGTTGGATTTTGCCGAATTTTGGATATGTTGGTGATAAACAAATTTAGAAGAATCTCACCGGAGCGATTGGAGAGAAAATGTCAAGTTCAAAAGTTATGACCGACTATGTACGGATCTATGCAAAATCTGTAAAAGAGCGAGGTTCCTTCTTTAAAAGCATAACCGCTTGAAGGGAGATACATTGAAGGTTGTCATAGTGTATAGAACCTTTGGATATTCAAGACATGTCATGTGAAGAATTATGGACAGAAGCACAAGATAATTGCACTCAAGGGAGAAAGAACTTGATGCTTACAAACAAATTGATGATTGAGACTAGATGCAAAGGGAGTCTGACATTTCAAAAGAGGTCAAAAAGTTGATAAACTTGAGCTTCAGAGGGAGCAGATGGATCAATCAACTTGTGACAATCTTGATCATATTGATTGAGAAGGAGTTCACTATTGAAGGTGAAGCACTTCTGAGGTAAACTTGATATAATTGATTATAATACTAATGAATCGTGAAAGTTTTTAATGGGCCTGCCCCCTGTGTAAATCATGAGGAAGTGACGACTTCCAAATGATTATCACTTGTATTTGCAAAAGTTATTGGAAGGTGACGATCTTACAATAACTTGATCTTCTATTGTGATAGACATCTTGTGATGGCTGAAACAGATCATGATAGATGGCATCTTCTATTGTGATAGACATCTTGTGATGGCTGAAACAAATCATGATAGATGGCATCTTGTATTGTGATAGACATCTTGTGATGGCTGAAACAAATCATAATAGATGGCATCTTCTATTGTGATAGACATCCTGTGATGGTTGAAACAGATCATAATAGATGATGTGAATGTTTTTATGGTAAGTGCACATTACCTATGAGCATTTGTTGAGTACTTGGTCGATATCATGAGACTTGATATTCTGCAGGCCATTACTCTGAGCAATTGGTGAATATCATGAGACTTGATATTCTGCAGGCCAATGCTCTTGATATCATGAGATGATATCTTTATGAACTCTTGAGTACTTGGTGGACATCATGAGAATTGATGTTGGTAGGCAATTACTCTAAGCACTTGGGTGAATATCTTGAGAGTTGATATTCTGCAGGCCAATGCTCTCGATATCATAAGATGATATCTTTATGAACTCTTGAGTACTTAGGTGAATGCCATGCGATGGCATTCTGATAGGGCAATACTCAAATATCAAATGGATAGAATCGCTGATGGAGGCAATCCACTTGAGGACTTGTGGATAGAATCGCCGATGGAGGCAATCGACACATTGAGACTATGAGGATGATGCCTTTATTGCTTACATCATATAATTGATGTTGTCAAGTGCCTTAAGTGTGGACATTGGATTGATTTATCCTCCCTAGCTAAGAGGGAGTGTTGATGTTTGTAGCATTGGTCAGATAAATAATACTGACTATATGATTATTATGAGAAATGATTTATTATATATATAATATATATCAATATATAATATAATTGATATTACTATATACATTGATATATATATATATATATATATATATATATATAAAGTTAGATTATATTTATTATTATAATAACTAAATAGTTAAATTGATAAAAATAAATTAATGAATAGACATCTCCCATGAAGGGACATGTCTCTTCTTGTCCTTGTCATGTATAAATACAAAGAGATCTATGCATTTGGAAAACACATACAATCAGATAGTGCTATTACATTTGCAATGATCCTAAAACCTTAACAATAGGGGCCCATAAACCAATGAAGTCATGGAGTCATAGACATGACAATAAAAGAGTTTACACATTAAACATCTTTAGAATATATTTGAGACTCAATCTCAAATGAGGTTACAATTTTTGCCATGCCAAGCTTACCTCAAAAGTATTCAACTTTTGCCTTGGAGAGTGGCTTGGTGAGAATGTATGCCGTTTGTTCATTTCTACTAACATATCTCACCTGGATAACATTTGTCTCCACCATGTCTCTAACATAATGGTAGGGAATTTCAATATGCTTTGATCTGTTAAGAAACACAGGATTCATTGAAAGTTTTATACAACTCCGGTTGTCGCAGTGAATGATAGTAGGATCCAGGGATTGTCCAAACAATCCAACAAGAAGTTTCCTTAGCCATACAGCTTCTCGAGCTCCCATGGATGCTACAATGTAATCAGCTTCTGTGGAACTTTGTGCAACTGAAGATTGCTTCCTACTAAACAAGGAGATCATAGCTGATCCTAAGCTGAAACACCACCTTGATGTTCTTTTCTGATCTACTACACTTCCAACCCAGTCTTGATCAGTATATCCATGCAGATTTAGATCTACCTAATTATATTTAACAACATATCCCATTGTGTAAGGAGGTATCTTAGAATGAGTTTTATTGCAACTAGATGTAATTGTCTTGGTTCACGCATAAACTGACTAAGTGTATTTACTGCATAGCAAATGTCTGGTCTAGTATTGACCAAGTACATCAAGGACCCAATAATCTTCCGGTAGAGAATAGGATCTCCAAAGTCTGAGTTTGCTGCAACTTCTTTTAACTTATGTAAGTTTGTTTCCATGGGAGTAGACATGGGTTTACAATCCATCATTCCAAACCCTTTCAAAATGTCAATAGTGTACTTTCCTTGATTTAGAGTGATCCCATCAGCCTGCTGCCATACTTGTAACCCAGGGAAATAGTGTAAAGGACCTAGATCCTTCATGTCAAACTTAGATGCAAGATCTTGTTTACATTTAGTAATGAGATGGTCTTGTCCTATAATCAATAAGTCATCAACATAAAGAATGAGAATCAACATTTCACCATTAATTACCTTGAAGTAAAGATTCAGATCTGCATCATTCTTGTAAACTCCCAAGCCTAGAAGGTAATGATCTATCCTCTCATACTAGGTGCGAGGAACCTGTTTAAGACCATACAGTGCTTTCTTCAATTTGCAAACATGAGAATCATTTCCATGTAGTACAAACCCTTCAAGTTGCTCTAGGTACACTTCTTCTATTATGTCATTAAGAAAAGCAGTCTTTACATCCATTTGGTGAATCTTCCATCCTTTTGATGAAACAATAGCAATCACACTCCTAACAGAGGTATATCAAGCAACTAGAGCAAATGTTTCCTCGTAGTCAATTCCCTCCTTTTGAGAAAATCCTTTGGCAATGAATCTTGCTTTATATTTTTCAATATTGCCATTTGCAGCATGTTTGATTTTGAAGAGCCACTTAGAGGAAACCACTGATTTATTCTTTGGTCTAGGTACGATGTCCGAAACATCAGTCTTAATAATAGATTGATATTCTTATGTCATAGCATCTTTCCAGACTTGGAGTTTGAAAGCTTCCTCAATGCTAGACATCTCTAACTTGATGATTTCACTCATTAAGGAAACATAGCTGGAATATCTATGAGGTCTTTTGCTTTCCCTGAAGGTTCCTTTAGGTGCTACAAATTGTACAGCCTCTTGAATCATTTTACTTGCCCATAGAGGTCTTTTCCGGTTCACAGTAGTGTTTCTAGGCCCATCAGCAGGATCTGTTGGCTCACTTGGATTTGCATCTTCCATAAATTCATAGTTCTCCCTCTGAATCTCAAAATCATGATCCTCTTCCATATTTTGAGGAGACTCTTGATCTTCAATGTCCACTTCATGAATGTCCTTGGATCTTTTGAATGCAACATCTTCTTCAAAGATTACATCCCTGCTTAGCTCAATTAATTGTTGTCTAGGAATATAAATTCTATAAGCTTTAGATGTTTCATTGTATCCTTCAAATATTCCCTTTTTTGCCTGAGGGTTCTAGTTTAGTTCTCTCTTCTCTTTTTTTTGTTGAATTTCAACTTTTTTTAATCAAAATAGTGTACTTAAAGTCAAAGTGATCAAAATAGTGTACTTAAAGTCAAATTCACTTTATTCTTGTAGGTTGCTCACAAATGCAGTTGATAAGGCAAGAGAAGTGGTGGAAGAGAAAAGAAAGGAATGAAAAAAATATGATAGCACTATTCTTTCCAACGGGTGGACAGATGGCAAAAACCACATCATTGATTTTTTGGTTGCTTGCAAAAATAATGTGGTATTCTTGAAAAATCGATGGATGCCTCCAACAAGGTGAAAATTGTTGAAACTTTGGCTCTAATGTTGGAGCAAGTTGTCATGGAGGTCGGAGTTGAAAATGTGGTGCATATAATAATTGATAATGCAGCAGCATATAGGGCATGATAAAATCCTCCAAGAGAAACACTGAACACTTTTTTAGACACCTTGTACAACACATGTCCATTACCTTCTCTTGGAGGACAAGCAAACTGGAATGGGTGACACCAATTGTAGAAGATGCAAGGAGGATCACAAAATATATCTACAAACACCCTTGTAATCTTCGCTTGATGAAAGAACACACCCAAGCAAAAGAATTGATAAGATTGAATGTCACAAGATTTGCAACAATTTTCTTAACATTGCAAAGCATTCTAGGTTCATTGACGTCTTTGAAGCAAATGTTTGTGAGTCAAGCATGGCTAGACTCAAGTTATTCGAAAAAGCCTGTTGGAGAGGGTGTTGCATGTATTGTCTTCAATAACCTATTTGCACAAAGAGCTACAGAGATCGTGAAAGTAATTTCAAAACTTGAATATTTAATTTTTTTGTATTCTAGTCTTTCATTATTAATTTGTAACATTGATTAATCTTTTTTGTATTTTTCAATTGTAGGCGTCTGAGCCTTTGGTTAGAGTTCTCCGCTTGGTAAATGGGATCAAACTCTGATGTGGTATCTTTATGAGGCCAAGGATAAGGGCAAGGAGTCCATCAAAAATTACTACACGGGGAGAGCCGTAAATTTGATCCCATATGGGAAATTACTGCTAGGATGTGGAACAATCAGCTCTGCCAACACATTCATGTAGTAGGATACTTCCTCAACCCTCGTTTTTTCTTCTCAGATTCCTAATCAGATCCCAATGGAGAGGTCATGGTGGACATCAATGCATACATTCAAAGGATGACAATGTTTCTTCCACCCCCTTAGAATAGTAGGGCGCCCATAGAATAGTAGGGCCGACTAGTAGAATTCCCAACCCTCCCGCCTCCCACAAATGGCATCTACCCGCAGGGGGGCCAGGGTGGGATTTATAGAAGTTGATGCGGCCACACACAAAGTTTGAAGGGGTAGGGCATCTGTTCACGACACAGGATCGGCTGCATCTTGACCTTCGGAACCATAACCACCCACCCATCCCCTGGGAGAGAGGTGCGTTCTTTCTCGGGGAGGGATAGGTGACACCTGTGCTTCAGGAGAGAGACCTCATTGTGGCCAAAATGGGAATTTACGAAGAATCAAGCGGTAAGTAATTCTCTTTAGAGCAGGCCAAGAGAGGAAGAACCACTCAAACCCTAGGTATTAATATTTGGATTCTTTCACATGCATGATAAGTAGATAAAAATTAAAATATGTTTTCATTTTGCTTTCTAACTCTTGAATATTTTATTATATTGATGCTTGGTGGAGAAATTAGGGTGGAAACAACCCAAATCTCCTAAAATTTGCCCTTCAAATCTTATGCCAACCTTGTAGTTCATCCAATTGTGAATGCAATTGGAGCTTGTTAAAAGGCAATACACATGAAGAAGAGGAACAAGTTAGCTAAAAAACACTTCAATGACCTTCTATTTGTGCAATATAATCTTCGGTTGCACATAAGGAAGGTAGACGAAACATTAACTGGTCCAATTGATTTGGATGATATAGATCCTTACAATAATTGGACATCACAAGAGCAGCCTTCATTGTTTATAGAGGATGAGATCTATGATTTGGAGAGGCAAACTATGGAGGGGGCTGGATTTTGATTCACATTGGACAATGTTGAGGAGGATGATGAGGAGTCATTGCCAGTGCCAGCAGCATCCACATCCAAGATGGAGGTCGAGCCACAGTCAATCATGCCGAGGGAGGAGGCGTAGCCACAGCGAACTCCTAGCATTAGACCCTCTACCTCTGCTCTAATTTTTACTAGAGTTGAGAAGAAGATGTAAACTATTTTGATGTTGTATTTACTTATAGTTTTACAAAAAAATTTGCTATGTTAATTTTTCTTCAGACTATCAAACTACCAGCCATCACCAATCCACATGAGGATCTCATTTTGAACCCAATTTAAATTTAAATCAATCAAATATGTAATGACCCCCACCAGTAGGATCACTAAAATCCCCAAATCTGGACTGAGACAATTCGTCAAACACTTGGCATGCATTGAATGATCTTGTTTCAAATGATATGTTCAGATTGATATTTGTTTTTGGGCACCAGATGTTATTGAGATAACAATACCAATACTGAAATGTAATACAATTGAGCAACAATGAACTTCACTAATTCTGATTGCAATGTTCAGATTTCATGGACTGTATACAAACTATTACTTATGAGCACTGATTTATGACAAGGCAATGCCCTAGCATTGCAACTTAACCATTATATCAATCCAAGGCAATGTATAGCAAAGTCTGAATACAATGGACTGTTTACAATCACTGAATAATGACACTAAATGTAGGGACTGTCACACATAAACAGTGAACTCTAATGCACCTTATGTCTATACCATTCCAATTACAATACATAGCAATGTCTGAATACAATTGCAGAGACTGATTTCTGAGAATACAAG
Source organism: Chamaecyparis obtusa (assembly GCA_027943335.1). NCBI lineage: Eukaryota > Viridiplantae > Streptophyta > Pinopsida > Cupressales > Cupressaceae > Chamaecyparis > Chamaecyparis obtusa. Next base: position 909,143 of record BSBK01011231.1, on the reverse strand, counting down.
GACTGTTACAGCTCCCACCTATGAACAATGTAACCTTATCTAAGCATTCTCATTCACTATGACAATCCCAATTACAGATAATGAATAACAGTGACTGTTTATGACATATGCTGGACTGTTATGACAGTGACTGAAAATGTATGCAATTTTTACACAATTTTGACATCAAAAATCAACATGAAAGAACCTGGAATGCTGCACTTGTTTGTTGACTGACTGTTGATGGATTAACACACGAGCTACAACCCGAACTGGACCAAGATCTGCCCCTCTGATTAATGCTGTACCCTGTACTGTACCAGTCCGTACAGTACGGACATGTACGGCCCTGCTATAAAATAATTTGCAAGGTGTTGGGTGCCGAAAATGGTATGATCTGAAACGCCTAGGGTTAATATATAACCCCTCCAATGCATAAAACCAAACCCCACTTGGTTTGTGAGATATGAGCAAAAATATAGGTCCAAACCCTGGTATGACTGAACTGAAAATGTACCAAAATGATCTCCAATTCTTCACCAAATGATTCACCAATGCAATGATGAATTCAGAACCATTATTCCAAACAATTACAAACCCTCAATATCAATTTTTCAAGTCTGCTTTTTCGGACTGCTTTTTTGGGTCTGCTTTTTCGGACTGCTTTTTCGAATTTGCTTTTTCGGACTGCTTTTTTGGACCTGCTAAAAACGACCGCCTATAATTTCGGACCTGATAAAAATTGTCTCCTATAATTTCGGCCCTGCTAAAAATGCCTCTTGAAATGCTGTTTCAATCACAAACAAACCCTTACATCAAATTCTCAATGAAGTACCAATGAGATGGCTGAGTACCAACTCCAAATTTGCAACCCTTCAGTAGATATTTCACTACCTCAGTTATGCCAATCCAAGGGAGTGATTCGTTTCCAAAGATCGAAATAGAATTTGCAAACCAAAGACTACAAATTGCTTCACAATGAAGAAGTAGAAGAAAATCCAAATCCAAGCATGTCAAAATGAATGCCCAAGCCCTCTATTTATTCTTTTCCTTGAGAAGTTGCTAAAACTTCTAGAAACATCCAATTATAATGTACTTTATAATAAAATAACATTATAATAATAAAGTACATTTCTCAACTCAAAATTATAACAATGTAGGCCCAAATGTCTCATAACTGAATGTAGACCCAACTACGACTGAACGTAGGCTCTACTACAACTGGATGTAGGCTCACTCAGCAATATGCAATCAAATGATCAACATAATGACCCTCTCTCCCAACCATTTGCCTACGAGAGTCGATGATAGGCAAATCCGTCATGCCAAACGATGTCAGCCAAAATGGGGACATGACAAAATATTTCTAGACTTAGCTTGTTTCTTTTGTGTACTCATTTCTTGACTCATTGGATGCATCCCATTGAATTTTGCAAAAACAAAATGCATTTCTAAATAAATTTAAGCAAATTTTTAAATTGTCGAGTTTTTGTTGAACTTTTGCCAAGTTTTCGCCAAGTTTTTCTTTAGGCCTTGGCAAGATTTTCAACCATGCTCTTGACTATGGCATGCTTTATCAGAGGATCGTTTTGAGTTGATTGGATATATAGAATTGAATTGAGCAAGATCAGTTGATGCTCGATGATTTACTATTGGATGCATCTTTGTCTTGGGTTCAAAAGTGGTTGCATGCCAAAGTTAGCTTCAGCAAACTATGGCTCTATCTTCCACTAAAGATGAATATAAAGAAGCTGTGAGTGCTAGTTGTGAAGCAGTTTGGTTACAGGGAATTTTGACAAATTTTCAACTTCCTCAACTTTTCTATGATGATCAAGGAGTTTTGAAATTGGTGAAACATCCAATGTATCATGCTCAAACCAAATGCATTGAGATTCATAATCATAATATTTGACAATTGTTGGTTTGTGAAGAAATTTCTCTTCATTTCTGCACTTCTCAAGTGCAGCCTGCTGATTTAATGACTAAATCAATTGGTCCTATTTGTTTTCTCAAATTTAGGGACAAGCATGGTGTTTTCTATGGTTTAGTCATTAGGGGTATTAGAATATTAGTTTAATGTTATAATTAAAATGTGCATGGACGTCTATAATAAGTACTTGTAGTCAGTTGTAACTACCATCTATTTTTAGTATACAACTACTTTCTATGTTTAGCATATAATCAAATAATATAATGCAATGCTCTTGACCTAAGAAGGTACACTATTTTCTCTCAATCTCATCATTCAGTTTTACGTTTTCCTACACTTACAACATATCAAGAGCCTATAGTAAAAACTAAAACCTAATGATATTGTATGGAACATTTTAAATTCTTAACTCATTATTTCCACTCTTTGCTCCAACATATTTAGGCTTGAAGTAAACATGAAAGCAAAATGTTGAAAAGAACATGGACAATTGCTTGGGATCCTTAATGGAGTAGCACCCAACTGCTATCTCCAAGTGCCACCACGGGAAGACACCAACCAAAGTGTGCTTAGGTCAATACATTTCCATAAGTTCAGCCGCAACCTTCACATGTCCCCATGGAACATTAGATTATAGTGTGTAGCTCATCAACCCCAATAGCTTGTGGCATACCATTTGAAAAATATTTAGTGCTTGTTGTAAATTTGCATTACCACCCAAAGGATAAAGCATTTGATTTCTGTGTCTTGTTTTAATTTTAAATTAATAAGGTATTGGCCTGCCAAGTCAAATATGTCTCTGCTACCAGTCAACCTGATTTTTGCAGTCTAGAAACGGTCTTATTCGAAACATCATTTTGTTTATTTTATCTGTTATTTTAAAGAAATTTTATTAATTCTATCAAAAAAATAGTATTGTTAGCACCAAATGTGATAAGTGCATCCTCATAGGTCTGGGTGACTGAATTTTATAATTTTCAATTTCTAGTTGCAAAAATAAAAAAGAATTACATAAGCAATCGCAATTAAAACTGTTTTATTATGCAGAAGATTCCAATATGAAAAAAAATCTGGTAGCTAGAAAAGAAAACAAAAAGGGGTGTGATGTAAATAAAGGCATAGCTGCAAATTACCTTGCCATTACGATTTCCATCATTTCTTGATCTGAAGCTCCTTCAGGTAGCTTTTCCCCAGTTGCTTGTTCAGTAAATGCCACTAACATTCTGAAATCAAGAATTTGATTGAAGGAAAAATAACAACCCATCACAGTTATTTGTTGGTATTTTCACAATTTTAGTGCACTGCATGTACATGTTTATGTCAGCAAGGAATATACCAAATGGAAAGAATGGGCACTGACCTGTGGAAGGAGTTTGCAGTCAATTGTACTTCTTCATGCTCCATAACCCCCCTATGACGCTTTCTGAATGTCTCAAACAACTCATCCCTGATGGACAGCAGCTGACAATTGAGAAGTTCAGTGTAAACATAGCCATGATGTTAAGTGATTCTCAGTTTCTTAACATGTTATCAGACTCTACCTAATTCAGTTCTGGGTGTGAATATCTGAAAGCAAAGTCTGGAAACCAAGCAGAAGTGGTAACAAAGCTTCATAAGACAAAAATGATTAAAGATCCCACAAACCATTTGCAAAATGCCACATACAAATAAGAATTTAGATTACAAACACAAGTATATTTGAAGTGTCTACGTAAGAAAATCTATCACACTACTTCATGCATTTTAGAACAGGCAATAAACTATATACAGTGTACATCTCTAATAAGTTAGGATTTAAACAAGCTGGTTGCAATAAAATTTCTACAACCGAAGAGCATCTACAGATACATTGAAATTTTCATATTCAATATCATATTTGAATGTAAGATTCCGTATGTCCATTCGACTAGTCCTCAAGAATACTATCATTTATTCCATGTACTTCGACATCACAGGAGAAACAGACACTATTCAGTAATAGATGTAAAAACTGCACCACTCAATATGTTTGTAAAAAACAGCCTTTTGAAATTGCAATAAAATGCCAAGATATACTAGTTGACAATTTATTAGTATACATCATTTATATCTAAATTGTGAAATCGAAATTGGGAGCTAGTACAAATACATGGGAATGAGATGACAGTATGGAGATTTTCTAGTTACGGTTGGGTGGAGGGGGAGGAGGGGGATAGGGCTTGGGTGGATGGGTATGCATAGGTCCTTACAAAAAACATATAAAAATTATAAATATATACATATGCAGCCTTAAAAAAGAATTTTTTAGCAAGAAAAGACTAAACAAAACAACCATATATTACAAATTGCCAGATTTGAAATACAATATACTTAATATCAATTCAGCAAACTTGTATGTTATGATATAATAATCTTTCCTCAATAGTGAAATAGTATAATTAGCAATTAGCATCATATGGGTCATGATTCAAACCAGCCAATGCTTCCCTAGAATGCATCTCCTCCCAAAAATGACTTTGTCACCTCCAATGCACTTTTGGGGACATAGAGACACATAGACACTTTTGAGGACAAAGAGACAGATAGAAAACATCCCCTCCCCATCCCCCTTTGCTGCAAAAATAAAGAAATATCCTCGAGGCATCCAAAAGTAGATAAGGGACACCTAGGAAATGTAGGGGACGGATAGCTGTCCCAGTATAGTCCAAGCACTTTTTGAGTGCATTTTTTATATAAAATTTTATAAAATGGGATGGGTGGGTTCACAAGAACCCCCACACCCTTTAAACTATACTTAAACCTAGAAAGACCTCTAAAACAACTAAAGACGAAAAAAACTCATTTTAGCATTTTCTAACTGTGAATACTGTAATTTTAATTATATATATATATATATAATAGAAATGGCCTATTCATTAAAAAAAAGAGCAACGGTGAATAGAGAACAGCAGTGGCAAGAAGGCAATAGGGCATCACATCCCACTCAATTTGAGGTAAGTTTACCATCTATTGTTTGTTTGTGAAATAACCCATGTATGCAACAACAAGAGAAAAACATACCAAAACAGAATATGCTTGAAAGGAAATTTTGCCACAATAGTTTTATATTCAGATTGGAAACTTGATTACAACTGAGAATCTCTGCACCTTGGTCTGCATACAATAATCTGCATTGGAAAGCACGGAAGTAATCATCGATAGTTGGATTGAACGGAGCTCGAAAGGCTTCAGAACTTCCGATTGCATCTCTGATATTATCTCTCCTCTCTGCTGCCAATGCAAAAAAATAACAGTGACTTCCTGCCGCTGGTATAGAAGCTTGGACTTGGTGCGATCAAAGATGTTAATGTTATCGCAGGATATCCCCGTCCGTTGATGAGGTGCCGGCAACACATGAAACAGAAGTAGGTGGCGATCCAAGTATCCTCCAATTGCACTTCAGCTCGGTATCAACAATATGTTTGGCGGTATGAGATTGATTTCAATGCTGCAATATGTATTTGCTGCTGCAGCAAAAAGCAATCTTCCACCTAGGAGTAATTCAGACAGCGCCTTCTTTTCTTGGCTCAGTTATGGTCTCCACAATGATCAGTAGTGATGAATATTCGATGCTGCGAGCCTTGAGGAACATCGCTATCCTTTGTCCTATTTGCCCATGCTCCGACCCCTGATCCTATATGATCAGAATTATCCAAACTCCCAGGTGCAATTTGATATGCAATGCATGAAGACTTCGATGTCTTTGTTATGTGGTGATACTGAAACAAGCTGAAGTCTTTCACTTTGGCACAATTTTGTCTCCTCGAGGAGACTTCACAAAATTATCAATATAAGTAGACTAGGGTATAATTTCCCCTTTCTAGCCCATCAATTAATGATGTGTCATTAGCCCATTTTTCCTTGGTCATGTGGGCTAACAAGACTTTACAGGGATCAAAGAGAGATTTGGCCTAAGCAATTCCAGTTTCAGGCCAATCAGGTTTTGATTTGGCAGAGTTTCCAGATACTTTCCATTTTTAGTAAGTCAGCAGTGGGCTCAGTGATGTTGGTATTTCAGAATTGCACTAGGAGCGTCTCATCGAGACCTTTCCAACGAGCTATCACACATGATTATCTAAGTCCGATTGATCAATAAATTTAATGCTTGAAGATTAAATAATTTATTAATAAAGTGACTATTAAATTAACGTACATATTATTATATGCCACTTTATTATTAAAAGAACACTTTATTCACTTAAGTGGGAAATGATATTTTAAAAGGAAAAGTGATTAATCCCACATTTGTTGGTCAAGTGAGAAGCCTCTAAGAAGAAGTTATAAAATTAAGTGAAGGGCTCATTCTTCAACATGTTTGGTTTATTCATTTCTTTCGACAAAGCTCTGAGAGCCTCTTGTTCAGTTCCAGTTTCCTAAGGACGGAAACCCTTGGGATTCTTTCAACAGGCTTGAGGACGGAAACCCTCGAGCTTGGAGGCAGTGGACGGAAACCCATTGTCTGTTGTTGGAGATATCATTCAGGTGTCTCACTTGTGCTTCAGATTCATATCTCTAATTATCCAATCTATCTGTAAGTACTGTAGCTGCGATTGGATACTTTGTTAATGCTTTAATAAAGATTTAAATGCAATGTTCATTTCAAAAATCTATATTTCAGTCTGTTATTATATGATTTCCAATATGGTTTGTTGGATGGATTGAAAATCAGTTGCATGCAATATTTGTTTAAATTTCGGTGAATTCTTTGGAAAAATCTAGTGAAAATATCTCAACGGGATATTACAATGGTATCAAAGCAGTGTATCATGCCAACCTAAAGGGATAACAATTGTAATGTCCCCATTCTGAGTGAGCATCTAAGTTATTAGATTTAGCCTATCACTGGGTCGTTGTAGGCTAATACTGGTGATTAGAGGGCCCTGATGTGGGTTTTGGTCTGTTTTGAGGGACTTATTATTTATAGTAAGTCAACAATTGGTTCCGATAAGCTCAAATGAATTAGAGGTATTAAATGAGGCTCTCAGTTTTTATTTTCGGCTTCCAGTTTGGGCTCCAAGATTCTTAGAGTGTTATCATTAACCGATTACTGAGAGGGAGGGGTGAATCAGTAAATATTATTTCTAACTCGATTAAACCGTGTATGTAGATTCTTGCAGAATAAACAATATGTAATTAACCATTCATAAACAGAAATAGAGGTACTCAGATCAACACAGCATATGTACGTGGAAACCCTCAGTTAGAAGGAAAAAACCACGGTGAGACAGAGCTCACAACTTCACTACTGCAATAATAAAGGTGCCTTGTTAAGAGCTTACAAAGTACTTGTAAGAGTACTACTCGGTAAAGGGATTTGGTAGAAGATCGGTTAAGATCTTGACTCTATTAGCAGACGCCTTCTTAAAAGACTTTCAACATCAATTAAGATGCTACCCGGTTAAAGGATTTATATAAAGAACCTATTAGGGTTCACCCTGATAGAGGGATTTGGATGTGCTTTAACAATATAAAAGCAATGATCTTAATTGACACTCTCTGTCTGACTAGATCATACATGTTATCCTTTCTACTCAGCCTGGCTGTTGAACCTCTCTACCTTTCACCTCTTGTGACCGTAGCCTCTCTCAGAAGATATCTCTCTCTTGCTTTGTATTTTCAACAACAGCTGTTTTGTGTCCTATGACCTATATTTATAAGAAATTAATCTTCATAAAAGATCAACTCATAGTACCGCCAAGCTGTAAACTCACCCAAAAATCATGCAGCAAAATAAACTTTGCGAGATGATCTTGAGTTTACCTTGAAACATCCACGTAGAAATAAACTAACTCCTGTTAAAAAACTAACTCCAGTTCTAATCGGTGAATGCTCTATATTATCCGGTTTTAACTCAAACAGCTCCGCATAATCCGGTGCGGATTATTATGCACTTGATCGGTATCAATCTTATACCTGGTTGTCCATACATCCCTTGTATGCACTATAAGACCAATATCTCCTTCTCTGTTTGGTCTACCGATACATATACTCTAAGTCACAAGGTTCGAATTCGAGTTTGAGTTTGGTGACAATAAAATTCGACAAGGAGAAAAAATTTGAAAAAAAATTCGAGATTAAATGTCTTATATAAATTTGATTTATATAATATATATAATAATTACATTGTGAAAAATATCATAATATGCTATAAAATTCAAATATTTAAATAAGTTATAATAAATTTAAAATAATATTAATATTTAATCTAAATATTTATTAAATTGATAAATTGTTTATATTGAATAATATTAAATTTCCTAATATATTTTCAAATATTTAGAGTTTTATTAAGTTTATATATTAACCATAGATTAGATATTATAGAATATTAAAATTAAATTTAACAAATGTTAATATTTTTAAATTTATTAAAATATATAACAAATAAAATCATATTAAATTTAAACTAATCTTAATGTTATATATACATAAAATACTACTAATAAACTCTTAATAAAATATTAAAATGCGTATATAAAATTTAATGAATGGATGGAATTTAAAATAACGTCAAAACAAAAAATGAATATATCGTGGAGTTACGGGAAAGCATTGGAATGGAGGACGCAAGTGAAATACGAAACGGCTCTGATCTATTTGGTTGCACCATCTATTTGCCAAAATCTTCTCTAGAAAACAACAGTCGGCTCTGGTCTTTTGTAGGGGCCTTTCTTTTGTTCTGCATCGCCGGTGAATTTTTTTTGATTTTGCAGGAGTGATTTACTGATACTCTCCCAACCCCTCCTCATCTGCAAACTGATTTAGCATATTGACGTATTGAAAACTCCTTACAAAAATGCATTTAGAGAAGATTTTTCATTCGTACGAATTTATTGATGAATATTTATGATTTTTATAAATTTTTATAATGTTCGCCGAATTTCGAACTCCATTGCCGAAATTCGGCGAACCCTGTGACATAGCATATACTCTATTAGGTCTACCGGTGCCTATTAAGGAGTATGAGAGGTCTACCAGTGTACCGGTGGGAATGATGTTTGCATCTAACTTAACCAATGACAACTTAAATATGCCAACAATCTTCCCCTTTGGCATTGGTGGCAAAACATCATTCTCTCATCACAGTTAATTCCCTCTCCTGTAGACTTCCCCTGTGCTTGTCCTTCTGCTCCTTTTCTGTTTGCAGACTTCCCTTGTTCTTGTGTTGTCTTCTGCTCTGTAGCTGAATCTACTCTGTATCTTTTCTGATCTTCTGTTATGTCTTCTTCCCCTTTTTGCCTCCATAGGACAAAGGGTTATGCTTACTAACTAATTTACATCTGTAACTTGGCGAAGATGTCCTTGTAAACTTTCTTCGTTGTATGAGGAAAAGGAATCCATTGACCGGTGACATGTTCTAGATTTTTCTGTGTTGCTTTCAGCGAGACAATTATGTTCTCCATGTCCTCTACAGTCTTGTAGTCCGGTTCACTGATCAGATTCTCAGATTATGTTGATCAGATTCTCAGATTATGTTGCATTCTGTTGCATTAGATCAAATGTTGGGGCCAGAAATAATTGAAATACAATAAGATCTTGGATTCGCTTTGTTTTCTCTTCAGATGCCTTTCTTAGAATGAGAGCTAGGCTTGTCATTTCCCTGCTGAAATCGGTTGTTGATGTGTTCTTTACATCAAATTGGGAAGACATAACTCTTATGTCTTCAGAAGTCTTAGATGACTTCTCTGTGATATCTTGCACAAAAGTATCAAAATTTGAAGTCCTTGTCATTAGACTTCCTGCAACTTGCAACTGTTGTTGAAGTACCCTTATGTTGGTAGATACTGTTACCTTTATCTCTTCAACCTGTTTGTGTAGAATTTCTATTCTCTTCTTCTCATAGTGATCAATGGCAACTGTCTCCAAATCGGTCACATCTTATCCTATAGCTTGTGCCAAAATCTCCAATTGATCAATGACAAGTTCATCTTCATCAATGTCTACATCTAGTACAAAGTTGTACAGGATGTTCTTTACACTTGTAAGGACCATGTCTTGTTTCCGCTTTGTCAACTCCTTTATTTGCCTAGTTGACATTTTGCTTATGTCAACCACAGTCTCGTTAGCCTTGCTCTTTTTGGCTTCAGTGTCTGTTGCAAAGGTTAACTTCCTCTTGGATGAGGATGAGCTCAGAACATCTACCTGTTCCTTTTGCCTTGGCTCCTGTACCGGTTGTTCTTGTTCAATATGTACAAGTAACACTTGTTCCTGTTGTTCTTGACTTCCTTCATTTCCCGATTGTACTATCTCTCCGGTATTACCACCTGTTCCGATTGTGCCACCTCTTCTGGTAGGACCTCTTCTGCTAGTCTTTCTACCTCTTGTTGTACTTCCCCTTCCGGTAGTACCTCGGCTTCTAGTTGTGCATCTTCTTGCTGTTGCACTTGCTCTTCTAGTGGGGCTTTCTAAGTATGCTGCTCTTCAGCTGTATGTACCTCACCCACAGCAATTTCTTCTACACCAGTTGTATTGTCAGTAGTCATCTTGACCGATGACTCTGCCAGTACTTGTTCCTCTGGTAGAACTTGTTCTTCCAGATTCACTTGTTCACAAGATGTGAACTGTTCCTTAGGAACTTCCTGCTCACCGATTGTTGGTTCTTCACAAGTAGTGAATTGAACCGGTGGTTCCAGTACTGGTTCTGGTTGATCCTGTGGGCCTGTTGCCTTGAGAGCACTTAAATCATATTGTTGCCAGAAATCTAGTCTCTTTAAAGAATTCCTTCTCATAACCATTTACTATCTTGGCCACCCTATTCTTTGTATCCAGATTCATAGATACTTCCTCCATTAGAAGTTTAATTATGTCTTCACTGAGACCAGGTTGTACTTGTGACAGTGTCTCCTTAACAATTCTATTGTTTGTTCCTAGACCAATTCTCCATTTGTTCATAAGTCTAGTATTCAGTTAAGCAGGAAATTTTGACTTATAGTCTCTTAGACTTCTGTTGAAATCCAAGAAGGTTTCTAATAGCGCCACTGACACTGCTTGTTTATCTTCCTCTCCTAGCACACTAAACCATTTAGCCACATTAGCTAATTCTCCAAAATCCATTACTTCATCTACAATATCATTTATAGTCATAGTGCGAGCCTTACCTCTTTCTGGAGATACAAGAATGGTTGGTGGAGCTGGATCACCACCTTTGTCATCAGTGATATCAACGATGACCGGTTCAGTCGATACCTTAGCTTTCACTTGAACTTCGGCTCCCAAAATTCCCTTTCCTTTACCGGTATCTTTGACCGGTGGCTCAATGTTCTTCTGGCATGCTTCTTCTGCCTGTTGTTGGGTCTGAATAAGTTTTGTCCATGTTGCCACACCTTCCTCATGAATCTTGTCAGCTTCTCCAACAAGCATTTGACTTGTCCTCTTTCTTATCAAGAAGTTTTGCTTGTGCAGTTCTGCTTGGTGAGTTGCCTCGTCCAAAGTTAAGTGATTCTAAACTTCAAGTAGAGCCCTAATCCTTAACTCCTTTTCTCTTTGTATTGAGGCTTTCCATCTTGCTTCAATAATTTCTTGAAGACCGTCAGGTAACATTTTGTGAAGTTTAGTCAGAGTTAGATTGAACTTATGAACGCAATAGACCACCGCTTCTTCTATTTTCCTCATGTCTTCTTCTGTGGCAAGATTGTATCACCTCCCAACTAATGCCATGCCACCTGAATTCTTTAACCCTGCCACAAATTCATCAATTGTGGGCTTTCTTGCTCTCGGTGCATCTTCCTTCACCGGTTTAGCAGATTTCCTCTTGCAGACCAGAGGAGTTGGGTCTTTTGTTTCTGTTTCTTCCCCTAGAGCGCTGGGTGCTAATTGTGCTCTCTTCTTTTGAGCTTTGGGTTGTTATGCTGCCGGTTTCTTCTTTGGTGTAGGGGTCCTTTTGACATATACATTCTTTATCGGTGCCTTTTTCTTCAGATTCTCCTGAATCTCTTCAAAGGTCCCAACCTGGTAAGCCGACAAGTCCAAGTCACTATCTTGCAGGGCATCTGCATATGCCTTGGCTGTCTTTGCAGAGATTTCATGCCCCAGTTCAAGAGCATACCCAGTTCGTGGTTCCACTGCCTGAATGATGCAATGATCGGTGGAGACCAAGAAACACACTTCGTCTTTGTAAGAGTCAACAATAGTTGACGGAACCCTTTCCCTAGCGTGCATCCTTAGCTGGAATGCCTCAAAGTAGTCAGTTATCACTTTGTTGAACTAGTTTCCCAGTTGATTGGCCATATCACTGATCTAGATCATGACTGGTCGATCGGTTCCCCAAGTCACCTTGACTATTCCCGGAAAGAAGTTAGAATAGTAAAAGAACAGGCATACCAGTAGGGTTCCATATTTTAGGAACTTCTTGACGATACCGAGCTTCTTCAGATTCTCAAAAATTAGTCCCCAAAGCATTGTGCATATATCATACTGAGCGTTGTCGTGCATGATTCGGTGAGCGGCATGAATGGTTCCTCCCGACACGCTATTCAAGTTGCTTGATTGATAGATTTTGTAACCTATCACTGCAGATGCAAACCAAACTCCTTCATCTTCAATGTCATTGACGGTCATTAGCTGACTGTCAGATTTCGATTTCGTCAATTTAGCAACCACGGCATTGGAAATGGTTCTAAGGGTGAGGGCTTCCCCTTTGTCGTTGTACTCAGTCACTCTATGCAGGTCCTCCTTGGTGATTTGAGTGCAAGCTCCTTTTGCAAGCCAAAAACCAGGTTCACGCACACGACTGAGAACCAGTCGTATCCAATCTGGTCGGAAAACGATTGGGTAGCAGACTCCATTAATTAGCCCCGAAGATACCAACTTCGCGTATTTGTCTTGAAGCTTTCTATCTGTGCATAGCGAGAGGTACTCGCTTTGGATGAAAGTTTCACCTAGTTCTTCTTGTTTCGCATGAATGAAAGCAGTGACATCTTCAGTCATTAGAACTCCATCAAGCACCGATGACAGTGCACCAGACATGTCGTTTTCCCTATTCTGAACTGCCATGATGTCGTAGATAGGTCAGTCGAATTGATTACCTTGAATCAACTTGGCAACAGATGATGATGATGCCATTGTTATCAACCGGTTTACACTGAAAGTTGCTTGATCGGTCCTACAGAAATATCTTATTGATGATCAAAGCACGAGAATACTACTCAAGCATAAAAAAATTGTAAATCGCAAAGTAAAAGAAAATGAGTAATCCTCCTTTCTTTATATAGATTTAGGGCATAACGGTAATTACCAAACGGTAACTATTTGTTAACGACTATAGCATTAATTAACTTATGTAACTTTTCTTTCCTTTTTCGCCAACCGGTATTCAGACTTTTTCCTGTTTGAACAAACCCCGGTTGATCAATGCTTACCTGTCCGGTTTTACTTACTGACTTAGTAAGTTTGTTGCTCACCAATCCTACCGGGAATAGTAGACAGGCTACTGGTTCCCTCTAAGCCTTTTAGGCTCAGTTTGCTGAAGAGATATCACCATCAACAAACGATGACCTTCCCTCTATCTTCTCCTCAACGGAGCTCTTTGATTCTTTTTTGAACCAAATCTTCTTGACTTCTTTCTCGGTCTCTTTTCCCTTGTTGTCCTTTTGATTGGGAGACAAGGTCTTCTTCATCGATTTGACTGATCCTTTTCTTTTGTTCACTGACTAGTTCCTACAATCTTTGGCCAGGTGTCCAACTTTTTTGTAGGTGTAACAGACTATCCCGGTTGCCTTCGATGGATTTATCATTTTCTTGTTAGGTGAATGACACTGGGAGTCATTATGGCTATGCATGCCACAATTAGCACAATTGGTTGCGCTCCGATTCTCATTCCTCTTTGGGAATATCGGTCTCGGTGGGGATCTGAATGCCATTGTTTTGGATCTGCATTCATCAGCCTTGTGTCCAAACTTGTTGCATGTGCAGCAATAGCCTTTGAAGCTTCCCCTACTTCCACTGGACATACTGTTGGTATGAGACTTGCATTCAAAGGTCTTGTGGCCATACTTGTAACAGTTTTTGCAGTAACTATTAGTTGACTTTACCGGTGCATTTCTGCAGTTACTTGTTTTATGGCCCGATTTCCCACAGTCGTTGCAAGAAGTGCTGAAGGTCTTTTTACCCTTTTGTACTACTGGTTTCTTATTTTCCTTGCTTTTCTTGGCTCCAGATGACTCACCGATTTCCTTGGTGTTTTGACCGGTGAACCCAAATCCCGTGGGATCTTTGTGCTTTCTTTGAGCTTTTAGTTGCTCATCAATCTTTATTGAGCTTTCATTGTATCTTCTGAGGGTTTCATTCCTTTCTTCGAGTGCTTTCATCTGTTCCTTCAATTGATACAGCTCAATTGCCAGCCTCTTGCATGCATCATCTTTATCATGCCAATTCTTTTGCATATTGGCATTTTCTTGAGTGACTATTTGCATGTCTTCTTGAAGTTGCAGAACGACAAGATCATTTTCCCTTACAGCTTCTTCTGCCAAATTTTTTGCTCTCTTAGAGGCTGTTAGTGATTTAACTGCAGTGTTTCTTTCATCTTCAGCTTTCCTCTTTTTCTCAATCAGTTTAGTCATTCTCAAGGCATTATCTTCCTGCTCCCTTTTTAAGTTGGAGATCTGATTGGTTAGGATCTGGTTCCTCTCCATAAGCTCAGAGACTGCCTCCTCAGCTTCATCTGATCCACTTTGCCCAAAGAGTTCATCAATCGTTTCATTGCTCTCACTCAACTGCACAGCCAGCTCCTTTCTTTTAGCAAGGGATCTTCTCAGCCTATTCTCAAGAGAGGCAATGATATCATTGGCTTCCTCAAGCTGCTTCTGATACCTAAAACCCTCGCTGATTTTTTTCTCAAGCGGTTAAGCTTTATATCTTTGAGAACCTAAGGCTTTGATACCAATTGTTATCACTAACCGATTACTGAGAGGGGGGGTGAATCAGTAAAGACTATTTCTAACTCAATTAAACCATGTATGTAGATTCTTGCAGAATAAACAATATGTAATTAACCATTCATAAACAGAAATAGAAGTACTCAAATCAACACAGCATATGTACGTGGAAACCCTCAGTTAGAAGGAAAAAATCACAGTAAGACAGACCTCACAACTTCACTACTGCAGTAATAAAGGTGCCCTGTTAAGAGCTTACAAAGTACTTGTAAGAGTACTACCCGGTAAAGGGATTTGGTAGAAGATCGGTTAAGATCTTGACTCTATTAGGAGCCGTCTTGTTAAAGGACTTTCAACATAAATTAAGATGGTACCCGGTCAAAGGATTTATACAAAGAACCTATTAGGGTTCACTCTGATAGAGGGATTTGGATGTGCTTTAACAATATAAAAGCAATGATCTTAATTGACACTCTATGTCTGACTAGATCATACCTGTTATCCTTTCTGCTCAGCCTGGCTATTGAACCTCTCTACCTTTCGCCTCTTGTGACCGTAGCCTCTCTCAGAAGATATCTCTCCCCTGCTCTGTATTTTCAACAACTGTTTTGTGTCCTAACCTATATTTATAAGAAATTAATCTTAATAAAAGATCAACTCAGTACCGCCAAGATGTAAACTAACCCAAAAATCATGCAGCAAAATAAACTTTGCGAGATGATCTTGAGTTTACCTTGAAACATCCGCGTAGAAATAAAACTAACTCCTATTAAAAAGCTAACTCCAATTCTAATCGGTGAATGCTCCATATTATCCAGTTTTAACTCAAACAGCTCCGCATAATCCGGTGGGGATTATTATGCACTTGACCGGTATCAATCTTATACCCGGTTGTCCATACATCCCCTGTATGCACTATAAGACTGGTATCTCCTTCTCTGTTTGGTCTACCGATACATATACTCTATTAGGTCTACCGGTGCCTATTAAGGAGTATGAGAGGTCTACCGGTGTACCGGTGGGAATGATGTTTGCATCTAACTTAACCAATGACAACTTAAATATGCCAACATAGAGGGAGAGTCTATTTTTGGAAAGTCACTCCGCCAGGTTCGTTCATCGCCTTTCATCATCAGGATCACGCATGTGCTATCAGATTTCGATTATGATGCTTCTTCAGTCATTCTCGCAAGATGGATGAATTTTGATTATTATTTAATCAAATTTGCTAAGGTTGTTTTTTTTATTGGGATTGTCTATTGGGCACCTTAGTGTTATAGCTCGTTGGGACCGAGTTGAGTAGTTTTAAATCTTGAGCTCATAAAATAGGGACCCTATGTGTCTGAATAGCATTATTTTAATGAAAGGGTCATTTCAACATTAAAGTGAAGGGAAATATAATAGTTTATTATATTTCAAATGTGCAACCATAAAGCAAGTGGCCTTTAAGTGAAAAGTGGTTTGAAGATGCCTTTGTTTTTTTAATACTTATAAAATGAAGCCTTGAGGAGTTTCGAAATTCAGTTCTATTATGCATCTTTGATAAAATCGAAATTGGGAGAAGACCACAAGGGTTTGGAGAAGTATGAAGAGCTGCGAATTTCTTCTTGAGTTTCACACACTTTGAATTGGTTTGAAATTGTCAATGAATTGTGTTCAAATTGTTCTTAATTGCAATTGGATCAGATTGGGGGTGTGATTGAAAGAGCTGAACTTCGTATGCAAATCGTAGCAACCTTTATGGGCTGTGTATATCCCTGAAGCTGCTGGCAATCTCATTCATAGGGGCAGCCGTCTCCAATACTAAGGGAGGCTGTCCCTTTGTGGCTGCGATTCACCTCATAGTCACTGCGATTTATTTTTGGTGGTTGTGTTTCATTCTAGAGAGGCTGCATCTGGAATTCTTGGAGGTAGTGATTTTATTCAAGGTGCCTCATTTACATAGAAAAACTATACGTATTGCTTCATGAATATTTACAAGCATTTGAATTAAATAATTTGGTGAGCATTTGAAATTAAAGTAATTTGTTGTACGATATTAATTCATATATTGAAAAATTACAAAAAAAGTATATATGTTCAAAAACAAAAAAAATTGCAAAACAATTTTTAAAAAAAACAAGTCTTCAGCATAGAGCCAGCAGGGCTCTTTACAACAATGAAAAAAAGTTTTACTGGAAAATATGCAGTAACTATCAGGCTCATATTGTGTCTGCTCAAAGATTAATATTTTGAAGCTTTAATTTTTTGAGGCTTGATAAATCGTGGCATTAGCGTTAGTTCATATTGTCATGGATTATAATAATATTTGTGAGGGCTCCGTTGATATTCACAAGGAATATTACTGAGTTGATTTTTAATGCTTCTGGCCCCACCACTATAGAAACAATGAATATATGAGGAAAGAAATAGATTGATTGTCTTGGGCATATTAAATATGGTGTGAATATTAATTGAAGCCTGTTCAAATTTACACATTAACGCATCAAAGTAATAATATATGTGTGGGACCTGATATATTAAAAATTCATTTGTATTGTCCCGTGGACTAAGAAGGATTGACGAAATACTATTGCCATAAGGGAAAAATCATATCACATCGATTAATTTAATATTTCATCAGCAAATCTTTTGGAAAGTATATAGTTCTGGGAGTAATATTTGAGAAGAAGCATTTTCTGTTGGTTCAAACTTCTGCTATGATACTTTCAGCTTTTCTGTAACTCCATTGATGGAAATAATATATTCATTTCCTCAGTATATTACCGTGAGGAATACATTTGGTGCTGGATTAATGTTTTGAAGGCTGAATATTAACCTGTGAATCATTGAAGCCACACGGTGCTGGAGTAAGGAGATACTATGTCACCTGGGTGCGATAATATCAATAACGGCTCTCATCCTTAGTGATTACGGTCCAATACTTGCTACAATATTTTTTATTTGACGGGTGGAATAATTCTGAGGCCTTCGATCCAATTATGTTCTTGATCAAACTAAGAGGTCTTGCTATAAGGGACGGCGAGAGATATCTGAGGCCATAGACTACCGGCACTCGCACACAAATCTGGAGGTTAGCGTGCATATTATCAATCAATAAGGAAACATTTGTAATCATCTATCCTACGTGTGGTTACAAATTATAGACCTGGCAAGTAGACTGGTCATTCTCAGCATTGGAGTGGTTTCTATTACCAGCTTTGCAATTACATATCTGGAAGCAACTATTCTGCCAACATAGGAGATTGTGGAAATTGTATCTGCTCCAGATTTATACTTACTGAGCCATTCGGCTGAGGCAATGTAGACTGTCAATGAATCTCCAGGTGCACAAATATAGTATTCAGAATCACGATTTCCTATATTAAAATATATTTCTGCACAATTTTGTAGTGATGATATAGTTCAATGAATGCAAATGGTTAAGTTATCTTGGCATGGTGATTATGTAGTGTGATATCTATGCTGTGGTGTCTTTATGATTACTGTTTTGTAATCTTATATATCTGTAAGTTGGAAATAGTATGGCAGTCATTCTATATGCATTCATCAATGTAAACATGTAATACACAATGCTAGATTCTCTGCCTTCATTGTGAAAACAATCAACCATAAACCACAGAACAGGAAACATAGTCTTTCAAGTAGCACACAAAGTGTTTGACAAAATTACAGCAGGGGCCTGATAGCAAAAATCTGATCTATAATGCATGCCGTTTCATCACTGCAAGACTGGGACAGCCTATATATATAGATCTCATGGTAAGAGTAATTTACAATCACAGAGTCAGCTATCAAAGCTTACTGTTTATAAGGAGTATTAAGTAATCAAAGGAAGATTTTGATAAAAGATAATCACCAATCTTCCAGCAGAAACCTCATTACAAGTGTGGTCAAAATTCATCCTTCCTAAGGAGGTTCAGATCATATCAGGAATGAAGTCCGTTGCTGTTCATACTTGAAGTTGTGCGGTGAAAACTGAATAGTTTATTGGATTGAAGAAGGCTTCCTAATCTTGTCAGCAGCCAGGAAGATATTATGGCTGTTCGTTGAGGTTAGATCTGAAGTATTATATTCCTGTATTCTAAATTTTAATATCAGCAGATTGTATTCAGATGATTGCAAACTGTTTGACAGAATTACCCTGAGCCATAAATATTAATTTCTGAAAATTCTTCATGCAGCTGATTGACCAAATGCCTCTTCAATGAGTCTGTGATTTGTGAAGACCATTTGGCTTCAATTTGGGCAAGGTTACAGTGGTGTCACCAAGGACAAGGAACAAATTATTCACAGACATGTCTAGGCAGCTACCTAAATTTATCATCAATGACAAGGAACAAATTCTTGAAGAAAAGCTCTACCATATACAAAGGAAACTTGTAGGTTTGTCTAAATCAAAGTATGGATTACTTTGCAATTTGGAAGCAATAGAGAATTGCTTATCCACAATAGAGCAACTAGGTTCTAAGGAAAACAAGTGACCTTGATGCTTGCTATGATTCCTTTGGTTGAGCCAGTGTTGTTGAGACACTCTGATGGAGATGTGAGACTTGTGGTTACTCTGTGCATTCTCCTTATAGCAAGGAAGTTATGAAGGAGATAACAGCACCACATGATCCTTATAGCAAGGAAGTTATGAAGGAGATATTCAATTTGATTGTAGAAAGTTTTCAAGGATTGGGTGATATCCATAATCCATCCTTTGGTAAGAAAGTCGAAATTTTAGAATCAGTCGCAAAAATCAGAGCTTGTGTGATTATGTTGGATCTTGGTTGTGAAGACTTAATTCTTGATATGTTCCATCAGTTTTTTATTGCTATTAAAAAAGATCGAAAGCGAAATGTTTTATCTTCTATGCAATCCATTATGTCTTTGATTATTGAGGAGAGTGATGATAATTTTCAACTCTTCTTATCTACCCTATTGGCTGTTTTGAAACAAGCACATGTTACTTCTAATGCTTGTAATTTGGTTAACAATGTTATCAAACAATGTGAGCAAAAATTGAAGCCATTCTTAACAGTGGACAAGATAGGAAAAAGGTGGAGCACTTGAAGTAACTATTACTGCTGAGAAGCCGGATTCGCCCCTACAGGCCCTGATCCGGGTCCGGGTCCGGTCCGGGTCCAGACCAACCCTGCCCGGATCCGGCATGGACCCGGGAGGATCCGCGCGAATCCTCAAGGACCCGCGGGTCCAAGAGACCAAAAAGTCAAAAAAACACTTGAAAAAAACATTTTTATATTATTTTTTTTGCTTATAACCCATTTGATGTTTGATGAAATGAAAACTTTAGTCTTTCATGATTGATGAACCATTGAACATTGAATCATGTCTCAAACTTTAATGAACAATATTTTGAATTGTCATTTTGTAATTCAGTAATTCAATGTGCTGATTTTCTTTAGAATTGTCAACATAGAATCATAGATCAATGATCAATTTTTAATGTTTATCTTTGACATTTGGCATTGATCAATGATCAAGCATCATAGATTCATAGTATGAAATGATTTAGTTTTAGATTTATGTATATTTCTCTTATATTTTTAGATATATAATGCATATATATATTTATATATATATATATATATATATATATACACACGAATCCAAAATTGGAAAAAAAAAAATTCGCAAATCCACAAAACGGATTCTCGAACCCGAATCCGTCCTCGAATCCGAATCGGCAACTTAGACTATTAGTAAACATAAGGATAGTATGGATGAAGGAAAATCATTTCATGCATCCGTGGGTGTGAAATACACGAGTCTCAATGATAACAAGAAAGATTATGAGTATGTTGTCATAAAATCTTCAAAGACAACAGTGATTGATCAGTCACACGAAGGTATGAGTTCCTTTGATGATTATTGATTTTCTATTCGAGCAAAATAATAATGTGGATGCATCAAGGGTTGAGGATTATGTGCAAGAAAGGAAAGATAAGATAAGATAGATAAATTATTAATGTCAAACAAGAGACCACCAATAGGGTCTAAGGGACTGAAAGTATACAAGGCAACCACCAGCAATAGGAGCACCAAACGGTGTCCAGGGAAAGAACAAACAAGAAAGCAAAAGAGCCAGAAAGAGCGGCTAGAGGCCCTTTCCGGGCGAGAAGTAGTCCAACACGATACGGTCTGGGGCGAGAGTGAGCAAGAGCCCCAAACCGTCTCTGAATAGCTCTGAAAGTGGAGTGATGTTGTCGAGTGTGCCCTCTACGAGATCTCATAGTCCTGGTGTGACAAGAGGAAAGAGGACCAAGAAGGCGCTTCATGCCCCGAGTCGGGGACACTGAAGTGAAATAGGATGTGATAAGCTGATTGGAGCTCTGACTCAACAGGAACTGAAGCTGAAGATTGTGGACATGAAGCCGCGTGGCCTCCTACAAATAAAGAGCAAGGCACCGTTGATCGATGTATCTGAAGGAAGAAAGGGACCTGTACTCTCTGAACAAGCAGTGAAACCTCCCTCTGATCTCATAGTAAATGGGGCAGCGGAAGATAAAGTGAGTCCCAGTTTCCGCCTCCAACAAAGTGCAAAGGCAGCAGATCCGGTCTGCTCTATCAATGTGGTGGTTTGTCTGGATGCAGAGCCGGTGGAAGCCAAATCTGAAAGACCCCAAAGAAATACAGAGAGCATGACTCTAGCGGCGAGCTAAGTACGGAGGGCACACAATGACCCCATCCTGAATATCCATATAGAGCTTTGCATAAAAGGCCATCCTTGGGCGGAGCCCCCCGGGAAGGTTTCACCATGTTGTAATAATATACTGCCTGTAAATGCGGAGCCCCCCGGGAGGGTTTCACCATGTCGTAATAATATACTGCCTGCAAATGTCAAGTCTGACATGCCCATTCAGCTCCTGCTGAGAAGGAAGGAGGTGGGCAGGAGCATCCAAAGAGAACTGAAAAGGGGGTAGACGATCAATCGAAATCCCCACAGAACCCAGCAAGACAGAAGCCTAGGCGTACCAGCAACGGGCTTTTCCAGAAGGGTCGGAACTTGCAATCACCATAGAAGAACAATAAGCCAAGTAAGGATATCTATGCCGACCAGCAGCAAAATCAGTGAAACCGCGGAGGAGATGGAGGAACCAAATCAAATCAAAGATGGCCGCATGTCTGAAAGGATGTGCCCCAAACGCAACAAGGATAACGCTGTGAGGAGTGGATCGGTGACATCTGATAAGACGCCGAAGGAGGATCCAAACTCTCTCAATCGAAGTCCAATCAGACTCCAGGAGAGAGGTCCCCCACACAACAAAACTGTAGAGCGCAGTCGGCCTGACTAAGGAGTCCAAGAGGGACAACTTGGACCTAATGTCCTGAAAGTGATCTCTGCAGCACTGTCTCCCAAGCAAAGCCAGGGAACCTGACCCCTTATTGACACAGGGCTGCATAGCAGGTCTCAAACTGAAGTGAGGCCCAGAGAACTTAACCCCAAGGTAAGTGTAAGAGGAAGTAATCTCGATCTTCGTGCCCTGAAAGTAGAAATGAAGATGGGAGGTCTTCAAACAATTGAAGACCATCACCCGGGTCTTGCCCAGGTTCACAACCAACTGCCGCAAATCTATATCTGTCATCAAAGAGGCCTGTTTATTGTCAAGTTCAGCCTGTTTATCCTTGATAATGCTGATTTTCAGAATTTGTTCATTGTTGGAGTCAACTTGCTTTTTGATATCAGTTGTTTCGATTGTTAGAGTCACAAGAAAAATCTCTGATTAGCAAAGAATTGGTATCAACCTGTTGCTTCAAATTGGACAGCGCCTCTGAAAGGGACTGAACAATGTCCCGAAGGCATTGGTTCTCCGCTTCCAGCTTGGTCATTCGGTCAAAAAGGCATTGGTAAGTGATGGGAGTCTGAGATGGAGTCTCCATGGAATCCGCAATGAGCATGTTCAGAGAGTGCAAGCACGCATAGGAGTACGAACACCATGAAGGCGGGCAGCAATGGGAGATAGAGAGAGGGGCTGAGAACCATGAGCAAATGCTAAAGCAGCTGAGGGAAAGAAATTTTGAGACCAGAAAACACACCTCATCCTTGTATAGATCAACAATAGCCGAAGGAATTATTTCCCTAGCGTGCATTCTCAGCTGAAAGGCCTCAAAGTAATCCGTCATTACTTTATTAAACTGATTTCCCAAATTGTTCGCCATGTCTCATATTTGAATCATAACCAATTTATTTGCTTGCCAAGTTACTTTTCCTATGCACGGAAAGAAATTTTGATAATACAAGAAAAAACATACCAGAAGAGTTCCATATTTTATAAACTTTTTCTTCACAAGACCGAGCTTCTTTAAATTTTCAAAAAATTGCCCTCTTAGCATGGCGCAAATGTCGTACTGTGCATTGTAATGCATGATCCGGTGTGCAACATGTATTGCTCCTCCCGGTACACTGTTGATGTTGCTCGATTAATAATTTTTGTACCCAATGACTGCAGATGCAAGCCGAACGCCCTCGTCCTCTATATTGTTAACAATCATCAACCGACTGTCGGACTCCGACTTTGTTAACCTTGTGACTATAGCATTCGCAATGGTTCTAAGGGTAAGAGCTTCCCCTTTGTCTCTATAACCAGTAACCCTTTGCAAATCCTCCTTGGTGATTGGTGTGACTGCGCCTTTAGCTAGCCACATCCCTGGTTCATAAACCCTACTTAGAACTAGTCTTATCCAATCCCGTCGAAACACAGTTGGATACCTAACTCCATTGATCAAACCTGAGGTTTCAAGCTTCGCATACTTATCTTGAAGCTTTCCATCCTGGCAGAGTGAGAGATACTCGCTTTGGATGAAAGTTTCAACCAGTTCTTCCTGCTTGGCGTGAATGAATGTCGTAATGTCTTCAGTCAGCAGAACTCCATCAAGCACCGATGACAGCGCACTTGTCATATCGTTCTCTATGTTCTGCACTGGCATGATGTCGCAAACTGGTCTATCGAATTGGTTGCCTTGAATTAGATTGACAACAGAAGATGATGATGCCATCGTATCTGATCGGTTTACACAGAGAATTCTTGATAGGATTTACAGAGTTCACTTAGCAAAGACCGTAAATCAAAGCAAGAAGAGATTACTCACGCTTAAGAAAACAAAAATCACAATTCGCAATGTAAAGTGAAATGAGTAATCATCCTTCCCTTAAATAGATTTAGGGTATAACGGTAATTACCAAACGATAACAATTATTAACGGCTACAGCATTAATTACCATACCTAATCTTTCTTACGACAACCGGTACTAATGAGTTTACCTATTGATCAATCCTCGGTTGTGATGTCAGCACTTACCTTTTCGAAATACCTAATAGACCGGTGCCTTCTCCAGGTTACACCTTTTGTTGACACTGTTCCTTTCATCTTCAGCTTTCCTCTTTTCTTCAATGATTTCAGTCATTCTTAGAGCATTACTTTCCCACTCCCTTTTCAGATTTGAGATTTGATCGGTTAGACTCTGATTTTTTTCCATAAGTTCAAAGACTGCCTCCTCTGCTTCATTAGATCCACATTGCCCAAAGAGTTCCTCAATTGTTTCATTGCTCTCAATCAGTTGCAGAGACAACTCCTTTCTTTTTGCAAGGGACCTCCTCAGTCTATTATCAAGAGAGGCAATTATACCATTCACTTCCTCAAGTTGTTTTTGATACCTGTATCCCTCCATGACCTTTTACTCAAGCGATTAAGCTTTATATCTTTGAGAACCAAAGGGCTTTGATACCAATTGTTAATCCTAACCATTTACTGAGAGGGGGGGTGAATCAGTAAATACAATTTCTAATTCAATTTAACCTTATATATATATTCTTGCAGAATTAAAGGAATATAACAACACTCACAAACAGAAATAGAAATGGACATGTCAACACAGCATATATACGTGAAAACCCTCGGTTAGGAGAAAACCACAATAGGACAGAACCCACAACCTTACTACTACAGTAATGAAGGTGCCTTGATATAGGCTTACAAAGTACTGGTAAGAGTGCTACCCGGTAAAGGGATTTGGTAGAAGACCTCTTAGGATCTTGACCCTGTAAGGAGTCGCCTGGTGAGAGGACTTTCAACACCAATAAAGATGTTACCCTGTAAAGGGATTTATACAAAGAACCTACTAGGGTTCACCCTAATTAAGGGATTTGAATATGCTTTACAATCTAAAGCAATGATCTATGATGACACTTTCTGTCTGATTAGATCATACTTGTTACCCTTTCCTCTGCTCGGCTGTTGAACCTTTCTCTGTCTTTCACTTCTCGTGACTGTAGCTCCTCTCAAAAAATATCTCTCTCCTACTCTAAATATTCAACAACTCTTGTGTATCCTATGACCTGTATTTATAAGAAATTAACCTTGTTACAAATACTTCTCACAATTCCGCCAAGCTGTAAACTCACCCATAAATCATGCATGCGAAAAAGCTTGCAAAATGATCTTGAGTTTACCTTAAAACACACGTAGATAAAATTAAGCTAACTTCAGTTTCAACTAAGAGTGCTTTGTATATTCCGGTTCGGATTATTATGCACTTAACCGGTAATAAACTTGTACCCAGTTAGTCATATCTTCCCTGTATGTCTTCTATGACCGGTTGAAAACACTTAGACCGGTTAAGGTACACTACTTTCTCCTTTGGTCTATCGGTTCATAGTTATGAGTACCGGTGTGATATACCAGTGTTCCGGTTGGATTGATGTTTGCCTCGAATTTTACCAATGGCAACTAAGTTATGTCAACAAAGCCCATATCGAAAATATCATGCAAATTCACATAATGATGTCGCCATTCTCGAACATTACCAGAATTCTTCACATGACCTTTCTTGAATATCCAAAGGTTCTATACACTATGACAACCTTCAATCTGATCGGATCTCCCTTCAAGCGGTTAGGCTTTTAAAGAAGGAACCTCGCTCTTTTATAGATTCTGCATAGCCTGTACACAGTTGGTCATAACTTTTCAATCTGAGACTTTCTCGTCAATTGCTCTGATGAGATTCTTCTAAATTTGTTTATCACCAACATATCCAAAATTCCGCAAAATCCAACAGTGTCTTTGTGAGTTATGGTCCTCGTACTAAGACTGTATTTTCTAAGACTCACCATCAACAAACTACTCTCTTACATTTGCAACCTGGCTCTGATACCATGTTAAGGTTTCAGGATCATTGCAAATGTAATAGCACTATCTGATTGTATGTGTTTTTCAAATGCAACAATCTCTTGCATTTATATTGAGAATGAGCCAAGAAGAGACATGTCCCTTCATGGGACATGTCTATTCATTATTATGTAATTAATATAATGACAATTATGATTATATATATATACATATATATATAATATCTCTTGAGTATTATATTAATTTCTATATATATATATATATATATATATATATA
Organism: Chamaecyparis obtusa; assembly: GCA_027943335.1. Classification (NCBI taxonomy): domain Eukaryota; kingdom Viridiplantae; phylum Streptophyta; class Pinopsida; order Cupressales; family Cupressaceae; genus Chamaecyparis; species Chamaecyparis obtusa. Next base: position 882,934 of record BSBK01011231.1, on the reverse strand, counting down.
TATATATATATATATATATATATATATATATATATATATATATCGTATATACTAAATATATATATATATATAGATATCTTCACTAGTATTGACTCATAGTGTTTATCTGACTAAGCTACAAAATATCAACAAGCTCATTCTTCAACATGTTTGGTTTATTCATTTCTTTTGGCAGAGCTCTGAGAGCCTCTTGTTCAGTTCCAGTTTCCTAAGGATGGAAACCCTTGGGATTCTTTTAGTGGGTTTGAGGACAGAAACCCTCGGGCTTGGAGGCAGTGGACGGAAACCCATTGTTTGTTGTTGGAGATACGCAATCAAGTTTATAAATCAAAAACTCAAACTGCAATAGTTTATAAATCAAAAACTCAAACTGCAATAGTTTATAAATTGGGAACTCAAATAGTTGTAGATTAATTTAATGTGATAGTTAGCATGTAATAAATTAGATATTTCATAATTGTTTATATTCAAAATAAATTTAGTATAGAAAGGAAATAGTTTAGAATTTTATAATTTAGATTTTTCAATGAAATTAAAACATACAGTAATACCTAAGTGTGATAATAAACATTCAAAATTTCATGAACTAGTAATAATTCATTTAGAGTTTTAGTGCAATGTTATTCTCAGTTTTATTTAACAAATTTCAAGTTTCTAAGTTTCTGCCTTGGTACAGGGCAGTCACAGACATGAAGGTTTAGTGCCTTCATTTGACAGGCCTTTCCTTTTGCAAACTTTGCTTGGACAGCTTTTTCCATAATCAGAGGTGCTTTCTTCCCCTCAACCACTTGTATCAATGAATTTTATTTGTCAACCTATTTATAATTAACCATGGTTTGTTGTATAAGGTGTTTATAGTAATTGGCAATCTCTAATTGCTTGTTTTTAATTATGGAACCACTTCGCTAAATTGTTGGAGGCCTGGTGAATAAGTTGGAGTAGAAAGGGATTGTTCAAGTGTAGAAACCAATGCTATCGAATCAGCAATAATATTATCTTTCTCTTGCAATTGTGCCCGAAACAACCACAAGAGATCACAGATTTCATAAGCTAAAACCTCAATCCCTAAAACCCAACTATAAATGCTAATATATTTCAATTTGGAATCAACACCTTCTGATGGCAAGGAATTAAAAATTCTAACATAAGGGGGAGCTCCATTGCTGTAGCTCTGAAGCTGAAACAATTGATACATGTCCTAACTACCTTGGACATTGAAGATCCCACACTACTAAAATCTTTGGAATTCTCGCAAGTTCTCAACCACAATTTAACTGGTTATTTGATGAAAAAAAACTAACTGCGGATTTCTCTTGTAAACCCATGTAACCTTAGAATCCATGAGTTCTGCAGTAATTCTGTGTCCTTGCAAGTGCCCTAGAAGCTGCAAAAAGGGAAGCAACATCAACCTATTCATAAATAATTATGGTTTCTTGTATAAGATGTTTGTGGTAATTAGCAATCTCTAATTGCTTGTTTGTAATTTACGGAACACCTTAACTAAATTGTTGGAGGCATCGTGAATCAGTTGGAGTGGATAGGGATTGTTTAAGTGTAGAAACCCGTGCTACCAAATCAGCAACAATATTATCTTTCCCCTGCAATTGTGCGTAGAACAACAACAAGAATTCATAGATTTCATAAGCTAAAGCCTCCATTCCTACGTAAGGGGGAGCTCCATTCTTGTAGCTCTAAAGCTGAAATGATCAATGCGCATCATAACTGTCTTGGACATCGAAGATCCCAGGCTACTAAAATCTTTGGAATTCCCTGAGCCACAAATTAACTGGTTATTTGAAGAAAAAGACCTAGGTACGGAATTTCCTTGTTAACCCATGCATGACCTAAAAATCCACGAGTTCTTCAGTAATTTTGTGCCCTTGCACTTGCCCTAGCAGCTGCAAAAAAGGAAGCAGAGTCAACCTGTTTACGAATAACCATGGTTTCTTGTATAAGATCTGTGGCATTTGGCAATCTCTTATTGCTTGTTTTTAATTTATGGAACCACCTAATTAAGTTGTTGGAGGAATGATGAATCAATCAAAGTGGATAGGGGTTGTTCAAGCGTGAAAACCTGTGCTGTCAAATCAGTAATAATGTTATCTTTCTCCTGCAATTTATCCTGGAACAATGACAAGACATCACAAATTTCATAAGATAAAGCCTCAATTCCTGATACCCAGCTAGAAATGCTGAAATATCTCCATTTGGGAGTCAACAACTTGTGATGGCATGGAATCAAACGTTCCTATGTAAGGGAGAGCTCCATTCTTGTAGCTCTAAAGATGAAATGATTGATGCATGCCCTAACTACCTGGGACACTGATGATCCAATGCTACTAAATCTTTGGAATTCCCCTAGCCACAAATTTACTGGTTATTTGAGGAAAATTACCTAGCTGCAGATTTCTATTGTAGACCCTCATGTGACCTTAGAATCCACAAGTTCTTAGTAATTTGTGTGTCCTTGCACATGCCCTAGCAGCTGCAAAGGGAAGCGACCTGACCCCCTCACAAACTATGAGATTATCTGGAAATTAATACCCTCAATTTTTGTGGAAACGCTAAATAGCAAATGCATCTGCCAACAAAATCCCTCATGTGACAAGAAAATCCTATTGCAACCTGCAGCACATAAGAAACAGATTCAAACTCACAACATGAAATCTGCAGAAAAAAACATGAAAATAACTTCCTCAGTTCCTCCACTCCACGCAAAAATTTGAAAATCCCAAGGTTCACTGATGGATTTTATTCAAGTTTGCAGGCTTGAATCAATATATAAAATCAAAATGGATAACTTTATCCAAACTGAGCACCTAATTCAAGTCCATTTCGAGTTTTCAATGTTGCACACCACCTTTTCAACCATATTACTAATAAGCAACAAATAAATCATGACAAAGCAAAGATTTCAATTCAAGAGTTTTCCAAGTCGAGGAGAAAAGAAGATGAACCAAGTAACGTATTGTTGCTATTTATCAATGTTCTTGAAACATTGTCAATCTAAGCTGCAACAATCCTAGGGACCTAATATGAGGCAGACACATCAGATAGTTCTTTATGGGTACTGAAGCTTTGTATAATTAATTTTCAAGAGGATAGAAGCACTTCTGGTTCATCCTAAAGTTTGGATTCAAGCCCAAGAAGAAAAAAGATTATTTATTAAAGAGTCACTTCAAAGTTAAAAATATTTATTAGAGAGGATTCGGAATTGTACCGGTTGCTCTACATGGTCCTTCCAAAATGCAATTGTGGAACCTTTTCCTTCCTCGAGCCAACGATCAAGATCCGTACTACCCATCAACTTACTATGACGTAGAAGCCACCCTGAACATGCTGCAAGACCAACAGTACCTGCTGTAAAACTTAACCACAATCTTGCTGCCCTTCTTGGCCTTCTGTTTTTTGAAACCTGAATGACGACAGAAGGAAATGAAAAACAATATACTCTTGGATATTTTGCACTCTTGCTAATGCTATTGATGTGCAAGAAGAGCACCAAAGATGCTCCTGAACTAGCATATAATATGAATAAACTGTAAAATACCAAATGTCGGAGTAATATATTGCACTTGAATGATTATAGGTGTGAAATGATGAAGTATGTGTTTAAGAGATAATTTTTTGAATGACATTTGCTAAACGAAAATAAGGAAATTCCTCTGCCACATATTTCTCTACTTATCAATATCAAATGTAAATCTCTCCAGACCTGCTGAATTCTCATAATTAACGCTTAATACTAATAGTACCATTATTAGTCACAATTCACCTCTTCGGCTAAGTTACCGGGTTCACACCCTGGACCCTTGAACCGGGTCCGGGTGCAAACTGGGTTCAGGTTTGCCTGTGGGTCCAGGCTGGGTTTGGGCTGGGTCCGCACCCAACCCTGTGAGTCCGCCCGGGTCCACACACGTACGGACCCATAAAGGCGTGGACCCAGCCCGGACCCTGGCGGACCAAGCAGGGACCCGTGCAGACTCGTGAGAACCCACGGCATCCAGCTTATAAAGTGGGCCCAAAAAATTAAAAAATACATTTTTTTATTATTTTTTTGGTTCTAACCCTAAAATGGCCCATTATGAAGCCTCCAAACACACTTTTATTTCACATTTGCTCTCTCGTCTTGCTCAATTTGCTCTCTCATTTTGCTCATTTTGCTCATGATGACATGGCACATGTTGCATCTAGTGCAAGTGGAACCGGTTTGGGTTCTAATGATAATGATGATCTACTTGCAGCTGCTGAAAATTCCATAGATGATGATTATTTTGATAATCCCTATGATGATTGATGAACATTGAACATTGAATCATGTTTCAAACTTTCATGAACTACATTTTCATTTTGTAATTCAGTAATTTAGTGTAATGATTTTCATTAGAATCATGAACATAGATCAATGGTCAATTATTACTGTATTTAAATTTTTAATGTTTATCTTTGGCATTACTATGAGTATGAAATGATTTAGTTTTACAATTCTGTATATTTCTCTTTTTTATATATGTATATAATGCATACACACACACACACGTACCCATACGTGCCAAAATGGAAAAAAAAAATCACGTACCCACGTACTGGGTTCTTGTATCCAAACCCATCCCCGAACCCGAACCGGTAACTTAGCTCTTCGGACATGATCATATCACTCTTCCCCATACAGTATAAACAATTTGACATGAAGGCAAATCTGCACATGATCAAGCATTGCCTGGAAAAGTTTAATAAATTAAGGTCTACTGTTTTCCATTTTTTTCAAATGTCAAACCAAGTAAATCAGTCAAATGTTGGGTTCAGAAAAATCCATGTAAAACTTAGGAAGCTCAGAAACACCTACAATAACAAATTGTTATAGAACTAAATGTCAGTGAAAGTACTCAAGCATTCTTGCAGCGAAATTTCATCAGTTTTAAGGTATGTAACCCTTAAGAAAAACATACTAACAGGGTAAATTCACACAATGGCAATCAAAAAAGCCCAAAATATAGAACATAGTAAACACTACATTAGAAATAGAGTCAGATTATGAGGATTGTGGAATGGTAGAAGTTGATGGAGTGGTAGGAGAAGAGAAAGCCGAGATATCAGATGATGGTCAAGGGCAGGCAATCTACAGTCTTGTTGGTTTGAAATGGAGATAATTTCATAGGAAGTGTGCAATGGTGGCAAGGATGCAATATCCCTTATATGTAATAGGTATTTAATAAATAAATAGATTAATAAATTAAAAGAATATAGTAATCAAACATCAATCTTATAAATTGAATAATTAAATCAAATATATAAATAATAATAAATATATATTGAATAATAAACCATCTTAATTATATATATAAATCAATGACACTAAGGCATTGACTTACAAAGAAAGCATTATTAGCAGTTCAATTGACACGCAAGGCTATCAACAGCGATAACCACAATATATCAAGAATAATATATATAAAGACCGAACTATTTATAATCACAGTAAAGCATTATATGTTGAGTGTCAATTCCATTGTAGCGATATTGATATGCATCAGTTATATAAAGACATCCTCGCCAGACAAATAAAAATAGCATATGATGAATACATCCATGTCAGCATAGAAAGATACGTAGGCACCAACAAGACTATTATACAGCTGACATCCACAATAGCAGTAGGAGAAAAATCTATGTCGATTAATATACAATATAAATAACTAATCAGTTGATGTACTATATAATTGGTTTTGATTAATATCCAGTCAAATCATAACTAATAGTTACAAATAGTCTCTTTCAAAAGTTACGTCCCTCTTATGTAAGGTACGAAAAGATATATTCATGGAATATGGGAGAAATGACGGGGGTCAGGAGATAAGCGATTACAAAGATAGCGATTGAGAGATGGCTCAGAATGGGCCTTGCTTATTTAATCGTTGAAAACAGACCAGCGATAAGAACATGACATCCTTATTCATTCCACGTAGATTGGGAAGTGCATGCTGTAATTCATATATGAATTGTACAACTAATTATCTTAACATTTCCAGTTATCAACTATGAATAAGGATCGAGTAAACAATGATTCGTAGTTCAATCTTGACTAAGCTTAATTGCATCTTCAGTCTTGGGAGACATCAACAATAATAATTAAACTATCAAAAATATGTATTAAGACAATGATAGGAAGTATAATAAAAAGGGGGAATCAGAAATATAAAATATATTACTCTTCAAGTAAGAGATGAGGAAAGGAATCCCTACAATGCTGGTAAGCATTGTGTGACAGCAAATTGTGCTGTAACATATTTTTGAGTTAAATAATGATTCATAGGTTATTGTATTTGAATCTTATTAAAGAACTACTATAAAATCATATAAATAAATATATATATTTAATAGTAATATTGAAATAAGAACTATATATATATATGATGACAATATTGAAATAAGAATTATATACATATTTATGTTATATTTCAGATGTGAATATACATCTATATAATACATATTAATATGGTTAAGACCAGAATCATAAATTCATATATATTTATACACTCAGTCTTATTACTATTTCAATCTGAGAAGAGAAGGTGTGATGTTAACAAGGAGGGGCTTGTATAAATCCACGCAATGGATCTTTGTCCCAAGATAGGGTAGGGGTCAGTGTTCCGTAAGCCTTCGTGATACGGACTTGGACCCGTAAACTTTGAGGGAATCCATTGAGGTGGTGTCTAGGCAACTTGGATAACATCAACTCCTTCCATCTTGAGCTGAGTTAGTAATAATGTTGGATATGAGTGTTAAAGATAACTTAAATCTAATAAGATAAATGACTAATTCTATCATGGACATTACAATCCAAACCCTAATTGAGAAAGTAGGATAAATTAAGTAAGGTCCCAACAGGGGACAATACAAAGGAAGAAAGGAAGACAACCTCTGTGCAGGTCAGCTAGGCCGGAAGTTGCCCACGGGTGAGCCCTCTTCCCCTCATCACATCTTTTTTAATGCCTCTCAACTCAAGGACTCTGGACATAGCTGGAGATTTGCAGCCATCATTGAGAGGGATCTGTTGCTAAGAGGGCTTACAAGGAATGAAAATGCTTCCTTAACCCCTTTCAAAGCTATGGCAACTTCTGAAAGCTACAGGTCTCAAAAATAAATAAATCTCTTTCACCTGTTTTGATTGAGGTACTTAGAGAAAGTCATGATTTGTGATTTTCATTTTGACATTGTTTTGAAGAGACAGGGACGGAGGCTTTTGTTGGGAGTTGTCAAAAAGACAGGAGCCATGAAAAGGCATGAATAAGTTACTAAATTAATATTGTAATATTAGTTTATAATGGTAAATTAAATCATAAGGATAGACATCAGAAATATTCTTTTATTATTTTTATTTAAGTTCTTATCCTCTGCTTTCTTAGTTGTCAATCTTATCCTTATCAGATAAATCATTTGTAACTCTTATTTAAAGAGACTTTCCCTCCTTTGTTAATATCAAATATCCTAGTTATCATTCTCTGTGTCATTATTTTTCATAATAGGGTATCAGAACGCGGGTTTTGGAAATTCTCAATATCAATGAGCATGTGAATTCCATGGACTGTGGTAGTGACAGATTGCACACGTGACATAGAAGAACATGCCGAAGGAAGCTATACAGATTTGTACAAGGTTTTTTGGCAATTTTTTCAGAAAATTCGTGGGCTTTTTTTTTTGCATTGTCTAGGCAGATTTACAAAATTTGTGGGTTTTTCTTAATTAAAAAACACTGCAATATCCCTTTTTTATAATGATATAATAAATAATAATAATTTAAAATATAGGAAATAAAAAATAGAAAAATAATAATATTAAAATTTAATTAAGTTTAATGAATGGTCAAAAGGCATTAATGAAGAGTTGTGACTCGCTTAAACATGAGATAAAGAAGATAACTCATTTGAGGACATCCATAAATCATCAATGGAGAATGAAGGAAATCAATTTGGGAATAAATTATTATTCTAAAAGGAAGTAATGAAGGGTGGTGACTCAATGATTGTGTAGGGTGGTAACTCATTCCTTGTGAAGGGTGCTGACTACTAGAAGAAATCGTTATAAAGGAAAAATCAATCCTCCAAGCAAAGAAGGAAGGATGAATGAAGGGAGAAACGTCAATTTAGGAATTCATCATCAAATATCAATTCTTTCAGCTATATACAAATCAAAATCCCATTCAAGAATCAATTTATAAAATCATCTCATCAATCATCAAATCAATCAATCATACTAACATCAATCAATCAATCAAAAAATTATACAAACCTCAATCATTCAAATACCAATCATTTAACAACAATCGATCAAACAAACAATTATACAAATATCAATCATTCAAACATCAAACATTCATGCATCAATTCATTCAACCAACATCTAAGTATCCACTCATCAATCCTTAAAGAAATGTCAATAAAGAGAATCAAGCAATCAGCAATAATCTAGCAAATACATCAAGATATCAATTTTGAAGTCTAGTTAGTACTTGCGAACCAGGTGGGATCCAAACCCACAGGGTGGGCTAAGATTTGGAAGGACAAGGTCTTTTCCTACCCTTTGGCAAGCTAGGGACAAGGTCCTTGGTATTGTCATCGCACGAGGTCCAAGCTCACAGGGTGAGCTCAGGTTTGGAGGGACTGGGTCTTTTCCTACTTATAACAAGCTAGAAACAAGGTCCTTCATTTCATCACTGTTGAGTTAGGGATGAGGTCTTTGAACTCGGCTGATTTGCAAGGTATTTATGGAGAATTCACTATTTGATCAATTGAGTATTGTGTTATAATTTATTAATCCGTGTATTCTTGATCTTTGGCAAGACAGTTTGAAAGAGAACTATTACATAAAACCAAGATAAGTTCTATTTTCAGAATTATTCAGAGAATTATAAATTGAATATCATAAAAAAAATTCATCATTTTTGATGAAGTTATATTTATAAATATAATGTGATTCTCATATTGAGTAGGAATTATTATTTCAGGGAAACACTCTAGAATAAAAGGGACATTACAAATGCAAGGGTTTTTCAGTCAAAATCATGCTGGAATTTTAGGTGAAATCGCGCCATTTTTCGATTGTAAATCACGGGTTTGTTTTCTGATTAAATGTCACCATTCTTTGCAAAAATAATGTTCTTTTTAATCCCAACAATTGTGCCAGGGCTTTTTTTTTCACTGCAGGACATTAATTTTTGGCATTTGTTTTGATAGGAAATGAGCAACTTTTTACAGCAACGAACAACTTTTCTTTTGCGAATTGAAGTAGCACGACTAAATTTTATGGGCTGCCAATAGGCATCACAAAACTTTTTGGCGATTTTCATATAAAATCATGGAATTTTCTTCAGCACACAAATACTATTTTTTCACACACCACAACTGAAACTTGAAAGGGTGAGTTTTGGCAATTTTAAACAAAAGCATGGATGTTTAGTGCCGGTCAAGACTTCCTAAAATCAGCAACTTTTACTTCAAAAAATTTAGCATTACACATACAACTATGGCATGGGTTTTATTTTCTTGCTTAAGGATTTTGATAAGCTTTGCAGGTTTGGAAGGCTAGGGTTTTTATTAGAATAATATTTACATATATAATTTAATGGTCAATATTGTAGTTTTAGGTAGATTAGATTTGTTTCTAATTTAGTCTTCAGTGTTCCATTGCTTCTTTAGGAAACATGAACAATGTAATTGCCTATATATGAACCATAGTAACACGGGGACGCATCCCCCCCTAAATCCCAGACACACCCGAGACAGGGACACACCGGGGATGGGGGGACAGCGTCCCGGAGTCCCTGGCGGAGCCGCCGTCCCGGTGGGGGACGCGGGGACGTCTCGGCGTCCCGGGTGGGGACAAGGGGATGCCCAGACGTCCCCCGTCATGGCAAGCCAAAAAATACAAGTTTTTTAATTTTTGTTTTGTTAATGGGCAGGAGGATTTATACAAATTTAACATTTAAGTATAAGTCCGACTTATTTAATTTCTTATATTTTAAGTTATATTTGTATAAATACTTTTCAGGATGTTTGAGATAGGTTCCAGCTTCATAGGAGTTAAGATGCAAATTCTAGATTTTGGGGGTTTTCGAAAAATTCCAGACTTGGCCAAATTTCAGGATTCAGCAAGCCTTCAACAGGGTTACCTCCCACAATCCATCATGGCTTTCTAAGGTCAAACTAAAACTGGCAAAATGATTCTCAAAGGATTTTAACTCATTTTATTACAAATCACTTGGTTTCGACCCCATCTCTATGACAAACTTAGCTTAGCTCTCGCCCAAATCCCAGACAGACATGACTTCCCAACAGGCCAAAATCACTCAAACCTCATTTGCCGGACCTAGGGACTTGAAAACAGCCACCAACAAAGATATAAATGTTAGATATTGGTCCTTTTGTGTTGGATATACATGTTAGATATAACTTATATGAATATCTAACATTTATATCCAACACAAAAGGACCAATACTTCAACACAATACTTTTACATCTTTATGTCTTATATTATTATACATCTTTTCATAACTAGCATTTTAACTACCACATGTATAGTATATACTATATACACCCCCCTCGTCCCTCGTCCCTCGTCGTCGTCCCCCCACTGTCCCCCCTGCCATCCCCAAATTGAGGCCCCTTTGTCCCCTCATCCGGGAAACTTGTCCCCCCGTTCCCCCGTCCCCCAGGGCAGTGTAACTATGATATTAACATTTAATTCTTTCAATAATATTGAGCAATTACCATAACATGGTATCAGTGGAGTAAAATTTTTGAAAAAATTTATAATCCTAAAAATTTCTTCAACAAAATATTTTAGTGAAAATTATTCAAAAGCTTCTTTTTTATCTTTAAAATTTTTTTGGTTTCACTTTACATGAAAAATCTAAGTTTCGGGCAAATATTCGTGAGTCTCAGGCTCTGCAAAATCATGGGTTTTTTAGACTACTTGTGTCAGTTCTGCAAATCAAGGGTTTTTAGGCATCTTCCTAGACATTATTGAGATCGTGACTGCGATTCTTGTAAAAGTTCTTTTTGATGCCAATGTGTTTTCTTCTCACGTATTATGTGACTCTGAGTTGATCATGTGTGCTCCAGTTTGAGGGATTTTTTCTGCACACACGAAGATCTTCTGCGAAGATGCGATTTTCATGTATCTGCACACAATGGAAGACTTTATAGCTCTGCCCACAAATGTGGGGTTTCCTACCCGCATTTTATTCCCTATGTGAGTCATTTCCGCTTATCCTGCATTTTCCAATGTTGTCGCATCTATTAGCGTCTCTGGGTGTTGTCTTTTTGTGTTGTTTCTAAGCTCATGATGGAGTTTTCACTCTACAAAGGGTTTTTTGTTCGCAGCTAGGGTAATCCCTTTCTTTTGCATCTGGAATTTGTGATGCTACGATTTGGTGTTTTTGTCTGCATTCTCAAACTAGGGTTTCCAAACAATTTTTGGGTTATCATTTTCAGCCTCTTTTGTTTACTTCATTTTTTGTGCCTTGAAAAGCATGAAAGATGGCATCTTTGACCAACATTATATTGGAACACAGTCAGAAGTTCAACGGTCGCAACTATAACACTTGGAAGCAGCAAAGATGACAATTTTTTAGTATTAGTGCCTTGACCAGATTGTTCTGGGCAAGTCTACTCGTCCTACAACAGCAGGTCAAGATCAAGATATATTTGATGAGTGGAATTGGGAAGCCATGATGCTTGTTAAATTGTCAGTGACCAACAATTAGTTGTCTCGGGTACCCAAAGGCAAGACAGTTATTGACATATGGTAATATTTGAAAGACCTAGATGAAATGTCTGAAACGAGTCATGCATTCTTTCTGAAGAGCATGCTTATCTCAATTATGATGGATGAGTGGATATCCCTATAGGAGCATCTCACAAAAATCAAGGACATTCATGATCAGTTGGAGACGATTGGTTGAACGATGGAGGAAAAAGACATGCTAGTAATCACTTTGAAAAGTCTACCAAAGTCTTATAAGCACTTTATTGAGGCACTCAACAATACCTCAACTAATGTTGACTTGAAGTTTCCAAATCTTTGCACCAAACTTCTATAGCGGGATCAATGGAGACAATAGTTAAGTAGCAATGCAAGTTTGTCCTCCACAGAAGAGGCCTTTATAGCAAACTAATCTGCTCAAGGCAAAGGGAATAGTCAATTCTCTCAACAAAAAGGCCCAAGTCAATCCGAGGACAGCTCTAAGAAGAAGAACATTTAGTGCAATTATTGCCACAAGTATGGTCACATGAAAGATTTTTGGCACCATTTGGCTTCTGAAGAGAAGAAATAGGGAGGGTCTCAACAGGAGGCCAATGTAGCACAATACACTGAGGACACTAAGTAGGAGTTTGCCTTTTATGCTTTTATGTACAAATGCCCAGTAGATCACATCAAATTGTCTGCCTAATACATTGAATCAGGGGCTTCTTGGCACTTTACTCGTCGTCGAGATTGGTTCACTGACTACACACCATTCACTGATTCAATTATTTTTGGAAGAGAAGAGTATACTGTTGTTAAAAAGGTCAACGTGCATATTCAATCTAGAGGGAGGAGTTTAATTTTCCTCAATGTATACTATGTTCCAAGATTGGCACTCAACCTTCTCTCTATCAGTCAAATTATGAGACACTCTCCTCAACTAGATGTGGTATGTAGTTAGCACAAATGCAATATTGTTGATCAAGAGACTCGCACTACAATTGTTGTGGGTATTGAGGATCATGGTCTTTATAGACTCGTTGACACTAGTGATTCTCAGCAAAATGCGAAGGTAGCGAAAAGTTCTTCCATCAACAATCTCTGGTATTAGTGATATGGGCATTTGAAGATACACTATCTCTCTCAGCTAGTTCAAGAGGATCTAGTTGTTGGCTTACCTGAGATTTAGACTTGAATCATGGAGTTCGTGGAGCTTGTCAGGCTGGAAAGCAACATTGGACTCCATTTTCGGATGGTGATACTTGGTGAGCTTCCAAGGTATTACAAGGTTCATGATGATGTATGTGGACCAATGAAGACTCCTTCAGTTACTGGGTCCAGGTATTTTCTATTTTTTGTCAATGATTTTAGTCACAAAATGTGGGGTGTATTTTCTTAAACAAAAATCAAAGGTGCTTAGCATGTTTCAGAAGTTTAAGGCATTAGTAGAAAAAGAGTCTAGTCCACAAATAATAACTCTTAGGTTAGACAATGAGGGGCAATTTTGTTCTTCTAATTTCTTCAACTTCTATGCACATCATAGTATCAATCATCAACTTACCACAACCTTACAACCTTTAGCAGAACGGTGTTGTTGAGCAGAGAAACTGCACAATCACCAAGATGGCCCAATCTATGTTGGAACATAGAAATATTCCAAAGAGATTTTGGGCAAAAGCGGTCTACATCGTTATCTATCTTCTAAACAGGTCTCCCACACAGGTCATTAAGAAAAAGACTCCAAAGAAAGCCTGGTTTGGCAAGAAGCCTAAAATCACTCACTTGAAAGTCTTTGGCTCTTCAACTTATGTTTGGTTTCCAAATTTCAAGCGCTCAAAACTAGATTCCAAGAGACAGAAGCTCATAGTGAAAACCACAAAGCATATTGGCCAATTGATGTAGACATTGATCATCTCATATTCAGTCACAATGTTGTCTTTGATGTAGAACGAGGTCCTTTTCAGCTCTCTTCTCCTATTTTGAATCCTGAGGATCAGCTTCTGTAAGCTAAAAATTTGGGTGTTAGTCTTCCATTAGGTCCACTTGATGGAAGCGATCCAGATGACTCTGACTCTGAAGTTGTGGAGTCTCCTAGGCATGATACTGCCCACCCAACTTTCCTCAGGAAGATGTTGATCTACATCCTATTGAACCTGTTCCAGCCATCCTAGAATCAGATAGTTACTTATGCTCTCTCGGCTAAATGGTGGACCAAGACCATAGGTGATCTCCATGATGATAACGTCATTGAGGGTAGATCAGCTAGAAACAAGAGCAAGCAATAAAATACAATTAATTTGCTCTTATGGCGAACATTCACGGTGTTTATGAGCCTCAATCTTATTCAAAGGTTAAAGGTATACCTGAGTAGGAACAAGTTATAGAAGTTGAACACCATAGTATTTTGAAGAACAACACTTGGGTTCTTTCTGATCTTCCACCTAGGAAGAAGCCCGTTGGCTACAAATGGGTCTATAAGGTTAACTACAAGGCTGATGGAATCCTTGATAAGTACAAGGCTTGACTAGTTACTAGAGGGTTCTCACAAAAAGAGAGCATTGATTATGAGGAGACTTCTACTACCATAGCCAAAATGAGTACCGTTTGGCTTGTCCTCACCATTTTAGCCCAGTTTGGATGGAAAGTCCATCAAATGGACATCAAGATTAAATTCTTTAATGGTGAGTTGGAGGAAGAAGTTTGTATGACGCAGCCTCCTAGTTTCAAGGTTGTCGGTAAAGAACACTAGATATGTAGACTAGTGAAAGCACTCTATGGCCTGAAATAGGCTCCTCGAGCTTGGTACATAAAGATTGATTAGTATCTTAGTGATCAAGGCTTTCAGAGGAGCCCTCATTCCAATCCGTATGTCAAAAATACTGGTGGTGATATTCTTCTACTTCTCGTCTATGTTGATGATCTAATTATTAATAGTAGTTCAGCACTTTTGATCGAGCATATCAAACGAAGATTAGCCGATCCTTTGACATGACAAATTGGGGACTTCTGCATTACTGCTTAGGTGTTGAGGTTTGGTAGACAGATGACAGTATCTTTATATCTCATTTGAAGTATGTCAGGAGTTTGCTGGACAACTTTTGGATGCAAGATTGCAAATCTACATCCACACCTATAGAGGAAGGGCTGAAGTTGTTTGCCAAATCAGATTCACCTATGGTAGATGAATCCATGTTCAAACAGCAAGTGGGCAGTGTTTGTTGATATTTGTGGCCTTTTCGGAAAGATCAAATCAATGACATGTATGCTGAGATGAATAATAAATAATATTATTTATTATTTATCTCAACATACATCTCATTAATTATTGTATTAAACTCTGAATGAAAGAAAAGAAACATTTTTTTGTATTGTCCTAGAAAGACGACTTCATACTATCCTATTGTCCACAAGGGACGACTTGTGTTAATATTATATGAAATATTGTAAGCCAATTCTGGTCGGTCTTTACCATTGATGTTAAGGATGTCTTCTCACATATATATATGTGACTTGTGGTGTGAATTATCCAAGATATCGAAGACATAACATGTCAAGGAAATTCGCTCCTTCAGCAGATCCGAATTTGATCATTGCAGCAGTCATAAACTGAATAATAATTATTCATTTCTCATACACATTAGAAGGAGATATACAGCTGAAGATGGAAGAACATTAGGCTCAAGGTGAAGAGGAATTACTTACTACAAATCGGGTATTATCTTCTCCTTTTCTTTGTTAATTTCTGTCATTCCTATTTTCAGTCTTAAAAGCTATCTACAGATTATATTTTCCCTACATAAATCTGAATATATTAACAGTCTCATCTATCTTACTGCCACTAGACCTGACCTTAGTTTTACTGTGAGCTACATCCCTCCCTCACTTCATGACAACCCCTAGAGCTGAACACTAAGTTGCAGTGAAGCATGTGTTCAGATATTTGAAGGGAACTTCTGACTTTGGCATTCTGTATGGCAAAAGCAAAGATCCTAGACTCGTTGATTTCACATATTCAGATTGGGCATCTTTTGTTGATAACAAGAAGTCTACATTTGGGTATGTCTTTAGTCTGGGAACAAGTGCAATCATATGGACCAACAAGAAACGACAAGTGGTAGTTCTTTCCTCGACTAAAGTAGAATATTGGGAAATTGTTAAAGAAACTTGTGAGGCATTTTGGGTTTGATGGATGCTTTTTGACATGCACATGTCTCAAACAAGTCATTTACCTCTATTTTGTGACAATCAAGGGGTGCTCAAACTTGCCAAAAATCCAGTCTTCCATGAGCAAACCAAGTATTTTGAGCATCATTGTCATTACATCTGCAAGCTTGTAGACAATGGATTAGTACAGCAACAGTATGTTCCAACTGAGGATCAAACTACAGACATCCTCACCAAATCTCTCGACCTGGACAAATTTGTGAAAGTTAGGGGGCAACTTGGTGTAGTTGACCGATTGACCATTAAGGGAGGGTATTAGAATAATATTTGCATATATATTTTAATGGTCAATATTGTATTTTTTAGGTAGATTAGATTTGTAACTAAATTAGTCTTCAGTGTTCCATTGTTTCCTTAAAAAACATCAACATTGTAATTGCATATATATATATATATATATATATATATACATTTCATTGTTTCAATAATATCAAGCAATTACGATGCTAGTTTTAGCTATTTTTACAAAAAAAAAATCTATTTTTAGACAAAATCGTGGTTTTTAGAATTTTTCAGTGGCACCTAGTGTTTTTTGACCTAAGGTTTCTATTACACGAGAAAGGTTTCAAAATTTTGTGATTTCATATTGCGGGAGGGATGTCATCATTACCGAGCATAAGGTTGGAAGGTAGTTAGTGCTTTACTAGCAAGAACTACAACACCTAGAAAGTATGCTCAATACTTTTGAGTAAAGCTGCCTCAATAAGATCGTCCTAAAACTGAAACTCAAATGATAGTTGTAGGTAAAGAATAGGACAAGTTTGATGAGTGTAATCATGAAGGTGGAATGCTCATCAAGTTATCAATAACAGACAAAATGCTTCTGAAGGTTCCAACAAGTAAAACCCCTACGAAGATTTGGAAGCATCTGCCAAAGTTGCACAAGATGTCAGATAAAGGCAAGGCCTTCTTTCTTAAAAATATGTTTTTATCCATCATGATGAATGAGAAGATGTCCTTACAAGAACATTTGATGAAGATCAAGGACATTCCCAATCAATGGCATCTATTCATCACAATATGTTAGAGGATCATATGATGGTAATTATATTGAAGAGCTTACCACAAACATTTGAGAATTACATTGAAACACTCGATATCACATCTACCAATGTTGATCTAAAGTTTAACAACATGTGTAGCAACCTTTTGCAATAGGACAGATGGAAGCAGCAGTTTAGTAGCAGCAATGAAACCTCGAGTGTTGAACAAGCCTTTGCTACTAAGGCAAGTGGCCTCAAATGAAAGGTCAAGGAAATTTTGAAGATACACCAAAGAATCTAAAAAATATCACGTCACTATTGTGGTAATCTTGGTCATATGAAGAAGTAGTGCAAGAGGCGATTAGCTGAAAAGAAATCCAACCGAGGGCCTCCACAAACGCCTAATGTTGTAGAGCATTCTGAGCACTGACATAACTTTTCGCCTAATAGTTCTTCATCCTTAATAGCATTCAGATATAATATTCTGTAACCAGCATTAACTCATTGATTGCTTGCTAGCAATACATAATCTTCTTATAAAGAGTAACAAAATATTTTATATTCTCGGATTCTTTCGCTCAGAAATCCGATCATCTTAATCCATGATCCCCTTTTATTATTTCTTCCTCCATTCCCTTTGAAATGGTAATTGGTACTCCTCTTATATCTTTGAATGGACAGGATATGGGGAGACGTAACCTTTCTACTATGTCCCTTGACTTGCATCACCCCTTCTTTAGTCGTGTCAGTCCACTAATCACTGATCATTATGGTTATCAATAAGATTGTATGATTTAATGTTATTACTTTTCCTTTATCGACTAATATATAGTGACAGTATTACTTCATTCCTAGGCTATCGGCTAAAGTCGGCTATATCCCCATAGTCAATATTGGTAACATTATATATTATTTGATTATTGATGACGATATGTTTAGCTGAGTTGATATTTCTGAAGACGATAGAGACAGATGATTCCCCTGCCTCTGTCGATGATCCTTGTAGGGGTAACTACCGTCCAGATTAAAAAGATCGTATAAGCTCCTCATAAGCTATATATATTTTAAATATTATGTATTAATCACTGTTTGTAACAATAGACTGATAATTGATGCTCGTTGATTACTATTTCTTTCATTTATTTATTATTATATATATTTATTTGAATGATTGTATTATCATATTTATTAATAAATTTAAACAGGGAATTAATGTGCATTAAAAAAATATTGTATGTATATTAAAATTATATTTATATATACCAATTATAGCTCATGACAGTCTGTCCCTCCCAAATTTGCTTGTCCTCAAACAACTATATGTTTTCTACTTTTGATTTAATAATAGAAATTTGCATTGGAGCTTAAGACAAGATTTCTCTTAAATTCTAGAGGAATGATTTTAGACCATCTCTTAATGGTGCATGTTTGAGTTTTTCCAAAACCATGTTCATATGATAGGATGCTCTCGAATTCATCTCTATCTAGTTATTCTATTATCTAAACCAAGTAGAGTCACCATATAGTATACACTTAAAGTAGAGACACCGATGCATGAAGACACAAAGTATACACGATGTATACACATTGATGTTGTTATTCCTAGCCGGTTACTTTGAGGGGGGGGGTGAATCAGTAAATACTATTTCTATCTTCAATTAAACCTTGTATAAAGATTCTTGCAGAATAAACAGAATGTAAATAACCATTCACAAACAGAAATAGAAATACTCAGATCAACACATCATATATACGTGGAAACCCTCGGTTAGAAGGAAAAAACCACGGTGAGACAGAGCTCACAACTTCACTACTGCAATAATAAAGGTGCCCGATTAAGAGCTTACAAAGAACCTGTAAGCGTGCCACCCGGTAAAGGGATTTGGTAGGAAATCGGTTAAGATCTTGACTCTGTTAGGAGCCGCCTTGTTAAAGGATTTTCAACATCAATTAAGATGCTACCCGGTTAAAGGATTGCCTACTCTTTCCACATAGAGCCCTGAGACTATAGATTAGGCATGGAATTTCCATTCCATAGCGTAGCTCTGGTATGATTGGAATCGAAGTTATTTGCAGACACAGGTAATCTTGGATTGGTTCGATAGCTTTGAAGGGCTGCATTCATCTCCAGCACAGGAGATTTTGAAGCGGCCCCAATACCACAGGCATGGATTGCTAGTGTGACTCCTCATCTGTTCTTGGCATCAGATTGCTACAGTGAGTTTTACTTTTGCAGAGTTTTGATTAAATTTGTGAGACTCAAAATCTACACAAGAATCTGATAGAGACAGCATTGGAATTGAATGTTAATTTCTCTTCTCCATCCTCAATAGCTGCATCACATTGGGTGTGAAGGTTCATTAGTTCCTGTACATCAGTAGTGATTGCTTTTGTGTTTTAACATCCAACACATCCCTGAAATTTAACTGAGAATTGTTTTTTGTTTTCCTGAGATGAATGCTTAATCTTGATATCATGCAATTGCATTTCTCTGATAAAATATGTTGGAAACTGTTTCAATTTTATTTGCATAAGTGGATATATTACAGTGGAATTACAGACTGTATTTATCATAAATATAGGACAGTCATTTTCGGACGTTTAAGCCGTCATCACATCTCCGATATTTATCTGTGAACACACAAGACCAATTAAAACAATGAACAGCAATATTCAATCTGATTGTATTCACTAGCAGGACAGAGCTAAAACATAACAATTTATCATTGTGGTTGAAATTCAAGGACAAATTGAACTGGGGGTTATTACAAAGAAAGTAGTTCTTCTGATATTAGTGATCAAGGGTCTTCAAGTGAGAAAATATAGTTCATGGCCTTAGTAGTACGTGATGAAAATCAAGAACATGAAGACCATAATGATGAAGAAGGAGAAGTAGATCTTGAAGCGTAGCTAATAAGTGCTTTCAATGAAATTAAGAGACTTAGAAAGAAAAATCAGAACTTGAAGGTGCTACTACAAGAAGAGAATGAAGAAAACATTGAAGGACATTAAGGTAGAGTATGACCGTCCTATATCTATCTTTTGTGACAACACGAGTACGATTAATATCTCTAAGAATCTTCTTATGCACACTAGGAATAGCATATTCCTATTAAATATCATATTCTCAGAGAACAGATTAGTAATCAGCAAGTTAAGTTGGAATATGTTTCTACTAAAGAGCAGATTGCAGATTTCTTTACTCAGCCTCTACCAAAGGAAACATTTGAATTCTTGAGGGAGAAGTTAGGAGTGATTTCACTCCATCATTAAATTGTTGTATTGTTTTAGGGGGAGTTTTCATTGCTACATTTTTCAGCCCCAATTTCAGTTATACAGATTGGTTTCAGTCATTGATGTCAAAGGGGGAGAAATAAGTCTGGAGAGCAGCTTTATTTCAGAGTAAGTCAGGGGGAGCACTATTACTTCAAATCTGCTTTGTTTCAGTTTGGCTTTAGATGGAATTGTTGTC
Organism: Chamaecyparis obtusa; assembly: GCA_027943335.1. NCBI lineage: Eukaryota > Viridiplantae > Streptophyta > Pinopsida > Cupressales > Cupressaceae > Chamaecyparis > Chamaecyparis obtusa. The sequence continues at coordinate 862,509 of BSBK01011231.1, read as the reverse complement.
AATGACAAGGGGAGATTGTTCACTATGTTGTCATTGATGTCAAAGGTTGACAATCAAGGTTGTATAAATTTTAGAGGATTATTCTAAGTAATACAGAATTGTAATGAGCAGCCTAGTTGTCTGCTTGAGTTGCTTTGTTGCGTGCTTGAGCTACTTGGTTGAGCTGCTTGACCTACTTGGATGTGTGCTTGACCTACTTGGTTGCGTGCTTGAGCTGCTTGGCTGTCTGGTTGAGCTACTTGGGTGTCTTCTTAAGCTGATTTGATGTCTGCTTAAGCTGCCTACCTATCTACTTCACTTGCCGACATTCCATGTCACCTGCTATGTCACCAATTTAATATGCTTGATGCACGATTTAATTAAGGGGAGTAGAATTAATATTTCAGAGTTCAGCAGCTTTTGTAAAACCTTGGATTAAATAGTGGCTTGTGCAATTCATTCCTTGTAATGGAGGCGGCTCCTTTATTTATTTGCAAGTTTGAAACGTTTGGCTATTGCAGACGTGCGTGAATGGGACTATGCATACAAATATACGGGGTGGTGAAATTTATTAATAGCAGTTGTTATGAGTCTAGCTGGAGATTAAGCGCAAAAGGGATGGAGTTGAGCATTTTTGGAGGATCGTATCGATGCTTGAGGGGTGAAATCATGGTGCCTATTTTTGAATTCAAGGATCCTTCCAGTACATGTGGTGGAAGATAAATTTTACTCTGAAAGTAGTTGGGCGTGCGGTTATGGATTAAGGATGATTGGCGGAATTATCAGAGTAGTTGATGGCAATGGGTACGGCATGTATTTTACAGTGAAGTAGCATTAATTAATGATTTATGGCTAGGATCAAAGAACATGGGTAGATGGGCAGCAAAACAAAAGAATGATTTGATGCAAAGGAAGATAGCTGTCATAGGAAAGAAGAATCTTAATGCTAAAAGTATTTATATCCTCATCCTTGATCCTATCTTGCCCTCACCAGTGTTCCACGAGGACGCGTCCCCTGCCCAATTTCCCCCACTCCCGTCCCGGGGACGGGAATTTCCCGTCCCCAATGACATTCCAAAAATGTAAAAAAAGGAAACATCCCGGAAACAGCGTTTCCCGCAAAATAGGGGACTTGGGGACGCCATTAGGTACCGGGGACTGCCTAGCCGTCCCCGGTACCTAACGGCGTCCCCTTTTTTCCAGCCAAAAAAAACATCCACTGTTTTGCAAAAAGTCACCTTTTTAAAAAAATTAATTGCTGGGCGGGCCCCACGTGGGTAGAAATAGCAATTAAAAACTATGCCTATTTGGAGGCTAAAAAGTTAAAATCTTCTTCATTTCTTCATTTCAACCATTCTTGGCAAGAAAAAAAAAGAGAGCAGTGGCAAGAAAGTTTTCATTTTTGAGTTGCAAGAGGGTTTTCAATTTTGTTAATGTGCTATGTATTCAACTTCTAAAATGTCTATGGAGAATGATTTATCAATGTCATGATATGCATATTTGAATTCTCTCTATATATAAAAATTTCTCTATTTTTTAATAGCTGTCCCCTGACGTCCCGTCCCCTAAAATTTGGCTTTGAACCGTACCCGTACCGGAAACATGTCCCCGTCCCCTAAAATGTCCCCGTCCCAGAAACTCCGTGGAACATAGGCCCTCACAACTAGGGCTAATAAGACATTCATACAAACAATGAGGAAGTTCTTCTGACAAGGACTTGCAAGCAAGGACAAATTAGCTCTCATTTCATGGGACAAGTTATGCAAGTCTGAAGAATATGGAGGGTAGGACTCTGAAATCATTTATGAGAAAATAAAGCATTAGGGGCAAAACTAACATGGAAAATGTTTAGAGGACCCTAAAATGGGCAAGAATCCTACAAGCAAAGTCTATAAATAGCAACGATAAGACTAAGATTGTCAAAATTGGCAATCCATCAAGAGACTCCAAAGTGAGGAATTTCATGCTAAATTGCAGACCTACAATCTTGAACCATTTGACATGGGACATCCATGATGGAGGCAAAGCCCTTTTTTGGGAAGACTTGTGGGGTGGATATCCTAGTATACATAGCCTGATAAATATAAAGGAATCCAAAGCATATGTCAAATCTTATTAGGGATGCAAGGTCGGGGATTATATCAAGCCATATAGAAACAACCTGATCCTTGGATGGGATTGGGAGGACTTCAATTCTTTTCCTCTGCCAACACAAGAAATTGCAGCCTGACAAATATCATTTCAAAACAGAGGATAGCATTCAGATCAGGGGAGGAAAAACTAGTCTACGTCGGGGCCAAGAATGGGGAATACAATGCAGAAGATGGATATAGAGTGATCTCAGGGAGTGAGAATCAAGAAAAGACAGCTAGACCAATAAAACTTTGTTGGGATAAACAATGTGTGCCTAGAGCAGGGGCCTTTGCTTGGGCAGCTATACTAAAAAGAGATCTAACAGCAGATAAATTCAAAAGGATGGGTTTTGAAGGTCCTTCAAGATGTGGTTTATGCAAAAAAGGGGAAGAGACAGTAAATCACGTCTTCAGATAACTTCAAAAGGATGGATTTTGAAGGTCCTTCAAGATGTGGTTTATGCAAAAAAGGGGAAGAGACAGTAAATCACATCTTCATGGGATGTTCATTTGCTCAAGAATGTTGGCAATGGATGTGTATCAAACTAGGATAGATCACTGCCTTGCCCAATGATATATTAAGTCTTTTTCACAGTTGGCCAATAAGGAAAGATTTGGGCCTTCTTAATTGTTTATGGAAGATCTGCCCTTCCCTTTAGATATGGGAAATCTGGAAGAAAGAAATTATAAAATCTTTGAAGACAAAGAAATGCCATTAGTCTGCTTCAGAAATAAGGTTGAGGCAGTTGTGGTCAAGGTTACCAATTGCTTTTCATCCATCCATTCATCAAATCAAAGGGAGATTCGCCGAATGGGATGGTCAGATGCGATTCAGGTGGACAGGCCTGACAACTCCATCTTTTGTAGGCATTGGAACATCAAAAGGAAATATTGCCAGAAGCTAAGTAAAGTGAACACCTCCTAAGTTTGGCTGGTATAAGATGAATTTCGATGCAGCCTCAAGAGGCAATCCAGGCCCCTCTAGTGTTGGATGTATTATAAGAATGTGGGATAGTGAAATTGTTGGTAGATTAGCAGTCCCCTTAGACAAGAAAACCAACAATATAGCTGAATTTAATGCCCTCACTTTAGGTCTGTTATTTTGCAAAGATCTGGCAATAGAGAAATTAGAGATGGAAGGCGACTCTGCATTAGTTATTAATGCTATAAGGAAAGGCACCACCACCAACTGGAAACTCAATGCACTATTAGACTGGGTATCGGAGCTCCTAAACTTCTTTGAAGCATTTACTATCAACCACATTTACAGGGAAGCAAACATAGAGGTCGATAACTTGGCCAATCAAGCTGTTGATGGCAACCTTTGGACCTATTGGGTCCCCATAGAATCCAAGGCAAAGGAAATACTGATTAAGACTGATACAGCCACTGGAGCATCCTGAGAAATTTGAGAAATTATCAAATTCTTTGCTATAAGATGGAATTGAGGACACAATTAAGTTTGGCATATTTTGGAATGGCGCTGGTAATTTATCAGGATAGCAAGGTAGAATATATTTATATAATCATGGTCAATTGGGTTGCATAAGAATAAAAAGGCAGCTACCAAAAGGCCGGAGGCATATGCAGCTCAAAATCAGCTCATGACCCCTCAAAATGTCCGTCTTTAAGAGGCTACTCCTAATGAAATGGACCTACAGCTGTCATGATGATGTGGGCATACAACGTCTTTAGTGGCAATAATGATATGAAATCTTTTGCTTCCGAGCATTACTAATAATTTCATCTTGGCATATTGGCAGCGACTTTTGACACCTTAATTCTTCACCAAGAATGTCAAAGGACAAATGGGATGATGCTAGGACAGAAAAGAATGACACAATCTCCAGTCCAAATTTAAAACCAGATATCAAGGACCCTAAATGCATTAATGAGAGCAAGTTTCGAGATAGCAAGGAATGTTAAATCTTTTTCTATATATCTAGCAATTGCTAGAGAAATAGCATTGTTTTTTAGATCTCTGCATTGCATTTATCCTTTCTCTGTAGCCACATATCTGCATAGCATCCATGGATTCCCCCATCCTCTTGACCTCTAATAAGAGGCAAATGTCTTTTTTGGGACAGATCAAAGAGAAACGGCTCAAAGTTGTTATGAATTATTCCCATTCCTTGATTATTTATGCAGTCAAGCAAATCTTGGGAGAGCAGAGGACTTTCTTAAGGCAGATCACAGATACAGGGTTAACATTGTAATAACCGCAGTCTTTCTGGCGACTATCCTCTCAGTTGGTGAATACAAGGTCAGTGCCAAGCAACTTTGTTGGAAGCTATTCAATGAGTCTTTTTTAGGGGGTTTTGATTTGGTGGTCGTCAACATTGATGATCACCTTTGAATCGCCAAACCTAAGGATTATTTCATGGTTCATTGTGGGGGTCGAGAGATTAGAAGGATGTCGATACTCTTTGGAGTGCATGTTAATAACCTTGAAGCCAAGAAGTCAGGGATTCAAAGGAGTGCTAATTTCCTGCAGAAGCTTTTGGGTCTCAAGTTGAATGAAGGTGGGGAGTGAATTAAGAATTATATCAGAGAGGAAGGACTCGACAGCGAAGCGGAGGGTGAAGAGTTTAATGTGGACATCATTGAAGAAGGGGCACCAAGAGCGGCAGTGGAAGACCTCCCTGGCCCAAGTCGCAGGCCACACTGGTCCGTGCTCCTCCACACCCACCACAGACACAAGGATGGCCCCTGCTACCTCTTAAATCTTCCCAGTTTCTTTCAACAACTTTCTTGATTTTGCTATGTTAAAAATTACAATTGTATAAGCATATGGGTTATATGCTATAGACTGACCATTAAAAAATCTGCCAAATGTAGATAATTGGGTATTTTGATAATTTTGGCTAAGGCATTTTTCCTAATACCACAACAATAGAAGAAGGATAGCCCATAAATGTATACAAGATAGCATATGGGATTATGCAGTGGAATAGCTTAACCATTGTTTTTGGTATACCAGTTTGTGTCCTTGAGCATTGCTCAAACTTCAAACGATCTCATGTAAGTCTTTTAATTATTAATAAAAAATCTCTCGCAGCTCTGTTGCTGCATTTAAGGAGCAAAAAATATATATATTATTTATTACAATATAATTTAAAAATAAATTTACAGCATTAATTTTATATAAATATGCATATATATATATATATATATATATATATAGACACACACACACATCTCCAAAAATATTGTCGTATTGACCTACCATGCTCATGTACCCATACCTAATTCGGTAACTTTGTAATATATTCTATAAATTCAATATGTATGTGCAGTTTTGAAGAATAATTTTTAAAAATGTATTTTTCAAATGTTCGATAAAGTTGCACTATTGTTGAGTTTTTCCCCAATTTTTTGTTGAGTCCTGAGTTTTTAAAAATTTTGGGCTTGCCGAGTTTTTGCCAAGTCCAAGTTTTTCAACTATGGGCCATACAACCCATGCTTAACTATCATAATTTATAGCAATATTCAAAAATGTTGGATAGAATCATTTTTTCAATACATCACTCTACATGGATTTCCAACATACTATCAATAAGAAAAATGAAAGGCAAACCAAGGATATATGCGGATTTCATAAATCTAAACCTAACTTCATTAAAGGATAATTATCCTTTACCTATTATAGATCATAATCTATAGTCACCAACTCCAAGATGTTGTCATTACTCTATTGTTTCTCAAGATATAATCAAATTGTGGTACTAACAAATGTTCAGCCCAAGACGAAACATTTGCTTATGACAGGATGCCATTTGGATTAGTGAAGGCAAGAGCAACAAATTTAGCAATTGGTGATCTAAGAGAAAAGGTGATTGAGGTCTATTGAATTGATTTCATGGTTCTCTAAATTAAGTTAACCATCTCAATCATTTTTTCATTATGTTATTTGACCACTATATATTTCATGGAGCTTTCCTTTGATATTTGCTGTAACAAAAAAGAAATAGATAGGTCAACTTTGATTTAGTATTTCATCTTTATGTGAAACCCCAAGGAACAATTTGTGCAGTGTTTATAGAAACAAGCTTTTCTTTTATTTAGGGGTATTTTTTATCAGAGAGGCTCCCCTATCAACTTGAAGAGAGGATTTCCTAATCCACTGTTATGTTATATATTATCATGAAAGTGAAAATTTAAAACACCCAACAGTATTTATATACACTTACTAAGGTAAAAAACTAAAGACAATTCCCAGTGCACTAAAAAATTTAGACATTAAAAAGAAAAATATAATTATTTTTGCACATGAAAAATGCAGAGAAATATAGGCTTTCTTACAACAAGAGATAAGCATTGGTTGAGCCTCCTTAGGTTAGAAACTATCAGTGTTAGTATATGTTGTATCTCAGCATCTGCCCATCCAGATTTTCCTTCAAGATCCTCAGGCAAAGCCTCAAACTGGAAATCAATCAGAGGAATTTGAGATCCATCATAATCAACAGGACAATTATTCTGCAAGGTCCCATCATAAATTAACATGTCAAGAAAAGCCATCTGAAAAGACTTAATGTGAATGCAATGACTAAAACAAAATGTAATGAACCTAAGTAACCACAAACTTGCTCTGAATACATGGAATGATTATTTTCATGCTGATTATTTTGATTTGAAAAAAAAAGTTACTAATATGTCTCCTTGGTATGTTAAATGACCTAAGTTCTTTAGCCATCTCGCTTCAAAACAAGTTTGCCCTCTTAGAAAGATTGTACTAGCAACTGATTTCATAATCTGTTAGCCAAGATTACACTAGGCTTAGTTATAGATTCAACTCAACAATTTGCAGCAAGCATTCAGATATTTCATTGCAGAACAGTTGAAACTGAAAATATGATTTAGTTTTACATGCAATTGTAACCTGCCTGAGGAAGACTACATGTTTGTTCCAAGCCAATCATACATCTGTGAATAGCAACCAATAGAGAAGTGACTGCCTCCAGATCGAATTCTTTAGTTACACGATCCCCAAACAAATGAACCTGCTTGTGAATCTACAGGATGATAAATAAACATCATTATCACTATATAGAACATTAATAGCTTGGAAAGTTTAAAAGGCTTCTACTTAAAAATATTACATTATAAAGTAACTATACAAACATTCACTCCAAATAATGATTTATGAACATATTAAGTTTTCATTAGAGAGAGATGCAGAAAAAGGTTCATGTTTGTCTGGTGTCTCCAGATTTCAATCTTGCAAATTTCTTTTCAAACCACTAGATTGGTATCAATGCGATCAATTTGTTTACTTTATGTTACTAGGCAGGGTGCAAATTTTGTACCATAAGGTCCTCCCTAGGGAGCTCCTACTGGGGCCAATCACCACTACCAGCAACAGTTATGGTGACAGTCATTGGTGCAGCAAGAAAGCAAAGTACCAGAAGAGCAAAGGACTCAAAACGTATGCTTGGGGTGATGGAGGTTACTCCAATTCAGTATTTGGATATGGAAAACATGACGTCACAGAGCATTTTTAGCCATTCATAGGCTAATATGCAGATTTTTGGGCATCCAGTCATCTCTAGATGAATTGCACACTTTGAAATAAAATAACTGGATTAGGTAAGGCTAGTATGAGATTAAAAAAATCCTTGGGAATATCTCATGGCACTTTATGCAGAGAAAATCTTTACCATGAAACCATCATTTTTCAGAAACGTTGATCTTTCCAGAGTAAATTGGCATATTGGTTTCCAACCTACAGAAGAGATGCGTACAAGAACCCAGTTTGGATGAGGTTGTATGTTTTGCCTTAAAAGATTTAAATGTATCTTTAAGTAAGAGGGAAAGCTCGTTGATCAATATGCCTACACACATTATCGAACAATGGCCTACAGCATAGCTATATCTATAGAAGGGTCCATTAGATGCTTCACTTAGAGGGTTGTTTTGCAAAAGCATCACATTTCATTCTGCAACAATGATTTTAGTGGAACAATTGAATTAAGAGAGTATCCCATTTTGTTGTACTTGCTATGAGTAATTTGTTACTAAGCCTAAAAGTGAAAAAGAAAGATAGGAAAAAGAAATCATAAAGAAAAAATATCTTCATTGTGCTGAAGGAAGAACCTGTCCCAAGAATTCAATGTAAGGAAAAACCAGATTAAATCAGAGGACACTTTGAAATATATAGGAGCTTGCTTTGTACTTCAAATCAGCCATGATAAGAGCATTAATAAAAGAGAGTGCTAGGAGCATGATATACAAGTGTTGCTAGAAGTAAAATTAATTAAATTTTTAATTAGGATGGATTGTTTCCCAACCATCCCACCCATTCTCCAATGAGTCCTATCTTCTACATAGATGGATTGAACAGGAGTATAACATCATGCATTCCGATGTGTTTCCATCAGATCCAGGATTATACATCATTCTGATATTAATGAAAGCAAATCTGTTTTAAACTTTATTAGCTCTTATATGTTGTTTCTATACCAAAATGTGTGTGAGACATTCCGTGCACAGATATGCATTTCATATGTGACTTCCAATCCTAAAATAGAATGATATGTCCTTAGGAGTGATCACGGCCGAATGTCGAAGTATAGTTTGAAGGACAATAAAAGATTGAAAGAATAAGAGATAAGAAAGTGAAACATATAAGCAGTGGCTCGCATCATAGCTGGAAACTCCTTTGTCCCTCCTTGGGCGCACATATCCCCGTATCCAATTTGGGAACATATCTAATACCACCCGGATACACGTCAAATATTGTACCCATGTGTGCACAAAAAAACTTGATTTTCAAAACATGCTAAATACTCTGCGATTTGAGTTTTTAAAAATTTGACATAAATCTTCCCAAATTTGATTAAAAAAAACTTCATTAATGCAATTTTTTTTAAAATTTGGTATAAACAAAACCTACACCAAATGAGAAAGACATATGAAATGATTTTCTATTTCAATGACCCATTTTTTTTGGGTTGTCTTCCAATGCAACTCTACTATTTTTGCATATTGTAAACTGCTAAATTAACTTAAAATTATTTATGTGGCATTTATGAGTCTATATTGCTTTTGAAGTAATGAAAATCTCCTCTAATAACTTAGAAAATTGTGTTAAATATATGTGTATGCGTTTTTTTATCAATGTCGTATCCAGTCGTATCTATATTGGGGCTATTAAAAAATGGCCATATCCTTATCTGTATGTGTCCGTGCAACTTTGGTGGCTCATTATATAAGACAGAAAACAAACTAATGCACTTAAATCAAAGGAACCTGACAACAGACAAACAACCTACATGCAACCACGTGTTAATGATAGCACAAGCTAATCTATGCCTAACAAACCTAGCAACAAGTTTTTTGTTGGCATGAATATTGAACCACTTAATTAATTTATTATTTAAACAAGAAGCAGGAGAATTATATAGAGAATATAACCCTCCTGACAATTTATAAGAAGAAACTATGACAAAGCTTACAGACAATCAGAAGAGGCAAACAATTGATGCAAAAGTAAAAGCAAAATAACAAACACTTTAAGAACAGCAAGAGAACACCAAATAATGCTGCAAATAAGCAGGTAAAAAATAACTTGTGTCATAAAATTTGGGCGAAAGCATCATGGATTTGACCTCAGAATCTCAGTTCTAACTTGAGAATAGATTGGGGTGCCTAAACAACATCATAAGATCCGTATCATGGGCCCAATGAGAAATCAGGGGGAAAACATGAAGCTTCAGGATGTGTGAACTTATGATCAGGCCATATAGGTTGCTTATGAAGGTGCTTGCTGATAAAGGCCCAATTGTTTTAGATTGTCATTTCTTTGATAGCATGCTTTGTTGGCCTCATATCATTATGGGCTTAAGTGTTTCCTCAATCAAGATCTGATTAAATTTGTTCTTTCAAAAGAAGCACATATATACTATAAATTTAATTCGGTATCCACAATTCTCCATGGTTGATTTCTTCTTGCAGAGAAAAGATGAGAAGTTTGTCCAGTCAGAGTAGAGTGCAAAGGCATTTGACAAGGTGAAGATGAAGCTCACATCAGCACCAACTTTACGACCTATCATGGAGAAAGATTTCGCAGTATGCACAAACACATCCCAGGATAGACTTGACAAGCTGTTGATGCAAGATAATAGAGAGATTGAATATGAATCACACAAATTGAAGGATCGTGAGCAAAATTACCCAGCCCATGGAGTTAGTGTCAGTTGTCCACAAGCTCAAAAAAGTGGAGGTACTATTTACTTGGGAGCAAGTTTTAGCTAAGGAGCAACCATAGAAGCTTGAAACACTTCTTACTCAACCTACGCTCAGCACACAACAAAGCAGGTAGCAAATGAGTTAAGCAAGAGAGCACACCTGGACACAATGACAATCCTACAGATTGATCCAAGAAAGTTGAGTGTTGAAATGTACAAGCAAGACACACCTATAAAGGGCATGGTTGCATCATTGCAAAACAAGAAACCAAGAGAATTTTATGACCCTCTCAAAATAGGTCAGCTTTAATAAGACCTCTCGTCCTTGGATGGGCCCAAATCTGTAGCAATCCAAAGCATCTGTAGCTCTATTTCTCTACAGTTTGTGTCAATAATAAAGGTAAAGAAGAATCTGAGGTGTGAATGTTAATTGTATGTTGTTACTATGGTTGTGAAAGATCCGGCCAATTTTGCACAAGTTTGCAAATATTTTTCTCAATAAAATTTAAGGATTGTGGCTAAAGATAGAACGGTTTAGCAATCAACTTGGAGGTTGAAACAAAGCCAAATCCAAAAGCTCAATACCAAACGATGACACCAAAATTGAATGAGCTCTTAATTGAAATGCCAGAGTTGATCGACAAAGGTTTTGTGAAACCTAGTTTATCCCCTTGGGGAGCACCAACCATATTATGCATATTCTACTGACAATTGAACAAAGCAACAATCAAGAATTGATTTCCATTGATGACTTGTTTGACCAGATGTGCGGTGCATGCATACTTTTGAAGATAGACTTTAGAACCAGCTATCCCTGAATGGCAATCAAGGAGGCAGATGTGCATAAAACTACTTTTAGAACAAGGTATGGCCACTATGAATTTGTGGTAGTATCATTTGGCTTGAACAATGCACCAACAACATTCATGTGTCTGACTAAGAATAAGATTGTTTTGGTATTCTTCTATTATATTTTGGTGGACTCTAAGAAGGAGAAAGAGTTTGAGTAGCATTTAAGGTACAATGGGAATGTTTCTTATCATCTTTCATGGCGCAAATTAGAATTTGAGGTATTCTTCACATTTCTTTGTCAAGGCTGGTTAAGGTTAAGAATAAAATATTTGTTTTGCTAAGGAATTTGAGATTGTTTGGACATTAGCATTTTCTTCTATTTCTCTATATGCTGCTCCATTTAAGGATTTTCTAGAGTAATCTAATTAGGTCCTTTATTACTTAATTCACTTAAGCTAAACTTAAAGAGTGTTTTTATCTTTTATTAGATTGAGCTTTACTTAGCAAATGTTGACTCATTCAGTATGATGTGGGCACTTATCAATCCACATTTAATCTTGCTTTAGGGTATTGTCTATGGTTGCATTGATCCTTTCCATGAGGATTCATTATATTCATTTTGTATCAACATCGATACAATTCTCAGGTTGTTGAGCACTATCTTACTTGATCTCTATTTGTGACAAGTGTTTTTCTTGTAGGAGATTCATGGGTTTGTAGGGTTAAATGAATAACAACATATCAGTTTTCCAGATCTGCTAAGTTCTGGTTGAAATTTTAAGAAATCCAACCTTGAGAGAATTTATGGTGCACTTTGTTGAAGTAATTATGTAATGTTTCCATAATAGTCATTCAGATCTTTCGGTTTCGTAGTTAGTGCTTATTTAGAATGTTTCTTTTCAGTATTTAGTTTTTCTTTTAGAAACTTTGTTTGTAATCTCTATTTAAGGAGCTTTTGTCTCCATTACAATAATTGAATATCAATCATTTATCATTTCATGGTATCAAAGCCCATAGGTTTTTAGCAAGTTTTTTATTTGTAGTTATTATACGTGGAATTATATTCCAGAAGTTTTGAACATTTTTTTATGAGAAATTGTGAAGAATCCTAGAAACTTTTTAGAAATTTTTAAAAGTTTTTTTTTCTGATTTTTAATAAAAATCAAAGGTTTCAAAAACGAGGGTTTTTGAAATTGCAAATCTTTAAAGATCTTGCAGATTTCGAAAGTTTTTCTACCAAGTGCGAGGGTTTTTTGTCTCATAGCTGTGTTTCTTGGAGGTTTTGTTTGCTGCGTTTGAGGGATTTCGTGTTTGCTCATGGACTGGGGGTTCTCAGATTTTTTTCCAAAAAAAATTATAGATGAAGGGTTTGCTAATCTTTTTTCCACAAAAAGTCATGGATGGTGGGTTTTCTAATTCTTTTCCACAAAAAATCATGATGGGTTTTCTGATTATTTTCCACAAAAAATCATGATGGTTTTTTTTCGATTTTTTTCCAAAAAAAATTAATGTAGACTTTTGATTTCTTTTCTAGGTTTTGCTAATTGTTTTCCATAAAAATCACGATGTTTTGTAAAAGCATTTTTGCTTTATTTTTCCAAAAAAAACCGTGGCTTTCATTGTCGTAAGTAGGGCTGTTGGTTTTTTGATGATTTTTTTTTTTTAAATCATGGGTTTTTTCCGTTTTTTGTCTCAAAATGAAGGTTTTTGACAATTTTTTCACAAAATCGAGGTTTCCTATCTTTGACAAAATGTTTTGACGATTTTTTTTAAAATCGTGGTTTCTTGCAAAGCGTTTTGAGTTGTACCTCGAGTTTCAAGGGCTAACGCTATTCCTACAAATATACTCAAGTTTACAACTGTTCATGGGTATTGTTGCTTTTGACAATTTTTGGCAAAATCATTGTTTCGGAGAGTTTGGAAGTTTTTTTAAAGCTGATCTCAGTGTCTCTAGATAAAGGGAGGGGTGGCTTTGTTACCCAACACCGCATTGGAAGGATTGCGGTCAACAAATTGTGGTAATCTTGCATATCCAAAAGTTTTACAGCACCAAGGAGGGTCTCAGCAACAGGCTCATATCGCAAAGCATTCTGAAGTGAAGGATGCAGCCTCATATATATTCATGGCCAAATGACCTGTCGATTGTGTCATCTTCTATAGGTTAGTTATTAGAATGATTGTTAAGGGAGGGTGTTAAAGTAATTATATAATGTTTCTATTATGGTCATTCAGTTAGAGCTTTCAATTTTTTAGTTAGTTCTTATTTTAAATGTTTCTTTTCATTTCATCTCCATTGTAATTATTGAATATAAATAAATTCTCATCTCACACTTTGGATTCAATCTAGTCTCACAATTATGTTCAAAATGGTCAAAAACATAAAGATCAACTATCAATTTGCCAAAATCTGAGAAGTTGAAAAAAAAGCAAAAAAAAATTAGCGCCATGATCATTGCATAGAGATTTGTGCCATCTTGCTACAATTCCTCAACCTCCATGCACAGGTACAGTGCATTCTTCGTTATTGGGTTTTCGATTTTATCCTCGTAATCAAGAATTTAATTTGGTTTTTAGCCTTTATTTTTTCTAGAAGATCCAAACAACAAGCACTTTAGGCTTCAAAAAAGCAAAAAATTTAAAAAATAAATATCTAGCTTTCATTTAATTTTTCCAAACATTTTTTATTTCCAAAAAAATCACATTGCATTTTTGGAAAAAAAAAAGTTAAAACAAAAAAAGCAATTAAAAAATCACAATCTCCATCGTAATTATTGAATATCAACTAAGTAGTTGATCCTGGTTCCGGTTCGGATTCGGATTTCAACATTCGGCAAAAAAAAATTGGGCGGGTTCTAGTTACACAAGTATATATATAGACAATTTATATATATATATATATATATATATATATATATATATATATATATATATATATATATATATATATATATATATATATATATATATATGTATATGTATGTATGTATGTATGTGTGTATGTATATTCACAGATTCATACATATATATATATATATGTATGTGTGTATGTATATTCACAGATTCATACATGTAACATGTCAATGTTCATTCATCATTGGTTCAAAAATTCAAACATATAATAATGATAAGTTAGAAGAATGATACTCGTAAAATGATAAATCCATAATTGCCAATAAAAATGAAGCAGTCTCAAAATGTCATTACACGATGAAAATTTAAATTACAAGCCATATTTCATATTTAAAAATTAATATCCAAATTCATCTTCATCATCTTCATAGGAATCAAGGTCAACAGTTGGTCCCACTTCAACTTCATTTGAACCAACAGTTGTGCCACTTGCTATGTCCATGTTATGTAAAACAGCTGCCTCTTGTTCATCTATAGAGACTTGGGCAAGTTGTGCAACCGTGGCATCTAAATCAGCAAACTCGGGGACTAGATCCCAATTCCTTGTCACACCCTCATGGTAGTCCATTTTCTTATGTGATAATAGGCGAAGGTTGGAGTATATGAAGACCAAATCCTCTACTTTTTTGGCACCCAAACGATTGCGCTTAACCGAGTGGATGAAGGAGCATGTACTCCAATTCCACTCAAATGAAGAAGAATTTGCAACCTATTGAGTTAGCATACAACATTTACATTTAGTATTTAATTTCAATATGATAGCATCATGATCAAATGCAAAACAATAAAAAATAAATAAAAAAAGATAAATACTTATGCTTGGGAGAGAACTTTAATTGCAAGAGGATACAAGAAAATGAAGCATTGACCATGTACATACCACCATTCATCAACATCCATCCTATATTGAGCATGAAGAGCGGTATTGTCATCATATTTGGTAGATGCAAATTGGGCAAACTCGGTGAGGACAATATTTCGAGTTTCATCATCATCATATATCTTTGAAAATGCAGCCTTGTAACCAGAAGCAACCTCTGCATCTCTATATGGTGTCACCCTGTTTGGTTGTAAAACCATCTCTTGGCTATAAAACCTTGGTGACAAAGCATATGCCAAGAGATGTAAGGGGTGGCCATCTTGTTCCAACGGTCAACAATAATTTTTTCCACAACTTTGAAAAATGTATCTATATGTTCCTTGCCGACTATTATTGTTTTTTGTGCTCCACCACGGTGTCCATGTCATCATAAATTTCACCCAAACATGGGCGATCAGTATTGAAAAACCTAATCATGCTCATGATGGGCTCGGTGAATTCCAAAACATATTCCGCGCAATCCCACCATTCATCATCAAGGATCAATGCTTTTACTTTTTGGACTTTTGTATGTTTGATTGCCTCCATACACTCCACAAAGTGTTGATAAACATAGCACTCAAGGCCTCTCGCACCTACACAAGTCATCTTAAGACGATTGTGTGAGATGCAAATCACGTTTCAGCAACCTATGATGGCATAAAACATACATGTCATATATCAAGTTCATCTATAAAAAAAATCAAATTGAAAATTTCAAACTAAAAAATAAATTATAAAAACAAACTTAAATTACCTTCAACAACTCCAATGCAAAGGACCTAAATATGGCTTGTGTCATGTGATTATTAGTCAGAAACATTTGTATCTCCTCAACCTCCGTGTATATTTTATTGACCCATTCAATTTGAGTGCCAATCTTTTGCATGATTAAATTGAGTGAGTGGACTGTACATGGTGTCCACAAAATGTGATTATATGTGGCCTCCACTATAGCCTCAACTGCCCTACAATTTTTAGCATTGTCCATTATGACTTGGACAGCATTTGCAGCCCCTACCATCTCAATTGATTCCATGAAGATATAGGCAATGAAACTTGCATCTTTCACTTGCCTCTCACAATCCACTACCTTCAAGAACATCACCCCTTTAGGTGACATTGCTATAACATTGATCAAAGGCCTATTCTCGCAATCTTTCCATCCATCAGAAATGGACACACCTATTTCAACCCATGTATCCTTGATCACTCTCAATTGTGTCTCTACCAAGGCCTTTTCCTTCGACAATAAGGTGGTTTGCACCGTTTCATACCCAAAACTAACATAATCAACAGATGTCTTGCAAAGGGTAGTCACCATCTCCCACCAATAAGGTGATGTAACAAGGTTGAATGGAAGCCCATTTCCATATAAGCAACGAGCAATACTTTGATCAGCAACATCTCTCATTTCATTTTTGAAGGCCACATCCAATAAGCCTCTTTTCTGTGGAACATTTTGTGGTTCAAGAAGTGGTGGCATTGGCAAGAAAGGATGTGGGCCAGCAGATTTTACCAAGCCACTAGGAGGTCTCATTGAGCCTATCTAGGCAAGGGATTAAGTAGTCATTGTCTTTCCTCTATTGGTTATCCTATCAACTTCGTCTTATTCTCTAGCATATTGAAGGGTTAAAAGAGTTGGCAGACCGTTCCCATCTTTCCCCTTACAAGGTTTTATTCCTTTTCCAATTTTGGGAATGAAGTGAGGTTTCAGTCGATAGTATGAGCTTGAATACTCTACATTGCAATGGTTACACCGACAAATATAACTCCCACCACCAAGCACCGACTTAATCATTGTTGTGTAACACCAAAGCAATGAACTTGCATCGATTCTAAAAGGGTTTTCCCTGGCAATTGAACTAGAGCTTCCACTTGCACTTTCAGCCATTCTATTTGTCTTTGCATAATGAACCTAAAATGGAAAAGAAAACTCAACATATTATTGCAAACAAATTAATTGAAAACTTGAACAAAATGAAGATTCACTTACCTTTGACCACTAAATCTGCCTTCCCAACAATTCCTAAGTCTTTGATGCAGGTCTTAGTCCTCCATAACGTTCACTTTCGAAGAAAAATGCCAAAGTTGTAGAACAAAGCAAAAATGGTGAAAAATGCTTGAGATGAATGAATGATCATCAAATGACCAAATGCATGCTTTATTGGTTGAAATTAGGGTTTAGATGCCTTTAAAATATATAAAAAAATAAAAAATTGGCATGCGGGGCCCACTTTTGGGCACCCACAGCCGTAGATTCTCGCGGATCCCTTCGGATTCCGCCCAAATTACAGACGGGAATTTGGATTCTAATGGATTCTGTACTGTAGAATCCACAAAGAATCTAAATTCCCGTCTACAATCCTGTCAAAATCCGAATGGAATCCAAAAAGAATAGAAACCAAGATCCAAGGCAAAATAGGGGGATCCAGTAACTTAAAATATCAATCGATCATCATTTCACACTTTGGATTCAATCTAGCCTCACCATCGTGTTTAACATGGTCAAAAAAATAAAGATCAACTATCAATTTGCCAAAATCTCAATTGAAAAAAAAGCAAAATAAATTAGTGTCAGGATCATTGCATACAAAGCTATGACATCTTGCTGCAATTTCTCGACCTCCATGCACGAGTACAGCGCATTTTTCGTTGCTGGGTTTTCAGTTTTATCCTCGTAATCAACTATAAAATTTGGTTTTTACTATTAGGTCTTTATTTTTTCCAACAAGCCCAAAAAAGGGGCACATTATGCTTCAGAAAAGCAAAAAAAATCTAGCTCTATTTGATTTTTTGAAACATTTTGATTTCCAAAAAAATCATGTTGCTTTTTTTAAGAAAACAACTAAAAAATCACAAAGCAAGTGTGGCTTTTCTTGTTTTTCAAAAAAAACTTGAAAAATTCTAAGTATTTGTGTTGATTTTTGAAAAGAACATCATAAAACACTTCCTTTCCATAGTCGTGCATTCCCTTTCTCTCTTGTAGTCCATAGACATGTAGCGCACAGCTTTTTAAGCACCAAAATTAATGCATGCACAGTTGTTTGACTAAGTGGCCGTAGAGAAATATTCTTTGTTACACCACAAAATATTCCTTAATGCTTATCACATGCAAAGATTCCGAAGCTGGACTTTTTGGGGAAGCATATTCCAACAAGAAAATAGAATATTCCAACACCTTTTTCCAATATTTGACATTTTTTAGGCGACCAGAATATTCTGGGGATATTCCACATCACATCAACAGGTACCAGTGGCCCTACTCGCCTTATTCATGCCTAAAGAAGTGCCTTTCTTATTTTGTCCATAACTTTTGCAGTATGAATTGGGCAACCGAGATATTATTGAAAAGTTGGTTCCAAGCATTTTCCAATGGTGGTAGTTTCATCTCCAGACTCAACTCCACATTTTTTTTATGCTTAGACAAAGTCATATCTTTAGCATATGCTTTTGAGCCCAACTTTCAACCAGTATCTTTTATTTCCATGATTATTGCGGCATTGAAGAGTGATTCAGAGACCTTTAGATATATAAATACACTTTTTCCAGATTCTACCCTAGGTACATTTTATTCAGCTTTTTGTGTTTTCACATAATAGTTAATTACTTGGACATTTTCACACCTAGAAAGTAATTTATGGAAAGGGACTTTATTTGGCCTGCTTTACATGTATTGAGGTTTTTTGGGATCTGATCATTTCATTTTCAGGAGTTATCATGAATTTATGTGTTCATAGTGTTGTTGACATCCTCTCAAAAGGTAATTATGAGTCTTGTCGAAAGGGCATCTTGACACATCTCAAGTGGCTTGATTTTTGTCTTATCTATGTGGACCAATACCAGAACCAGCCACACCACAGGTAGATCAGCTTGGGTTATTATAATAGACCATGTTATAAGAGTGACTAGTTCTAGTGTTGATCGTGGCACTAAGTGTGCATTATCGGACCTTAAGTGTCTCCACACACTTTGAGCTAAACTTTAGGAGATGCATGGAGACCTTCATATCTTTCCATTCATAGAGGATCTTGCAGAAGATTGTTTTATTCCCTTGCACATGTAAATTGTATACCCTTTGATAATGATACTTTAGAGAAGCTTGAGTATATCACAAGTCTTACATGTTCCAATGGATTAGAGACTTGTCGTCTAGTTCCTACTCCTCACATTGAGAAACCACCTCAATTTACATCTTCTATTGTTCTTGATGACTTTGGCATTGGCACATGGATGGCCCTCATTGATTTAGTGCAATAGGACATTGTTCTTCTAGATACAACTACTTGGGATTCATATCTTACAAACATATCATTCTTGTTTGTGGACTTTCATATTGCAGATCTAGAGGACTATCTCGAGGACATTCATATTCTCTTTTCTGATACCCACATCAATGTTGTCAGCTCAACTTCATCACCCATAGAGCTTGTTCTACACTATGTTACACGGGGATGTGTTGCCTGTCCTTAGGGGACTCGTACTCGTCCTCGAAACGTTTCAGAGACAGAGGGACGAAAAGGAAATGTCCCCCAGCTGCCCCCGAATTCAAAAAACTGCAAGAAACGATTGGACGCGTCCCTTGACATTTGGGGACAGCTAGCCGTCCCCGAAAAGCCTAGGGGATACCCAAAACATCCCCTATCTGCCCCAAACAAAAAAGTGTACCCTACACATTCGAATGGTTTTTGGCATTACAAAACAAAAAAAAATTAAAAAACACTTTTTTTTAAATTCTTTTTGCCAAAGTGGCAATTTGGGGGGCCCACAAGGTTCGAATTCATGTTTGTGGATGATAAAATTCAAATGAAGTTCAACATGGAAAAAAATTGGCAAAAAAGATTGTGATTAAAAATCTTCAAAAATTTTAATTTAAGTAAAAAATAAATATATCAAATTTTATATATTAAAAAATAAATATAAAAATATATTGGCCTATTAATGGGCTGCCAAGGCTTCATCTCTCTCCAAATCCTAGAGCGGAGTAGAATGGGAAAAACCTAAAAAAGGGTGGGCAAAAATAAATTTTGATGGTGCTTCACAGGGTAACCCATGTCCATCGGGTGTAGGATGTGTTGCGAGAGATGATGGGGGGAACATTATAGCGGTAGAGTCCAAAAAATCGGCAGACGGAACTAACAATGAAGCAGAAGCCCAAGCTGCCCTGATGGCTATGGATTTAGCAACCAAACTCAATGTAAATAAATTGCACTTGGAAGGCGACTCACAAATAATTGTAAATGCCATGATCAATGTGATGGCTTGGAAACTCGACAAGATTGTGTCTATTATTCAAAACAATTGACATCTTCAAAATCACCCATGTGTATAGGGAAGGTAATAGGTTGGCGGACTCCTTATCCAAGTTGTCGGTGACAAGACCGTCATAGTTGTGGTGACGTATGTAAATGGACACATCAGGGTAGTCAGTACACAAGGTTGTAGATGCAGGCAAGTGTGACATAGGAAACGAAGGATGAATATCGCATCAATCATTTTGGAGGCAAACGAATGTGAGCGAATTCATGTGCATTTATGATGGAATGAATGTCAAAGAGATTTGGCAGGATTTGTAGCATAAATCAATGATTCCTATGCCCATAGCAACCCTTCAAAATGAACCTTGGGCAGCTTTTTTGCATTTGAAGAAGTAGCGATAAAGAAAGACAATTGACAAGTGCCGAGATGGAAGCCAACTTTTGCATAAAAGCCTCCAAATGAAAAAATGGCTTTTTGGGGCAAGGTTTCTATTGAGAGGTTTAAGATTGTCTTCACTACGGATGATCCATTTTTCCTAATTATGGTTCATGGCCTTCTCAGGATAGAGTACCTGATTGTTAAATATATGTATCGCACGAACACAGACATTGCATCCTTGTTCTATGCATGGGGATTGGAAGTCAGTGATGTAGAACAAACCAGGAGGGTGGTGAAAAGATGTAAAACCGGAGTGGTGAGGAGGTTTGGAGGCTCTCCTAAGTCTAGCACACCTGGGTCATGGTTTCAGCACTAATTTGGGTGACTGGGTCCATGTCCCAAGATACCCAAGGCATGTTCACCCATTCATTCTACAGCGAGCTGGTGAGAATAGAGAGGCTAGAAGGGCCAAAGGGTGGAAGATGTGGAGAATTCTCTTCAACTACACCAAGGATTGGGAACTGGTGTTGCAATTTGGGCTACCAAAGGAGAATTTCAACAAGACACTCCTCAAATTCACTCTGGTAGATTATTGGCATAAGCAAGTTGATGCTTCTGGAAAGGAACCAAAACGAAGTAGGGCTTGAGGAGGGAGAGAGTTCAAACACTCAGAGAGGAAGGAGGCAAAGTCATAGCAGAGGACGAGGATGGGGTGCCAATGTGTCTTGCAGCCGTGGACGAGGAAGAGGAACCTCCAATTGTAGGAAAAGGCCCAATGAAGAAACGCCACAAGGTGACTCCAAGGGCAAACGCCCTATGCTTTCTGAATGATATACGATTCCCATAGTTGTATGGTTCAGGTTTTTTGTCATTTTTGGTATCTGGGGTAGGCAGCCCACTATTCCTAGTTTTGATGCATGCGGATGATGGTAGAACAAGTGAATCTGTACAAGGTTGTTAAAAGCCCGGAATTGTTTTTTGCATAAGAATTAGGTTTTTTGTAAATATGTGCGACAAAGAAATGTATACCCCGGCTAAATGGGCAAGATGATAGATGTTTAGGGAATAGGTGGTAGGCAGTCATGGTCTTCTGGTTTTTTGAAACAACTGATATACATGATGATGATAGAATCTATTCTATAAACTTTTGTTTATAAATTAATAAAAAGAAACATTTACCGAGCAAAAAATAAATAAAAATTATAATTATAAATCTAATATTTAATTTAAATTTTTTAATATTCATAATAATAAACATATTAAGTTTTACCTAATAAATAAAAATATGTTAAAGAATTTATATATTAAACAAAAATGCCTTACTTTTATAGGTTGTGCCTATAGCTTGTTATATTTTGGTGTTTGAGACTTCTGGATACATGTTTGAGACATTTTGATTTGGATATTTATATTGATAGGCCATGGTTTTGATGTTTGAGACCATAGAAGCATAAATCGTTTGGGGAATAATTGGTAAATCGAAGGAGTGGGATTTTTTGAAAAAATTGGGCAAAAATGGGCAAAAGATCATGAAAAAATTGCATTTACAAAAAAATGTGAAAAATTAAAGAAAAACAATCAATAACTACTTTTTTAAAATTAAAGGACATTTCCATACATAGATAGTAAAGTTTAGATGATAAAGGACATATAAATGATTCAAAGCACTGCACAACCACCTCCTGATATATTTTTAACTTGGAGGACTCAAAGTTTTAACATTGATTTTGTTTGTATAAACCAATCAAACTATGATTTGAAGTAGCATCAAAATATGACGTGGGTTTTCTTATTTTTCAAAATCAGAATGAAGCTATCATCGCAAAATATAGTCAATAAAAGAAAATCTTCATATTCATATAAGTAGAATTCATTTTCTAGAATTCTCTCAAGTTCCTTTTATTATATATGCTCAACAAACAATTATATACAAAGTTGGCGTGATATACACATATGTAAAGTGACATATACACATGTATATACCAAAACAACTTTATATATGAACTTAGAGACTGAATTGCATGAATTATTTAATTTAATTTTGAGTAGAGTTTTAAATAACTAGCAGTTTGATTAATCGTAAGAACTTATATGTCATAATTGACAAGCCTAAAATGATTATAATAATTATTGTAGGGTTCTTTGTTTTCTCCAAAATAAAAAAAGGCAAAACTCTGTTACCCTTCTCTTTTAGATCATATCACAACAAATAAATAAGACAGCTTTTTTATGGTCTTCTTTTGTTTCATATTGCAACAATTTATATATTTGAAATTAATAGAAACAAAATCAATGTTAAAAAAGAAATAGTATCAATCAAGTTATACAATATATTCAATGTAGAAAGAGAAGTAAATTTTGTTTGTAATTGCCTATCTCCCATGCTATCCCGAACTCACAACACTTCGGAATTTTGCAACATTTTTAACCCAACTTTCCTGGCTGCATCTTCAACGTCACACGTCGATTTCATAGAGAATCACGTCATATTTTTGCGGGTTTTTCCCATCAATGTCACTTTTAGGGTTTCTACTAGTTTCCCACAATTTTTTTGCTAATTAACTGTTGCTTTTTGCCGATTAATCACTTGATAAATTGCAAAAGAAGCATTTAAAGTCGTTGACCAAAAATTCCTATTTTTTTGGTGAATAAATAACTGCACATGCCAACTCCCGATTAATTGTGTATAATCACGAACTTTTGCCATTTTTTGCTTCTATGCTATTAATATATATTAATAGTCAATAATAATTTAAAGTTTGAAACTATTTTATAATATTAATTATAAACTATAGGGGTTCGCTGCTTTCCCATTAAAGGGCCATCTATAATAGTGCATAATAGTTATAAGTTTAAAATTAGTGTATAATATTAATTATATATTTTATCTCATCAAAATCCATGAGGCAAGGCCTACAGAGAGCTTGGGTCATATTCAAACCACTTCAAAACAAATTCATTAGTTGCTTTGACGCTATCTCACATCTCACATACCCCCCCACAATTTAGGATGATTGAGGCCCTTTCAAATTTCATTGATGACCACCATTCCTCCCCCGGCTCCTTCATTTAGGGTTTTCCAAAAGTCGGAAAGAAAACTAAAGAGACAAAATTACAAATTTTTTCCACGCTGATTCTGCATTGACTTCGCTTTCGTCTTGGAATCATGTGATGTCCCCTATCTAAAATGAGAATTAATAATAAATAATAAATAATAAAATTAAAATATTAATTAATTAATATAATATAATATAAATTAACTGAATTTAATGAAAGGTCAAAAGATATGCAATGAAGAGTTGTGAATCCCTCAAAATAAGATATAAAATGGGGGAGAGTTCATTTGAAAGGGGATATAGAGGAAGGGAAGAAGAGGAGAGAAAGGAATTAAAAAAGGATTAATAAAAGAAGAAAGCAATGTGAAGAAAATAAGGAAGTGACTCTTTCAAAAGACAGCAATGATGAAGGGTTGTGACTCTTCAAAGGAGGGACAATTATAAAAGGTTGTGAGTCTTGCCAGACATGATGAAGTGGGGTGACCTCTCCCTCACATGGGAAGATATAAAGGGGAAGAAGGGTCAAATGGAAGGGGGAAGAAAGGAGTAGAAGAGATCTAGACCAGATTCAGAGAAGAAATATAAGGAGGGATCTGAAATAAGAATGGAGAAGGAAATAAGAAAATAAGATATGAAGATCTAGAAGAAGAAGATGTGCAGATCCTAAATGGGATATGTGCAGATCTGAAAAGTAGTAAAGACAGATTGGAGAAGTGAGAGATAGGAAGTGAAACATATGTATCTTTTCATAGCCAAACGGTGTGTCCCTTTCATAAGAGCATTTACAAATGAAAGGGTGTGACTCCTTGGACTCAAAGGAGATATAAAAGAGAACTTCATTAAAGAAGGGTAGGAAGCCAAGCAGGGAAGATCCAAAAAAACACAGCCGATAAAGATATCAAATAAGAGATTACTAGAGAACCATCAGCAGAGACAAGGAAATAATCATCGAATAGAAAGAAAAAAGGAAAAATAGGGACAACAATCATTAGAATAGATTATCTGCAATATCTGGTATGAGTATCTGATATTCATGACATAGGAATCATTACTGCTCGTCCCCAAGTGCATATATTTAATACTTGACTACTTATATTACTCACAACAAACATCCATATAGTATCATAATTCTGAGATAGGATGCATTGTGCTTATATTTAGATAATTGCTGATTCATATCTAGAGTTTGATATATGGACATATTGTGACTTGGGTAGAATACTATGTGAATTATATTTTTAATTGCATGATATTAATACCTCACAAGATAGGTAAGTCCCACAGCGGAATGGGCCATGCTATATCATACAAAGGCAAGGGATAAGTCCTACCATGGAATGGGCCATTCTACATGATACATAGGCAAGGGATAAGTCCTATGGTGGAATGGGCATGAGCTACATCATACAAAGGCAAGGGGATAAGGCCTGCAGTGGAATGGGCATGGGCTATATCGTACAAAGGCACTATTTGTGAAGGATAGTCCATATGGATGGTAAGTAATTGCAATAAGGGGGAACAATGAGACCTCACTAGGTACACCACCTCATGAAGCATGAGGCCAAGAGGGACAAGAGATTCCACTCTTGGACCTAAGGTTGAGTTAGGACACCCTATTGTAATCCTTCCCCCAACCCATATGGTAGAGTTCACACAATAAGATAGAATGATGAAGAACGACATAATGATTTTGCTAGGTACACCAATCCCATAAGTATGGGGCCAAGGGGGACAGAGTATCCACCCTTGGGCATAGGGCAGTGACAATAAATGTACCTCATCCTATCTTCTTATTCACTCCTCACTTTGGTTATGGCCCATACATCTATTTATTTATTGATTTGTAAAGCTTAAGACTGATTATATTACACTAACGATATAATTAGTTTATATATGTGTATATATGTGCACTTGTTCCTTATTTGGTGATTGCAGGACCTAAATCAGGATTTATTTTGTTAAAAGGCATTTCAATTGGTAAAGTTAACCATCTTACAAATCTTATTTTAATGGAATTTGTGATTCTAGGGCAAAAATTAGGGCAATCCCAAAAGGGAACATTACAAATCAACCCTATTTCTAAGTGATTCGTCAATTTCATGAGTTTTTGGTAGGGTTTCGTAGGCTTTTGCACTGATATTTTACATTTGTTTGCCATTTTTTAGGGATTTTAATATGATGTTAATGCACTTTAAATGCAAAAAGGTCAATGAAAATTGGGTCAACGATTTTTTTATGAAGCGGGATTTTTTCAAGGAAAAAATCGGTTGGCTCTAGGATTCAAGATTGATCGGGTATAATCGAGATTTTTTGCAGATTTCTGCTTTCTATGTTTGAGACTATTGTTATAATGTAGTTATACTAATTTATACTGCTGCTATTATCATTTATGTTGTTATACTACTGTTGTAACTCGTGAATCCGTGATTTATTTGCATATTGTCTTGTTGTTATCAATTATTGACATACCTCTCTCTATCTATAGTATTTTAATATATTTTGAAAAATTCATATATATATATATATATTAAATTTGTATATAGTCGTCCCCTATTTTTGGCACTTTAGGAAATGTCTCAAAAACGCGTCCCTTGTCATCCCCCCATCCCCATCCCCAAAACACCGTGGAACGTAGACTACATCAACTTTTGCAATCTTGGATTGTCACCTTCTACATTAATTGGATGTACCTAATTGCTTTGTGGCATCATCATTCTTCATGGACATAGTGACATTTGAGCAGCTTCCAAAGGCACCCACTATTTGGATTTGGATTCATGTTTCTTCTAGTTTATGGGAATGGCTTCTCATATCACCAGTGGATTTATTTCTTTCTAAGGGGAAAAAATGTTGTTTGCGAAAGAGGATGGTGTTCTATTTGCAGGCTTCATCGGTGGCATAGGAGCTACTTCTTCATTAGGAGGATTCTTATCCTCATTTTTGCTCTTATTGGGGTCATAGTACTATTGTGACAAAAGCAGTCCTTAGGGGGTCACATTGAGTCCTTTCCTTTTTTCACTAATGTCGTTATTTCATTTTCTCTCTTTTGGAGGGGAGTATTTTCCCATGTGGTTTTCTCCTTTTCTTCGGTTGTGAGAGATTGTATTGGTTTGTACAAGTACCTAATCAGGCCTTGTTGTTGACACCCATCTTTTCACACATTCATGCATCCATCATTAGAGTCTTAGCTTCTCCCTTGGTTAATCTTAAGGGGGTCTTAGAGTAATTAGGATAATCACTTAATTAGTTATCTAATTATGTCCCTTATTACTTTATTTCCTTAGATAAACTTATGAATGCTTTAATCTATTATTAGATTGAATTTTATTTGGCACATGTTGTCTCATTCATTATGATGTGGACACTTGTCAAGCTCTCATCTAATCTTGCTCTGGAGTTTAGTCTAGGGCTGAATTCATCCTTTCTATAAAGATTTGTTGTGTTCATTTTGTATCATCAATCTTTCGTGTATCAATACAATTCTTAGGTTGTCAAGCAAATCTATCATGCTTGATCCCTATTTGTGATAGGTGTTGCTTGCAAGTGATTCATGGGCTTGAGGGGTTGAACAAATAACTCCAACAAGATTCACCATTTTGGGAATGGAAGATGTTAAAATTTATCCAAACTAAATATGCTTGACAAATATTCTAATATATGATGTAAATCTTTAAATCCAAAAGCACTCAAATATATGGAAACAGAGTGTTGTGGCTTTCTCATGTATTTTAATCTATATAATTGTGTTAGGCAGTTGCAAAGGCTTGCTGTTTCTGCACCTTTCACTGGATGCATAGTTTCCTTCATTAATAATGTTGAGGTGGATTTGTTTTCCTATTGCTCAAATTTTAATCTTTTATTATGAAATTTTACATTAAACAAGGGTGATCAAGGACAGCTGGAAAAGGATTCTCATTTTTCAGCTATTTGGTGTTTCATTTTCCATGCAAGCTTGTGCATTGAAATGAGCAATGATTTCAATCGTTTCAAAGAAGATGAGCATAATTTTTGTGATTTTTAATCAGATTTTCATTTGAAGTTGGTTCCACTTTAATCTTCTACCTCCCTTTTGATGTACCTTGAATTTTTCAGTTGGTCTTTCAAACCCCTATTCTAGAATGTCTTATTCAAGATCATGATTTTACAGATATTTGGGCATTTTCTTTGATCAAAGAGTGCTCATTAAATATTGATGTTTCCTTCGATTAATGTTTGCCAAAAAGCCTTTGTGTTGTTTCATGAAGAAATCTCATCTCAAGGATGGCATTCCCCTTATTTGTTTTAAACTTTTAAAGCATATCATTCTTGATAGATTTTTCTATTCAATGATCACTTATCAAGATAGAGATCGAATCTCTCATGTAATGCTGTTTCTCTTGGTCCAGGTCATTGCTGGTTGAGACTTTATTGAAACACTTTTTCATTAGCCCGTGGGAATGTTGCATTAACATGCAGAGTATTGGGCACTAAACTTATTGGCAGCTGCCTGGATTCAGTTATTTATGTTTATCACTTGTGCATTGCCGTCATTGAGATCATTAAATATTTCTGATGCTTTGTACTTATTTGTCTACACTCATAGAGATTCCATCAGGCTGAGGTGGAAGTGACTGTAGATGAGAAAAAAAAGATAGAAAGAATTATATTAATATTGGATAACCAAAAGTAGGTCAATGGGACTCGAGTATGACAGTTTACAAAGAAAGTTCTATGAGGAAAATCCTAGAGAGGCCCCATAAAGGGGGAGAACCTAAGGATCAAAATGTCTGACAGTAAAAATCAGTTTTCTCAATCAATAGAAAGGTCTGTTCCTAGCTCAGAGTTCTGGGCTAGCTGTTTAGTTTTATTGATTCATATAATGAAGTGGCTATTAAAGTCAGTCACCATAATGTAATTGAAGGACTGATTGCCTTTTTTAATAGTATCATTTGACGTTGTCAATAATTAACTTAGTATAAATTCCTAAAGGATGACATGAGACAGAAAACTGGAAAACATCAAAAAACTGAAGAGTATAATATGCACAAAAAAATCATTAAAGAATATTCAAACGAGCCAGAACAATAAAAGATGCACAAGGAGTCAGAGAAACTGTGGATACAGCAAAGATGATAATACACTGAGCAAGAAAATAGCACGTATGGAAAATATTTTGCAGCATTTAAAGAGTGAATCAAATCTATATAAATTAAAAGAAATTTTCTGAAAACCTGAGCAAGAAAAGTTGCAAGATAGCATTGTAATGTTGTCAGTTCTGCAACTCTTTCTGAGATTTGAGAAGCAGCAGCAAGAGTCAGATGCTTCACAGGAGAACCATCGATAACTAATCCACGTATTATTTGTGCTGTTCCTTCAAAGAATGCCCATGGCCCTCTCTCAAAAACCATAAAATGCAATTTCTTGGCATCTGTTCCCTGACAATCTCAAAACAAATCACATATGATTGATTAATTTTTTTATTTATGTACAGCAAAAGGAAAAGCTAATCTGTTCGTGGAATTATAAAGTTATAAACCTTTGCACGAGTCTGCCAAAAATGTAAGTTCTTTTGCACATCATGCAAGCTTGATAAAACTTGTTCTGACATTTCCTCACATAGCTCATTTACTTTATCTACAATATCCATCAATGATCTGTAAATCAAGTCAGAGGAGACACTTGTAAGAATCAGCTCCATGCAAACCCCTCATATTTATATGTTAATATGTACATAAACTCGTAGATATATAGGGTGAATAATTCTGATTTCTAAATGACCTATAAGCGCTGACGTTCATACAAAATGACTATTGTAATTATTTAGTGATTTAGTTGCTAGACTGTTCTGAATTATATAATAAGGCATATTACAATATCTGATAAGAGATGGAACTTCAATCCAGAAAATAACTAATTAAAAAATTTTAATTTGGTATGTTAAGTATTCTGGCCTAATTAATAAAAAAGCTACATAGCCGGATTCGCACCCAGCACACCTGATCCGGGTCCGGATTCACGGACAAGTCCGCCCACGGACCCTGCCCGGATCCGGCACGGACCCTTGGGAATCCGCGCGAGTCCTTGAGGACACCACGCGAATCAGTGAGAATCCCCAAGGACCCACAGGTCTAGGTGTCAATAAAGTAAAAAAAACAATTAAAAAATCATTTTTATATTGTTTTTTTTTGCATATAACCCTAAAACAACCCTTATTATGGGTCTCCAAACATATTTCATTACTCATTTTGCTCTCTATTTTTCTCTCACATTTTGCTCTCTCATTCTTGCAAGCTTGAAGTGAGGTGACAATTCTGGAAGTTTTAAATCCGGAAAATGGTTTTTGGAATATGGCTGGAACCGTTTGGTCCACCTGGAATTCATAATGAGAAGATGGAAAATGTTGTTTGCATATGGATTTTAAAATATTATAAATTTTGCTTTACCCCTAATTCCTATTTAAGTAGTATTGGAATTGATTTTCCAATTCCACCTATTTAGATGGAAGATTCAAATGCTGGTTTTGGGGGTAAATGAGAAATAACAAATCCCTACTCCAGCTTCATGTTTTGAACACAAACATTGAAAATGTCAATTCTGGGATTTGACAATCCCAATTCCAGTCTAATTCCAGCAAACAAACGGGCCCTAAGTGGGACGTTTCTCCTAGTTTCAAGGTCAAGTCTTGAATATGATTCGACAAGTTCTTGTAAGTTATGATTTGGTGCATTAATTTCTTCTTCCTCTCTAATTGGCCCCTCTAGGTATGAAAGAGGGTCTAGTTATTCTAGTTGTTGACCTTAGTGGAGTTCTATCATTTTCAGAATAATTAGAATTGGCATCCCTCCCAATACTTTGATTGGGTTGGAGATTACTAAAAGTGTTGCTCATATTTTGGGGGGTTTGAAGAATTGATTGTGTTGTTTTCTCATTTTGCTCCATGAGAACGTGTGTTGTTTGTTCCTTGCACTACATGAAGGCCCTCAATTCATTTCCCATTTGTTTGCTCATTGTATTGTTTTGAGTGGAGTTATTGGTCAATGCCAGTTTCTTCTTTTCTCTTTCCAAGGCCCTTGGAGTTCTTTGGCAAAGTTGCATCAACTATCTTTCGTCCCTCAGTTTGGCAAGAACAACACTTTGATACCAATTGCAATGTCACCACTTAGGATGACCTAAATCTTGTCATAAAATCACAAAATAAAATAAGAATCGTAATATAGTTACAATTATACCTTTACCAATAAAATGTCTTTTCAAGATAATCCCAGTTTACACAATATTTGAAATATAATTCAAATGACCAAATATCTCTATTAGGGTTAGGGATCTAACAACAAATATAAGCGCATATATCTATCAATAATCATCTTATTCGGTCAACAGTTGGTTGGCCTAGCGGTGAAGCTCAATGGTTCTCATTGAGCCCACCAGGGTTCAAATCTCGCTGAGCGAGAAGACATCTTAAAAGGGATGAGGCCGGGATCGTGCCCCGGGCAACTTTGGCGGAATGGATACCCCTCAGACCTTGGCTCTAAGCTGAAGAGAAGCGGTTAATAAACGATTCTCAATTTTTAAAAAAAAAAAAAAATAATCATCTTATTCTATTTAGAGAAATCATGCAATAGCCTTTAAACTTTAGGAACCAAGCTATCAATAGTTCCATTTCCAATAATTAATCATACAAGGATTTGGAGAGGAAAACCACAGAGTGCCCAAAGACTTGTTCAACCCAATTAGGCCCAAGAGCACACAACATCCAACTAAGACAACTCACCCCTTGGCCCATAAGTGGCAAGAATGTCCACTAATACAATTCCATCACTTGGGTTGGCATGCTTAATTCGAGAGAACCCAGGTCATGGAGGAAGACTATTTACCCAATTAAGCCCACAAGTACACAACATCCAACTAAGACAACTCACCCCTTGGCCCACAAGTGGCAAGAATATTCATTAATACAATTCAACCACTTGGGGTGGCTTGCTTAATTCGAGGGAACCAATCTATTGCCTATCCCTAACATATTTCCTTCCATTCCCATATGATTGCTTGTGGGAATATAGAATTGATAAACTTATTTACTAATTAAAGAAACATAATAAATTTACAAAGCTTATTAACATCTTGGTAGGAGATATTTAAAGAGTTTAGATGCATAATAACATTCATCCAAATGGCATACACTAAGTGCATACATATCAAACATATTCTCATGCATACCACAATACTACTACATCGAAATATGGTTGTAATCTGAAATGCCGATCTCTTCACTCAATACTGACTTGTTTTTATCTTCCTTGATGCCATCGTCCAATGTTGTCTTCTAGATTTTATACCTTTATGTCTCTATGAAGAGAGAGAGCCATTGGACAACGCCGATCATTAAGAATGGTCATAACTTCTTATTGATGCTTCTTCAAAACCAGTCTCTTAATGATACTTCTTCAAAACCAATCACTGCCTTGTTTGTTTACTAAGCGCTGCTTCAGGTGCCTTTGAATATTCTAATTGTTGGTATTTAAAAATCACTGTTTAAAACATAATATAATTGTTTGCCTTCATATTAATCATCACTGCTGTTTACATTAGTTGCCTTCTAAAATAATAGAATCACTGCTTTAGTTAACTCATTGCTTTTACTTAAGATGAACGCTGCCTTCTCATCTCTTTCATGAAGATAATCACTGGCTCAATTTATTAGTTCGTACAGAAAATCGTTAAGTCTTATAAATAAGACAATTTTCTTGAGCGTGGACATCTTTTTCATGACAGAGACATGACAAATCATTAATTATTTTCTCAAAAATCACTAGCTTTTCCCTTCATTTTAGACAATTGAATTGAAAAAATAAGACGAGAATGAAATGGACATGTATCTTGGTTTTCAAAATGGAGAAAAAATATAATTGTCCTTTACAAATTCCCTTTAACATATCAGGGGACCCCTTCCACCCTTCAAACCTTGAAATTATTTGAAATATAATTTTATAAAATTATATTAAACAACTTGTTCGCTTGTAACTTTTAATGGAAGCTCAGCATTGCTAAATAACGATTTTATTCTTACAAAACTCCACAAGATGTTCTTGAAGCTCCAACTTATTCCAAAAAATGCCAAATCAAACATGAGAAGAAAAAAAAAATGGTGATGCAGGCTCATAAGCCTGGAAGGATCTTGCAAACCTATACTTGAGAAACTCCTCACTTCTGAGAATAATGAACAGTCGTTGGAGGGGAGGACCTCAGTTTTTTATTTTATTTTTATGCTCAATTGAGAATACACAAATACAAACAGCTTTATTATAAAATGTATTTGATTTTCTCCATGCTCTTTTATTTTGCATCAATAGTCCAGCGATACTTATATTAATTGAAGCGCTTGTCATAGAGCTAGTGCGCTGTGGTCAGCGCACGTGTTTTCAATTGAACACCCACCGGCTGTTTGTGGACAGCACATGTTAATACTAATCCAACATAATAAGAATAGCCAGAAGGCTTTCAAGATCTATAAATTGGTAGAAAGATGTTGTTTGATGTGCTACAATATGTCAGGAATCTAAGCTTGCTTGCATATGATTGAAAAGCGGCGCTACTAGGGAAGAATATATGCACGGATAGTTATTAAGGCTTTCCTCCCAACAGACACTTCGAAAATCAGAGTTAAATTGTGCCCTTATTACAATTTTATGTCTTCTGAGGGGTATATGATTTGTAGATAATAGATTAATGTTTAATATTACATGCCCGGACCTTAATCTTGAGGATTTTTGCATATTGCAGTGTACTGTGAAAGCTATTAGGTATTATCCTCGTCGGCTTCTAGTGATTGTGGGAAATTCAAAATTCAAAAACTCTCACGACTGAAACAAAGGATACTATATCAACTTTGTAGGGTGCAATAATAATATGATTGTAGAAAAATAAATTACAGTAAATGTGGACTTCGGCACCATTGCATTCACAGTAAGTGATATAAGAAAAGAGAGAGATTATTACGGCGGAACTCTGGTGTAGGGCAAACGAAGAGGAAGACCATTGCGCTGCTTTTGCTTCTTTCTTGTCATAAAAATGGGGAACGCAGAGAAGAGTTTCCAACCATGAGAGCTCTCCCCTCTGCTCTTCTCCACTTCATCGCCGGCTTCAAATAAGAATTTAAACCACCCGGCCATGGCCTCCACCAAATTAGCAGATCTTATACGAACCATCTAAAGTTCATTGTCCTTACATACCCCTGAAGCGGAACACTCTCCATTGCTCAGCCCTAGATGATTGACTAGATTCAAGTAGTTGATATACCTAAAACCCCTGAAAAATCATTCCAAAAATTAGAAAATAGTTCTATGTTTTTACATAAGTTTATTCATGTAAAGAATAAATTGAAGACGATTTTATAGTTAGGAGGAAAATAATTTTAAAAATAGTTACAATTAAGGTAAATTTTGATGGATGGTTTAATTAAGGAATTTGTTATCAATAGAGGTACAATATATTGGTTTGAAAGGTATTTTTAAAGTATATTTAGAAGAAAAAAAATAGATTTTGTAGTTGTTAATGAGATCAAGCAAAAAAAAGTATAATCATCTTTAACTAATCAATCATATGTGTGTAGGAAGGTGATTTCTATTATAGCACCATCTCTATTAGCATAATGATCATAGTGTATTAGAGCATATATGTTGTCATGGACCAAGCCTACCAAGTAATGTGAGAGTAAGGGTGAAAAATATCTCATTTGTACTTTTGTCTTTCACTTTAAAGTATTTTGGTGGTTGTCTTAATATATAATTTTGGCTAATTTGATTATTGACTCCATGTTTAGATATGCACTCAAAAATATTACTTTCCATGTACTTAGATCAATCTTTAACTATTAGATTAATATTATCACTACCTAAGTAAAAATTGTATGTGCAACCTTGACCCAAGTCATAATTGGTTATGCAATTTTGACCCAATTATATAAATCTCAAAATTATGGCATTGGGTGAAGCTAGTCTCATCTAGTCATTCTTTGTCAACCATTGTGCCAAAATGTTCAAATTGTGTACCTAGGATAGGTATAAATGGACATCTCTTAGTTTGTTATCATAGTCAATTATCATCAAATAGTCATTAAGAGATATCCCTTGTGCATGAATTATTATAGTCATAATCACTTGTGTCGTTATCATATATTTATTTTGTGTCAATTATTCAAATTACATTAGAAAATACAAAATCTTACTGCTTACACTAGGCCATTTTAGCATTCATCACATATATCAATCTCTCATATCATAACTAAGTCACAATCAATTGCATCCATTGCTTGGTGTGTCTTCAAAATTTCATCAAAATTGTTGAATTGGTCAAAAAATTCATCAAGGTACAAAAAAGGAAGTAAACTTCTATACCTTAACTTAGAAAAATCCAATAATGTTCGTTAATGTCCTTAAGTTTTCTCTTTGTAGATACAACTATTAGTGAACCTTTATTACAAGTACCAAATTTATGCATAACATAGTTACATGGTTGCTAGCAAGGCCCAAGGTCACATTGTTTGGGTCAAAACCACAAAATGTAGATGCAAATTTAACTTGCACAACTTCTAAGAATGGCATGGCTCAAATTTCATCATTTTGCTTCCAACACATCTAATCTCAATTTGGATCTATAATTTGAAATTTATGATCAAATATAGATTCTATCAATTATATAAATCAAGTCCTTTTAAATGTTTCTAAATTATATGGACTATAGTCCATCACTATTCTTATTCAAGTCTATGGCATTATATGGAACTTGTTATTTTCTTTAAACTTATTTTTTAAACAAAGAAATCTATTTTATTTATTTTTAATTTTGTGTACTCATTTGATCTTACAACTCTTAACTCTTAATATTAGGGTCATCCATCTATCTTGTTCTATGTTTAAAATTTCTAATTTTTTTAGTCTTTTATATTGTATTTGATTAACATTCATTAGGGTTACCTAATGCATCCTTATATGTTTGCTTTGCTAGATTTTTCATTATGGGTGTCTTTTCTACCTTCCTAACCTTGTTTGATTCTAATAGTGTTACACTTTATTTATTAACCTTATATAAATCATATGGTATAATTAGGGATGTTATTTTGTATGATGATTTTTTCAATCTATGAACTACTCAAGGCTTTACGCTTATTGATTTTATTTTTCCTAAATCTCATTGTAGTTCTAAATATCTAAATTTATGTTTTTTTGATGTTTCATTTTGTGAGTAGCCAAGGATATTGATGTGTTAATGTTAATTATCATCTTGGTGTGTTTGTGCTACTCCAAATCTACTCAACAATATTATTTATGAGTGAGAATATGCAAAAGAATGTTATCGCTCATGTATGTCATATGTGTAGACATATCACTCATAATCAAATGACAAAAGATAAAGAAATAGTGAAGTGTTTAGAGAACCACTCTCTTCACAGAAAAGGGGTGTCTTAAAGGTAGCAACAATATATATACATGTGGTAGTTGTGGTGTTGATTTGATTACTCTCTTATCAAGGAAGGATTGTTTGGTGATAAATAGTAGTGTTGATTTGTGGTATGGTGGTGGCAATGTGGGTGTGCTCTAACCAAGCTCTTAAGAGATAGTTTAATGGTAATTCATGTATGATAGTATGCATTATTTACATGAATTACATTGGGCTTTTGTTAAGTGTTGACAAGGAGAGCATTCACTTTGGTTTTTCCAATTTCAAACAATTCCTTTAGGAAGTCCAATTCTAAGGCTTGTTGTCCTTAGTTTTTTAAATGTATTTGTTACAATTGCTCTTAGACAACCACTTTGAGACTCAATTGAGTTATTTATAAGATGCACTCTCAATTATCCACCTTCATATTCAATTAATATTCTTTAAGTTCACTCAAGTAAAATTCAATGTATTCCTTTGTAACCCGAAGACATGTAAGTTTGATAGTGGATGAGAGAAGAGATAGGTATGACACACTTTATTGTGCAAGTTTAAGATTTATGGTTGGCTTGAATTTCTTTGTTTGGTTTTGGTAATTGTGTTGATTGTAATTATCTTGATTGCTTTGTTTTTTTTCTTAACTCATTTGCATGGACTTGCCATTTATTTATTTATAGAGCTTTCTAGACTTTAAATTTTGTAATTGTAAGAACTTATGAGTTTACTTGATATTTTGTTTTTCTAATTGATTTTAATTGACAGAATGAATGAATATGATCTAAGAAAAAATTTAAATGCAAGAATGAATGACTAATGTATATATGTGTGTTTCTTTCTTAGACAAACAATGTGACCAATTAAATTATCAAATCAGGTAACTAACTAAATACACCTAAAATGATATCAATTTATTAAACAAATGT
Source organism: Chamaecyparis obtusa (assembly GCA_027943335.1). Classification (NCBI taxonomy): domain Eukaryota; kingdom Viridiplantae; phylum Streptophyta; class Pinopsida; order Cupressales; family Cupressaceae; genus Chamaecyparis; species Chamaecyparis obtusa. Next base: position 825,621 of record BSBK01011231.1, on the reverse strand, counting down.
GTAAACGAACAAGCTAAACTTCTATTCTTATTAGTTTTCTATGTGTTTTATTAATGGTTTTGCATACATTTTCATCGTGTTTTGTATTTTCTTGGATGAAGAAAATAATATTAAACTCAAAGTAGAACTCGTAATTTTAATCACACTAATCTAATTAAAATGAAGAAATACTTTGTATGTATGAATGAATGTGTTGGTGCTCAAATCAACATATTGGATTTCCTGTGGACTTGCCAATCCAATGATGGGAAACCAAAGTGATTTGGCCAATTGACAGGTTCAACCAAGCATAAGGTTGGAACCTCTGCAATTCTGGCTCTACAGGGCCAAGGTTGGTAGGCCTATACCTCAACCTTTATCTATTGGTTGAAGGTTTTTTTTATAGAAAATAGTATATTGTATTGAGAACTTTAGGTGATCTCTCAAGATGGCAAATGAAACTCTTGAGAATGATCAAATTTTGAATGCCACAACAATAGAATATTTGAATGTTATAAGAACACTTTAATAATATTGCTTTTGAAAGAATACTTTAAAATATATTGCGTGTGTAAATGAATGTTGAATAGAATATCACAAACTTTAAATAATGAATCAAATGACTATAATCCAACAATTGATAAGACCGGTGCTTATTTCAACTTGGGCAATAGATTCAATCCAATTTCAATCCTATGTACAACCTTGGAGATAGTCTTAATAACTTGTTATTAGAAACAAGACCATCACCTCAAAGGCGTCTGTATGAATTGTGATTTTAAAACCATATAGTTCCAATTAGACTTACTGAATTTAACGCTAACTCTGAGAGACCAATAAGATAGAGAGAAATTTGAAACCAATCCTTCTAACTGATGCTCTGATTGCAACTAATTTTGAAATCACAATAACATAAGAGTTGCATAGTGATGCAATCTAATGAAATATATTTATCCAATGGACTAATTGAATAAGAATTGAACCTTCTTACCATAAGTGAAACAAAAAAACACTTATCCTTTATTGATTTTGAAAAAAATAGTACATCTAATTTCATGTCTACAGTCGCTGATCTAATTCTATTCTATGAAAGTTCAGATGTGTTATATTATTATCTTATGAGAACCCTTTTTAATTTTGGTATCCTCATTTATATGCACATGAAAGGATGCAAACAAGCTTCAAATCAACATGACTCTTCATAAAAAGAAACTAATCCTCTGTCAACGGCTGCAACTGCCATATTACATAATGAAAATATAGAAAACATAAGCAAATCCAAATGCAAGTTGTCCTCAATCCATAATTGCTCCATTAGTCTACAGACGGTCATTGGGTTTTATAACTATGACAGTTGGCATTTAAAAAATTATTTTAAATCTCGTTGTATACACTTCATCATTCTTCGATGCTTTCCACGTGGCATGCTACTTGCTTCTATCTTCAACAACTTATGAAGTTATGCATGTCGTTAGTCGGGACTTTGGAACCCATCACCATCATAACCTTTTGATTATTGAGAAGTTATGCAACAGCTAGTCATAACTTCATAACATGCCAACAGTTACATGCTTTACCTTTTGCGAAGTTTCACAAACCTCGTGGCCTTCATTGTCAGGAAGTTACGCAGACTACTAGCGTAACCTCGAAACCCCCATATCCTAGCTACGACTTTAACTATCGAAGTCATGCCAACCGCTAGCTTAACCATGTGTGTAACTGCGTGACCTTTCTCTTTGACAATGGGCCTAACCTTGGAAGTCATGCTAACTATCAGCCAAGCCATTTTGTACCTTCATAACCTTCATCTCATACCACCAACATAACCGTTGAAGTCACGCACACCATCAATCTAACCATTGCATATCTTTGTAACCTTCATCTCAAACTGCCAACATAGCTGTTGAAGTCACGCACACCGTCAACTTGACCATTGGGTATCTTCATAACCATTAGCATTGACCCTAATTTTAGCATGTCGAAGCTACGCAAACTATCACCCCAAACTGGTCATCAACCAACTTGTCAACAAATGTCACGTGGCATCCTTTGATTTCTCTCTCGTGCCACATTGACCATCCACTTTAGCTCTGTCTTTCCAAAATTTGTCTTTATTTGCTTTAGGGCGCACCAAAGTCAATAATTGGCTCCACATCGACTCAACCCCGTGCACGTGTGCCCTCTACCAAAAGGCATTGTGTCTTTGGCAAGTGAATAAGTGAGCATTGTGCATCACAAGTGTAGCATTGTGCATCACCAATGTGGGATATGGTGGTTGTGCTATTTGCATCAAGATGTCGTAAACCAGCCTGTGGAAATCACTTGCTCATACACACGACAATGCCATTGTCATAATTTAGCATTACCTTAATGCTTCCCAATGGAGGATTGGATTCTAGGGTTCTTGAGTGTACATGTATGTGATGGCCCTATTACAAATGACACACACAACCAGTAGTAACTATTCTTGTGATAAAATTGAAAAATTGATGCAGAGAGCATCGATGTTTCATTGATTATCTCTTTCAACTGTAACTCCTATCAATGGAGTTTATGAAGGTCGCCTTCAATGGTGCTTTAGCCATTGCACAGTCCACTCATCCATGCCGCATCACAACCTCGGTCCCTCACCTGGGAGTCCCATCATGCCTCTCTCCCCAATCTATTGGTGACACACAAAGGACCAATCTCTGGCCCTAGATCATCTTTCATGATCCTCTTGGTAGACTTCCCATCCACCTCCTGCAGCTGAGTGAACCGGCACCAATCTACAACCAAAACTTCATAACGAGAATCTAAAACAAACCCAACGTAGGGCTAGGTCCTGGTGTGATTCCACACACTCTCAAGATCTTCTAGCTCTGATACCACTTGATGCAGAGAGCATCGATGTTTCTCATTTCTTCAAACACTTAATCATCTTGTCTGTCTTTATAAGCATTGACTACGGAGATACATACTCTTCTGATATCTCAATAATGATAATATCAACAACTCTAAACTAATAATAATTTCCATGGTCAATCATTGCATTAGAGCTCACCAATAATCACATTACATTCACTGATTTTTCATACCTTGCGAGTCTTCATCACAACACGGTATTGAAGTTCACCATCACCTTTTGTGAATATGTACGTGCACATATCATGTGTTCGCCACCTTCTCAAATTGGTCACAGATTCTCTCTTGAGTCACCGACCAACAAGAGAGAATCTTATCTCTTCTTACCTTGCTGATGGGATCGGCAATGCTCAAAGATCGAGTCCAAATAACCGATTCTTGAAATCGGTGAACTCGATAATCTAAAGGGTACACAAGACCTTCTCATGAATAGAATGTGCAATCTAATGTTCTTTCCACCTTTCATTCACCAACACCAAGTCCCACATAGCTCGTTGTGTGATGAATACGGTTATCGTTTGAGGAAGACACTCAATAACTTCGGGTATGTTTCGAAACTAATATTGCCAAATGCATTAAACCCGTTCTCTGTCAAACAAAACTGCTCCCGGTATCATTGCATGCCGCCATCCAAGAACATTATAACGGTTCTTTGTAACTGTTTCAGACTTAAACAAATTCAAGAATTTGAAATCGAACTCTGAATCAATCCTTTGCCAAATAAAACCGATCATTTACGTCCCCAATTTGGGACTGTTGTAAACAGAATATTTAATACCGTTCATAGATAACTCAAAAACCCAAAATGAAAACCAAACTGGATTATTAAAGGTTGACAGTCGATTATGGACACCCAACTCAATACATTTAATGACTAGCATCTGATTTTTTTTTATTCGATAATCTATCAAATCAAATGACTCCCATTCATAATCGGGACTGTCATGACACAAAACAAACCGTTTATATTCCTTTGCAAGTAACAATAAAGAGAAGTCGAATCATGTTCACTGTTACTTTCTTCATAATAGATCAGATCAAAAGCCAACAATAGGGAACAAATAAAACATAATTAGAATACATTTCATTAAGACTCAAGGAATACATATCTCGAAGCCAGAGAGCCCGATTTCCTTTTACAAAACTATTCTCTAGTAAACTCTTCTTCTGTCGACTCCCTCTCTTGCAATTACAATAATGTCTATTAAAAGACAATTTTGGACGGTTACACAACCGTATACTTATATGACCGTTCATATTTCATTCGGTCTTTTGATTACAAATATCGAATAAATCTATTTCGAGTGCACTATTTTATATTTTCATCACTTAAACAATGATTTAATGAAGTTCTAAAATGACTTAAAAATATTAAATTCGAAGGTGGAGGTGGTGCTCCTGCACCAAAAATATTCCTCAAAAATTGATTATGTCAACAATGGTTCTTTATGGGGATGTATGCTCTTAACGAGCATAGTGATATTCCATATTTCTCTAGGAAAGCAGACCAATACAAAAAATACAAAAGGGAAAAAGAAAATCATAATACATAATGTACATTGGATAAGAGATTCTCCTTAACATCCTTAGGAGAAAAATGCTTTCAGATATTGACCATGCACTAGGAGCTCCTCAAAGTAGCTTTTTGTATCCTGCAAAAAGATAAGAGTTCTCACCTCCTTTTCCAATGATGATGAAAGGACCTAACCATAAAGCATCAAATTTCCCATGATTTCCCTTGTCTTGATCCTTTTCATTCTATTTTAATACCCAATCTCCTTCCTAAAATTTTCTCTCTCTGGTTCTTTTATCATATAGAGTTTTGACTTGTTGCTACTACTTCAAGTTCCTCCTTTGGGCATGTCTTCTCATCTCATCTAGTTATGCCTTGGATGATTCATCATGTCTTCCATGAAATTGACAACCTCTAACTATTCATCCTTAACAAATTTGTATACTGGTAGAAGATTATTCAATGGTAACCTAGCCAACTTCTCATAAACTAATTCATAAGGTGCATATCTAATCAGGATTAAATTGGGAAAATACTAAAATCTAATGGCAGTCTGTTTCAATGGATTTTATGTATGGGCTTCCAACTACCAGGCGGGGGCATGATTGTTTATATGTTGTGGTAGATAGGTTTTCTAAAATGGCTATCATGGTGGCATGTAAAAAGATGATTTTTGCAGAAGATACTGCCAAGCTATTTTTTGAACATGTTTGGGCTCATTTTGGTCTGCCAAAAACTATTATTTTTGATAGGGATAATAGGTTCATCAGTACATTTTGGTCTGCACTATGGGCTAAAATGGACACCAAGTTGACAAAGTCCACAACATTCCATCCCCAAACAGATGGGCGGATAAAAGCGATGAATCAAATGATTATTCATATTTTACAGATGTATCATTCCAAACATCCTCACACATGGGATGAAAGCTTACCCTATGTGCAACACAACTACAACCGTGCACTCCATAGTAGTACAAGGCATAGTCCATTTGAGGTTTCCCTTGGGTACCAACCATTGGCACCTATGGATGTAGCAATACTAGGTCTACAATCTAATAGTCAATTGAATGGTGAGAAGGAGGTAGATAAAGCAAAAAAATTCATTGATAACATTAGACACCTACAACAACAAGTTAATGAGATCTTGGAGCAAAGTAATCAAAAGTATAAGGAAAGGCATGATAAACATATAACTCCTCATCAGTTTAAGATTGGTGACAAGGTATGGTTACATCTTTAGAAAGAGTGCCTACATGGACCAAATAGGAAGCTTCGTCCTCTTCGTTATGCCCCATATACTATTGTGAAACAAGTTGGTGAGAATTCTTTTGAACTTAATTTGCCATCCTTTTTGGGACTGCATCTAGTTTTCAATGTGGAATTATTGAGACCCTATTTTCCTCCTTTGTTGGACATTTCCCAAGCTACTAAACACATTCAAGTTGCAGAGTTAAATCCATCTACTACTGCTCGAGTTCGGTGTGACCATGTTACTGAAGTCATTTTAAAGACTTTGAGAAATTAGAACATTCCTCTGTATCGGGTGGTTCGAGTTGGTCAACATTCTCATCAAGGCAAGTGGTTTACTAAGGAATAAATTGAAGAACAATTTCCTCATCTATTGCAATAGATTAGTGCAATGGGGCCCATTGCCTCTCAAGGGGGGAGGAATGATTAGGATTAAATTGAAAAAATACTGAAATCTAATTTTACAAATTTTCCTATGTTTTAGTAAATTGCATTTTTTAGGGTCTTTGGAGCATTTCTGAGCTTGGATGGTGCCCAAAGGTATCAATGTAGTGGTACCTCAAAAATTTGATTCTAGATTTATTGAATACCTTTCCAAATAAGTAAACAATTCGTAATTCAAAGCTAGGACTAGAAAGTTATGCCTTCTCAAGGTGGACCTAATTTTTATATATAGTTTTTTGATAAATTTTGATAGTTTGTATAGTTTATTTGTAATAAATATTATGATGACTCTTCATTTCATTTCCAAGGGATTCTCGTGACCCTTGGGATCCATCAGATTTGTATAAACTCCAATATTCGAATAGAATGGATCAATTTTTGGCTTGCAATCTTGTTGTTAATCTTCTCAATTTTTATGTTGAATTCAAGAATACTATAGGTATACACCAGGTATTGTAATCTGATTTCATAATTTTGATTAGTGGTATCAGAGTGGGGACGCTCCTTTATGCCATTTTACACAAGGTCTTCCCACCAAAGATTAGGATTGGATACACAAGATTTGTCAAAATATCCACCTTTGAGATGCACACGATCGAAGATGTCAGACGATGCTATTAAGAAGTTGGTGGAGGAAGCTTTAAATAAGCAACGAGAGGAGATGATGAGTCAATTTTCACACCTTCTATAGAATCAAAAACCCTCTAGATCAGGAACATCATTTCATGGAAATACCCCTTTCAAAGTGCAGGTCAATTTTGACATCCCTAATTTTGAAGGAAAAGTCAATTCTGAAGATGTTGATAACTAGTTATCAAAGTTGGATAGATACATTTTTGTAAATGATTTCTCAGATGCAGAAAAAATAACATTTGCTCTCCTCAAAGCTGAAACCCATGTGAAATTAGCATGGGAAACCAAAGTAGCAAATAAAGAACGAGAATTACCTGCTAAAGATGGTTTTGAAATATCTCTTGATAAGAAGCCTACATGGGGAGAATTTATGGAATACATAAAAGAATCTTACTTTCATGAGGATGTATGTGAACAAAAATACATAGAATGGTAGCTTCTTCGACAAAAGAGGGATCAGTCTATGCAAGATTACACCAATACATTCCATTCACTTTCAACAAAACTCAGTATTGAGGATTCAGAGAAGCATCAAATTTTGAAATACTAGAGTGGAATTCATAGGTATATTCAAATAGAGATGGAATTTTTGAATATTGAGACATTGGCAACTGCCTATAAATATGCTACAAAAATTGAAGAGAAATTCAAGCTGAAAGGGAAGAGGGACTACTTTGCAAATAATAAGCCAAGGGTTGAAGGTGGCAATAAATTTGTAGGAAAATAGGTGACCAAGGAACCTCATTCAAATTCACCAAATAACACATGGTGGGCTGCTAAAAAGACACAAACAGATACATGCATGTGGTGTGAGATGCATAAGTCCCCAACCCATAATACAAAGGATTGTCGAAGTATTAAAAATCTGATGATAGAAATACGAGGAGAGGAAGCTAAACCTGAATCATCACCAATAGATAACTCCAATAAAGAGGAAAATGATTTCATCATAGAAGAAAACCCATATGTCATAGTTGGAACTACTAAAGTATTGCCACGTGAAGATGAAGATAGACTTTTTCATTCACAGATGTGGGTTGATGGAAGGCCTCCGCATTTTATTGTTGACAGTGGGAGTCAAAAGAATTTGATCTCTAGGGAGACAGTCAAAAGATTAAATTTGAAATTGACAAGACACCCACAACCATACTCTATGGGATGGGTAAACGAGGGACAAGATATTCAAATAAATCAATAGTGATGTCTACCATATTTAGTCAAGCCTTTCAAGGATGAAGTGGTATGTGATATAGCACCGTTGGATGTATGTGATGTCTTGTTGGGGCAACCATACATGTATCAGAGGCATGGGGTGTATGAGTCCAGGCCACATAGAGTTATAATCAAGCTTGGTGGGAAGAGGTATCGAACACTAGAGGTATGTCCAACCAAACTGCTTTCTTAATTAGTGTTAAATAATGTAAATGCCTATTTGCTCAAACTAGAGCTTTTGTTCTACTCATGATTCACCTTGAACAAACTAAGTTAGTTGTTCTTAATACACGTGCTAAGGTAGCCATAATAGAAAATCAACAAAATCAGATGGATGAAATTTTGAAAGAATATCATAGTGTGTTTAAACCACCAGTGGGAGTACCGACACACTATCAAGTCAAGCACTCTATTGATTTAATCCCAGGCACACCACTACCACATGAGCCAATATATAGGAGGTCAGTTTTGGAAAATGATGAGATTAAGAGACAAATTCAAGAGTTGATTCAAAAAGGACACATTCATCCAAGTGCTTCACCTTGTGGTAGTCTAATTTTCCTTGCTAAAAAGAAAGATGGGAAATGGAGCCTTTGTATTGATTATAGGGAATTGAAAAAAATCTTTGTTAAGAATAGATATCAAATCCCTCAAATTGATGATTTGTTGGACCAACTTAGGGGGGCTAATTTCTTTACAAAAATTGACTTGAATTCTGGATACCACCAAGTACCAATCGATCCATCAGATGTGTGGATGACTGCATTTAAATCTAAGGAAGGTTTGTTTGAATGGTTGCTCATGCCTTTTGGCCTAACAAATGCCCTAGCCACATTTATGAGGTTGATGAATGATTTGTTTAGACCATTCATTGATTCTTTTGTGGTTGTTTATTTGGATTACATACTCATCTTTAGCATAACTTGGTCTGAGCATTTGCAACATGTTGAACAAGTGCTTTCAACTCTATAAAAACACAAAATTTATGCCAACATTGAGAAGTGCTCTTTTGGTATACAAAGTATTCAATACTTAGGGTATATCATTGATACTGAGGGTGTTCATGTTGATCCAGCAAAGATTCAAATAATCAGAGATTGGCCATCCTCTAAAAATTTCACAGAGCTTCGCACCTTCTTGGGCTTAGCCAACTTCTATCGCAGATTTGTGTTTGGTTTCTCACATATATCATGGCCTCTTAATCAATCACTAAGGGGTGGAACACAAGCAAAATTTCAATGGATAGAGGCAAAACAATGAGCATTTGAGGAGTTAAAGAAAAGATTATGTTCAGCACCAGTATTGGTCCTCCCAGATCTACAACAATCATTTGAGATAGAAACAAATGCATCTGATTATGCTCTTGGTGCGGTACTCATACAACATGGGAATCCTGTTGCCTATCATAGTGAAACTTTTTATGATACAATATGTAGGTACCCCACCTATGATAAGGAGTTGTATGCCATTGTTCAGGCCTGCAAACAATGGAAACATTATATACTGGGAAAGGAAACAATTATACATACAAACCATAAACCACTTCAATTCTTTCAAACACAAGGGAAGTTGTAGAATGATAGACATCAAAGGTGGTTAGCTTATCTACAATAATTTCACCTCAACATTTGTCATAAAAAGGAAGCGGTAACAAGGTGGCAGATTGTTTGAGTAGGCCTCTAATTGCAGGTTTGACAATAGTGTTGGATTCATGTGGTCATCAATCATCCACTTGGGAACAACTATATGGTATTGATCCTGAGTTTGCTAACATCTATAGTAATTTGGTAGAAGGAAAGTTTGTCTCTGATTTTCACTTGCAGGATTGGTTGCTTTGCCATATTGGTCATATATGTGTACCCACCGAGGAAGGAAGAAAATGATATGGGAAGCTCACTATAGTTGTGTTTTAGGACATTTTGGTATTGGTAAGACTATTGCTATCCTTCAAAAGTATTTCTATTGGCCAAAAATGAAGCAAGATATCATTTCACATATACAAGCTTGTGCAGCCTATGCAATTGAGAAGCCAAAAAACTATAAGTTGGGTCTATACTTACCATTACCTATTCCTAATAAGTCATGGCAGTCTGTTTCAATGGATTTTATGTATAGGCTTCCAACTACCAGGCAGGGGCATGATTGTGTATATATTGTGGTAGATAAGTTTTCTAAAATGGCTATCATGGTGGCATGTAAAAAGATGATTTCTGCAGAAGATACTGCCAAGCTATTTTTTGAACATGTTTGGGTTCATTTTGGTCTACCAAAAACCATTATTTCTGATAGGGATAGAAGGTTCATCAATAAATTTTGGTCTGCACTATGGGCTAAAATGGACACCAAGTTGACAAAGTCCACAAAATTCCATCCCCAAACAGATGGGTGGACAGAAGTGGTGAATCAAATGATTATTCATATTTTATAGATGTATCATTCCAAACATCCTCACACATGGGATGAAAGCTTACCCTATGTGCAACACAGCTACAACCATGCACTCCATAGTAGTACAAGGCACAGTCCATTTGAGGTTTCCCTTGGGTACCAACCATTGGCACCTATGGATGTAGCAATACCAGATCTACAATATAATAGTCCATTGAATGGTGACAAGGAGGTAGATAAAGCAGAAAAATTCATTGATAACATTAGACACCTACAACAACAAGTTAATGAGATCTTGGAGCAGAGTAATCAAAAGTATAAGGAAAGACATGATAAACATAGAACTCCTCATCAATTTAAGATTGGTAACAAGGTATGGTTACATCTTCAAAAAGAGCACTTGCACGGACCAAATAGGAAGCTTTGTCCTCTTTTTTATGGCACATATACTATTGTGAAACAAGTTGGTGAGAATGCTTTTGAAGTTAATTTGCCATCCTTTTTGGGACTGCATCCAATTTTAAATGTGGAATTGTTGAGACCCTATTTTCCTCCTTTGTTGGACATTTCCCAAGCTACTGAACACATTCAAGCTACATAGTTAAATCCATCTACTATTTCTCTAGTTTAGTGTGACCATGTTACTAAAGTCATTTTAAAGACTTTGAGAAATCAGAACATTCCTCTGTATCGGGTGGTTCAAGCTGGTTAGCATTCTCATCAAGGAAAGTGGTTTACTAAGGAACAAATTGAAGAACAATTTCCTCATCTATTGTAGCATATTAGTGCAATGGGGCCCATTGCCTCTCAAGGGGGAAGGAATGATCAGGATTAAATTGAGAAAATACTGAAATCTAATTTTACAAATTTTCCTATGTTTTAGTAAACTGCATTTTTGAGGGTCTTCAGAGTATTTTTGGGCTTGGATGGTGCCCGAAGGTATCAATGCAGTGCTACCTCTGAAATTTGATTCTAGATTTATTGAATACCTTTCCAATGAAGTAAACATTTCACAATTTGGAGCTAGGACTAGAAAGTTATGCCTTCTCCAAGTGGACCTAATTTTTATGTATAGTTTTTTGATAATTTTTGATAGTTTGAATAGTTTATTTTTAATAAACATTATGATGACACTTCATTTCATTTCCAAGGGATTCTTGTGACCCTTGGGATCCATCATATTTGTATAAACTCCAATATTTGAATAGAATGGATCAATTTTTGGCTTACAATCTTGTTGTTAATCTTCTTAGTTTTTATGTTGAATTTAACAATACTGCATGTATCACACCAAGTATTGTAATCTGATTTCATAAATCAAATCAATATCTTGTTGATTTCTTGATTGTAATCATGTCTGCCTAGAGTGCAAGAATCATTTTAGAATCCCATGCTCTTTTATTATTACCTAACATCCTCTTGATGATCTTCATTATGTTTTTGTTACTCGACTCCGCCTGACCATTTCGTTGAGGATGGTAAGGGGAAGAATAAGATGGGTAAATACCATACTTACTACACAAATCAAAGAACTCTTCTGACCTAAAACACATGGCATTGTCACAAATAATCTTGTATGGAACACAAAATCTTGTCAATATATTCTCAATCAGGAATTTTATCACTACTTTGTTTGTGGCATGTCTCGTGGGTACAACTTCAACCCATTTGGTAACGTAATCAATAGAAACCAAAATCCATTTATGTCCTCCAATTGAAGTATCAAAAATCTCTCCAATGAAGTCTATACCCCATATCTAAAATAGTTCCTCAGCAAATAAAGGTTTAAGAGGCAATGCACCATCATATTTGAGTTTTCCTGAAAATGTTTGGCAAGCTTCACATTTTTGGACATATGCATAATAGTTTTTAAACAAACATGGCCAATAATATCTAACAATTAATATTTTATGGGAATTATTCCTTTTTGAAAAGTGACCACCACATACTCCATCATGTAACTCCTTTAGTACTGAAATCGCTTGTTAGTCATCTAGACAGAACAAGAGGATGTCATCTCTATTCTTCCAATATAGATCACCCTGTATCAAAACATATCTAGATGCTTGTAATTTTATAGTTCTTTTCTTATTATCACTTAGGCCCTCTTGACATTTCATATGCCTTAATAAATAGACTACATCAATATACCAAGGAAAATGCTCAATGCTTACTAGCGATTGTTCTAAATTCGCGTGATTAATTTGAATCATATCCAAATTTGACTTTGCCATGAGTTTGGCTAATCCCTGTCCTCTAACTAATTTCATAATCTAAATCTCTATATTAAATTCTTGGATCTTTTTCACCCATCTATATCTTTTGTCTATGATTTCAGATTGCCTGAATATGTCTTTGGTTGCTGCATTAGGAACATAAGCTATTATTTTTGCTCCTACCAAATATGGTCTAAAGGATTTTACCACTTTCACCAGGGCATAGGTCATTTTATCATTTATATCGTAACTCAATACTACTACTTGAAGAGTTTTACTAAAGAATGTTATTGGTTTTTCATAGCCTCCATCGCTCTTCTCTAACAAAACAACAACAACAATGTGATATGAAGCAAATGAAAACAATTGAAATGGTTTTGAGAAGTCAGGTGATTTAAGGACAGGAGCCTCTTTGATTTCCCTTTTAATTTTTGCAAATTATTCCAATGCTTCATTTGTCCATACAAGCTCTGCATCTTTCTTTAGCATCTTGGCAATAGGCTTAATCATCTTTGTGAAATTTGACACAAATCTTCGTACAAAATTTATCTATCCAAAACATGATTGAATTGCCTTGATTGTCTTGGCAACTTGAATTCTATCAAAAGAGGATATTTTGTCCAAGTTTATTCTTACTCCTTCCTTAGATACAATATGTCCCAAGAGCTTCCCTTCAGTTACTCCAAAATGTCACTTCTTGGGATTTAGAGATATTCCATACTCAAGGGATCTTTTGAAAATCTGCTCCAAATGCTTAGAATGGTCTTCATATTTTTTAGAATAGGCAGTAAGATCATCTATGTAGACCACCATGATAACATCAATAAAATCTTCAAAAGCTACATCCATGGCTCTTTGGAAAGTAGACCCTGCATTAGTGAGTCCAAAAGGCATCCTAACATAAACATAGGTTCCCCATGGTGTAGTGAATGTCATCTTGTATTGTTCCTCCTCTTTGAACTTCATCCGGTTGTACTAAGAGAAACCATCCATCATGGATAGTAATTCATTCCCTATCACTTTCTGTAATAATGCTTCCATATTTGGCAACACATAGTTGTCTTTAAGTGAAGACACATTCAAGTTCCTGAATTCTACACAAATTCTAATGTCTCCATTCTTCTTCTTGATAGATACTAAATTTGAAACCCATGTGGAATGTCTAATTGGTTTTATTATTCCAGCATCCCTCATTTTGACCAATTCTTCTTTCATCTTAGGAGCCAAAGTTGGATGTAATGGCCTTTGTCTTTGCCTAAAAGTTTTTACATCTGGTTTGAGAGGTATCTCATAGTGGAACAAATCTTCTTTATGTGCTTTGAGGTCATCATATGACCAGGCAAATACATGTCTATATTTCCTTAATAATCCTATAATACCAATCTTGACCTTTGGGGTCAACTTTTTGCCAATAAAAAACTCTTTAGGAGTATGTTCATTCCCCAAATTTACCTTATCCCCTTCTTATACTATTGTGTTAGCAACTTCATTTTCCTTTTTTAAATCTATGTTATCAAACATTCTTTCTAAAGCCACCAATCCTTTTGGGATCTAATTGGTTTTAAGTTATATCACTTTTTTTCCAAATAAAATTTCATTCCCATCTATTATTTCAACATGAACATTCAAGTCTACAAACTGGTCTTCATATTGTTCCTCACATGCCAGGAATTTGATAATATCTCTATCATCTTAAAAAAAATTCCAGTTGTAAATGTTATCAGGTACTGCAGGTCTAATCTTAATTTCAACTTGTATGTTGTCTTCATAGGGAATATCATTGTGCTTCACTGCCAAGTTATCCATAAAATTTTAAAAGATACTCTCTGATCTATCTACCCAATTTATAGCAAAAGCATCAGAGCATTCTATGGAATCCCAAACCTAATTTCTATATCTTTTTAATTTATATTTTTTAGTGACAAATTTATCTCTAACTTGAGAAACAATAACATCTAAATCACCATAAACACAAAGAGATTTAATACCATGCTTATTTGCTATTTTGAGGACAAGAAACAATGTTTCATACTCTACAACATTATTAGTACAATCAAAAGATAATAGAAAAGAGTACTTAAACATTTTCCCTTTTGGAGAAATAAAGACCACTCCTGTTCCATTCCATATTTACAACATGACCCATCAAAATACATTTTCCAAATCATATTCTGATTTTCTCTAGCATGTATTTCAATAAGATCAGTATTTTGTATGGCGTCTTTAGAAATACTTACCTTGAAGTTTTCCATGTCAGTGTGATAAAAGCATGTCATTTGATTTGGATCTAATCCTTCAATAATATAGGAGGCCCTTGGATCCCTATCAATTCTAACATATCTACCATTTACTGGGATAGAAGCGTAAGATAAATCCAATTAAATATTTCCATCTACTAAATTAGACTATTGCCTAGATAGAAGCATCTCGTAATTAGCAGGCACTTCAACCACAATGACATCAATATTATAGGACATTTCAGGACAAGCAGGAAATTTAAATTCAACATCTTTCATTATTCCAACAAAAGGAATGGACCTATTATCCATAGCATAACATCTAACATAAGTAGTATCAACCTTCATTCCTAATTCTTTCATAACATCAGATGACATAATATTCATTGCTACCCCCAAATCAATCATACAATTCTTGATTAATTTATTATTAATTAACAAATTTAAATAAAATAGATTAACTTGAGAGGTACTTTTATCCATAGTAGTTCCCAAATAAATAACTGGTTGCTCTTCATTATCCTATTTTTCTTTTATATCTTCCTTAGGAACTCCTACTCCTACACGAGCTTAGTATTTTAAGAGTTTCATTCATGTAATCAGGAAATTTCATAATTTCAATTAGGGGAACATAAATTTTTACCTATGATAATGTCTGAGACATAAAAGGATTGTAGTTAGAGATTTTCTTACCAGAACTATGCTTATCAAGAGGCTTAGTCAGTTTTGGAAATTGTATCTGCTCTACCTGCTTCTTTGGGGCGGTCTCCTTTCCTTTCTTTATCTCATTTTCTTTATTAGTAACTTTATCAAACATCCTAGCTAGCTTTCATTGGTCATTGTTTATTAGCTTATTTCTCATATGGTAATTGCTATGAGCTTGTTCCAATGTTGCTATAGTATACACTCTCTTTTCTTCATTTGTCAATCTTGTAATTTTGGGGTTTTCTTCATCATCTGAAAACACATGTTGAACATTATGTTGTCTCATTCTTCTATCACTCACATAATGCATATGCTCATCCTCTGACGAATCATCATTGTCTCATCCCCAATATGGGTCAACCGATAGAATATTAACCATAGGTTGTTCATTACACATTTGATTTTCTTCTTCCAAAATATTCTGCACTATTAGGCATTATTCAGGTGAAAGAGGCAATTCACAAACCTCACACCAAGGTCCATTATCTATAAAATGATTTGTTTTATTCAAAAGATCAGGAGTATCCTCATCCTTCCTCATGGAAATTGGCATCCCATTCTTCCATGTTGTGTTATAAGGCATATCCTGCAGCCTATACCTTTCATTTTTAATAAATGGGTGTTCATTCCTGTTTGATTGAAAATTATCTCTTCCTTTGTTGACCTAGAGACTCTTTACCATATTCATCAGCTTATCCATTTTATCTTCTTCTTTGTTGTGCCTAGGGGCCTTTGGATTGATTAACTTAGGATCATCTCTTTTGGCAACCCTACCAACAACCTTTCTATCATTTTCAATTGTTATAGTTGTCTTGAATGCTTGCTACAGTGTGCATGGTCTATGAGACCTGCTTTCATAATTATTTCTACTATCAAAAACACCCAAATAAAAATCAATCAAAAATGAATCAATAGGTCTAATATATATTGGAATCCTATTAAGTACTTTATTAAATCTTTTATTAAACTCAGCCACATATTCATTCTGATTTTCCTTTATACTAGCCAGCTCATGTGAAGCAAAATAAGTGTCAGTATGATCCCCAAACTACTCCATGAACTGGCTGAAAAAATCATGCCAACTTGAGATAGATATATCTGGAAAATTTCTATATCACTCTATTGCATCCTCAGTCAGGGATTGAACAAACAACTTCATAAAAACATCTTCATTTCCCTCCTCCAATTTCTTGATTGTAGTTTTGAGATTTATACAATTCAATTCAACAGATTCTGATCCATTACCCAAGAATTTAGGAATAACATTCCTTAATTCATTTGATACAAGGTTGGGATATCCAACTATACCAGCAAAGTCTAATTGCCTATATCTTTCCAATGTTATTGGGGTCTTGGCATTAATATAATTTCCCATTTGATTGTTCATCCCTTGCCCCATGTTTTGATAATTATTATTCCTATGATTTTGACCTCTTTGATTAGTATTTTGTTGATTCCCATAATTTTGATTCCTATGATTCTGTTGATTCCCATGATTTTGATTCCTATGATTCTTCCACTATTTGGATGCCTCCAATGTCCATAATTGTTCATCTTCCTTTCTCTTTCTTTCTCAAATAGTGGGTTGGCATACCCATTGTTTAATATTTTTTCAATGTTTTTCCTATGAGGGGGATTATATTTTGGTGCTCTCTTTTCGCCATTATTTCTTCTTGGTCCATCTCGCTCTTCTTTTGTCTATTCAAATCTTCTCCTATCTCCTTTTGGGGTAATGATATGATCTCTTTTTATCCCAAACCTCTCCAATACCTCATTAGATTGCCTTCTAAGGGCCTTATCTATCCTTTTATTTCTAGGATCTATATTTTCAAATTCGCAAAAAATCTCACCTGCCCTAGTGCCATATTCTTCATCTTCTTTGTTATTTTCCTCATCTTGTCAAGAATTACTTTCATTTACAACTGTATAGAATGGTTTTCTATTATCTTTATCACTGGTGTGATGACTAGATTATGGATCATCACCTTCATCTTGATGTCTCCTTTCTCTCTCTGTAAATTTTTTGAATCCAACAAAAGTTATATCTAGATTGGATTTTTTGTCTCTCCTAGAGTGTGTATCCAATTCAATATGGTTATCTAATCCTTCATGTAAAGACCTTCTACCCCACATGTATCTGATAGATATGTACCTAGGATTATTCTTTTTTCTCTTAACAAAATACTACATATATCATATTAGAGTCGCCACCTCAATTTGGGAAAAAAATATGATAATTCTAAGTTCTTTTCTTTGAGTAGAGTCTTTAATGTAACTCCAAAAATTTTGAATGATGTTTTTATAAACAAATCCCCAACAGAGTCGCCAATCTATTGGTATTGTGTGACTTGGATGGAGCAAGAAAAGTAATTAGAATCTCTGCAGAATCGGGACTTCAAAAAACTACCAGATGCTTCAACAAATTAAGTAAATTCCCACTGCTCTATACTGGTCTGATACCAAAAACTCTTAAGGGGTTATTTACAATCCCTATCCTTAGTAGATTCACCAATCTGTTGGTGCTCAAATCAACAACTTGGATTTCCTATGGACTTTCCAATCCAATGATGGGAAACCAAAGTTATTTGGCCAACTGATAGGTTCAACCAAGCATAAGGTTGGAACCTCTACAATTATGGCTCTACAAGACCAAGGTTGGTAGGCCTATACCTCAACCTTTATCTGTTGGTTGAAGGTTTTTTTTTATAGAAAATAGTATATTGTATTGAGAACTTTAGGTGATCTCTCAAGATGGAAAGTGAAACTCTTGAGAATGATCAAATTTTGAATGCCACAACAATTGAATATTTAAATGCTATAAGAACACTTTAATAATATTGGTTTTGAAATAATACTTTAAAATATATTGCTTGTGTAAATGAATGCTGAATATAATATCACAAACTTTAAACAATGAATCAAATGATGATAATCCAACAATTGATAAGACCAATGCTTATTTCAACTTGGACAATAGATTCAATCCAATTTCAATCCTATGTACAACCTTGGAGATAGTCTTAATAACTTGTTATTAGAAACAAGACCATCACCTTAAAGGCATCTGCATGAATTATGATTTTAAAACCATATAGTTACAATTAGTATTACTGAATTTAACTCTAACTCTGAGAGACCAATAAGATAGAGAGAAGTTTGAAAACCAATCCTTCTAACCGATGCTCTAAGTGCAACTAATTTTGAAATCACAATAACATAAGAGTTTCACAGTGAGGCACTCTAATGAAATAGATTTATCCAAGGGACTAATTGAATAAGAATTGGACCTTATTACCACAAGTGAAACAGAAAAACACTTATCTTTTATTGATTTAAAAAAAATAGTACATCTAAGTTCATGTCTACAATCGTTGATCTAATTCTATTGTATGAAAGTTTTGATGTGTTATCTTATTATCTTATGAGAGACCTTATTGATTTTGGTATCCTCACTTATATGCAAATGAAAGTATGAGAATGAGATTCAAATCAACATGAGTCTTCATAGAAAGAAACTAATCCTATGTCAATAGCTGCAACTACTATATTACATAATGAAAATCTAGAAAACATCAGCAAATCCAAATGCAAGTTGTCCTCAATCCATAATTGCTCCATTAGTCTGCAAATGGTTGTTGGGTTTTATAACTATGACCATTGGCATTAAAAAAATATTTGAAATATCATTGTATACAATTCATCATTCTTTGACGCTTTCCATGTGGCATGCTACTTGATTCTATCTTCAACACCTTTCGAAGTTACGTCGTTAGTCAGGACTTCGAAACCCATCACTATCATAACCTTTTGACTGTTGAGAAGTTATGAAATAGCTAGTCGTGACTTCATAACATGCCAACGGTTACATGCTTTACCTTTTGTGAAGTTTCATAAACCTCTTGGTCTTCACTGTCACAAAGTTACGCAGACTACCAACGTAACCTCAGAACCCCCATATCCTAGCTGTGACTTTAACTATCAAACTCATGCCAAACACTAGCATAACCATGTGCATAACTTTACGACCTTGCTCTTTGACCATGGGCCTAACCTTGTGAAGTCACACTAACTGTCAACTGAGCTATTTCATATCTTCGTAACCTTCATCTCAGACCGCCAACATAACTGCCAAAGTCATCCACACCATCAATCTGACCATTGTGTATCCTTGTAGCCTTCATCTCAAACTGCCAACATAGCCGTTAAAGTCACACACACCATCAACCTAACCATTGTATATCTTTGTAACCATCAACATCAACCCTCCTTTTAGCCTGTCGAAGCTTTGCAAACTATCACCCCAAACTATTCATTAACCAACTTGTCATTAAATGCCAAATGACATCCTCTGATTTTCCCTTTCGTGCCACATTGAACGTCTACTTCAGTTCTATCTTTCCAAAATTTGTCTTCATCTTCTTCAGGTGCACCAAAGTCAATAATCGGCTCCACATCGGCTTAGCCTCATGTGTGTGTGCCATCTGCCAAAAGGCATTGTGCCTTTGACAAGTGAATAAGTGAGAGCTGACATATAAAAGCACAACTGTAGCACTGCCCATCACCAATGTGGGATATGTTGTTTGTGCTATTTGCATCAAGATGTCAAAACCACCCTATGGAAACCACTTTCCCATACACATGATGATGCCATTGTCATAACTCAATGCTACCCAATGGAGGATTGGATTCTAGGGTTCTTGAGTGTACATGTTGTGTGATCAAAATGTGACACACTTCTATAAACCATTACACTTGAGAGAATCCATGAGAGAGGAGATCTCAAGACGTGGCTTATAGCTTCCTATCTATGATGTGCAAGAATGTAAATATTATGCATAGTGGCTCTCAAATTAACCTCAATAAGAAACCCTTGCAAGGCACACCATAGAATGGAAGATTCAAAATGATAATGCAAGAATGAGAGATGATCTAAATGAAATGAAAGATCTGAGCTAGAATGCAAATGCAAGACAAGAAAGCCAAGATAATCTAAACAAGATTATAATACCTCCTAGTTAAGCTATGTAATTTAAGCTAAATGCAATAAGGAAATACTAAGCTAAGATTGCAAGTAAGCTAGACTGCGAGCGAGTACTTCTAAGAATGCAAGTAAACAAAATGATAGAATAATAATAGCCTAAGTGAATGAGATGCAAGAATGAGGAGAAAGTCTCTTTTTAAAAGAAAAATGGATGGTGGAGATTAAGAGAAAAAATCCAAGGGTGGAGAATAATCCCTATTTTGACTTTAGGGTACACTAGTCTCAAGAGGCAAAATCAATTGACATGAGTGGTTAGGTATAAATGAGCGATGAGGATTAAGATGCAAAAGAGATTCCATGTTTGTCTTTTTCTCTTTCTTTTTAAATTAGGAAATTTCTTTTTCACATGCATACATAGGATAAAGTAGATTTTATTCAATTAAAAGGTGACATGTTCTTTTAATCAAATAAAGCTTAGGATAAAGTGGTCAAACTTTAGGATATCATCAAATAAATGATAAAGTGATGATTTGATCAAGAGATAAGAGATTGAATCAATACGCAAGATTGATTAAGCATAAGATAAAGTCTAGTATTTGAATACTCTAACATTAAATACCAAATTTGACCACCAAGTGATGAGAATTTGCCCTAGTTTGAATAAGGTTGACCAGAAAGGATATAACATTTGAATTAGGTCAAAATTAGAAGAAAGAATGATGAAATGATGATGGAAGAGAGGGAAATGATGATTGGCTCAAAATATTAAAGAGATTAGCCTCAAAGAGTCAGCCAAGTGCGCCTAGAAGAAAAGAAAATTTAAAATGCGATTTTGATAATCAAGATGAAGCCTGATTTTGATTTCGATCCCAAAAATGAATCTAGGACACTGAAATTAGATAATGGTGCAATTTTCATAAAAATATGAAACTTTGAAACATTAGGTCAAAATGCTATATAAGGGGCCCAAAGGGTCATTTAAAATCATTTATGCCTTTGACTTTTAGCGAATCCAGAGCAAGAGATAGTGTTCCCAATGACAAATAGGCGAGTACATGTTGACCAACATTGATTTGAGCTTAGCCAGTTGCATAACCAGCCTCGAGGGTATCTTGAGGTGGTAAGTACCTGAAAATTTTTCTAGTTTCACTTCATTTATGTCCATTTTGTACATTTTTCAATTTTTTTTGAATATTTTTGTATAAAATTCTGAAGTGTCACATGACTTTACTGAGAAAATCTTGTATGATACTTCGCACAACTTTGAAGTATCGTATGCCCTTTATAAGATATATCATATGAGGGACACCCATTGGTCGTACGATTTGGTGTGAAGTATCGTACCATCCTAAAGTGTCACACCAATATGTTGGGAAGTGTCCTATGAAACAAAATTTTACTATTGAATGTCATTTTCCATATTTTGAGTTTTTGACTACTCAACGACTTGAATAGGAGTACTTTGATCTATTTTTGATGCTTTGTTGATGCCTTTAGTCACTTTCTAACATATCTATGATGTATTCTAATGTGTTTCTACTTGTGTTTGTGAAGCAACAACGGTTTCTAGATTTAGCCATCAGGGTGCCTCACTTAGTAGGCCTTCTCTTAGTTCCTTGTTTGTCTGTCGATGAGAGAGGCATTCTAGATACCATGGGCCTTGGTGAGCTTCTACATATGCCCCATATTTAGAAAAACTATGGAGTGCTGACCACACTCACCAAGAGATTCCATTCAAAGCATAATACCTTTCACCTACCCACTGGAGAGGTCACAGTGACATTGGAGGATGTCTATCGCATTCTTTGCATTCCCTACCATGGAGGGCCAGTGAGTATCTTTGATAATTACAGATTCTTGATTTAAGACATACTTATATTCACTGTTACAATTGTTGATACTGGTACCAATACTGAAACTTGATCTTGCAGGTTTATTTTGATCAGTCACCCGCATATGGGATTGCTTCCATGCAGTCTATTTTTGGAGATTTCACTATTCTGGATGACACCATCCTCTGGGAGTATATGATGGATAGATATAGTGATTATCCTATTGCTTGCATACTTTGTTTACTGATCGCGCATGTCCTGGGTGTCGACGAGCCTTCTAGTGTGGCTAGGGCAGATTGGTTATGGATATGTTATCTCACCCTTGACAAATGGCACATGGACCCTCTCTCTTGGAAGACATGTATCATGAGCTTCACAATATAGTCTACAAGGAGGCAAAGAGTTGGTCTATAGGGTCCATATTGGCACAGATATGGGTGTGGGAGCACATTGTTGTGATTCACCCTAGGGTTCACCCTAGACAAAGGGGTCAACCCTATATATATATATAGATTTTTAGGCTTTATTTATAAGACTCATGTGAGGGACACCCCATACTGGCGACGATAGTTGGATTACCTTCATTCCATTGTCTGGCGGCCATATATTGAGTGTGAACAATGGGAAGAGGCTAGAGATGAGTTGTACTTCATTTTTTACAGTTGGCCACTATTGGGTAGATACACATGCATTCTTGAGAGATTTTTTTTTGATTGCAGGAAAAAATAGGTTTTTAAATGGGGACCCGAAACCCCTTACAAGCCAAAAAGATTAACAATTAAGATCATCCAAAATGAAACAGGACCAAAGTCTGAAACCCCTGTGCATAGCTGAAAAAAACCAACAAAAAAACCAGATGAAACTAACAAAAACAAAAACCAACAACCCAGAACCGGCCAGCTTCAGGAACCAGAAGCCACATTGAACGCCTTACAGGCGTCATCAACATCCTGTTTAGCAGTAGAAATCTTTTGGATAGCAGCATTAAACTCTAAAAGTTCCTAGATTCTGTCATGTATCTTCTTCCTCCTCGTCGGTTTGGTATATTTTCCAGGGCCCTCGTCGTCTGGGTTATCTTCCACATCCTCTGGTTTTTTAGTGGGAGAGCCATTGTCCAGCTCAGACTTGATGCTCATGAGGCAATCCTTCGCTGATCCCATAAAGGTATTGTTATCATGCATGTGCCTTTTCATGGCAGTCTCCAAGGTTTCCATTCTATTATTTAATTCCTATATTTTCTTATCATCCTCCTTGGTGGCCTTCTCTTCCCCAGTGCCAAGGATATTCTCCAGCTGGGTCTGCATGGTATCCACTTTCGCAGCAATAGCCCTGTACTTCAGATTAAGGCTTTTAATTTCTTAAAACACCCATTTTATGAGCCTAAAAGAGTAAATGGATGCGGCTTTAGCAGTTTGAAGGACTCCGAATGGGGGGTCAATTTTTTCATCCATGTCTTCATGCAAAAGCTGGACGTTCCTCTCCTGCAGGTCCACAGTTTTCATAAAGGGTATGTGCCGAGAACTCCCCAAATCAATATCATCCTCCTTCTGAAGAATAGCCTAGTTCTTACCTAGGGAGGTGTGAGTCTCATCCTCCTCCTCATTTTGTATGTTCTGTCCCACATCCACCACCATGTCGATCCTAGGGGATATCGGCATGTCATGCTCTTGAGAGCTGTTGTAATCGACCAAAATCAGCACTTTATGGCCACCTTCGTCTTCCTCGTCATCCTTCTCTTCCCCTTTCTTCTTGCTACCAGAGGTATCATCTATCTCCTTGGTACCCTTCTTTTTCTCATTCTTATTCTCTTCAACAATCTTTTTACTGGTGGACATTTTACCCTTTCCTTTAGTCTCAGTAATTCCCTCATCAGTGTTGTAGTCCTCCTCCGAGGTGGAGTTGGAAACAAAAGAAGAGGAATCCCCATCCTCAGTAGAATCCAGCATATTATCATATCCTTCCTCGCTCTAGGCCGAGGTTTCCATGTCCAAGTTCTCTTCCTTCTCCTTCTTGGCTTTCTTGCCAGAAGAGCCTTCCTCCTTCACAATAGTATCCCTAATTCTTTTTTTCCTAGAACTGGACTTAGAAGGGGAAATTCCAGGGCTAATTCTAGCCATTTTCTTTATATGGTCCACTATCAGCCTAATAAGTCCTTCATGGAGAACAAGTTTTTTTTCATTTTTCTTGTGTTGAGAAATACTATGGCGGAGCGATTGTAGGATATAAAAAATGCAGAGAAATTCTGATTTTATGCCTAAAATGACAAATAAGCATGAAATGATAAGAATGGGCTCTCTTAAACCTACCATCTAAAGTAACATACTCCATGATGGCCATCATAACCATTGCCTAGATTTCTTTGAAGGAGTTGACGTCGTAGCAGCCTCCACTTTCTTTCATCAGACTTTTTCTCTCCAGCTTCCCCTTAGGAAACCGACAAATGACTTTCTGAGAGATCTTCTTATCACGAAAGAATTTCATCCCCTTCGTGCTCAACCCATAAATTTCAGCAACAAATTCTTCCGTGATGTTCATAGTTACCCCATCAATGGTAACTGTGCCATCTCTCCATGAGTCCACAAAAAGCTTGGTGGCCAAATCCGTCACCCCATGCAGCCTCTCCATATAATTCGTGAGGCCCCCATTCTTTAAAATTTCCCACACCTTCAGCATGTTCTTCCACTTAGAGTAGTCCTTTAGCTCTCTCTTGTTCAAACCACCACCCATCTTGAGGTTTACAGGGTTTTTGAATTTAGCAGAAAAAATAGGACTGTTACTGTGAATAGTAACCTTGGGATAAAAAAAGGTTAAAATGTGCCTGTAGCTAATGATCTCAGGAAAGCCCCCTCTTTTCATGATGATGCTCTTCCAGTAATTAAAGGGATGTCTAATCATCATAACTTAACAAGATTTGTCCAATCCACCATTCTACTATGGAGTCTGTTGTAAGCCAACTTGGCTTTAATATCAACGGTTAGATTTTCCTGTCCTCTCCAGATCATGATTTCATTTGCTTTGACAGTGATATTTGCCAGGTCATCCGCAATACTATTCACTTCCCTATAAGCATGAGAGATGATGACGTGTTTTAAAGTATTAATTATCTTTCTGGCCTCCTCGATTATCCCCTGTATAGTCCATGATAGTTTTGCCTTTGCATTTATACTTTTGAGGATATTCTGTGAATCCTCCTCAATCCAGATGTTCTGAGCCATGTCAGCCTTAACCAATTTCAGAGTTTTGAGGAGGGCCATTACTTTAGCCACATGGTTGTTTTGAACACCAATTGGACAAGCAACAGCCACCAGGCAATTAGCAATGTCATCATGGATAAGCCCTCCACTGCCAGCAGGTCCATGGTTTCCCTTGGCAGCCCCATCAAAGTTGATTTTAATCCATCCTGGCGGAGGAGAAAGCCAAATAGCATTCTCCCGAAGGTGCTGGTTTTTGTTACCAACTTTCTTACCCCAATCTCCATCATTGAAAGCTAGGGTTCTACTAGTGGCCTTTTTGATATTCTCTCTTAAACTCCTTTTAATCTTCTCCACTATGACCTTCGGAGGGAGCTCAATATTCTTGAAAAATCTGTCATTTATTTCTCTCCATATTCTCCATATGACATGAGGTGGAATAATGTTCCAGAGGGTTGGCTCTATGGGGGAATCAACTTTGTGCCGCTGGTTGTAGAAGTTTTCTAGACAATTAGGAAAAAACCACCTAATCTCCCAGCACTGTAAAAGAACCGACCATACCTCCCAAGCATAAGAACAGTCAATAGCTAGGTGAGCAACAAACTCCTCCACCTTTTTACATAAAAAACATCTGTTAGTCAGGATCATTCCCCTTTTCTGGAGGTTATCAATCGTTAAAATTTTATTTTGCAAGAGAAGCCAGAAAAAAATGTTAATTTTTGGAATAAGAGAGCTGTCCCAGACTTGAGACCAGACAGGGATAGGAGTCAGTTTATTCAGAAGGAGCTTAGAACAGGAGGCAACCGAAAAGGTTCCTGAAGGCCGAATCCCCCACAAGAGCCTATCTTCTCTAGAATTCTTAATCATCCAAACTCTAAGATCCTGCATAATAGGTTTAAGGTTTTCATCAATAAGGGTCAAATTGATCCACTTATCGTTCCTCCAATAGTCAATGACCTTCGACCCATACTGCTGGGTGCATTGAAGAATAGTGGGTCGTAAGGAAAAAATAGTGCTAAGGGGGTGATCTTTTATCCAGCTATCTTCCCAGAAATGGATTCTTCTACCATTGCCCAAAACCCATCTGGCACCTTTAAAAGCTACCTCCTTGGCCGACTGAACACTGTTCCAAATATAAGATCCTTTCACCTGAAGGTTATTTTTCCAAAAATTAGAGATATGAGACACAAAGTAAAGATACTTATTATGGATGATCTCATTCCACTCTCTTCTTTCTTCGAAAATTCTCCAGACCTGTTTAGCCAATAGAGCAAGATTAGTTACTCTAATAGGCCAAATGCCAAGACCTCCCCATTCTTTAGGAGTGCAAACCTTATCCCAGGAAACTAAGGCCAGTCTTTTCTTCTCTTCAACTCCTGACCATAAGAAATTCCTTTGGATTCTTTCTATAATATCTGCATATTTTCCAGGAATTTTGAAAAGGCTCAAAGCAAAAATGGGGAGACTTTGCAGGGAGGCTTTGAGGAGCTGGAGTTTACCTGCTTGACTGAGAATGGCTCCTTTCCAACCCGCCAATTTCCTATTAAATCTATCAACAATCCCTCTCCAAAAGGAATCTGGAGGCTTGAATCCTAGAGGAAGACCCAAATAAGTGGCTAGGAGAGAGTCAATCCTATAGCCTATGATTCTAGCAATCTTGAACTGCCTTTCCTCAGGAGTATTGATGAAATATAAAGAACTCTTATCCCAATTGATGGATTGACTAGAGCCACTAGAATAAACTGTCAAGGCTCTTTTTATTGCTTTCACTTCCTGAATAGAGGAAAACCCATAATGATGGTATCATCAACAAACTGCTCATGGGAGCAAGGTCTGGAAGATGAAGAGGGAGAAAGACCTTTGAAAGAACCCAAAGAAGCCAGCTGCTGAAAAAGATGACCTAAGCATTCTGCAAGAATAGAAAAAAAGAATGGGTGACAGGGGATCACCTTGTCGAAGACCTCTTGAAGGTATAAAAAACCTAGAGGGGGAACCATTAATCAATATAGCTGCAGTCGAGGTGCTGATCATCTGAAAGATAATCTGAAGGATTTTACTGCCAAAACCAAAAGAGCTAAGCACCGTAATCAACATATCCCAATCCACCCTGTCATAAGCCTTGGAGAGGTCCAGCTTGAGAAGAAAACCTAAAGAAGAGGAGACATGAGTTGAGTGGATAACTTCATGGAATTTCATAATAGAGTCAAGAATCTGCCTGCCAGGCACGAAGCCACTCTGCTGGGGAGAAATAATGTTTGGAAGAATAGCCAACAATCAAGAAGTAAGAAATTTGGACAAAATCTTATAGACAGAGTTGCATAGGCTAATGGGTCTAAAAGCATCCACCGAATCAGCACCTGGTTTTTTAGGAATAAGAGCGATAAAGGTCGCATTGACTTCTTTTAACAAGGATCTGGAACCAAAAAATTCTTTGACAACGTTACAGATATCTTCTCCAACAATATGCTAGAATTTCTAAAAGAAAAATAAGGGAAAACCATTCGGACTTGGGGATTTATCACCTTTAAAAGAGAAAGTAGCAGTCTTAATCTCCTCCCGCGATGGAATAGCAGTGAGAGCACGGTTCAAGGGAACATCAATGATGACAAGAATATTGCTGATCAGAGCAGCCTGCTTTCCTAAATCTAAATTCAAGTCTTTGGAGAGTAAAGAAGAAAAGAAGTTAATCATAGCCTCCGAAATGTCTAAAACATTCGAAACAACTCCTTGATCAGTATAGAGTCTAGAGATTCTATTGGTAGCTCTATGTTTGAAAGCAGATAAGTGAAAAAATCTAGTGTTCTTATCTCCTACATTAAGCCAAATAGACCTTGATCTCTGACGCCAATACTCTTCCTCCCTAGAGATAATGTTGTGGGTTTTCACCAAAATGCTTTCCTCCTCATCTCTAAGATCCTCCGTGAGACCATTACGCTGAATCCTATCTTGAATAATATCCAAATCATTTTTAAGTTGAATTTTAGATTTGAAAATATCCCCAAAGATAGTTTTGCTCCAAGTTTTAACATTCTATTTAACACTTAGAAGTTTTTTGACCACTCTAAACATGGTCGTTCCGTGAACACTAATATTCCACCAATCTTTAATATTTTGTTCTATTTCAAGATGTTCAATCCACATTTTTTCAAACCTAAAAGGCGGACGTCCCATTCTTGAGAGATTTGTTATCAGCAAGGTATGGTGGTATTTTGGCAGAGTATAGGGCATGAGCACTGAGACCACTATCTATGCTAGCTATAGACATGAGGAGGACCTCAGATGGGGCCCTATGCTACAATATGATATATGTTTACATAATATACAATAACTTTAGAGGGTAGTGCCAAATCTACTCCCTAGGATTATAGATATAGGGGCCACCTCAGACTATAGGAGGTGGATCCGAGAGCACCCATACCCCAAATTCACAGCTCCCACAAATTTGAGACTTGGAGGTGGAGGGGACAGATATGATGAGGGTGGTGATGGGGGTAGTGGAGGGATGAGAGGAGGAGGAGGTAGGGCTAAAGGGTCTAGGGGTGATTCCCCTTGTAACATTCGACCGTCTAGGTCTAGGTCCCGAGGTATGGTAGCGGTGATGGATATTGATGAGCTTGAGGAGCGCCTGGTGAGGAGGCCACATGTAGACCGAGGGAGCAGGGCAGAGGATAGACCTGCAACACAATTAGAGAAGAGGGCACATACCAATGATGGGTTAGCACATAGGGTCACTACACTGGAGGTAGAGTTACAATAGATATAAATTACTATAGCCATGAGAGACTAGAAGTTGCAAGATGAGAGGGCCCGATGAGACACACAAGTGCAGGAGATGAGACAAGAGAGGGACTAGGCAAGGAAGAATGCACAACGAAACAGGCCCAGGGAGACATTTTAGTATGCCACTTACATTTCCATGGTACCTATGGGTCAGAGAGTACTAGACTATTCACAACGAGTGGGTAGATCAGAGGGTGTAGTACAGGCACCAGACAGGACCTAGGCTCCTCTACCATCTCCACCTGCTCCTGAGGGTGGAAGCTAGTCTTAGATTGTATTAGGGATCCATTTGATATTTTTGACTCAAGATTTTGATCTCATTATTGTACTTGGACATGATACATTTTATATATATATATGAGATACCAGATTTTGTTGATGTATTGTGTAGTTGTCTCATTTCTTGTATGCTCATGGATGTATCTTTACTTTTTGCACATGTATCATATGATATTGATTTGTACTCATGTCTTCTACCTTATTACTTGCAATATGATGCTCTCATAGATGTAGATTCCTTATGCTCTGATATATATAATGTAATTCATGATTTGAAATGTAAATCTTTGAGTAAATTAGATACGATAATATGATTAACCCCTTGTGATGACAAGAAATGGAAAAAGAGAGAAAGATTGAAGACATGAAAAAGACATGATCGAGATAGAAGAAGAAGATACATGATCAAGCGTAGCTGACTAATTGTCCAATCATGATGAAGGAGACACTCTCCAAAATCAATTGCAAACTAGAAATGTACCTAAGAAATGTAAGCTACCATGAAAAATGCAAAGTGAGATTTGCGAGGGTTAATAGGTCCTTATTTTTTTTTATCATCGAGCCTTATTAAGGGACATCACAAGATCATACACCTGTCACTAGTGCGAGCACAGATATGAAGATATGAATATGATCTATATCAAATAGAATGTAGGAAACACATGTAAGCATCGAGACATAAGTGTCAAGATGACCGGAACACAGTTTCCAAGTTAATGTTTTAAGATTATACTAGTATCGAAGCATAAGAGCCAAGATAACCATGAGTACAATCTTGCATAAGAAAACATAATGTAACAGTCAAGGATATAGCTCTAAATCTCTTGAGTGTCTGAGGGATCAAAGCAAGAGACACCTAGGGTCATTAAAGTGATATCCACAGGCATAAATCAAAGAAAATATGCCCCATGCCCCCAGTCCTCTAGTCATAACATCATGGACAGACAAAGGAGGGAACACCCAATTAAAAAATCATCAATTAAAAAACACACAATAAGTCATAACATGTCTCAATCATTCCAGTTTAAGTGCAGTGTGAAAAAGAAAAGATAATCAATGACTCTCTAGGACTCATGCCTGTTAGTGAGAAATATTGCACAATCCTAGACTGTAGACAAAGCATCGACTCAAGATAGCATATCCGATAAGTGTTAAGAAACACTCAATGTCAAAGGAAGTGTTAATAAACATTGTGTGGGGTGAGTCACTAAGAAACACCATTATGCACCAATGAAGGTGATACAATTCATGCCCCCTAGCCCAAGACACAGGCCAATTCAAGACGAAGGAGATAGGAAAATGGGAGTCGAAAGGGTTCGAAGCACAAAGTGACAAGCTGATAGATATAAGAGCATGGGTCCCAAGTAGCACATGTTTCCAAGTTTTCACCACTTGGAATAGTATTTATTTTTTCTACCAAGGTGCCTGTTTCCAGGTTCTCACCAAGGCATGATTTTTTATTTTTTTATATTTTTTTGTATTTTTTGATATTTGATTTTTTTGTTTGATACATCAAAGCGCCTGTTTGTCAGGTTTTCACTAAGATTATCATTTTTTAGGACTTTCTACTTTTTAAGAATTTTTTCATGATCATATATCAATTTTTATATTTTTTCAGGATGTTAAGATATGTACAAATCTCTCATAGCATCATGCGTAGAACTTATTAAAAATGGAGGATGTTGATAGGTTTAGGGATTCATTCTCCCATAGGTGTAGAAAGTTGATAAGCACCAGATCTGAAAGCAGTAGTAATTAGGTAGGGACCTAGCCAATTCAATTCAAAATTTCCTTTATGTGCTCTATTATGTTGATTCTTGGGATGTTCTCTTAAGATGAGATCGCCAACATGAAACTCTCTAGAATGAACCTTCTTGTTATAACTCAGTGACATCATTTTATGATATACTCTCATGTGATCGAACACAACTCTTCTATTCTCATCCAGAAGTTCTAGCTCTTGTATACGAATGATTCGGTAGTTGTCATCAATAATAAGGTCTCTTAAATAAACTCTTAAGGAAAATATCTCAACTTCAAGAGGTAGGACAACTTTAGATCCATAAGCAAGTGTGAAGGGCGTAGCTCCTATAGGTGTGAGAATACTAGTTCTGTAGGCCCATAGTGCAGGATTAATCTATAAGTGTCAATCTCTTCATGTCTTGTTCATTGTCTTGTGTAAGATTTTTAGAAATATTTTTTTAGAAGCTTTAGCTTGGCCCTTACCTAGAGGGTAGTAGATTGAGGACCAGTGTTGTTTAATCTTGAATTTCTTACATTGTTGAGAACCTTATTTTTGAACTGTCCTCCATTATCAATAACTATGGAGGAAGGTATATCATAGTGACAAATGATGTGATTGAGTATGAACAAGGACACTTGTTTTCCTGTAGCAACTGAAAGAAGAACAACCTCAACCCACTTTGTGAAATATTCTATTGCAGTAATGATGAATTTGTGTCCATTAGATGAATTAGGGTGGATTTGGCCCACCAAATCAAAAGCCCACTATTGAAAAGGCCAATGTGTAATAGAAGGAATAAGTTCCTAGCCTAGAACATGAATCAATTTCCCATGTAGCTGGCATTTCTTGTAGGACTTGGCATAGCGTACGACATCTATTTGCATAGTAGGCCAATAGTAACCAGCCCTTAGTAGTTTTTGAGCTAATGAAAGACCATTAGATTGAGACCCGCATATGCCATCGTGGACTTTGGCTAACACATGTTCAAACTCATCTTTCTCTAAGCACCTAAGAAGTGTTCCATCTAGACCCTTCCTAAACAAGTCACCGAAGGTGATGGTATAGTGGGAAACATTGTGAATGAGTTGTTGGTTTTCATTGCGGGTTAAGTTATTAGGAATAATTTGGTCACGTAGGTAAGAGTAGATTTTGGCATAGTGAGAGGAGTTGTGACCAATTATAGCGCAAATCACACGATTGCCAGTGGAGTCATAGGTAGGATAGTGTAGTTCTTCCACTAGGAATTAAAATCTGGATTCATGTTCTTCAGTTTTAAGATAGAAGCCAAGGCGGCCATAGCATCAACCACCCTATTTTCAGCCCTAGGAATCCTTTGAAATGTGACAAAAGAAAAGTAGCTTTTGAGATCATCGATCATCTTCTTGTAAGGAATCAATTTCTCATCTTTTGTTTTATAGTCATTATTAGTTTGATTGATGACAAGCTAAGAGTCTCCAAATATATGTAGCTTAGCAATCCTCCATTCAATAGCTAGCTTGATTCCATTTGTCAAAGCCTCATATTTTACTATGTTGTTTGTGCATTGAAACAATAATTTGTATGACTTTGGGATAGTATATTCATGAGGTGTGATAAATAGAATCCCATCTCCAACACCATTCTATGTGTGAGATCCATCAAAGAACATTTTCTAGGTGTGATTAGTCACATACATGATGGATGCATCAGGAAAGTCAATCTACATAGGAGTATCATTTGGCATAGGAAATTCAACTAGTTGGTTAGCAATTTCTTGTTATTTTATATCTTTATAATTGACGTACTCAATGTAAAATTTTGAAAGGATCATCATCCATTTAGCCAATTATCCAATAAGAGTAGCTTTACTTAGAAAATATTTTAGAGGATCAATTTTTTCCACAAGCTATGTAGTATGTGCCAACATGTAATGTTTGAGTTTTTGAGATGCAAACACTACAACAAGGAAAGCTTTATAAATGTTATTGTAATTGATCTCATAAGCTACCAACGTTATGTTGATATAGTATATATCGCTTTCTCTCCTATGTTAATCTTGTTGTGCTAGTAATGCCCCCAAGGATGTAGTTGTAGCTAAGATGTACAAAATAAGGGGTTTTCCTAGGATAGGAGGCATTAAGATTGGATGTTTAGCCAAGTATTCCTTAATATGTTGAAGAATATTTGCATATTCTTCATTCCATGTACATGTCACTCCCTTGCATAGTTTTTTATTAAAAGTTTGAGCTCTATCAACAAGTTGAGATATGAACCTCTTGATAGATTGAAGGCGTCCTTGTAGACTCCTTAGTTGACTTATATTCCTAGGAGGTGGCATTTCCATTATAGCTTGGACCTTCTCGGGGTCAACCTCAATTCCTTTTGTTGAAATGATATATCCAAGTAGTTTTCCTAAGGTGACACCAAAAGAACACTTCTTGGGATTCAATTTGAGCTGAAATTATTCCATCTTGTCTAATATCAAACTCAAATCTTCAATATGTGTAGTCCTCTTTTTAGACTTAGCCAAGGTATCATCCACATAATCTTCCATGTTTTTATGCATCATGTCTTGAAAGATTGTGGTCATAAATCTTTGATAGGTAGCTCCTGCATTTTTTAATCTAAATTACATGACGTTCCAACAAAAGGTTCCCCATGCACATGTGAAGGCAATATTCTCTTGATCTTCAAGAGCTATCTTGATCTCATTATATCCCAAAAAACCATCCATAAAAGAGTATATTTCATAACCCGCAGTCATGTCCACTATCATGTCTATGTTTGGAAGTAGAAAGTCATGCTTTGGGCATGATTTATTAAAATGTGACACACTTCTATAAACCATTGCAATTGAAATAATCCATGAGAGAGGAGATCTCAAGAAGTGGCTTATAGCTTCCTATATATGACATGCAAGAATGTAAATATTATGCATAGTGGCTCTCAAATGAACCTCAATAATAAACCCTTGCAAGGTACACCATAGAATGGAAGATTCAAAATGATAATGCAAGAAGGAGAGATGATCTAAATGAGATGCAAGATCTAAGCTAGAATGCAAATGCAAGAACAAGAAAGCCATGATAATCTAACAAGATTACAATACCTCCTAGTTAAGCTATGTAATTTAAGTTAAATGCAATAAGGAAATGCTAAGATAAGAATGCAAGTAAGCTAGAATGAAAGAGAGTACTTATAAGAATGCAAGTAAACAAAATGATAGCATAACAATAGCCTAAGTGAATGAGATGCAAGAATGAGGAGAGAGTCTCCTTTTTAAAGAACAATGGATGGTAGAGATTAAGAGGCAAAATCCAAGGGTGGAGAATAATCCTTATTTTAACTTTAGGGTACATGATTCTCAAGAGGCAAAATCAATGGACATGGATGGTTAGGTAGAAATGAGTGGCGAGTATTAAGAGGCAAAAGAGATTCCACTATTGTCTTTTTATCTTTTTTTAAATTAGGAAATTTCTTTTTCATGTCCATATATAGGATAAAGTTGATTTTATTTAATTAAAAAGGGACATGTTATTTTAATCAAATAAAGCTTAGGATAACGTGGTCAAACTTTAGGATATCATCAAATAAATGATAAAGTGATGGTTTGATCAAAAGATAAGAGATTAAATCAATACACAAGATTGATTAAGCATAAGATAAAGTATAGTATTTAAATTTTAATGTTAGAGTGGAGCTCAAGGTTTACTAGACCATTTTTGGGTGATTACACATGTATGGGATGGTCCTATTACAAATAACACACACAACCAACAATAACTATTCTTGTGATAAAATTGAAAAATATTCCTCAAGAATTGATTGTGTCAACATGATTGTGTCTGAGCTTGAGATCCGTGCGGCGGAGATCCTCAAAGAGTTTGCTTGAGCGGCTCCCCTGGCTTTGTGTTTGGCCTGGCTTCTTTTTTTTTGTCACTGGCTCTATTTTCTGGTCTTTCTATTTGATCTGCTGGCGGACTGTGTTTGGCCTTTCCTTATTGCTATGGCTATCTTGTCTATGTAAACTTTTATTGCTTTATCTTTGTTAATGCTCTAAACTGTACGGGTTTTAGGGTCCCTTAAAACCTATTTTCCTTAATAAAAAACATAATGGATGTATGGATGCATGCATATGTTGCATACATACTATTTGTTAATAGATTTGTCTTTATAAAATATAAATGTTTATGACTTAATTATGCCCAAAAATGAATAAAAAATATTAACAAATTGTTGGGTTGGTTATGAAGTAACTTCCCTCTGAATTTTAATAAGGTACAACTCCCTTTAAAGATCATCTTTTATATATATATTTTAATTTTTTAAATGGGGTATAATTTTGACCAAATTGTAGAAATTAAGACTAACACCTGAGCATGCCCATGACACAAATGCAACTATGAGAAAACTTTGAAGAAAATTTCACGATTAAGCACACTTGAGTTGGGCTAGTACTAGGATGGGTGACCTCTTGGGAAGTCTCAATGCTTAACCTTGGTGAGCATCACTTAGATGAAATAAGTGTTAAGTGTTCCATTCATTCTCATTAGAGATGGGTTCTTGTGAACCATAATTCATGAAACATGGATCAATGATTTTGAATAAAAAACTACATAGGTAAATCCTAAACGCAATATCACATTTTGATTTGTTGTAGAAAATGTATCCTTCTTATCAATTGATGAGATTAAGGGGATTTATAATGAATGGTTCATAAGGCACAACACTTGTTGAAGTTTTTGTGAATGGGGTTGCAAGCAACGTGAACTTAAATTTGGAGAAAAGTATATGGTTAAGTACACTTGATCTAGGGTAGTACTGGGATGGGTGACCTCCTAGAAAGTCCTAGTGCTTCACCTTTGTGAGAATCACCTAGATTAAATTAGTGTTAGAACTCAACATTCTAATGAGAGATGGGTTCTTGTGAACCACTACTCATGAAACATGGGTCAATGTGTTTGACTCAAAAACTACACATTTGAATCTTGGTAGAAATATCACCACTTCATTCTTTTCACCTTCAAGAGTATTTGGAAACTTGAGATGAAAAATAAGTTTTGAGTTGTGTGTTGAACATTGATAAGGTTACAAAAACCTTGTTAGCTCTTGAAAGAGTTTTTGAAACTCACTTTATGATTCTCCAAAAAGATTGATGATATTCCTTTTTTCTTTTATTTAACAAGAAGTACTTTAAGTTTGGACTTTGCTGTCAGAGCCCCACAAGGTTGTAAAAACCTCATTGGTTCCCAAAAATGTTCTTTTAACTATTAAGGACATCACCAAATGAAGAAACTTAAAAATCTCAATCATTGAAACTTAACCTTTTAGAGAGTCTCAAGGATTTTAGAATCTTGGGAGCTCCTAAATAGGTTTTCAAAACTGAGTACAAGACTTACATGCTTAAATACTTATTTTTTTTAAAGAAAGACTTATAGTGAATAAAGTAATTTCTAAGGATTTTTCAATTATCTAATGGGTTATGAGACCCTTGTCCAATGGTAGTTTCAAAACAAACTAAAAATATCAAATTTCAACAAAACTACCAAGTGTTAAATGACTTAAAGGTAGTCTAGTTAAAATTATAGGATTATGGGGAAAAATCAAAATGACCTTAAGACTTATACCTCATAATTTTGATAAGGTAAAATGAATTTTTGAAAATGGACGACCAAAGATAGTTTAACAACTAGCTCTAACTAGGGACAAAGACTGCCAAGGATGTAGAACGGGCTTAAAACCTATGGTTTAAACTTCATTAAGATATAGAGTCCAAAGTGTTAGAATTTTAGTAATCTTTCCTTGGTTGTTTTATTTAATTTGAGGATAAACCAAGGTATCATCCTTTTGTTTTATTTAGGATATTCCTTTGGAATCTCTACATGTAATTTTGTCCTCTAGTCCAAGTGGGAGGATAACTCATTTCTTGTAATTCCTTTAATAAGGAAATTAGTTTATTCCTCCTTATGAGGATTCTCGCACTTGGTACACACTTAGTATGAATGTGGCATCCATTCACATGGAAGTTACATGAAAACTCCTTCACTCATCTCTACTTAAGAGATACTTCTCCACACACTTGATACAATTTTCTCACATACTTTCACACAATTTTCTCTCTTCTTCACATATTAGTTCTCTCACTATTGTATTGAGCTTCTTTCTCATATTCTATCTCTCTATTTAGGCTTTTATTGCCTCATTCATATTATACATAAGGGGTTTTCTTCGCTTTCATCTTTCAAAATCTCTTGGCTCTTTATTTGGATTCTTGGAGCATTCTCATGTTTTGGTGGTTGACCATGAAAATTTATCTCATACTTGGCTTATGGTAAAATTCCTTCTTGCACTTCACTTTCTTGGATTATTTCATTATCTTATTTTCATTCTTATAATACTTCTAACATGGTATCAGAGTAGGTTTAATCCTTGTTTAAGTGTTTTGTAGGAAGGTTCCATTTGAAGGAGAAAGTCTCCTCTTATTTTTTTTAACTTGTTACAACTCTAACTTGGTTCTTTTGTTTTATAAATTTTTTTTTCTCTCTAACCCTCTTTGGAAGGCTTGTCGCCAGAGAGTAGCTATAAGATTTTTTTTGGGTTTGGTTAGTTCACCACCAAACCCATCTCAACTTTCTTTATTTCAAGCATTTTTGCAAGCTCTAATCTCAGCCTCAGTCAGGAAACCGCAAGGCTTTCTTTTCAAGTTTGTTTTAAAAATATAATATTTCTTGCAAGATTCATCTCTCTTCATATTCAATTTTCTAATCCCTTGCATGCTATATATTTTACCTTTTTTCTTGTAGGCATTTCTCCTTTTCTTTAGCTCAATTTAAATCTAACAGTTTTCCTACAATATTCTTCTTTTTTTTTTCAAGTTTCACATTTAAACTAATCCTTGATAGGGAGGTTGGGAAGAGCTAGTCACAAGCCCTTGCTCTTGGATTCACCTAGTGACCCTCAAGGTGTATCCACTGACACAAATGACCTATAGGATGCCTATGGTGGCTCAATCCCTTGGTCCTATGCCCAACCAAACTACCAACACTGATCAATCACCACAAATACACATTCTTGGCACTTTGCACTTCCATACACCTAGTGACCCTTAAGCTAGAATAAGGGTGTAACACCTTGAAATGAACTAGGGAACTTGAAAAGGTTAGGAGGTGTTGGAAAATGTCTTAAATGATGTTTTTAAACATGTTTCAACCTTCACTTCATCAATCCTCTCTATCGATCTCATACTTCCTTTGTAATTTAGGGCTACAAGGAAGGGCTCAATTAGGCCTCCTCTCTGAGAAAATAGGGCTCTCCTCCTGATTTCTTCCAAATGACCCTAAAACTAAATTATATATCCTTACAACATGTGACAATATCTCAAGGATTTTGGAGGTTTTGGGTCCCTCCCAGGTCGTACAATCCCCTGACCAAATATAGGTACTTTTGGTAGGTTTTAGGCCTTTCTCTAATTCAGTAAAGTGTCTCTAAGCTTTAGGTGATCAAATAGATTGATAAATATCTCTCCTTGCATCCAAATCTTGGAAATGAAAATATCCAAGACCTCCAACTCCTAAAACACATCTTCCATCTCTCCTCTGCAAGTTATTCTTCTTCTCTGCTCAATCCTTCCTAGCTGGGCTCACCATAGTTCACCTAGGGATGGATTGTAAAAATGATTTGAATGCACACCAGGGTCCCTCATTCCATATATGTTACATAAATGGAGTCTAATAACTATCCCCAAAAGGCCGTACAGATTGGACGATGAGATAGTGAGCTAGACCCACATGTTTTCAGCTCTCCTGGTAGAAACTAGTGAATAGAGACTTATTGAAGAATTAAAATCAAACTAGTAAATGAAAAGTAAACCCTAATCTAATTGAAAAAAATGAATATAGATACACACATTAACTTCCAACATCAATCATTAGACCATATCTAGCTCAAAACTCCTTGCATTAATTCACTGATCATACAAATATAAATCAAAGCCAAAATTGTGCACACTTCCAGAATTAACCTGTTGTACAATACTCCTTCCAACCTTGGGATATGAGCCAAGGGTTGCTTATATAGCCTTAGGTTAGGCTTAGGAGAGGTTTTGAGCAATTAAGCACCGATTAAGGTCTTAAGGCTTAGTACACCGAGCAACTTTTCAAAAGTTGCAAAATTTGCTAAGCAACTTTTACAACAAACATGACAACTTTTCAATTTGGCTTCCAAAAGGACTTAGGAAGCTACCATGGAGTCCTAGAACATACCTAGGCTCTAAAACTTATTTTTGATGCTCAAAACCTCATTACCACAGCCTGCCATCATATTACATTATTGCCAAGAGAAGGACTAAAAGACTTTAACCTTCTACCTAGACCTAAGGACCTAGGATGACCTCAAATCCCAAGTGGATTCCATGACCTGGTCAACATGACCTTAAGAAAATCATAACATGCCAAAAAGCTTATGTCATGCCCAAAAATTTGAGCAAAACTCACCAATAATTTTTTTTCCAGCTAACACTAAAGTTGTCTAGTTTAACTAATCAATAGCAGTTAATAGTTTAAGGGTGAAGATCTTGAACAGGTCTAAGGAGTATCATGACCAACATTGATTTGGCCAACCTCCCTCTAAGATTAAAGTCACAAATTTAATTTTCTAATCGATTTATCATAGGAACACCAAGATAGAAATCTTGACTAAGTGTTACTATATTTTGACTACAGTTGACTAAAATTAACCATCTAGTTATAAACATATTATTTGATTTCAATAAAGAATACTAATTAAATTCTCCTTTTATTAATTTCCTAATTAAATAGGAATTGATCTAGGATTAAAACAAGCATGAATATTTAATTTATAAGATAGACTAATAACATTACAACAATACAACCAACTACAATAATAAATATTAAAAAATATAAGAGGTGCAAGAAACATGACACAGTTACATATCTTCATATGCAAGTGGAAGTCTTACAAAACCTCAAAAATTCACAAGCACACTATTAAAGTTCATGAGATGGTTACATGCGTCCACTAGTTTGCTATTATTTAAGTGATTAACAAGCAAGGTTCATCCAACTTACTATGTTATTTATTTCATAACAATATTCTTTTTAAACCCAAAGTATAATTCTTACCATGATTAGTCATACAAGTTTGTTTACCGATTTATCCCCATAGACCACATGGATCTATTTTACTTTTTTTTTACCAAAGTGATCATTAGTCAATCTATTTTGACTTGGGAAAATATATCTCCCAAAAATGATACTCAAAGATAGAAAGATCTAACTTAACACACGTGGAAATGCTTGTTGTCTAGGAAAAGACTAACTAGATGTGACATTCTCTAAACAAAAACAAGAAAGGAAAAATAAACCTCCACATTGGGAGTACCGAAAACATGTATATTGAGGACATAGGTACTCAAATACATTAAAAACATAAAATACGTGTAATTCAACATCTAGATCTTCTAACATTTTAGATACATATTTTGATCATCATAAGAAGAATAATAATGTAAAAAAAACATAAACATTTATCATCAAGAGTAAACACGATCAAAGGTAAATATACTTACATATACAATGCAACAAGAGAAATGTGCTCTCAAGCTCTAAGTGCTAAAGTTGGAGGAAGTTCATCTCTATACACCAGTCCCCAGTAGTGGTATAGTTAGAAATGCCTCCCAACCATATGGTACCCGTAGGCCTAACCCCTGTGTTCATGGAGATAGTAGTCCGACTACAAATATAAGACAAACATGCAAACAATGAGGTGGCTAACACACATGCCAAACAATGCATAACTCATAAGAGAGTAAAATGACCCAACACTATATACATAAGTACAAATACATCACAACATGAAGAACACTCAACATGTGGACCAACGTCCAAAGTGCATACTAAGCACATCCATAGAACAACATGGTCACTACTCAGTACTAAAAAGGCCATCTCATCACAATGACGAAGCACATCCAAAAATAAAGATGCAACAAGGCATAAATCAAAAGGACTCAAAAATTCATAAATATCATAAGGATTAAGTAAACTTAATTGGTCTCAATACCAAAGGTACATGTCCCTCAAAACTCGACATAAGAGCATAACTCAACTATATTTTGGATGCGGTCTAAACACCCGACATCCACATATCACATGAGAGTTCATTCTCAAGCATGATGTGTACTATCACAAGGGTAGGAACAAAAACAATAACAAAGGTAAAATTACACTGACATAAAAAAATAAACAAACACTCGAAGCAAGAAGATTACATACCACATGCTCTATTGGCCACATCGCCAAGAGCACAGATCTCAAGATGATCTAATAAATAAACATGTGGTATAAACATTTTTACATGTTTCATGACATATCTATTACTCAAATATTAAACAAAAAACTCAAAACAAAAAAATACCAATTTCTGGCAAAATTTGATAAGGTTTTTGAAAATCAACATTTTAACTTGAAAGGTCACTTTTGGGTCAAAATATAAAAATACCCAGAATGTCATATAACCATTTTTATTTGTCCATGCTATTCTTTATAGCAAAGATAACTTATATTAAAATTTAATTCATGCACAACATGACGAATGATGGATTCTGGATAGCACACAAAATGATGCGATGAATAAAAAGTCCAAAAATCAAATTT
This sequence comes from Chamaecyparis obtusa, assembly GCA_027943335.1. Lineage (NCBI taxonomy): Eukaryota > Viridiplantae > Streptophyta > Pinopsida > Cupressales > Cupressaceae > Chamaecyparis > Chamaecyparis obtusa. Next base: position 783,681 of record BSBK01011231.1, on the reverse strand, counting down.
AGATTTAGGCTACAAAATTAAAACCCATTGGTCTAAATCTACCCAACAACACACTTTTCAAATAAAATTCTAATTCCAGATTCACAATGAAGTTCTGTTATTCACATAAATGATCACATTTACATTTTTATATCACTATTCATATACAATCTTCAAATGACCATAACTAAATGAGAATTGACTCAAATTGAGTCAAATAAAAAATTATATTATATAATTCTATCATTCCACAAAATAATATGAATTCAAAACACTCAAATTCCACTTTTAACATTTCTTCCATTTTTCAAGCAAAACCATAAACTCTCATAAACTCCATTAAAATAGCTTCAATTTTCAACTTTCAAAAATCAAAATTCTAAATATACTCTTTGGTTCTAAAATTGCGCAACACCCATCTTTTAACATAAAATTCACACTTTCGTTATTTCTAAAAATTTGGGTAGCATAACACTATTTTACTTCATTTCTCCAAAATGCAAGCATACACAAATTCATACAAACCCAACTGGGTGAAAGAAATACATGAAATTGTAAAAAAATGTCTATTTTCATCTCACTAAACTACTCTAATTTACTTCAGGCAAAAAGATGGACTAAAATAAAAGATATAGAAAGCCTTACCTCATAGTAAGAGAAGAAATCCAAAATAAAAGAGAAGAAATAAATACGGCATGAAAGCAGATAAAAATTTTGACATAGTGTAGCAATCCCGCCATGATTCCAACGAGCCACTCCGTGCTCAAAATCGGCAAACTGATCGCTCCCAACAAAAAAATCTCCAAATTACTTACAAGAGGGTTTGAACAATTTTGCTCTCCAAAAATGAAAAAAGTGTCTAAATGAGTTCTAATTTCTCATTATAAGTCACTTTTTCCACTTAAAACCAAAAAATGATAAAATAATAACTTAAATTAAAATAAATTAGAATCCCAAATTCACCCAAACTCAACTTGGATTAATTTATCCAATTCTAATTAAATGGAATAGCGCTATGATAAAATTATCAAAAAAATATAAAATAATTTATAATAATAATTAAAAACAACATTATTAATTAAATCATCTTTAGCGACAACTATGAGACTCTAATGCACAAACATAACTATTTTTTCACAATGTGCAATATGAATTCCAGATTTACCAACTTGTACCGGAGGGAGTAATATAATAATAAATTATGGATACATCATCCAAACAAGAACGATATTGGCTCAGTATGAAAGGTCATAACTACTATCTCCTATGCTACTGCCGGGAACATAGACACACACTCAATCCCTACAACTGAGGTTGAATGTGTTTGGTACCTATTCAATAATATACAAACATCAAGTGCAACTGTTCATAATATATAAATAACCAAAGCACATATAACATAGATAATCATAATGAAGGATAACAAAACACCATGTGGATCTCGCAAGCAAGTGACTACGGCTTTGTATCACTTCGTACCAACACCAATAGGCAAAATGCATAGCAAGATGTGGTACATCATACACAACATATAATCATATATTATTGCATTATCTTAAAATATTTAAATAAATAATTTCTAACAATATGAGAATATGTCAATTTAAATCTTCCTAAAATTTCTAGTGGCATATAAGGTACAATATCTAAGAATTAGTGACAATCATCATAACCTACTAATCCAATCTTTTGAACGTAAAAACTAATTTAATCAATAAAGTACCATCATGAATATACTATTTAAAAGGGTAAATAACAACCTGATATAACATCATAGTATTTCATTTATTGTAACATATTCTTAGTTAGATTAAATAGTATTTAACATCAAGTATACTTACCTCATTATACTTGCAATCCAAAGTTTGAGGCTCTATTACTTCCTTGCAATGACAAAGCTGAAGAGGCACTACATTCTCCTCCCCTAAAACTTGACTTACTCCTAGAAGTCATAAAGGTTAAGATAGAAACATATCACACATTAGTCATGAAATATATTTTACCCAATATTAATAATATAGATGTTCGTTAGATCTAAGCAAAAACATAAAATAATCCTCATTAATATAGTTACGCACAATGCATATGTGTATATCAACATCAACGTAGATCATGTAATCATGAAGATTTTAGCTATCAATGCCACAAAATTTATTTTTCTTTCTCGTTTATACCTTAACATGGTGATAGATAGTTGGAATGACCAATCTTTTTTACTAATTTATAGAGTGGATTGTCTGTTAGATCTTTTCCCTTATCTTCTCAATTGGAAAGTGAAACACCAATGAGAATCTCCTAATGTTGGATGTGTTTGTCTCCTTATGTCCTTAGTGGTAGATGAGTTTGAGTATGTCATAGTGTATTTGTGGGAATTTATGATGAAGTTAGAGATAGCCATGATATATCTATTTGGTGCATTATTTTACTAGGTGAAATATGATACTTAAATTGACCTTTTGTTCACTTGCTCCATGTGCTATGCATCGATATTGCATATCATTGTTGATTGATATTGTGTGAATTTGGATTATTTAAATCATATTACTTAATGGATGCATGAGGTAAACATTGAATATATTTTATTCATGCTAATTGTTTAAATATGATTTCTTCATGTCTAATGTTATGAATAGGTCATGTTTATTAATGGTTACATGAATTTCAGCTACCTCTTCTATTTTTTTTCCCTATTATTTGATATGTAATTACAAAAATGTTTTTTTATGATGAAAATATTAGACGTATGGTAAAAGTTAATGCATTATATGATTGGTACTTATATTCCTTTCTATTCTTCTAAGTGGAAGTTTTGAATTCTGAAAATCGATAAATTTACTATCTTTCACTTGATTAGAATATCAAAATGCGTGCTCCATTTATGAGTGTTGACATGATATGTTGTTACTAATGCACCTTCTTCATATGGTATTGGAATCACATTTTCAATGAAATATTATTTTTCTCTAGTATTCTTTATTGAAATCAAATAATATGTTTATAACTAGATGGTTAATTTTAGTCAACTATAGTCAAAATATAGTAACACTTAGTCAAGCTTTCTATCTTGGTGTTCCTATGATAAATCGATTAGAAAATTAAATTTGTGACTTTAATCTTAGAGGGAGGTTGGTCAAGTCAATGTTGGTCATGATACTCCTTAGACCTATTCAAGGTCTTCACCCCTTAAACTATTAACTACTACTGATTAGTTAAACTAGACAACTTTAGTGTTAGCTGAAATTTTTTTGATTGGTGAGTTTTGCTCAACTTTTTGGGCATGACAAATTACAAATCAAAAAAAAATTAAGGGTGCTCCTGTACCATACTCCCCCCTCTCCATAAAGAGCTTTAAGGTATAGTAGGGGAGAGGATAGAAGTATCTATGACAGAATTCTTGAAGTCAGCCTCTTCTATCCATGTTGCTTCAAATTCAGGGTATCCCTTCCATTTGATGAGGTGCTCTATGTATACCCTGTGCTTTGTCTTCTTCTTTGTTCTTGATTCAATAATTCATTTAACTTGTGGCTTGGTTATAGCAGGTAGGACTATGGCACTGATATCTTCAAGTATCTCTTCACTGTTTTGACTGATTTCTGATAATGGCCCCTTGAATTTTATCAAATCTGCCACATTGAACATAGGTGAAATGTTCAAATCTATTGGGACCCACCCTCTTCATCTACAGTTTGGTTGGCATTCCCTTTTGTAATCTTGATTTGTTGAGATGTACCATGACATGGTCTCCAACTGCAAAATGTATGTCCTTTCTTGACATGTCTACCTTGGCCTTTAACTTGTAGGTTGCTTTAATGATGGTCTTCTTAACCTGCTCATGTACCTCTTTCATGGTCTGAGAGAAATCCTCTACATGACCACTCCTATTATCCATGGCTCCTAAATCTCTAAGCTCACACACCCCTGTTGGATGCATCCCATACACAACTTCAAATGGGCTTCTTCCTGTGGTCCTATTTATGCTGTCATTGTAGGCATATTCTTCTTGGGGAAGGACCATGTCCCATGTCTATCCATACTCCTTAGTGAGGCATCTCATTAGGTTTCCTAACACCCTATTTATTACCTCACTTTGCCCATCCATTTGGGGATGGTAGGCTGACCCAAAAGATAGGTTTGTGCCTAGTCTCCTCCATAGAGTCTTCCAAAAGTGACTCATGAACTTTACATCCATGTCAGACACAATGCTCAAAGGAAAACCATGTATCCTTACAATTTCTTTGAAAATAATATGAGCTATGTAACTTGCATCATGGGTGGTCCTACAAGGAATAAAATGACTCATTTTACTGAATCTATCCACCACTACATAGACACTATCCAGCCTTGTTTTGATTTTAGGGAGACCTACCACAAAATCCATGCTTATGCACTCCCATGGCCTATTTGGAATGGGTAAAGGTTGATACAAACCTGCATTGTTGGCTTCCCCTTTTGCTTTCATACACACCACACATTGCTCCACATACCTTCTAACATCCCTTGGAAACTTGGGCTAATATTAAAATCTCTGTACCAGTTCCATTGTCTTGTTGATACCAAAATGTCCACTCAAATTCCCATTGTGCTTCTCTTGAATGAGATTCTCTCTCATTGAGCCCTTGGGAACACATAGCTGATTCCATTTGAATAATAGCCCACTTTGTAAAGTGTATTTAGAGAATGGACTATGAAAATGATTTTCAAATTCAGAACATACCTTGTATGCTTCAGAGAAGTCTTCATCCTCACCATAGAGCTCCTTGAAACTCTCAATGCCAATGCTTTGCAACTAAATTTCTTGCACTATCAGAAGTCTCCTACTTAGTGCATTTTCTACCTTGTTCAAATGTCCCTTCTTGTGTTTGATGGTGAAAGTGAAGGCTTGTAAGTATTCCATTGATTTCAAGTGCCTATTGCTCAACTTTTCTTGTGTGTTTATGTAGCTAAGTGCCTGATTATCAGTAAACACTACAAATTATTTAGGAAGGAGGTAGTGCCTCCACTTCCTAAGTGACTAGACTAATGCATATAGCTCCAAGTCATATGCTGAATACTTCTTCTTAGCTTCATTAAGCTTCTCACTGAAAAAGGCTATGGGCCTGCCTTCTTGGGTCAACACTCCTCCAACTGCTATGCCACTTGCATCACACTCCAAGGTGAATAATTTATCAAATCTAGGTAGTATGATGATGGGTTGTGTTGCTACTTGCTGCTTCAAATGTTCAAATGCCTTGCTAGCTTCTGATGTCCATCTAAACTTAGTCTTCATTCCACCCTTTATGGTATCTAGGACTAGTGCACATATGCCACTAAAGTTCCTTATGAACTTCCTATAAAATTGGGCAAGACCATGAAAGCTTCTTACTTTTTTCCCTGTGGTTGGTGTAGGCCAATTTGTGATTGCTTCTACCTTGCTTGGGTCCATTTTCAGTTGACCCTTGGATATGACAAAACCCAAATAAACTAACTCTTGTTTGAGAAATTCACATTTCTCTAGATTTATTACTAATTTCTCCTCATGTAGCTCCTTAAGTATAGTCTCCAAATGTGCCAAGTGTTCCTCTTTTGTCTTGCTAAAGATAAGTATATCATCAAGATATACTACCACAAATTTGCCTATGTGGTCCTTGAGAACTTCATTCATCAACCTCATGAATGTGCTAGGGGCATTAGTAAGCCCAAATGGCATTAAAAGCCACTCATATAGCCCCACAATAGTCTTAAAGGCTATTTTCCACTCATATCCATCCTTGATCCTAATCTAGTGGTAACCACTCTTGAGATCTAGCTTGGTGAAGAATTGTGCTCCTCCCAAACAATCCATCAAATCCTCAATCCTAGGTATGGGGAACCTATACCTATTTGTTATTCAGTTAATGGCCCTTGAATTAGTACAAAGCCTCCATTTTACACCTTTCTTAGATGCTAAGACCACTGGTACTACACATGGGTTGATGCTCTTCTTGATGATTCCTTGATCACACAACTCTTGGACATGTCTAGCCACCTCTTGGTTCTGCTTTGGTGTAAGCTTGTATGCTACCTTATTTGGCAATGAGGCTCTTGGAATGAAGTCAATTTGATGACTTATGGACCTCTTAGGTGGCATGGTTGTAGGTGCTTCATCACTCACAATATCCTTATACTTGCCAAGTATCTCCTGGATTTCCTTTGGTAGTGGTGCTTGAATGGACTTCTCTTCTTCCTATGGCATATCCTGCACTATCCTTTTCTTGGAGTGCATTTATCATCTCCTTCCCACTTCTCAAAAATACACTAGGGGTCTTGGACTTCTCCCCTTCTTCCTCTAGAAAAGATTGAAGTTTGAAAGTTTTCACATCCTTCTTGAAGGTGATAGAATTATCCTTATCATTATAGATGGATTCTCTGTAAAACTACAATGGCCTTCCTAGCAGTAGGTGGCATGCATTCATAGGGAGTACATCACACAATAGCTTATCCTTATATACCCCAATAGAGAACTCAATCCATGCTTGCTCATTGACTAATACACTTTGTCCCTTGTTTAGCCATGTTACTTTATAGGGATTGGTGTGGGGTACCTTGGGAAGATTAAGTTTCTTCACTGCGTCTTCTACTATGATATTGTCTGTTGAACTAGTGTCAACAATCACCTTACACACCTTTCCCATGACCTTTCATTTCACTCTAAAGAGTGCTCTTCTATGCCTTGGTTCTTCCTTTGCTAGCTGCCTAATGAGAAACCTCCTGAACATTAGATTCTCCCCCATTTCTGATTTAATATGGCTAACCTCTAGTGACTTGACACTTGAAGCGTCTTCTTGTGTGTAGGCCACTCTCTTCTCTACATTTGAAGAAGATGGTTTATCTAGGCACCTATAAGCTGGATGTCCCAATTTCCCACAATAGTAGCACTTCATGGTAGCAAAGTATGAACTGCTCCTGCCTACACTTCTACCTCTATTTGAGTTGCCTTGGTGGCTTCTACCTCTGCCAAAACTTCCTCTAGAAGATGAAACTCCACCATGATCTACTAGCTTGGATTCTCCTTAACCTCTATGTTCATTTCCTCTACCTTGATAGCTTTCTCTACATCCCATTTGATCCCTTACTCTACCTCTACTCTTGGAGGTTTGGTCTTGCTTTCTTGTACCTTTTTCTTCAATCTTGATAGCCAATTGGTAACATTGGTGCACTGTCTTGGGACTGAGAAGAATCATCTCCTCTTGAATGCTCCACTTCAAGCCATTCAAATATCTAGCTACCTTAACACTCTCATCTTCTGCCACATTGGATCTCATGCAAATTTTTTGGAATTCCTTTGTATAGGAACTCACATCTAGATCCTTTTGCCTCAAACTCTATCTCTTTTTATGTAACTGAATCTCATAATCATTTGGCATGTAGGCTTCCCTGATCTTACTCACCATGCCTTTCCAAGATAAAATTGGATTCTTGCCCTCAATCTCTCTTTCGGTTTGAACAATTTTCCACCATGTCAAGGTAGAGCCTCTAAGCCTAGATTTGGCCACTCTTACCTTTTGTGCCTCACCAATTCCATCACACTCAAAGTGATTTTCCATGCCCTCTATCTAGTCCATGACTAGATCTACCTCCATCTTACCACTGAATAATGGTATTCCCTCTAAAGCTTTTCCATTCATGGCTTTCAATGACTTTAAGAGTGGTTCTTCAAGCAATATGGGGTCTAGTTCTGGAGTCTTTTCCTCCTTAGGGATCTCCTTCTCCTTTTCCTCTCTCCAATCTAGTTTGTCACTGACTTCTTTAGTCTTCAATTGCACTTCACCCAATGTTTGTTCTAATTGGGCTAACTTCTCCCTTAAAATCCTATTGTCTAATTCTTGGTCCTCAACCTTCTTGGCTAACTCCACATTGGTCACCATGATTGAAGACCCACAAGATTCAAAATCTAACATACACTATGCAATCCCAAAAAATTTTGGGTCTCTGATACCAATCTGATAGGGAGGTTGGGAAGAGCTAGTCACAAGCCCTTGCTCTTGGGTTCACCTAGTAACCCTCAAGGTGTATCCACTGACACCAATGACCTATAGGATGCCTATGGTGGCTCAATACCCTGGTCCTATGCCTAACCAAACTACCAACACTGATCAATCACCACAAATACACATTCTTGGCCCTTAGCACGTCCATACACCTAGTGACCCTTAAGCTAGAATAAGGGTGTAACACCTTGAAATGAACTAGGGAGATTGAAAAGGTTAGGAGGTGTTGGAAAATGTCTTAAATGATGTTTTTAAACATGTTTCAACCTTCAATTCATCAATCCTTTTTACCAATCTCATACTTCCTTTGTAATTTAGGGCTACAAGGAAGGGCTCAATTAGGCCTCCTCTCCGAGAAAATAGGGCATTCCTCCTGATTTCTTCCAAATGACCCTACAAATAAATTATGGATCCTCAAAAAATGCAGCAATATCTCAAGGATTTTGGAGGTTTTGGGTCTCTCCCAGACCGTACAATCCCCTGACCAAATATAGGTGCTTTTGGTAGGTTTTAGGCCTTTCTCCGATTCAGTGAAGTGTCTCTAGCTTTAGGTGATCAAATGGATTAATCCCTCTCTCTCCTTGCATCTAGATCTTGGAAATGAACATATCCAAGACCTCTAACTCCTAAAACACATCTTCCATCTCTCCTCTATAAGTTATTCTTCTTCTCTGCTCAATCCTTCCTAGCCGGGCTCACCATAGCTCGCCTAGGGCTGGATTGTAAAAATGCTTTGCATGCACACTAGGGCCCCTCCTTCCATATATTTTACATACATGGAGTCTACACACTATCCCCAAAATGCCGTATAGATTGGATGGTGGGATAGTGAGCTAGACCCACATGTTCTCAACTCTCCTGGTAGAAACCAGTGAACAGAGACTTATTGAAGAATTAAAATCAAACTAGTAAATGAAAAGTAAACCCTAATCTAATTGCATAAAATAAATATATATCCACACATTAACTTCCAACATCAATCATTAGACCAGATCTAGCTCAACATTCCTTGCATTAATTCACTAATCATACAAATATAAATCAAAGCCAAAACTGTGCACACTTCCAGAATTAACCTGTCATACAATACTCCTTCCAACCTCAGGATATGAGCCAAGGGTTTCTTATATAGCATTAGGTTAGGCTTAGGAGAGGTTTTGAGCACTTAAGCACCAATTAAGGTCACACCGAGCAACTTTTTAAAAGTTGCAAAAGTTGCTAAGCAAATTTTACAACAAACATGACAAATTTTCAATTTGGCTTCCAAAAGGACTTAGGAATCTACCATGGAGTCCTAGAACACACATAGGCTCTAAAAATTATTTTGGATGCTCAAAACCTCATTACCATAGCTTGACATCATATTACATTATTGCCAAGAGAAGGACTAAAAGACTTTAGCCTTCTACCTAGACCTAAGGACCTAGGAGGACCTCAAATCCCAAGTGGATTCCATGACCTAGTCAACATGACCTTAAGAAAATCATAACATGCCAAAAGGCTTACAAATCAAAACAAAATTAAGGGTGCTCCCGCACCAATCCTCCTTGCAGGTTTTCTATCCATTTATTCAAGCATTCATCCATTTTTGTTGTACAAAACATTAGAAAGAATCCATATATATCTTTGCAGATTATCTTTGTTGTGGGTACTTCATTGTATTTTTTGACATTTTTTTGTAGGATTTTGTCTCTCTTCTAATATTAATAAATTTATCTAATAATCTTTGGTTAAAATTCTCTGTTTATATATCCTTTATTGCTGTTTCCTATATATATATATATATAATCTAATGTTTAAACTTTTCACTTAATCTACTATTTCCTATCATTCAAATGATGTTTAATATATATATTTTATTTAAAAAATCTAGCCTTCATCCCTTGTGTGTGTACTTAGCCACCTCCTTATTATGCATAATCTGCCTCTATCCTCCTTGCATACTCCTCCTCACATAAGTCTAGTAGTAAGAAGAAGTCTAGTAGTAATTATCCCAAATACACAACTCCCTTGGGCTACAAGATTGAAGACGTTTGAACTCACGGTGGCATTGACATCTTCCTCTCTTCTGCATACTCAAACTACATGCACAAGCCATCATGATATTCTCTTGCTATAGCATCTATAGTGCAAGAGTAGTTTAGTCTATTTTCAATAATTTCGTATGCTAGGAGCTTGTTTGTGGCTCTACTGCGTAGCTGGCGGATTGGATTCTCAGTTCTCTGGACTGGTGATTTATCCCTCAACACTTTGAAAGTTTCTTGTTTTAAAATACTATTTCTTTTTGTCAATTCTCAACTTGTTTTCTCCGCTCTGCTACCATAGTAGCAACCTTGTTAAGTCTTTGCACAACCCTTGGTTGCTACTTCACTTCACCTCATCCAACCTCCTCTCTGCCTTGCATGGAGCTTCCTTGCTGACTAGTCTCCTTGGCATGTGTTGTTTCTTCCCTGTGCGAGCCTCATTTTGGCTATAAATAGCAATTTATCTCTGCTAATTTAAAACCAGTCTTGGTCTCCCCTACGTAACTACTCATTAAATTTTCATTTGTCAAGGAGTTGATTATGCTTCCCTTCAGTTCCTTTAGCTATTTACAGCTTGGTATTTAAGTTTATTTGACTGCTTTAATTCAATTTGACTATTTTTTAAAAAATTAGTTTGCTTAAATCTGAAAGTTATTTTGATACTAATTTAAATTCAAATTGTTAATTTGTTACATTTCAATATTCAATTTCATTTATCAAATCCATTTTAACAAAAGCATTTGATTTAATTTTTTTTTTGTTTCTATCAATTTGCGTAAACAACGCTTGATTAGCGTTAATACATTGTCTCTTATACCTTTTTATTCACTAATACACTCTTAATTTTAATTGTAATTTTGATCAATTTTTTTATTTATTTTAAAACATTTAATAACATATTAATTTTTTAAAAAAATTCAATTTGTATTATTCAAAGCGTATTTAACCTTAGAGTAAATTTATTTTCCTTGTTCTTTAACTTTAGATATTCTTTGTATTTCACTTTGTTAAGTTAATTTAATCATTTACTTAGTTAATCATGTCTACCCTAATTCTGGAATTCAAATTAAATAGTTCTAACTATAATCAATGGAAAACACATATCTCTTTTATATTTCATTTTAAACATTTACTCCAAGTTGCTATAGATGCCTCTCTTGAACTAGCTGCCACTGCTTCTCAAATGAACATAGATGCATGACAAGTTAAAAATGAAGAAGCTCTTGGACTAGTTGGTCTTTTTGTTATTCTTGATCTATATGTCTTCATTGGACACTGCACCAAAGCCCATCAAGCTTGGGGCATTTTACAACAAAATTCAACTCCAAGACAAATTGGAAGACCTCAGGTATATTGATTTTAAATCCATGGATGAATTTTTACTTGAATTTGATGCTATTAAAACTCAATTAAGTGGTGTGAATGTTACTTTAACTGATATTAGATTAATTACTATTATTCTAAAGAAGTGTCTTCCTAAGGAATTTCAACAATTTATTACTAACATTCATTCACAACTTGCTATTCCTAGTTTAGCTCCTCAATTAACTTATGGTATATTTCAAAATCTTTTACGTTAAGAGGAAGCAAAGTTATTGCAATTTGGTACTCTTAGATCTTCTGAACATGCTTTTGTGTCTAAGTATCAAAATCAAAATAATAAATCTTATACTCATAATACTTCTAATAATAATCATAATTCTCGTAATAACAATCATCATAACAATAATTTCCTCATAACAACAACAATAATAATAACAGATTTAATTCTAGGCCCTTATATAACAATAATGCTAATCACAATAATAATAATTATAATAATACTTATAATAATGTACTTATTGTGGAAAAGATGGTCACCTAACTAATGTCTATTTTAAAAAGCAAAATGATAAGAAGCCTATGAATAACAACAATCAAAATAATTTCAAATCTCAAGGTAATCAATCTTGTCATGATTTTACTACTTGTTTTAAAGGTTCTCATGCATTAGAATGGATTATTGATAGTGGGGCTTCTCAACATGTTACATCTCATAGAGAAGTGTTTGATTCTTTGCAACCTGATAAAACAAATATCCCTATTCCATTAGCTAGTAATCATAGTTGCAAAGTTGATGGATTTGGTGATGTTAGTGTTCCAAATGGAAAATTAAATAATGTTCTTTATGTTCCTGAGTTTAAATCCAATCTTCTTTCAATTTCTTAGTTATGTCAAGATTACAAAGTTGAATTTTATAAGGACATGTGTTACATTATTGATCCTAAGAATGATCATGTTGTTGCTAATGCTAAGATGGATCTTGATAACTTGTTTAAGTTTTATGAGTTTGCCTCATCAAGGTACTCTTTAAAAGTTAATATTGATCTCAATGTATGGCACGAAAGGCTCGACCATTTGAATTCTGATTATATTTCTAGATTGGTAAAATCTAACATGGTTGAAGGATTACCATATATTGTTCCATCTAAAATTACATGCACAGGGTGCATGAGTGGAAAAATGAAAAGGGAGCCCTTTCCTCATGGTACTTCATGGAGGGTGTCTCATAAGTTACATTTGATTCATAGTGACCTTTTGGGTCCAAAAGAGAACACTTCTATTAAGGTTCAAAGTATGCTCTTACCTTTGTTGATGACTTTACTAGAAGAATTTGGATCTATTTCTTGCATAGTAAAGATCAAGTTCCTGATACATTTTATGAATTTCATATATTTGTGGAAAGGCAATCAGGTTATAAGCTTCAAATTCTTAGAACAGATAATGGTATTGAATATGTTAACAATGCTTTTCATTATTATTTGAGATCTTTTGGTATAAAACATCAGCTTACCGTTCTTTATACACCACAACAAAATAGTGTGGCAGAAAGGAAGCATAAAACTATTGTGGAAATGGCTAGATGTATGTTACATGCAAAGAATATTCATTACAAGTGATGGGTTGAAGCAATGGTGTGTGCCACTTATATTCTTAATAAAACTCCTACTAAAGCCTTGCAAGATATAACTCCTGAGAAAGCATGGTCCGGTAGAAAACCAAATTTACAACATTTGAGAATTTTTGGATTTATTGCTTATGTTCACACACCCAAACAAAAAAGGAAAAAAGTTGATTCTAAATCTTCTTCATTTAGTTTTGTTGGGTATGCTGAATTTACTAAAGGTTATAGAGTTTATGATCCTACTACTAACAAGGTGCATATTGCAAGAGATGTTTGTATTTCAGAAAATGAAGTCCATGATTGCTCCAAGGTCAAAGATGTTGAATTTAAAGGAGGCACTATTTATATTGTGGAGGACCAACCTCCTATTCTGAACCCTACTCCTAATGCTTCTATTTCTATTCCTACTATTAGTACTAATGATGATGACAATGGTAATAATATATCTACTCCTCATAGTGATAATGTTGGTCATGATGATAATGATACTCCTCATAGTGATATTTCTATTACTTCTAAGAGAAATCCTAAATGGTTTCAAGATTTACTTAATGAAGGTGATGATTATATTGCTAGAATGGGTGGTCTTAGACCTAGGAGAGTTAATTATTGTAATTATGCTTTAATGTCTTCTCTTATGAAATCTAATGATCCTTAAACCTTTTCTCAAGCTAAAAATCAACCTCATTGGAAAATTGCTATGCAAGAGGAATATGACACTTTAATTTCTAATAGTACTTGGGATTTAGTTCCTTTACCTCACGATAAAAATCTAGTTTCATGCAAATGGTTATATAAAACTAAGTTGAATGTAAATAATGAAATTAGTAAGTTTAAATCTAGGTTAGTAGCAAGAGGTTTCATTCAAATTGAAGGATTAGACTAGACCTTTGCCCCTGTTGCAAAAATGCCTACCATTAAAGTAGTTCTTGCTTTGGCTTCTAAAATGAATTGGCCTATTCACCAAATGGATGTTAAAAGTGCCTTTTTAAATGGTGTTTTGCATGAAGAAATCTATAAGTCCCAACCTCCCAGCTTTATTAAAGAAGGTCATGAACATCTAGTATGCAAACTAAATAAATCTATTTATGGTTTAAAGCAATCTCTTAGAGAGTGGTATTCCAAAATTAATGCTTTCTTTATTTCTCAAGGTTTTGATAGAAGTAAAAATGACCCTAACTTGTATATCAAGTATAGTGAAGATGACATTGTTATTATCATTCTTTATGTTGATGATTTGATTCTTACTTCTAGTTCTAACTATTTAATTTTTGATATTAAGTTCCAACTTAACCAAAAATTTCAAATGACTGATTTAGGAATTTTACATTATTTCCTAGGAATGCAAATTTGGCAAACCCCTAAGGGTATTTTTATTTCTCAAAGTAAATACGCTAAAGATCTTCTAGATAGATTTTATATGAATGATGCTAATAATGTTTCAATTCCATGTGAATTATGAACTAAGTTAATGATAGATATGGAATCCCCATTTATAGATTCTACTCCTTATAGACAACTCGTAGGTATTTTAAATTATCTAACTCTCACTAGACCCGATATATCTTTTAGCATTGGTTTAATTTCAAGATTAATGTCCAAACCTCAATAAACACACTTCAAAATTTCTAAAAGAATATTATGATACATTAAAGGTACTATTAAATTAGGATTATTTTATGATGCAAATTATGATTTTTCTTTAAAAGGTTTTACTGATTCAGATTTAGGTGGAGACCCTAATGATGGGAAATCTACTTGTGGGTATTGTTTTTCTCTTGGTTCAGGTGCTATATCTTGGAAAAGTAAAAAAGATCAATCTATTTCTCTATGTTCTACCGAAGCTGAATACAAAATTTGTACTCATGACTCTAAATAAGCTTTATGGATTATAAGAATACTTGAAGATTTAGGTCTACCTCAACAAGAACCTACACCTTTATATTGTGACAATCAAAGTGTAATAGCTTTGGCAAAGAATGTGATTTACCATGCAAAGTCAAAGCACATTTCTCTCCACCACCCCTTCATTAGAGAACAAATTGAAGAAAATAAAGTGTCCCTCATCTATTGCAAGGGTGAAGATCAAGTTGTAGATATTTTGACAAAGCCTCTTTCCAGAGAAAAAATTGAATTTCATTGAAAAAATTTGGGTTTAATACCCATTAATGTAATCACCCCAAGTAAAGATTATAGGGGGGTGTTAGAATTTTAGTAATCTTTCCTTTGTTGTTTTATTTAATTTGAGGATAAACCAAGGTATCCTCCTTTTATTTTATTTAGGATATTCCTATGGAATCTCTACATGTAATTTTGTCCTCAAGTCCAAGTGGGAGGACAACTCATTTCTTGTAATTTTGTCTACATGTAATTTTGTAATTCCTTTAATAAGGAAATTACTTTATTCCTCGTTATGAGGATGCTCACACTTGGAACACACTTAGTATGAATGTGGAATTCATTCACATGGGAGTTACATTCAAACTCCTTCACTCATCTCTACTTAAGAGATACTTCTCCACACACGATACAATTTTCTCACATACTTTCACACAATTTTCTCTCTTCTTCACATATTAGTTCTCTCATTATTGTATTGAGCTTCTTGCTCATATTCTATCTCTCTCTTTAGGATTTTTTGCCTCATTCATATTATACACAAGGGGTTTTCTTTTCTTTCCCCTTTCAAAATCTCTTGGCTCTTTGTTTGGATTCTTGGAGCATTCTCATGTTTTGGTGGTTGATCATGAAACTTTATCTCATACTTGGCTTATGGTAAAATTCCTTCTTTCACTGCACTTTCTTGGATTATTTAATTATCTTATTTTCATTCTTTTAATACTTTTAACAAATAAAAGAGAATCTTAAGAAGGACCTTAAGAAACACATAAAAAAAGAAACACAAAAAATCCTAAACCACTAATTTACAAGGACTCGATATGATTGTTTCACATTTGGTATAGTTTTAGGTCTTTGTCCATTTTGTGGAAAGGGAAAGATTGTGAAATCTAGATATGCCAATGTTAAAGCATTTATCCAAAATAATTTATTCTAAAAGGGCCTTTCCAAAAGGAATCAACTTTTTTGTGAGAACCTTTAGGCTCTTTTCTCTTATGCTGAAGCAACACTATCTCATGCCATAAATTCCTCGGCTTAATTCTTCTATCAAAGATTCTCTTTACCCTAGCTTGAGGAAGTGTGATCTTATCTACCATGTCTTCCAATTGTTACTAAATCTTATTGAGTTATATGAATCCTTTTATCTAAAGAATCCTAAAACTATTATCTCCAATGATGATCTACAACCTTGTAGTTGATAACTCCAATAATAGAGGCAAGGTAATACTAATGCCACACACCAATTCAAAAGGGGATATTCTAATTTATCTATTTGGTGTAATTATATCCACCCATAGTTCCTCACATAGTTTCTCATGCCAAATTATTTGACTCTTATACATTAGCTTCTTCATATTTTACCCCGAGTTCTTGTTGCTAGACTTAGCCTAGCCACTACCTTGGGGATAATAATAGAATGAGTGGGATAGAGTGATTCCATATTCATAGAAGATAAGAAAAAATTAAAAAGATGAAAAATTGGTTGCATTACTTATCATTTCCTTTTATGGTAGCACATAATGTACTATACTATTTTCCTAGATGAAATTGCAAACTACTTCAAATGGTGTATATTTTACTAGTATGGCCTCTATGAACTTAGTGAAGCAATACATGGCTATTAGAATTTGAGTGTGGATAGCACTTGAAGTTGGGTTAATTGGTCTCATAAAATACAAGCCCAATTGTTTGAAGGGTTCTTCAATTTTTATTGGTTTCTTAGAGAGGTTTTTCAACTGGAGTCTACAAGTAAATTACATGAAATTATCACATTTATCTATCCAATTATAATCATCCTATAACATACCTAGCTAGTAGTAACATTTTTTGAGAATTTTGAAATCTAAGTGATAGCTGGAGAGAAGTGACCTCCACATGATTCATTGTGAAAAGCTTATGGGAGCTTTTGTTGTTGATATTTGTCTACATAACTCAAGAAAGTTCCATCCAATGCCTTCTTGTATAGAGTATCATTCCAAATGACATATTAGATATTTTTAGCTTTAGATTTATAATATCTCTTATGGAAAAATGTGAGGAGCATTCTCCAAAGTGATTCATTATAAAATCATTCAACTTGCAAAATTACCAACAACATCATTGGGATTTTATATACTACTTCAATTTCATTCTTATCTATGAGCTTGTGAAGGCCTCTACCTTTGACCAACTTTGTAGGCTTGATTTCTAGGTATTAATCTTGTACGTTTTCTACCTATGTCATTCTTTTATTATAGCCTATTTCTTATTGGGAAAGAATAATTTTAACTATAGGATCAAGTACATATACATAGAATGAGAGTAAAGGTCATAAAACTTAAACTAATTAATAGTACTAACAACAACAAAGGTGTGTTTCTCAATTTGTGATAAACTCAACTCATGCTTCTTGAGTGGGACACTCATCAAAGTTATTTGGGCCTTGATCCTTTATTCAATTTCCTATAAAAAAATGGAAAACATAATATTCTTTGATGAATAGCCATGAATAATGAATTCTTTGCTAAAATTTGGATGAACTAACTGTTAGTGAAAAGATTTGTCTTTCAATAAAAACCTTTCAAAATGACTCTTGAATGCCCAAACAAGAAGACACAATCTGCAACTAACAGTTGATTCTCCTACAATTAGAATGTGAAAATGCCCTCTAAATTTTGATATGAAGGTACAACTCCCTCTATTTGATATACAATGAATTTTATATCACTGATATGCTTTTCACCAGAAAGCATCAAAGGCATCAACATATACCCATAAACATGATGTAGATGTGTAGAGATTTTAAATACATAAACAAAATAAATATGAGAGGATGGTACAAATCCCACTTCTCTCACATTCACAACTCGTAACTCATTAAATCAAGAAACATTTGTTCTTTCCAATCATAGCCTCATTCAGAAAGAAAAGTTCTAGTTTCAAGAACATGCACAACTGAATGAATAAAATATGATGTTGAAAATTATTTTAATGAGATAAAGCTCAACAAAATCTAAAGAAACAATAATAAATTCAAAGACTCATGAATTGTTCCTTCATTATTTCAATATCCAAAATGAGTTGTGCATTACATAGATGCATAGAAAGAAAAACATGCTCTCTTTCATTTTTCAAAAAATAGAAAATCTCCCCCTTCCATAGCACACAGGCTGCCAAAAAAGAACCTAGATTTTACCACCTTTTTTACAATAAATAGTATCTCCTAATGGCCTCTCGGTTCCTATAACCGATTCTTGAAACCTAGTTGTTTACTATTTTCTATTAACATGGTCAAGATTCCTACCATCCACTGTAGCTTTTCTTTTTTACTAAAATGTTACTTTTTTTACAAAAGATTCCTTGTAAATGATCTAAGGAGATAACTAATATTTCATAATAACTTTTAAGATGCCATGTTTAATGGATGATCATCCAAGTGTCATATTATGCATACTTCACATCTTCCATTTTCTCAAATGTAATCAAATTTGACTATCATTGACTATTTTGACAATGTTGTACTCTATTATCCATATCTTTCACACCGGAAATAATTTGGGAAATATCTCTAGTGAGGACTTAGAAGACTAGATTTTACAAAACATATCCTAAAATTAGCCAAATCCAATAGTTGGATTAAAAGTTATGCCCTCCGAAACATGACTATTTTTTTTTTGTCAGCAACAAATTCGGGATTACAAGTTGCAATGAAAATTATGAATATTAACCATATCAAATATTACACATGGATCATCAATTTAAGTTGAGATTAATTGTTTGGATATTCTCTCCCACAAAAAAATTCATATGGATCTCTGTCATCATTTTTATGCAACATCATCACACCAAACTCGATGCAATATTGATTAAGCCTTCAATCCATTGAACTTTCAACCTTGTTGAACCTGTGAGCTTGTTTGAACCAGTTTGAACCATTTTGAACTTTGTTCAAAGTAGTTCAACAAAGTGAATTTGTGCTTTGAACCTGAATGCTGAATCTCTACACTGAACCTGGTTGTATTTGAACTTACCAATACCCAACATGAAAATTAGAGATAGAAAGATTGATTTTAAATTTTTTAAAGGGGTGTCCATGTGAGGGCTAACACTAACATAGGAGAATTAAAGTGTCCTCCTTGATATCTAAAATTTTACTTTCCTAAAAAAAATAGCACCCATAATTGGATACTCTATTAGCCCCATTTTAGTGATTTCCAGATCTAATGTTTGTTATTCTTGATCCTAGCAACATGATTCCTCTTTTCCCACTTCTTTTCCACCATCCCAATACCCAGTTCAAATTTGGGATCAAATTATGAGATACATAAAATTTCAAATGTTCTTTACTTAGGTACATAATTTTTCATTCGTTACGTACCCATACTTTTTGGCCTAAATTTGACTCGGAGCCCTATGTCGATGTGTTAGTGGTAAATTAGATCCTATGGTCATCCTAGCTTATTTTTGAATCTTGAAATGATGGATGAACTATATAAACACCCTATCACTCCTCATTTCAATAATCTATCCACTATTATGGAATAAAGATATCAATTACTACTCTCAAGCATTCATGATCAAGAAGTATTCAAGCAATCAAGATAAATTGAAAAATTGGATTCAAGACTTGAAGGAAAGCACCAAAGTAGAGGAATCCTCAATCAAGAAAGAATATCCTTCCTTCCATATGCATTCATCTCTCCTTCATTTCAAGTGATTATCAAGCATATCTACATTGAAGATCTAGTAGTGGCATTCATAGATCCATGTATTTTTTAGGGCATCCTTGATTCCTATTCTACATGTCAAGGATAATTCATTGATTCTGAGTACATTCATACATCTTCATGGGTATGAGTGATTTCCACATCCATCCATGAGGGTTTATGCAAGGTAAATCAAACATTTACCTTTTTACATACCTTTCTTTATACAATTTCCATTCATTTTCATATTGTAATTGTAATATGCATTGTAAGAAAGAAATGATGTAATATGGGAGGGATAGTTTATGAATATCAAGAGGGAATGATTATTTGGAATTAGAAAATTGTAATGAATGAATGTAGTTGTTACCTTCTACCCTATCTCTCTTTGAATCATTGAAATGGGAAAAAGGAAAGTAAGGGTTTTAAATGGAAAGCATATTTATATTTTGGAAGTACAAATGAATAATGTATAGATAAGGCTAATGGGAAAATAAATGAAAGAGGAAAGGATAAATATATTTAGTTTATGAGATAAGTGACATGTTGTATGTTTCTATTTCATTTGTAAAGGTTGAATTTTATGTAGATTAGGTAAGGAAATGAATTCATAAAGATAGTTAATTGCATTGATGATTTTAATATTGGTAACAATATTTAAGGGAACCTTTAAGGACACATTCATATGTAGGAATATCAAATAAGTTCTTAGTAATGTTTTTTTATAAAAAAAAATTAGTTTCTTTTCTTGTACTTTAGACCTGTTCCTTATGGGCTCGCTGGTGGGGACATTACATTTGGTATCAGAGCCCTAGGTTGCTACACTGGGAGCTCTAGGGTCTATTTGCATTTAACTTAGCCACTTCTCATTAATTAAAGTTCAACTAGATGCCTATACTTATATTGTATCACTCTTCCAAGATGCCTTCTATCGCCCGTGGAAGAGCTAAGGAGGGAGTTTAAGATTATTCCTCTTCATCTCAACAAGAAATTTCCCATGAGGAATTCGAGGGAGAACAAAATTAGAGTAATGACTCTGAGGGGTCTCAAATGAGACAACCTTGATAGTAGATTTTGCAAAGGCTAGACACCATTGAAAACAAAGTGAATCCTGAGGAGGCAAACCATTCTTACCATAATAATAGGGATAGAGATATAAGCCCTAGGTTGTCACACTGAGAACCTTGGAACTCATACTTGGCCTATTCATAATACTTTAATATATTGTGTTTCTTCTTTTGATGTTTTTCTTATTTTACAAACTTGATTACTAGACATAAAAGATATGTTTTCTGTATTCCCACTATATTATTTTAGAAGAGTACACATTTTCTTCAAGAAATGATTGTCTAAATAGATTACTTATGTTTTGTGTTGTAATATGCACGTGGTTCGAATAGACATATTTATAAAATGGTAATGAATTCCTAATACTTGGGTGTCGTCTTCTTATTGTAATTTGAGTTCTAGAAAATCTCAAAGAATTGTAAGGTAAGTTGTTTTGTAGTTGATCTTATCTCATGATCCTATGATGTTATCATAAATTTTTGCCAAAATAGTTTCTAAGTTGATTTGAAAATTTATATACTTTACTTTCCTATAAATGCTAGTTAACTTCATGATTTGTTATGTTTGAATATTTAAACTAGTTAATGTGAAATTACAAGTTAGATTTGCAGCATTTTCTACTTATAGCAAGAAGTAAGACATGATCATATGGATACTCATGTTCATAAGACTGATAGGACTATAGTGTTGCATAGTTATAAAAAATGTATTGTAGGTTCATATAAGAGTTTGAAATCTTTGTCCTTCCTCAAGAACTTACGAATTTATGAATTTATATTTTCTTTGAAAATGAAATAACGTGTTGAAATTAGTTAACTTTTGATATTTCATATATATGGTAAGATTAAGAAATACCACCTCTCATATACCTTCTTAAAGTAAGAAATTGAAAAGAAAAGAGTGAATCTATTGTTGAAATGAAATGTGTCTCTCCCTTCTTTTCTCGAGGAATACGTTTAAAGGACTAAATTTCATAGGAAAATTAATGCGTCATTGAGAGGAATGAGCTTAGTTAGAGGAAACCCTTGGATAAAGGACCTATGTCCCCAAGGATATGTAATAAATAGGACTGTAATACACAATTTGTTGAAAGGAAAAGTGTTTTATTTATATGGTAAGAATTTTGAATTATATGTGATCCACGTTAGTGGTGTAAGTTAAACTGATGTAAATCACCAATTTTAAGGGAAGAGTACGATGCTAATTAAATGAGTTATTGTATAAGTATACAAGAAAGGAAAATAGACTACTTGTCTTACAAAATTAAAATAATAGTTTCCTTAAAAATAATCTTTGTAAATGTACCTTATTGCTAGATGCCTAGTAAGGGAATTAGGATCTTGATGAGTATCATAAAAATAAGTTTGTGTAGTAATTAGACACTTAATTGGCATTTTGTGCGTGAAATGTGAGTTGAAACTAATAATGTTACTAGTATAAAGACATGATGAGTCATTATGAAATGAATAACTATATGTTTATTAGAGTAGATTTAAGTTAAACTTTAGATCTTTCTTAGAAAGGAAATATTAGAAGAATATGTATACTTATGTGATGCTATATGAGTCATATTGATGATGCGTATAAGGATAATAATACATGTGGTTACCCCTCAAAGAGATCCTATAAAGATAACTATAAAATTCATGTTCATATGGCTAGTGGGTTGAAGGTGTTAATGAAAGATTAGATTGAATAAAAGGGTAGTCATAGGACTCGTGTATTTCTCTCTCTCTCTCTCTCTCTCTCTCTCTCTCTCTCTCTCTCTCTCTCTCTCTCTCTCTCTCTCTCTCTCTCGCTATTAATGAATCTATGAATCTTTTTGAAAAATAGTAAATTCAAACAAACTTTTCATATTAATGTTAGAATTATTATGAATTTTAGGGATATCAAAGTAGCTATGTAGCTAGTTAATAAGTAAAACTTCAGATGAAACTCTAACTTAAAGAATGATGGTGAAATTTATGAGAATTTTCTCTAGGTAGTATGGATATTGTTTGATGAATAGAATACTAATAATTATAATGATAGGATCATAAGAGATGGATTAGATTACATTCTCTAAAGAGGATTTGTATTAAGTATTGCATGTAATCTTGATGTTGGATATTCTCCTATAATATACAATAGACCTTTAAGGGTACAAAGGTAACTTTCTTTCATAAAAGAGATCTATTTTTTTTATCTCCTGTGAAAGATTACTCACATAACTATGTGCTAATGTATGTGGCCAGTTTTGAATATTGTGAATTTTTAGTTTTGAATGTTTACAAAGGAGAGGTGTAATAGTAGTATCTTATGTATTCCCATTGAGAAATAAATAACCCCCATATCAATTTTGTATTTATTTTTTAGCATAAATTTTGGACCCAAAATTATTAATTGCATTTAGGAATCTTAAAATATGTCTTGTTATTGGAAGAACTCCTAAATTTTTTATCTAATATGTCGATGTTAGACCAAAGTAGAAATATTTTCAATATTGTTACTATTATGAATGATGAATAGATTATTAACCACCAACTTCCAAGAGTAAGTCGAACCTCAGGGAGGGAGGATGTAATGCCCCTCGAACCCTAGCATGTCCTTGTTATACACATTGGAAGTTTGGGAGTGTTATAGAGGATTGTATGACTATTTTTATGATGATATGATCCTTCTTGAGGTATTTTCATAACCCAATTTCCTTTTTAATCACAACAAATTCACATTTTTATTTGGGAAATGAAAAATATTTTAGAGGTATGTTCCTCTATATCTTCTTCTATGTTCATGGTATTTTAAGACCTTGATGGGATCACTTGATAGATCCATATATTTCTTTGTGAGATGCTCATTATCAATGTTTATGATTATCTTTAGTTAATTGGTTATAATTACTTAAGGGTTAAATGTGTTACCCACTTTGATGATGCTACTTGTTATACTTGAGACTAGACATGATTGTGATATTTTAGCATTGTGGACTATATGTTTCCTCCATACTAGAATTAGGTGATGAGACCTCAGCTGCATGAGAGGACACTGGCAGACTTTGAGTTGCATATCCATATTTATTTGTAGGCTCACATGGTCAAGCCTTATTCTAGGGGGAAATGATGCAACAGTCACCCTAGTACCCTAACAAGAGTATTACATTTAGTATTATAGACTCTATGTTTGGTTATTTAGATTTGATGATGAGACTTTTTGAGCATATGTTTGATTAATAAAATTGGTTTATGAAAGTTAGTAATTGATTTACATTATCAATATGACATTCTTCTTATATATATATTTACATTATTATATTAGGAGGATGATTCATTTTTATTTTACAATATGGAGTAATGATTATTCTAGAGCTAACCTTACTAATCCATTTATGCTTTGGTATTAAAATTGTCTAATGTGCTTGTGGGATGAGGAGAGGTAGTCATAGTCACTCCTATGGGGATCCACATGATGTCACACTCTCCCTCCTTGTTTTCCACTATGTTGTATATATGTTGGTATATATGTTATCTTGACTTGATGATGCAGGATACAAATACAAGGCATCGACTTCACCTGGCTACACAGGTCTGAGCATGCCTTCAAATCTATGAACATTGTTGTGTGGAGATATTTCTAAGATACTCTCAAGGATTCCCTGTTGTCTTAGGTTCTTGTTTAGGAAGGCACCTTAGCTTTGGGGGTTTGATCAGTATTTATGAATTTCTTGATTTTGGAGATTTATGTTTTAGAGTGTGTTTTCTTTATTCTTTATGTATGTTGAAGTATTATGCTTTCTATCTTTTAAATATATATTTGGATGTATGTGGTTTAATGTATTATATATGTGTATGTATATATGGGTGCACACATATATACTTACGTGTATATAAATATATTTATATAGTTATGTGTTTATTTTGTATGTGTGAATGTATTTTATAATAATAGAATAAATAATATATTATAAAATAATAAAAATAAAATGATTATAAGTAATTAGCTCTTTTTAGAGTAAAACTAGCTTACCTAGGAGTTTTGAACCCGAGACCTCCTAGGAGTTAGGCTAGTTAGTTTCCATTTGGGCTATGTGATTTACTTGGTAATCTTAATTATCTTTATTATATTTATAGGTTTGGTAAAGTAAAATAAGTTAATTAAAATAATGAAATATTTATTTAGGCTTACGGGAGTTGTTTAATATTTTTAACCAGCTATAGTAGTTGGAGAAGTTGCTTCCCGTAAAGAAACTCCTCCAACCATATAGTTGGATATGAATATTTGGAGTAGGGATATTTTTGGGGAATAGGTCTTTCAATTTGAAAATGGTGTTATTAATCAAGGATAGAGGAAGATAACATTGTTTTATTTTTCTGATAAAATGAAGAAATAATTGTTGCAAGAAAAATACAGTCCCGATGCAGAGGCCATATATCTCTAACTAACCGTTGGATCTTGCTAAGTTTTTAATATGTTGGTAAGAACCCAATTGCATCACTTCTCATTGGAGTGATCAAAGAAATATAATGTGGTTCAAACATTATAGATCTTTGTACGTGGGTCTATCCAAGAGGACAACAAGGAGAAAATTGGAAAAAGATTTGAGGTTTTCAGAAGAAAATAGAGTAGATTATCTTAGAGAAGAAATTTTGGATTTTAAATACTTTATTGGAGTTGGGAGAATCTCAGAGAGGAAGAAGGTGTTAAGTTTCATAAGAAGTTGGGAATTTTTACCTAAAGGACAACCATTAATCCCAAAGCTTGGAAGAAGGTGTTGGTTCATACAGGTGATGTGATTGTTCAACCTTGGAAGAGATTTTCCGTAGGACTCCAGGTAGGATCTGGAACCAGGAAGAATCACCTCCTTTCCTATGTGCTTGTTATGTGTATGAGTATAGGATATATGTAATATGTAATATAGTTTTTATAACTCTGTGGTTGTATGAATTATTAAAGCTATTAATTGGTTGTAAAATTATATTGTTCACATAAAGTTGTAATACATGTGTTTGTAAGATTTCCTTTGTTGTATATTTGTCTTTTGTATTCAAGATATAAAGATGTATTGTAATCCCTTGGGAAAATTGATGTAATTATCTCTTTATAAGCCTTTGGGCCATGTGATGTTATTGTAATTGTAATTGAAATTGTAAGAGAGAAATGATGTAATATGGGAGGGGTAGTTTATGAATATCAAGAGGGAATGATTATTTAGAATTAGAAAATTGTAATGAATGAATGTAGTTGTTACCTTCTACCCTATCTCTCTTTGAATCATTGAAATGGGAAAAAGGAAAGTAAGGGTTTTAAATGGAAAGCTTATTTATGGTTTGTAAGTACAAATGAATAATGTATAGATAAGGTTAAAGGGAAAATAAATGAAAGAGGAAAGGATAAATATGTTTAGTTTATGAGATAAGTGATGTGTTGTATGTTTCTATTTCATTTGTAAAGGTTGAATGTTATGTAAATTAGGTAAGGAAATGAATTCATAAAGATAGTTAATTATATTGATGATTTTAATATTGGTAACAATATTTAAGGGAACCTTCAAGGACACATTCATATGTAGGAATATCAAATAAGTTCTTAGTAATGTTTTTTTTATAAAAAAACAAAAATTAGTTTCTTTTCTTGTACTTTATACCTATTCCTTATGGGTTCCCTGGCCGAGACATTACAATGATAACTAAATATAGTTTAGACCGAGCACTCTTACCGAGCCAGATGATCACCGAGCACTGAGAACAGTAGTCACTGGGAATTCCTATAAACTAAGCACTAGTTAATTACCAAGTGATGAATGCAGTACACATTGAGTGAAACATGAAATGCCATAGTAGTTTGGAATGACACAAACTACAAGGCAAATGGTTTACACAGATTAAAAAATAGTTTACCAAGATCGAGATGAAATTTAATATGTATTTAATCATGTAATTATTGATGATTCCTATGTAAAGATTATCTAGGTTATTTATTTCTACTGTTGATCTTAGGTTTTCTAAGATAGTGTCTAAACCCTAATTAGGTCAAATCAGTTTGATATAAAAATTGTATAGATGTCATTTTGACAAGTATCATGCATGTAGTAGCTACCATTGGAAGACATCTAAAGATCAGATAGGGTTATGATTGACAAGCATTGACAAAGCATATAATTTATAAAAAATAGAAGGCTCCCAAGCATAATTCAGAGAAGAGATCAATCACATTAAGGTGATAACAGATAAGTACATAACATATCTAATATCAGGCAAGATAAGTTTCTATTTACAAATCAATCTTACAGTTACTTTTTAACCATTGTAGCAGACCTTAAATTCTTAATAGAGTGGACTTAACAATTATTTTGTAAAATATCTTAAACCGGTGCAAACTTAATTGTGTTGATAAAATCCTCTAACTAGGTAGATCTAGTTGATCTTATTGTTACTCCTAATAGGGTAAGATCACTAGAAGTGATCAAATCTTTGTAGCCTTAACTAAAAACTTTGTTATTGCAATAGTGAATCTTTGTGGGTGTCATCCCCATCATAGTTTTTACCTTCTAACAAGAGTTTCTGTGATACCAAAATATAAGTGTTATGTGTATGAAGTTTTATGAATGCTTTATTGATTAGATTATATGCATTTACATTTCAGTTATATTTTGGATGCATGTTAAATGTAAATGATACATTTAGTTAGTGATATTCCTGTTTACAAGGATTTAGTTTGAAATTTTTTTAAGGGTAATAATTCACCCCTCCTCTCTCAGTACACACCTTTCCATAATTCCAATAGAAACATCACTGATTAAGGATTTGACCGATTGTTCTAAGAACTTCCTATACCTTTCATTGAATGAGCTTTAGTTCATTATAACTCTATCCACTGATCACTAATCTTGATGCAATTGCAACCAAAATCTAATAATACCATCAAGATCACACATCCTAAATCACAACACTTGAATCCAAACTAATATAACATAATCATAGAATCATCACTCCTTGGCTTCATCATGTTCTTCCTACTTACCTGTCAACCTTCAAACAAGCATAAGTCACAATATACATATAATAAACCTGTGTGGTCATGGATATATCATCTTGAGACATTAATTAGTCTTCCTTGATGATTGCACACCCCAGATCATACTACAACACTGGATTCAACCTCTTGAACATACTTCATCATAACAGGAACACTGTCAACCAAAAAATACTAAGTTGACATCCATGACAATATCATAACTAATCACCCTATCATTAGATATGCATAAAAAATATATCAAAACATACTCTTTTGATCTTTGCATTAGTTATGCCAATAGGTTGTATTCCATAGACTTATAGTGGCGTTTCTTAAATGTATGTCTAGGTCTATCCTTAACATCCACTATCAATGGTTTGTCCATGATTTAGAATGAAAAATATTGAGTCACGTAATGAAGAATACCTTTTTATACCATAAATAGGGTTTTTTAGTTAGATCCTTGATAATACCTTCAATTCTATATGTAATCTCCTTTAAAAGTTCCATAAGCTCTTTCTCTAGACATAAGGGTAAATAGTAAGGTTCTAAAATGCATTTTTAAACTCTTTCATGTCAAAAGTAAGCACAATTAATGTGTCATACCCTAGCTTCAAAGTATATTCACATTGTGACTCAAAAATCCATTTGTGATCCCTCCCTCCAAATCCATTTATACACAACCATATTTAAATTCATTGTGATCTCTGTTACTCCTAAATTCATTTAGTGTTTCCATTAGTGAAGAAAATATTAGGTTGGTATGAGGAAGAGAAAATCAGTCAGTGAATAGAAAGTCAGTTGGTTAAGACAAGACATAATAGTTATCGAGCATAATAGTTACTGAACAAGAAGAATACAAAGAAAGTATGTTAACCAAGAAAGGGAATTACCGAGCAAGAATAACATGACAACCGAGAAGATCAAGAAAGACTACTGAGTGATACAAGATGAATATAAAATTTGATGAGATTCTACCGAGTAATAAAATGGTTTACAAAGATCAAGGAAATCATTAGGTAATATTTATTGTGAATGAAACATGATTGTAAATGATCCCAAGGCACAAGTTGAATAAATGAAAATAAAGAAGATATTTCTTGGAAAGTGGAAATGAATATGGATCATTGATCTATTTTTTAGACATTTCTAGAAGGATCCAAACCCTAATTAGGTCAAGTAATTAGGAAGCTACATAACTAATACATAAGAGAGTGAAACATATAATAGAGTGAAACATAGAATACAAAGCAGAGATAAATACAAAGCAAAAATAAATAAGTTAAGGCTACCAAGTAGAGGAAGTGGATGATTTTGGTGAAATCAGTTAGAGAAAGGTAATGATATCATAGAGAGCACAAAGGATCTGATTTAGCATACAGGTAGACACATTATTCCAGATCATTTATTACTGGAATATTTTTTTTTGTATTCTCAAATCCCACATATTGGGTAGGCTTTAACAAGATTTTATTGTAAATCTCTTGACAGAGTACACACTTAATGATTGTTGCAAAATCCTTTAACTCGGTAGACTTTAGTAGATCTTATTTTGTATTACTCCTAACAGGGTAAATCACCAGAAGTGATATTTTGTATTCTCTAACTAAGAAACCTTTATGCTATAGTAGTGAAGGATTGTGGGTATCATCCCCACCGCAGTTTTTCCCTCTAACCAAGGGTTTATACATAGCCATAATCATGTGTCAAATGTGGTTATGTGTGCTATGTGTTTATGGATGAATGAGTTTACTTTAGTTTATTTAGATTCAACAAATAGTTTGTTAAGTGTTAAGCATGCAAAGAAAAATGGATAAAATAGTTATTGAAGGTTAAAAGTTTTATAAGGTTCTGATTCACCCCCCCTCAACACCTTAAATTTCCAACAATTGGTATCAGAGCAGAGTCTCTTATTTAGAAGTTTAACCACTTGAGAGGGATTATTTGGAGAGATGTAAAGCTATAGATATGAAAAGGTGATTGAGAATATGAAGATAGAATTGAAACTTACAAATGATCAGATTGATGAACTAAGAAGGAAGTTGAAGCATTCACTAAACATGAGAAAGTAGTTGGCCCATCAACTGAAAGATACTCAAGATCAAGTTGAAGAGCTTGAAGAACAACTAGAGGGAAGCTTGTCTAATGAATTTGAATCTGCTATATCAGATTTGACTGAAAAGAACAAAACCCTAACCGAGAAGGTAAAATCATTGAAGATGGAACAAGAAGATCAATCGGTAAGAATGTGTGAAGTTATAGAAAAAAAGAGAAAATTTGAAGATGATAAGAGATTGATATGAGATGAGAAGAGGCAAATGAGTGCAAGACCGAATGAGAGACATGTGGAAATGCATAGGTTGACACAAAATCACTATAATATGATAGATCATTTAATCAGTGTTAATCAGAAGATTGCAAGGAAAGTTGAAGAGATTTATGGACTGAGATCAGAAAATGAACATCTGAAGAATGAACTGAAAATTGAAAAAGAAACCAATGAAATACTGAAGAGATCAAGGAAAGTATAAGGAAACTAGATGAATGGTTAAGATATTAGAGGAGACTGAGAGATATCAGTGGATTAAGCTTTACCGAGGACTCTACAACTAAGAAAGGAGAATCATCTAATCAAGTTGAGCAAAGAAATGTGTATACAAATAAAAAACATAAGAATAAAACATGATATCACTATGGAAAAATGGGTCACTCAACAAATGTATGCAGGAGCAAGGTCGGTAAGCCATTTAATACTCCTAAATTTGATGGATATTGTTATAAATACAATAGGTATGGTCATAAAGAATTTGAGTGTAGATCCAAATTTGATATGACTCCAAGGAAATAGAAATTTGATGGTTACTGCTACACATGCAACATGTATGGACACAAATCACAAGACTACAAATCACAAAAGAAGTATAACTAGATACTGAGTAGACAAGTAAACACTATCAATTGGGATTACAACACAAGGATTACTTGTAAAGCTTGTGGAAGATATGGTCATATTGTAAAAAATTATAGAATATTTCACATGGGAGGAAATACTGGTACTTGGAAGACTCCTGGCATGGCATGTTCTCATTGTCACAAGGTCGATCACTTGAGAAAAGACTATAGGTACCAAAAGTATGCACCCCATGATGAAGACTCTAAAGGAAAAGGTATAATAAATGTTGATGAAATTTGTAATAAGATGAACATAATATGGAAAAAAAAGACTAAAGATAGTGGAACATTGGTTGGATCAGTCGATGACACCTCATCCTCTGGATCGAGTGACTCCACAATTGCAAACTAAACCATACAAGTAGGGATGGAACTGTATTTAAATTATTTTATCATACATCAGTTCCTCATAATCATAAACTAATATCCAAATTAGTATATGGAAAGATGCAATAGGATAAATCTTATAATTGAGAAAGTTAGTATGGTTGGTAAGAATAAACAAGTAAGTTGGATGGTCGATAGACAAGTATTGAGTAATTGAGAAATGATTGGTGGTTGGTATGATTACTAGTCAGTTGGTTGGTGAAAGAGAATTTATTCCACATGACCAAACCCTAAATACGCTTTTCAATATAAATAAAAGGTTAGAAATTTCATTTTTTACTTTACATTCGAAGAACATTGAAGAGAGACTTGAGAGATTTGAATGATCACTTGATCTTTGAGCTAAAACAAGTGAATTGATTAGTAATTTGAGATATTTGAGTACTTTGGTGAAAAAATGTGAGCAAGCCCAAGCCGTTTAACTACTACCTGATGAAACCCTAGTCAATCAACTCGAAATGGCATCTAATTTGACACAATCCAAGGCACCCAAGGTTGCTAAACCCATTTTGATAAAGAGTACAGACTATGAAGAGATGAACTACAAGCTATATTCAGAAGTTGCTACAAAGATTGATGAGACCAAAGCGCTTTCATCTTTTCCTCTAAGAGTTTTACTGGTTCAAAACATTAGGTCATTCATTCACTTTAAGATCAATGAAATATGTGAGAATGAAATACAAGAGGGTAAAGGCACAATAATTTGTGACCCTTTTATAAAGGAAAAGACTAACAAAATCAAATTTGTTCAACTTCAATAGTATAAAAATGGCATTTATGTTTGGAATTTGAAGATGATATAAACTAATTAAATGTGTTAAAATGGATGAATTCTATGATTAATATTTTTAATAATTTTTTAAAATAAGAATTGATATGTTTTTTAATTTTTAAAGATAATTTTTCAGTTGCTGAAAAATGTTGAAAATTAGGGGTCTAGTTCCCACCAATTTTTTTAATGTAAATAAATATTTTTTCCGCTAATTTCAAAATATGTTATAGATGACATATATAGATAGTGCATGAATAAATAAAAATTGGTTTGTGACCTATATTTTATCTTTTATAAAAATTCAAAATCCAACTCACCTGAAATCGACAGTTTTCATCTCCCACCATATTTTTCATAACAAATCTATCCCAATCAAAAAAAGAAATATATATTCTTGAAGAGGACTCTCTCCTCTAGTGCACCATATGTTTTTCAAATTTATTTCATATGATTTACTATTTTTTCTTTCTCCGAATCAACATCTCCTTGACTATTAAAAAACCTACTTGCAATATTTTTTAATTACAATAAACTATGTCTAATTAAAACACTATAAAATCTATATGAGGATATTTTTGACTCGAATCTCTACAAAATAGTTTTTTTAAAAAATACCATTAAATATATTAGGAGTTATTGAAACGTCACTTTTTTGAAATAATTTTATTTCTATGGCAATTGGACCCAAAGTGGTATAAAAAATGCATTTAATAGACATTTCCAATTGGAAAAGTTAAATCTCTTATCTAACTTAGCTATAATGAATCTAACTAGACCATATGTTTGAGAAAAATTAATTTTTAATTAGAAATACTAAAATTGAGTTCTGTTGATAAGTTAGCCAAAAGGTGATAGATTATTGTTCTTTTACCCAAGATGCATATAAGGCATTGTGTGTATATGGTCAACTAAAAGATGAACACAAGCATTTGGAAATGAAGGGTTTGAACCACGCCCTCCATTTCCCAAAGGTTTTTAAGGATGAATGGATAAGGATTTTTCTTAGCCGAGTGCACAAGAAATCTATGTGGCTCGATGGTCCTATTGAAATTACAAAGGATGTTATACATATGGTTACTGGTTATTTGATTTCTGAGAAAGCTAAAGTTGTAAGAGCAACACTGAAGGCAGAAAGAGAAACACATACCAAAATGACATGGGATGGTTGAGGTCTCCAATTTTCTATAATTAATGATGTTGAGACAAGGTTTGTTACATGTGTCATTGCCTACAAAATCTATTAATCGAGCAGACCAAATAGTGTATCGTATGGAACCATTAATTTGGCATATAAAATTGTTAAGAAAGGTTTCAAATTTGACCAAGTCGAGATACTTTTGAAGCAACTCGAAGACAATATGCATACTATCTGAGTTGCCAAGACCAATACTCTAAAGTATGGATAATAATTGGTATGTATCTTTTTCTACTTGCAAAATTTCTTTCTTACAATCAGTGATATAAATTGGAATACAGATAGGCCTATTACTTATCAAATTAGTGATTATATCAATGGTCTAGGTGAGAGTTTTGGTAAGGTGATTAAGAATATTTTGAGAAATTTAAGACCAAAATGGATCAAAGGTTTAGGATCCCCCACAACTAGTTGAGAATTACAAAGACTCAATTTGTTTTTTGGTTGATTCAGACTCCTGTCAAATCAAAGCTATAGAACTGAGAACATCATGGCTAAAACTGATGGGTTATGAGATAGATATTGACCGAGATACTCTATTTATTGAAAATTTGTTGAAACAACTAGTAGATAGGATATGACCATTAAAAGATTTGGAACATTTGAAGAAGCCAAGAAGAGGATAAGACTTGAAATCCTAGGTCCTAAAATTTAGAAGAAATTGAGAAATATGTTAAACACATTAGGAGAGAAATTCGATGAAGAAACAGAGGGAGAAGAAGCTGAGGAAGTATAAATAGAAGCAGATAAGTCTAAACCAAAGAGGGGTAGGAAGGCCTTAGTAGGGGATAATGTTATTCTGAAGACTACTAGGTGTAGGACTAAAGATACATCAACCCCCAAACCACCTACAAAAAGAGGTAGAAGTAAGATTGTTGTAATTGAGGAGGGTCAACCTAAAACAAAGACATATCAAAAGAGGAAGTACACACAAAATTCAGCACCCAAAGTAATGAAGAAACAAAATAATGATGATAGTGAAAGGACAAAATCAGATAATAAAGATCAATTCAGAGTTGTCAAGAATTTTGTACCAAAAATAATTGATGAGCATGCTGAAACTCAAAGAGAAAATGGACATTTTGGTTCTATGCACATACTAAATTTTTATAAATTATATGATGAGGAAAAGTTGAAGATTGAAGAAGAAAATATTGACGCAATGTACAAATTTAGAATTGTACCTATGGAACTTGTAGGGAAAATTCTTGAAGAGCTATATGATAGAATAAGTGCAGGATGGAGATATGCACTAGAAAGTGAAAAGAAGACAAGGGAGAAATCATTGGTCGTAATAGTACCAATACTATCAGTACAAGAAATTTATGAAGCCCTAATAAATCATAAGAAGATATTCATGATTAAGAAGAGATCACTGAATATCTTGACATGCAGGGAACAAGAGGTGGAAGAAGAAACCAATAAAGAATAGAGAAATATTTTTCAATTGGATGAACCTAAAAAAGTGGACATCTCAAATACCGAGTTGCCTACAATTGTACAAGTAGAGAATATGGAAGCAGGCCTTGAGGACACTATAAATAAACTAATTGATGATATTCCTCACATGGTCAAAGGTACAAATGAAGAGGTTATAATTGAAGACATCATTGAAAAGGATCCAGATGAAATTTTCAATAAAGATCATGATGTCATGGACACTATCGAGGAACACCTTGAAGATATATCAGTTACCAAGCCTTCTATTGCACAATTAATGAAGGATACAATAATTTTGGAACAAGTACATGAATATTCAGCTCCTACACCTATTGAGGTAACACTTGAAACAAATGATACAATTGATACAAATATACCTAAAGATGCTAAGGAAATGACTAAGGAAACAAATTAGGGTGATGAACCCATAGCCATTGAGAAAGATAAATAACCTAATACTGTAGAGATAGTAGATACTTCTGCTATAGGCATGAAAAAAGATACACAAGAAAAATAAATTGAAAAGGACGGTGAGAAAGAAAAAGTTGAAGAACCCACTTAGTAGTATATCAAGGCCTCATTGCCTCCAAACATATCACCTAGTGGAAGTGTACTTAGTTCTCATACTAAGAAGAAGAAGAAGAAGAAGAAGAAGAAATGTAAAAAGGAGAAGATATCACTAGATGAAGAAATAGTGATCCCCATCTATGATCCAACCAAAATGAATCTTGATGAAATGATGAAATATGGTGAATTGTTGAAGAGGAAAGTAGCACATGATAAACTTAAAGAAGAAAGAAAATAGCAAAAAGTACTATCAGATGTAAAATATGTCTTGTTAAAGATTTCACCTGAGACTCAAATTAATGAGAATGTATCTATAATTGATCAGTTAGTCTCACTTGTAATTCAAGTCAATGAATCTAATGTTGATGTTGAAGATAGAATGTGGAAGATAGTTGAGTAGAGGGCTGAATAAAAGTTACTGGAAAAAATGATGCACACTATTTCCTAACAAAAGGTTGCACTTTCTATCATTGTTGTTGAGTTGGATTGCACAATCAAGGTAATAATCTAATTATTCCAACAACTATGTGTATGCACCCTAAAATGGTCACCTAGACTATGGGCCCCCATTCTTCAATTTATCAAATGACGGAATCAATTTATCAATTTCCTGAATCAATGCCTTGCAATATTTTTCAATTCAAATCAATTTCCTTGATCAAATTGTAATTAATTTAATTATTTTAATATTTCCCAAGGTTTGATAATTTTATCCTAAGTTTTATTTAATTAAGAGAACATGCTCCCTTTTAATTAAATAAAAAATCTTTTAAATAAATAATAAAATCCACCTTATCCTATGTGTGCACATGAAAAAGGAATTTCTAAATTTAAAATAAAAAGAAAAAGACTTTTTGTCTACACATTGAATGCACACTTTCCAAGATGAGTGGAATCTCCTTTTGCCTCTTAATCTCTTCCACACATCTTTTTGCCTCTTAACCATGTCCATTGATTTTGCCTCTTGAGAATCTTGTGCACCAAAGTCAAAATGAGAATTTTTCTCCACCCTTGGATTTTTGCCTCTTAATATCTACCATTCATTTCTCTTTAAAAGGAGCCCTCTCCTTCTCATTTGGGCATCTAGATTTTAGAGATCCAAATTTTATGTTATTTTTATGCTGCAAGTTTGGAGAGCGATTTTGGAGAAGATTTTGAGCAATTGAGCTTGAACATTGCAGCTTCTTTCTTCTTGTCTTCTTCTCTCATGCCTCCAAGGCAATCCATTTAGATTACTCTTGCACTTGCATATTAGATTAGATTCATATTTCATTTCATAGAATAATCTTGCACGCGTATTTCCTTTCATAAATTAGTTTTCTTTCATGCATTGTTATCATATAAAATACCTTCCATTTTTATTTGCATGCATATTTGATGATCATGGAGACTAGCATTCTTTCTTTTCCTCTTTGAATCTCTCATTTTATGGTGTACTTTCATAGGGCACAAACTAGGTCTAAACTAAGGGCCTCCATTATAAACCCTTGCACTCCATGAATAAAGAGCTATGAGTCACCATTTGAGACCTCATTCTTGAGCAATCTTGGATATAATGACTCATAGAAGTGTGTCAACATTTTAGCACACACTATGCAATGTTTCTCATTTTACCCAACATTTTCTAGAAAAGTTGAAGAAGATAGATGAAGATCAAAAGGATAGTGTAGATAAGTTGACTGATGACCCTCAGACATTTCAAGAACATTATTCAAAGGTTAAGAATATAATGAGCTTAAAAAAGGATTTGAATAAGGAAGAGGATAATATTATAGAAGAAATACTTGAACTACAAGCATAGATCAGTTCTCATTTGGAGGTTATTTAGGTAAGTATAAAGAAAGCCAAGGAGTTGATTACCATACCTAAAATTTCAGTTATATATCATATAGAAGATCTTTCATCACAACTATAGGTACAAATTTTAGCACTTGAAGCAGTACAGGAAACATGGAAAAATACATATGATAATGCTAAATCTACTTAGAAAGGATTGTTTGTTAAATTGCAAGTATTTCATAGTACTTTAAATTTTTGTTTTTGGCATTATTGTCAAAAAAGGGTGATAGTAGATATGTTGGAAAGTGGTCAAAACATGCACACATATGCACATGTATGCACATGCACATGTATGGAATATTTTCATTTATGGAAACACTTATTAGTTTTATGGTCACACATATTTGATATGATGAATATGTCTGAATGCAGTTATTGAATAGAGAAATGCCTAAGTCCACAAATTGTTTCAGTAAGCAAGTCTGACAGAAAAGCTTATAAATCTTTGCAAA
Organism: Chamaecyparis obtusa; assembly: GCA_027943335.1. Taxonomy (NCBI): domain Eukaryota; kingdom Viridiplantae; phylum Streptophyta; class Pinopsida; order Cupressales; family Cupressaceae; genus Chamaecyparis; species Chamaecyparis obtusa. Next base: position 746,263 of record BSBK01011231.1, on the reverse strand, counting down.
ATTTGAATTAAGGCACACAATCTTAATGGCATGCCTACAAGACACCAATGAACACATGTTTGAATTTTCATGTGTTAATATTGATGGATAGGAGAGATATGTTCAGTTGATTGGATGTAAAGACACTAAACAAAGCATAACAAATTAGTGATCATTGAGGCCGACTTTGTGAGCGTTTGGAAAGTTATTTTTGGATGCTATCTTGGATTTGAGGCCAAATGAGGATATTAACGAGGCATGCAATTGTGCCTGAATTAGTATAATGTTTTGATGCCGACTAGCTTTGTAATTATATTAATTGAGAGATATGAGGATATATAGATGAGAAGAGTATAATTATACTCAAAAAGTTGAAGCAGCAACTTGAACATGAGAGAAAATTGAGAGATGATCTTATGGAAGAAAAAGTTGAAGAGTTATAAAATCAAGATCAGATTGAGTAGCTAAAGCATGAAAATGATTCCTTGAAGGATGAATTGGAGATCACAAAATTGAACTTGATGAAGGAATTTGATGTTGAAAAAGAGATAAATAAAAAGTTGCAAAATGAATTGTCAAGTACAAGGGATAGAATGTAAACTTTGGAGAGTGAGTTGAGTGCATTAAAGACAAAGTATGACAAAGTAGAGATATATTGAATCACCATCACTGGTGAAATTGATTAGACTAAAGGTCACACAGAGAAACTTCATGAGAGTAGATAGAAATTGGATGAACAAATTGATATGTAGAAGCCTATTGGAGATAAGACAGGAGTAGGATTTAATGAAAATCCTGATTAGAGGAAAGATAGAGTTGTGGTGAATCTTGACTCACCTAAGAAGTTAGAATCTAAGGTTGTGATAGAAGAACCTGAGATACCTCCTTGTAAGGAAAATGACAAAGATTACAACCATGAAGACCAATCAAAGAAGCAAATTGAGAAAGGTAATCCTAAGCCTAAGTTTATTGGATTTTGTTTTAATTGCTACTTATATGGACATGAGATAAGAGAATGTAGAAAACTAGATATGAGATCTAGTAGACCTACATATGATCACTTGGATGATTTCCTTAAGAAGGAAAAACAGAAAATCTTGAATGAGGCAAAGATAGAAAAAGGCGAATGTAGTAAAGATGTTGAACTTAGACAACCCGAGGATAAGGAAACAAGTAAAACAAATGATACTATGTAAGAAAATGTTTCTGATGCTAGTAAGGATGAGGCCAATAAGATAATTGAATAAGTTAAGAAACCTATTGCCAGACCTAGAAAGATTGTATGCTATTAATGCAATAACTTTGGTCATATTGCTAAGTATTGTAAGTCACAAATTGATTATAGCCAATTGAAACCTAAGAAGAAGGTAACACATTTCATGTGTAACAATGATAGACATGTAGCAAAGTCTTGCAGATATACAAGACCAGTCAAGAAGTCCTTCAAGCCACTCACAAGGGAAAATGAGTTGAATAAAGTAGATCAAAAGCTAGCAGAGCTGAAAGCAAAATATAAGGAGAAATGGGTCAAATAGAACAAATCTATAGAATATAAGGTGAAGAAAGATGAAGAGAATAATTAGAGCACTCATAAGAGTCCTAAGAGCCTTGTTGAATCATTTCTAGGGTGCATTTCTTCAACACCTTCATGATGGGAAATGTATGCCTTAGGGGGAGCATGACATATTATCACCAGTTAGATACAAAGCCCCTATATGGATGAGTTAAGTTGTGAGAGCTTTGAAGCACCTTAGGTATGATGAAATGTAATCTTGGATAAGGTCACATTAGTTTTGGAAATGTCTATGAGAATGTCTACCAGTTTGAGCCAACACTAGTTTCTTGTAGCTTTATGAATATTTTTTGGGAATTGTGCCAAATTTCCTATAAGGTTAATGTTGTGGTTGAATTATCTACCATTTTCATGAAGATCAGAGAGTTGAAGAGTCTGGAGTAGTAGTTGGAACTTTAAGTGTTTGTAGTTGTGTTTGCAAAACCCTTACACAGTCACGTGATCTTGGTATTTATAATTATCTCAATAAATCTTTGTGAAATTGCAATAACAGAGTAGTCAGGATGGATACACCTAAGGTTTTTAATGTTCTTGAGAGAAATAGGTATACATTTAAGGGTAATCCCTTTAAATCTATAGAAGAGGATCAAGAGGGTGCATTTTCACACACTCTGGTTTGTGTTCTTCATGTTGAATACGTCAGGGTATATATTCATAATAAGATTGAGTTCCTAGGAACCTCTAAGATTTATGATGAAATGCTAGGGTCATATAATGTAGACAAAACCCTAAGAGAAGAATGTAGGAAAGTGCACAGGTTGCCAATAGTTAAATTCATGGAAAGATATGAATTTGATGAATTAGATTGGATCAAGATTGTATTGAGTAGAATGCATGATGATTTCATATGGATTGATCTAACCCCCACTAAGATCACCAAGGAACTACTACATGAGATCACTAGATTACCTATGACAGGTAAAGTACCTACATCTAACAAGAACATAAGGTTTGAGATAGAGAAATTGACAAAAAGCAAGTGAAATAAAAGAGCTATGAGAGTAAATGACATCGCACAAGAAGATGTCAAGTTAGTAGCGATGATATTGGGATATAAATTCTAATATAGTAGCAGACTAAATAGTGTGTTAGCTAATTTTGTTCATATGGCATACAAGATGGTAGTTAAGGATGAAGAGTATGACCTATGCGAGGACCTAAGACAACAACTAATAGAAAACCTTACATGAGTAAAGAAGAATAGGACAACACATTTCAAATTTGGATAATTAATTATGTATATATTCTTTCATGTAATGAGGAGATTTCCTAACATGTACTTATAGAGATCTGATAGATGTTCTATGTAGATGATTAGTGATTTTTATAGAAGAAGTGATAAACAAAATAGGTATGCTGAAGTTGCAGGCATGATGAAATTTCTCTAAAAACAAATGTATGAAAGGGGAAGAATCCCTTGGAGATTAGTTGACAAATATAAGGATGACACATATTTCATGGTAGAAATTGATAGCACATACTTTGAAGCAGTTGAACCTAGAAATTCATGGGCTACCCCTATGGGCTATGAAGTTGATAACACTATTCTATAATTACACATTCAACATATTTTGCAATCCCCCAAAGACCCCAATAATCCTAGATGGGGCACATATGAAGAAAATATGTAGTAGTAAAGGAAGAGTTGGTAAAGGGAAGAAACAAAAATAAAGTTGAGTCCCTTGTTGATAAAATAGCAGGGAAACGTGGAATAACAAGAGAAGAAATGAAAATTGTTAGAGAAAAGGGTGTACAACTTGGGGAAAAGCATAAGATTCCCCCTCCTTGGCCTAATATTCAAGCACCTCAAGTGGTGGAAGTTGAAGAAGAAGGAGAGAAGGACAAGGAAGACACTTCTACACCTACTAGGAGAACATCATGGAGGCAAGTTGCATGGGTAGCTACACAAGGTCCAACACCTCATAAAGCTAGACCTAAGGCCATGGCTACTGGACTAGGAAGAAAGAGGAAAATATTTGATACTCCTGTTGGCAAGTGATGTTTTGAGAGCACTAGGAATCACTTAAGGGTGGCCATTTATGGAAACACTTATGTTGGAGTGATCACATGCAGAGAGTTTTGGTATTGGAGACTCACTCATGAAAATGACTAAGTACAAAAATAGAATAATAGTATTTTGCAGTACAATTTTGGTTAGCAAAGATGATATGTGATATATTATAGCTTGCAAAGATAAAGGAAGACATTTTGGGATATGTATAAGCTTCAGTTAAAGTTGCACATGTTTTGGTGATGAGATCAGTAAGATACAATGATATGAAGGTATGTAAAGACAATGAATTAGTGAAACATGGCATATGAACAGTCACGATGATTGAGGGAAGGATAGTTGGTATGGTAACGTGCCAAGTCAGATGGATGTTGTATATTTCTAACACTTTGTTAATATAAGATTTCCTACTCTATGTTTATCATTTGCATAAGTAATTATTATGTTTTGTAATGTATTTTGAGAGCCGACTAGATGGCAAAATTAATATAAGTATAGAGTGTTTTGTGAAAGTGATAAGTGTGATTGTGATGATGATGTGATGGATGTAAATTTGAGAGTAGAGAGAAGATACAAGATTAGTGTTTGATAGAGCTATAACTGGAACTATCTAAGCATAGAAGATGCTTGTATTGTTCACTTTTGAAGAACACTTTGTGATAATATTATGATTGTAAGAACTGTAAGCTCACCACCTTTAACAAGGTTTTTGTATACCCCTAACAAGGTTTTATATTCCTCTAACAAGGAAATGTACTATGTAATAATCATCTCGTAATAGGGCTAGATCTCCTAACAGGGATACTATATTTTAGTACATAGTTGTGGGTACCATCCCCATCGGGGTTTTCTCTTGGCCAGGGTTTCCTCGAAAACAAATCATGGCATTGTGAGTTATGTGTTGTCTATTTATGTTATTTTCATTTCAGAATTAATATGGTTTATTTTTAATTGGTTGAAGTTGAAGTTGAAGTGTTGTAATACTGATTCACCCCCCCTCTCAGTATTACCTAGTCCTAACAATTGGCATCAAAGCTATTGGTCCTTGGAGAGAAATCCTAACAGCTCAATGGAGATCAGAATGGATTCAGAAAGTTTTCAAGAGAACTTTGAAGCAACACTTGATGACCTGGACAAAGAAAAGGCTGAGAATGGAGAACTGAAATTCAAATTGAGTAGAGTAGAAGGTTTCATCAAGAAACTAAAGGAATAACTTGAAATTTGAAGAAGTTAGAAACAAGACCTTATGGATAAGATCAAAGAGGATTCAGACAATGATACATCAGACCAAGTAAAGAAGCTAGAGTAGGAAAAAGAACAAATCAATCTTTTGATGATTAAATAAATTCAATATCAAAAGGATGCAAGACACAAAGTTGAAGAGACACTAGCAGATATGACAAATGAAGATTGTGTTAGTGCCCAAAAATGATGCATCACTTTTTGGCCAACTAATAGGTACACACTGATACCTCTGCAATTCTGGCTTAATCAAGCCAATGTGGGTAGGCCTGAATTCACTTTAAACTATCAAATTCTCTATGTTGCACAACTATGTACATAACAAACAAAGTTCCTCCCAAGGTGGTGAATGATCTTTGGAGGAAAAAAACAAATCCTCTAATAATATCTACTCTATAAATCTTGACTAAAGTGGATTAAACTAAGGATTCAAAAGTAATGTTTTTGAAATAATGATTATATAATCTACAAACCACAAAGTATGAACCAAATGACAATTTCCAAATAATGTATGCTTGAATTCTCTATGTTCCTGAATCCATTGTTTGAAGAGGAGGTAGATGAAGATATGTCTGATTTCTCTATGTTATTGAATCCATTGTTTGAAGAGGATCCTTTATGCAATAGAATCCATCAACATCATAATGAAGATAACAATCCTAATTTTAAAGTTATGAAACTCATGAAGTGCATTCAGAGGGTGAGATGTCTTTTAGTTCATCCTTTGAGCTAGAGGTACACCAAATATGTGAAGATGAGATGGAATCAGCCAAGCATGATGGGGGAAATAGATTAAAGGATAGTTTTGAAGATTGCAAAAATATTACACCTGACCATAGTCCTGGTATATGTGAAGAAGTGTCTTCTCGACATGAACCATCTTTAAAACCATTATATGAACAATTGTTGCACCATAGGCCTGAAGAAAAGATTGGATTAGACAAACATAATCTGCATTCTAAATACGGAGACATAGAAAATTGTATACAAAAGGACAATCGCGCAAATAAGATTTATTCTAATGATTATATGACTAGTCACATGCATGACCAAAGGGAGCTTCTGTTTGGCAAGGACCAAAGTGCATCTAATGATTCCTCAAAGATGAAACAAAGGTCAAATACCAAGGACCACATTGATGAAGCAATGAGAATTGTCCATAAGGAAGATGCACCCAATGCAGTAAGGAGGGAGTTATTACATGATCAAAATAAAGTGTTTGATAGAGGAAAAGATCAATATTCAATTTTGGGGGGTCTGAGGCCACCCAATTTTACTTCACATTAGATTAAGTATGGATACTTGGTCTGCTTCTCCAAAGATAGTTGGAATCTTGCTATGCTCACATGGAGCATACATCCCCAAAAAGAGCTTGTTGGAGCTCTAAATTTTGGGTAAAATTTGGAGTCCTATATAGTGATAAAACCCTAAAATATGGCCTCTTAATTTCCATGCCAAATTATTAATGATGGAGTACATGAAATGGGATAAAAAAATATATTAATTTTTAATTAAAAAGTTGAGAGATTATGGAAGTTCTGTGACAAGAACAATCAAAATTCTATGATCAAAACCTTCAGAAAATGCTGGAATTTTTACCTACTACAAAGATGATGTTGACAGAGGATGAAGATGGTCGAATTTTAAAAATCTAAAAAAGACCCAGTTCGGGAAATCAAATTTTCTATTTCCATTGACAATATTAGCTTTCCATGAGGTGTTTTGGTTTTTTGACCAAACCCAAATCTAAAAGTTAGGTAGTTATTTTTTAGTTAGTTTATTATTTTTTTAAAATAATTTGTAATAAGGCTGTGTCTTTTCACCCTAAAGAGGTGTGAAAGCCACTCAAATACATACACACACACACACACACACACACACACACACACATATATAATGTAAAATGTAAGGAACATAATACAAGATAGATTTTCATAAGATATAATTCGATCACAACTGTAATATGAACTCTAATGTAGTATTTTTTCAACATTAATAAAGATAAGTGCTCTTCTTTTTATTTGTGGTTATAAGTTATATGTTTTCAATTAGTCTTTCAGATATTCTATTAAATAGAGTGTTTCACTGTGTCGAATTCCCTGAGTATCATAATTCAAAATTAATATATATAACCCGAGTATCATTGTATGGTCTGTGAACCTGCCATTGTTCTTATCCATCTCTTAATTTGAATTAAACTCGATAAGATTAGCTATATAGATTGATTTGAATTATAAGTCAAGTGGAAGCCTATGAAGTGATGGTCTTGTCTTATTAAAGCAAGTTTTTAATACTGTCTTTAATTGTACCTAGGATTGAAATTTTTATGACTCTATAGCCCAAGTATTTAGAAGGCACTGATCTAATCTTTAATTGAAAATTGTCACATTAAGTTCATCTATAGTTTGTAGATCATTAAATTATTATTTCAAAAGCATTACTTTTAGTCCTTAGTATAATCCATTTTAGTCAAGTTTTATAGAGTAGAGACTATCAGAAGATTTGTTTCTTTCCTCAAAGGATCATTCACCACCTTTGGAGGAACTTTGTTTTGTGTACGCAGTTGAGCATCATAGTGAATTTGATAGTTCAAAGTGAAATTAGGCCTACTAGCTTTGGCTTGATTAAGCCAGAATTACAGAGGTATAAGTGGTGTATCACCATCATACCTATCAGTACTTAATCCATTGTTTTTGGGCACCAATAGACTGTACTTGATCATTGTAAGGATACATGTTAGGAATTGGAGAAGTACAATCAGATCATAAAATGATAACTCATTCAATCCAAATTACATATTGAGAAGCTACACATGAGCAGTGATAAAATTGATGAACAAAGAGAGAGAGACAAAAACCTAAAGGAGACATGACTGGAGTTGGATTCAATGAAGCAGAATGTTCTAAGACTAATGAAGAAACACATGAAGCAAAGAATGAAGAAAGACCTACTCTTGAGAGACCTAGAGATCAGACTAGACCTTTTAGAGGTAGATTCTTTGGATGCAACAAACTTGGACACAAAAAAAAGATTGCAGAGGTAACAGTTCTTTCAAACCCTTTTCTTGTTATTATTATAACTGTTATGATTATGGTCATAAGAAAGAAAAATGTAGAAAACCTGATCAATCTAGATATAAACAAGATTACATTAGAGAAGAGTCACAAGCCAAGATCACATGCCACAAATGCAATAAATTTAGGCATACTCCAAGGTATTGTAAGCTGCAGGTAAATTGGGATAGAAGGAGACCACCTACATGTTACAAATACAACAACCTTGGACACATAGCAAAGTTTTTCAGATACAATGGAGAGGACAACAAAAGAGGACCAAGAGGACCATCTCTTGTGGTTATAAAGAAGAATGTTAGTGACAATGGTAAAAGTATTAATGAGTTTATGGATGAGTTCGAGAATCATTTCAAGAAATCAGCAAATGAAGAGGATGAGAAAGTATGGAAGATAAAAGAGTTCAATAAGGCATTGGTTCAGGGAGAGACAATAGATGCTACTATTTCTTTGCATGATGATTTCATTGAGACATCGATCTAGAAGGCCACATGGACTTAGGGGGAGTATTGGATGTAGATAACAGATTATATCCAACCCCTTATTATGTGGAATGATCTCATGCAAGCTTAGATATGGTGTGTACAGACACTATGAAGTCAATATTTGTGATCACAACACTTGGAGATTCATATCTTGTGTTCGTGAGATTTTGTTTGACTGGACAATGTGCGAAGTTGAGCTACCTATGATTAATGCACTTACTCAACCAGTGAAGGATAAAAGATCTTGAAGCATATCATTTCTACACCATTTGATTATTAACGACCAAGGAGAGCAATGTGAAGAAGAATTTAAGCCATCTAGTAGATATATTGCATGATTGATTTGAGCAAAAGTTCTAGAATTTAGCATATCAAAGGTATTTAGAATTTATACTCTTCAAGAATATATGGATGCACCCATGATTTTTGATGTTGTTGATAGATTGAGGTACAAGTTTAAGAAACATCCATTTAAGTCTTGTGAGGATGATCCAGAAGGAGAATTTTTGCAAACCCCTTACGTCGTGTTACATGTTGAGGACATTAGGGCTTACATACATTGCAAGTATGAGATTATAGGAGATGTTGATATCTATAATGAATTGGATGGGATGATAGAAGCAGATGGAAAGATGGTAGAAGAGTTTAAAAATTTGGAAGACTAGTCCATTATCAAGCTAACCCTATTGAATGAGTTCCATGAAACTAAATGGTTCAAGATAATCCTAAGAAGAATTCATGACCAGTTTATATGGATCAGAGACCAACCAGTTAAGATATGTGGACAAACGATTCATGAGATAACTGGATTAGAGAATACCAAAGCCCTCATAGTAGTAGAGAAAACATAAGAAAATAAGAAGAAACCCTAACCCATTCTAAGTGGGATAAGAGAGCAATGATAGTAAATGACATCTTTTAGCAAGATGTAAGATTGGTGGCAATGATATTAGGTTACAATATGTTCCACATCAGTAGACCTAACTCTGTATCAGTTGGAGTAGTTATAATGGCATATAGAATGGTTAAGGAAAACAAGAAATATAACCTATGCAAAGTTCTAGCACAATATTTTTTGGAAAATGTGAAGGTTATAAAGAAATATAAGTCAAAGGCATTCAGGTTTGGTTCACTTTTGGTTCATATGTGCATCCACATTGTACATAATTTTCTTGGAATGCACCCTAGGGCATGGAAGGATGATGTACCTATTGGTATTAAAATCTATGAGAGCTACAAAAGACAAAATAAAAATTGGGTAGATGGAGAGATATTTGCAATGACCAAAATCCTTCAAAGGAAAATGAAGGAGAGATACATGATTCCTGAGGAAATAGTTGAAAAATATAAAGACACAATCTATTTCATGGTTGAAACTGATTGTGTGTACTTTGAGGTAGTAAAACCCAGGAAGAAATGGTTCTACCCTATGGGGTATGAGGTCAGTTCTAAAGTTCTCACAATGCAAGTTGAACATGTTCTTGTAGCTAAAGTAGACATATCTAAAGAGAGATGGGGAACAGATTGGGAAAAGTCAGAAAAAGTTAGAGAAGAACATGATAAAGGGACTAGGAAGAGAAAGATTAACAAAATAGTTGAGGACATTACTGTGAAGGTAGGAATCACTAGGGAGTAGCTAAAGAAACTAAGGACAAAGATGATGGAAGAATCTTCCAGCATGGAAATTGATGCACCTCCTCCTTTTGAAGCATAAAAGATAGAAAGTTCTATTATGAGTGTGATAGATTTATCAGTCACTCCTGAGAAAACTATAGAAGGAGTTGTACTTGCAAACACACCTAGAAGATCTACAAGATCTACCAAACAAAGCAGCCCCAAGAAGCATAAGGTAGAAGCTGAAACAAAGAAGAAAGAAGAAAAAGTGATTGAGAAGAAAGAAGAAACAGTATAGAAGAGGCCACAAGATCTGTGGAAGACAGATATTCAAACGTTACATAAGAGAGTGATAAGAGATGGGAGTCTAAAGACCATAAATAGATACTATGAAAGGTATGACCCTAAAAATTAAGCAATAATTGAGGACACTATAATTGAGCACTTGTTAGTTTTCAAGAAGAATTTGTTAGAGATAGAAGGATGTATCCCCAAGGACTTGTATAGAAAGTTAGAAATAAGAAAATAGTTAGCATAGTCTGAAGATGAGAATATAAGAAACAAGGCTATTGAAGACATGTTGTCGGTAGTCTCTATACAAGAGAGGGAGAGAATCATCAAAGAGTTGAAACCTTTATTAAGGACAAAGGCCAAATTGGTGAAGATTATGACAAGAAAATATGATTAAGTCATAGAGGACACATAAAAGGCATTGGATCAAATCCTTATGAGTGGCATACCTGAGAAGACCTCACCTCCCAAGGTTACCAAGCCTACACCTTTGGGAATTGGAGAAAGTTATAAGACAGTTGAAGTGTGTGAGCAAGCAAGCGAAGCTGACATGCAACCAAGATTCTTTGTCTTTGGTGTGCATGTGACCCTTGACACCTCGTTTGATGTAAATGACCCATTTCAAGACAAATTAGACAATGCGATGACAATTGAAGAGGAAGGACATATAGATGAAGAAAATGAAAAGGAAAAATAGGAAAAGAAAGAACACGAGAAGGAGATACAACAAGAAGAAAGACAGGTAGAAGAAACAAAAATAGAAAAAGTAGAGGTAAGAGTTGAGCATAAAGAAGAACCAGACACCTCCTCTACTCTATTGTTGGAAAGCATGGCCAAACCAATGAGTGTAGATATAGAAAGCATGGATGATGATGAACTCATGAGGTTATCCTTCACGGATTTTGATAAGGCAAAATAAAGGTCAATACAAAAAGGGGATAAAAGGGTAAAGGTGATTACTAGGGCACTAGAGATAGTGAACATAATACTCCCTGTACCAATTTTTTTTCAAGGAAAGGATGATGCAGATAATCTTAAAATGGAACTGGACAACTTTGATAGTCATTTTGAATCATTTTTGAAGACTATAGAGGATAAAGCAGAAAAGAGATTCTTAGAAAAAAGTTGAAGGAAGTTTGTCAGTCCATCTAATGAGACTTGAACATTTTGAAAGCAACTACATTTAAAGATAGAAAATTTGTAGCACAAGGAAGAATGGTATACATTTATTATATAAATCTTGTTAGACATGTGAAGAATATTGAAGATATCATAGCCAAGGATAGGGCTACACTAGACAGCTTGATGGACAATTGTGAAACCTTTTCACTAACTGTGGTAGAAATGGACAAATAGACATCCAAGCTTTTGGATAAGATAAGTGTTTTGAATATAGAGAAAGGGAGAGTAGTGGAAATATTTGGATTGCTGAAGAGTCTAATCAATCCTAAGCTTTCAATTCTTGAAGCTCATCTTATAAAGATGGAGAAAATAGAAGGAACAATGACAAATGCTATACCCACTATGCTGAAGACAACATAAAAAACATCTTATGCACTGAATGGACTGATCCATGTCAGTAAGCTTCTAAGTAAGTCATGGACTGATGAAGTTAAGACCTTGGAAGACTCCTTCCAAGACATTCTAAATCTAGTGAGTAAGCACTAAGTCTTTTGTTCTTAGAATTTTGAAATTTTGTAAGTACCTTTGCCATTGATGTCAAAGGGAGAGGAAGAGAAAAGAAAAATGAAAAGAGGAAGAGAAGAGAAAATGTGAGAAAAAGAAAAAGAAGTAAAAAAAAGAAAAAAGAAAGAAGAAAAGAGAAAAAGAGAAAAGAAAAGAAAATAGGACAATATGTATATAGAGAAGTAGAAGGAAGAGAGTGTTCTAACACTTAGTCATTTTTCGCTAAGTGTTGCCAGCAATGCCAAAGGGAGAGATTATTGGAAAGTGATGTTTTGGGAGAACTAGGAATCACTTAAGGGTTGTCATTTATGGAAACACTTATGCTGGAGTGATCACATGCAAAGAGTTTTGGTATTGGAGACTCAGTCATAAAAATGACTAATTACAGAATCAAAATAACAGTATTCTGCAATACAGTTTTGGTCAGCGGAGATGATATGTGATATATTATGGCTTGCAAAGATAAAGGAAGACATTTTGGGATATGTATAAGCTTTAGTTAAAGTCGCACATGTTTTGGTGATGAGATCAGTAAGATATAGTGATATAAAGGTATGCAAAGACAGATAATCAGTGAAACATGGCATATGAACAATCGCGATGATTGAGGGAAGGATAGTTGGTATGGTAAGGTGATAAGTTAGATGGATGTTGTATATTGCCAACTCTTTGGTAATATAAGATCGCTGACTCTATGTTTATCATTTGCATAAGTAATTATTATGTTTTGTAATGTATTTTGAGAGCCGACTAGATAGCAAAATTAATATAAGTATAGAGTGTTTTGTGAAAGCAATAAGTGTGATTGTGATAATGATGTGATGGATGCAAATTTGAGAGAAGAGAGTAGATGCAAGATCAGTGTTTGAAAAAGCTATAACTGGAACTATCTAAGCATAGAAGATGCTTGTATTGTTCACTTTTGAAGAACACTTTGTGATAGTATTCTGATTGTAAGAGCTGTAAGCTCACCACCTTTAATAGGGTTTTTGTATACCCCTAACAAGGTTTTGTATTCCTCTAACAAGGAAATATAATATGTAATAATTAGCTTCTAATAGGGCTAGATCTCCTAACAGGGATACTATAGTTTAGTGCATAGTTATGGGTATCATCCCCACCAGGGTTTTCCCTTGGCCAGGGTTTCCTAAAAAACAAATCATGGTGTTATGAGTTATGTGTTGTGTATTTATGTTCTTTTCATTTCCACATTAATATGGTTTATTTTCAATTGGTTGAAGTTTAAGTTAAAGTATTGTAATACTGATTCACCCCCCCTCTCAGTATTACCTAATCCTAACAACTCCTCCATCTTTGCAAAGGAAGGATAAACATAAAAAGGTTGTAGAAAAATAGACACAAGAAGAAGAAGTTCAAGTAATGGAAAAAAAGGATATAGAGAAGATTGAGGAACAAAATAAGGAAGAAGATGACAAGAAAGATAGAAAACTTCAAGAGGCTAACTTAAGATCACTTGAAGCAGACATGAATAAAGCAGCAGAGGCAGAATAAAAGAAAGGTCAAGAAGAACAAAGGTATGTGTTCAAACCATTATTGAGAGTATTTGAGAGAAGAGCAATAAATGAATGGAAATTAGTCTCTATTAAAAAATACTATGACATATATAATGAGTAATAGAAAAGTAAGATAGAGGACATAGTTGTGGATCATATGCTTACTTTTAAGAAGAATCTGATTGAAATAGAAAGACAAATCAACAAGGAATTATTTGAAAATTTGGAAGAAAGGAAAAAGAGAGATTTGGATGAAGATACAAAGATGAGAGAAGATATTATTCTACAAAACATTCCTACCATGACAACAAATGAGATGGTAAATTTTCTTGACAAGTTAAGGCCAAAATTAAGGACCAAAACTAGAATCATCAATTTTATGGCTCGTAAGTATGAAGAGGTTGAGAAAGAAACACATGACAAGGTTGGACAACTACTCCTTGAGGAGAAACCTGATCTTGGAAAGTCTACAAGGAATCAAACTCCAGTAATCATCTCTAATGAGCCCCAAATTGCCAAACTTGTAGAAGAAGCTGCAGTTCTTAAAGATACAGAGATAGTAGATACTACCTTACCAAATTTTTATATTGACAATGTTGGAATTTCATTAAACATGGAGAAGGATAGATCTGATCCATTTCAAATGACTAAAACATTGGCCAAAATTGATACAATAGTAGAGAATCTTGAGCCTCGTAAGATTGCTCAAGAAGAATCAACTGAGAAAGAGCAGGAAAAGGAGAAAACTCCTGAAAAAGAACAGGTAACAAAAGATAAAGGTGAAGGAAAAGAAAAGGAAAAATAAAATGGAAAGGAACAAGAAAAGAGAGAGGAGCATGCACTTAGCACTCCTAGTACAAAAGGATTAATACCTATTACTCCTTTTTCTACACCTAGTTTGTTGGAAAGTGGTTCCCAATCATTTAAAACTAACCTAGAGGACATGGATATAACAGATTTGATGCAAAGGTTCAGAACTTGCTTTTGCTAAGGCAAAGGAGAAATCTGAAAAGAAGACTGAAAAGACTACAAAGATAATCCAGGGAGCCACACAAGTTTTGGGTAATTTTTTATTACACCTATAGATATAACATATCATATAGACAATCTAGATAGTATTCTAAGTATAGTAGAACAAAGTTTTGATAAATTAGAGGAAGTAACAAGAATAAAAGTTGTTGATGACTTCATAAGGTTAATAATGAAAGATACTCTTGATGGGATCAAGACTGATCTTAATACATTGATTTCCACTGAAAGGGAAATAAAATGTTGTCTTAAGGATGGACAAGATCTCTATAGACTTTTCATGACTTTGCATGAGCATGTAAAGAGTATATAAGATATTATAGCACAGAATAAAGAGGCTTTGGAAAACCTCTCTAAATATTTTGGAGATAAGAAAATTTTGGATATAAACAAGGAAGTTAATAGGATTGTGGATAAAATCCATATCTTACAGATGGAGAAAGACAAAGTTCAAAAGAGATTTGTAGAACTGAAGAACTTTTTGACTCCAAAGATGAGTGTTTTGGAGAGCACTCATGAGGACCTACAACTTGGCCAAAAAATATTTCAGGAACTAGTACCTACTGATGTAGTGACGACAAACAAGACCACATTCAGTCTTACTGGAATGATTCAGGTGGCAAAGGCAATTAAAGTAGCATGGGATGTTGATATATAGATTTTAAAGACCAACTACAAAGATGTGTTGTAGACAGTTAAGTTGTGACTTAGTATACTCTAATCTTCTTCTTTTTTTGTTTTGTTCACTACTTTTGACATTTTGGCACCCTTTTGTAGTGATGTCAAAGGGGGAGAGATAGAATGAAAAAAGAAAAATGTAATGTGAGGAAGAGAAAAATTGTAATAAGGAAAGAAGTGAGACACCTGTGTGAACTCAGAAAGAGAGAAAATCTGTGTGTGTAATATGAAGTACAACAAACATAAATAAAGGAATTTTGTTGAAGCTCATGTGTTGAATTTTTTTGTGTTTCATTTTTGTTAGTATATTTCCTTTTATATTTTTTCTTTGACGATGCACTTAGTCATTTTTCACTAAGTGTTACCATCAATGCTAAAGGGGGAGATTGTTGGCAAGTGGTCAACACATGCACACATATGCACATGTATGCACATGAACATGTATGGAATGTTGTTATTTGTGGGAACATTTATCAGTTTTATGGTCGCACATATTGGATATGATGAATATGTTTGAATGTAGTTGTTGAATGAAAAAAAGCCTAAGTCCACAAACTGTTTCAGTAAGCTAGTATGACATAAAAGATTAGAGAGATTTACAAAAGTTGAATTAAGGCATGTGATCTTAATGGAATATTTATAGGACACCAATGAACATATGTGTAAAGTTACATATGTTAATATTGATGGATCAAAGAGATATTGATGCAGGAGCATCCTGGGTGTAAGAGCAATCTTGCATCACCCAAAAATATTTCTGTTTGTTTTTCAATAAGGGCTATTTATGTCAAGCTGCTATTTATGGAAACTTACTATTTTTAGTAAGTTGGTCATATGATCTTAGAATGTTCTGATTTCACAGGTGGAGGTTCATTTTGGTTGTATCAGCCTGCCATTAAAGTTTCATTGCTGGATCAAGTCTAGTTTTGAAGATATTGAAAATTTCGGTATTGGAAATAGGGTACAGAAACTTCAAACTCAGTTTTGAAGGCTTTAGAGGCCCTAGATGAGGTTGAAACTTTCGTTGAATGAAGTTTTCTTGATTCAAGTGTTGTAGAGCACTTCACGCCCTTTCCGAAATGGGGTCATAATAGTTAATCGAGTCAATGGGTGATGACTTATGGTCTCTGGAAGTTGGGCCACCTGAAGTGGCAGAAAATAAATTTCCTTCAAAATTTTTGTTTGGGTTTCAAAAGTTATTTTGAGCTGACTTTGATATAATAAATTGAAAAATAAAATAATTCTAAGTTTGGTCAGCCTTAAGGGCTAAAATTCTAGAACCTTCTTGGGCAGTGGAAATTGCCTATATAAAGAAGGCCTGTAGTGTTGTCTAGGGAAGTTCTAGGTAATAATTTGAGGCTTTGTCCTACAGAATATTGTAAGGGGAATGCCCATGTGGCTTTGCATATTGTAATTCTAAAAATTTGTAATTCCACATTTGTGGAGATAATAAGAAGCCCATTTCCTATTCTTGCAAATTTTTGTTATTTCTCTATTTTTGTTATGTGTTTGTGGTGTTAAGCGTAGCACCCTTCATCAAGTGGTATCAGAGTGGGAGTTCCTAAGTGTGTAAACAGATCATTGACTGTGAGGTAGTTTGCACCAGGACCGTGGTTAGGGTTTCAGCGATAAGTGCGAAAATGCCTCCATGAAGGGAACGTGGAAAAAGAGCTGGTGTTGTAACACTTGAGGTTAGGGCACTGTAGAGACAAGTGTGAGCATTGCAAGAGGAGATTCGTAGAAGAATGAATCTGAATGTTAGAGATGAAAGTGAGGATGAAGCTGAGGGAGAAGGAAATTCTGATAAGGAAGGAGAAGTCAAAATTTTGAATCAAGAGGAAGAAAGAGTTTTCTGGGCCATTTCCAAGATCAGGAAAAGACCTAAGATTGAGGTTCCTACATTTTCAAGAAATCTTAACTCAGAGGAATTGATCGAATGGATCAATGAACATAAAGAATATTTCGAGTATGAAGATATTGAGGATCCTGATAGGGTCAAATTTGTGAAGGCCAGACTGAAGGGTCATGCGAAGACCTAGTGACAAGAGATTCAATTGGAGCGAAATAGAAGAGGAAAGGATAAAATCACAAGATGAGACCAGATGGTGGATAAATTGAAGTGACAGTTCATTCCTGTTGATTATGAGCTTGACCTACTAAAGAAAATGCAAAGTTTGAAGCAAGCGGGAAGATCTATTCAAGAGTATACAGAGGAGTTCTATCGAATCCTCATCAGAATAGGCCATGCAAAAGCGGATAAGGAGAAAGTTTCCCGTTACCTTAATGGGTTGAGGCCGAGCATTCATGAAGAGAAAAATCTAGTTTGAATGAATAGTATTGAAGAGGCATACCAGTTTGCCCTAAAAGTAGAGGAAAAGTTGAACAAGAAGTTCGAGAGTAGACAAAATGGAAGAGGTCACGGTGGACGATCTGGTGGATGGTCATATGGAGACCGAAATGAAGATCTGAAAAAAAAGGAGGCCAAAAGTAGTCAAAATCAGAGAGGAAACAATTCCAATTATTTCCATGATTAGGAATAATAGAGATCAGAGAGGAAGAGGAAGAGGACACGGATCTACAAGAGGAGGCTTCCGTGGAACATGTTTTCATTGTGGAGAAGAAGCTCATAGGGCATTTGAATGTCCTCAATGCCAAGGAAGGATAGATAGGAGGAATGAAGGCCAAGCCAGAGTTGCACATGTAGATGAAGATGCCGGATCAACAAATTCTGAAGATGCTGAAAGAGGAGAAATACTGATTAACAGAAGAGTCCTGTTGAGTGGTGAGAATGAACCTGAGCAAAGAAGGAGCCTATTTCACACTAGGTGCAAGTGTGAAGGTAAATATTGTGATATGATTATTGATAGTGGAAGCACTGACAATTTGGTATTAGAAGAGATGGTGACAAAGTTGAAGCTCAAGAGACAAAAACACCTACATCCATACCGGTGCCTGGGTGCAGGATGACCACAAGGTCATGGTCAGTGAACAGTGCCTAGTAAAGTTCAAGATTGACAGGTACCATGATGAGGTACTATGTGATATCATACCTATGGATGTATGTCATATGTTGTTGGGTAGACCTTGGTAGTTTGACAGATGTGTTTTACATGATGGTCATGCGAATACCTATTCCCTAACAAAGGATGGAGTGTGACATAAGCTAAAGCCATTGAAGAAGTCCGAAGAAAAGGTATGTGGTAATGCAAGAATAACTTTTGTTGATGGAAGAAAATTCCTAGATGGTATGAGGCATGAGCATGTGTGTTTTTCTTTAATTCCAAAAGTTGGTAAAGAGGAAGTAGAGGATGTACCTATAGAGGTTGCATATTTTTTGAATGAGTTTGAGGATATTGTATTAGATAATGTACCTAATGGATTACCACTGGTAAGGAAGATCAGTCATTAGATGTATTTGACTCTAGGAGCCAGTTTGCCAAATAAGGCAACACACAGAATGACACCAGCAGAAAGTGAAGAGTTGAACAAACAAGTAAATGAGTTGTTATAGAAGGGGTTGATATGAGAGAGCCTGAGTCCATGTGTACCAGAAGTATTAGCACCAAAGAAGAATGGAGAATGGAGGATGTGTACAGATTCTAGAGTGATAAACAAGATCATAATCAAATACAGGTTTTCATTATCATAAATTGATATTATGGACTGTTTGAGTGGAGCTGTGTATTTTTCAAAGATAGATCTGAAGAGTGGATATCATCAAATTCAGATCAGAGAAGGAGATGAATGGAAGATTTCCTTCAAGACAAAGGAAGGATTGTATGAGTGGTTAGTCATGCCTTTTGGGCTAACCAATGCACCGAGCACTTTCATGCGGCTCATGAACGAGGTTCTGAAAGAATTTTTGGGTAAGTTTGTCATTGTTTACCTAGATGATATTTTTATCTTTAGTAAGACATTGGAAGAGCATATGATGCATATTTGTATGGTGTTTGAGAAGCTGGGAGAAGAGAAATTGTTAATAAATTTGAAGAAGTGCAATTTTGTGAAGGAGTTAGTGTATTTGAGATTTGTGGTTTCAGCAGAAGGTCTAAAAATGGACCCAGAGAAAGTACATGCTATACTTGAATGGCCTACTCCAAGGAGTGATACTGAGGTAAGATCTTTTCATGGTTTGGCTAGCTTTTACAGAAAGTTTATCATAAATTTTAGAAGTATTTGTGGACCCTTGACTGAAACAATGAGAGGGGATAGAAAAGAGTTCAAGTGGACTAATGGGGCAGATAAGAGTTTTAAATTGTTGAAACAAAAAGTTATAGAACAACCTATTTTAGCACTTCTAGATTTTAATAAGGTGTTTCAAGTAGACTGTGATGCTAGTGGTACTACAATAGGAGTTGTTATGAGCCAAGAAGGTAAACCTGTTGCTTATTTCAGTGAGAAGTTAAATGATGCCAAGAGAAAATATTCTATTTATGATCAAGAATTTTATGCTATAGTTCAGGCATTAAAGAAGTGGAGACACTATCTACTTCCTAGGGAGTTTGTTTTGTATACTGATCATCAAGCTTTGCAATATTTGAATAGTTAAGGAAAATTGAATTAAAGACATTTGAAATGGGTTGAGTTTTTATAGAGTTATACATTTGTTTTGAAACATAGAAGTGGAAATTCTAACAGGGTTGTAGATGCACTTAGCAGAAGGCAACTATTGCTGACAAAGATGAAGATTGAGGTGGTTGGGTTCAAGGAACTCAAGAATTTGTATTCAGAGGATCCTGATTTTGGTGAAGCTTGGAAAGCTTGGAAAGCTTGTAAAGAACCTGTTACTCTAGATAGAATGAAGTGGTTGGATTTCATCATTCAGGATGAAATGCTATTCAGAGGGAGTCAGTTGTGCATTCCAAGAATTTCTATGAGGGAGAATCTCATCAAGGAGAAGCATAGTGGAGGATTGGCTGGACATTTTGGTCGTGATAAAACCCTTGCTTTGGTTAGTGAGAATTATTATTGGCCACAATTGCAGCAAGATGTCAAGAAGTTTGTACAGAGTTGCATAGTATGTCAGATGGCGAAAGGAGTGAAGTAGAATATAGGGTTGTATCAGCCATTACCTGTACCAGAGAAGCCATGGGAGGATATCAGTATGGATTTTGTTCTTGGTTTTCCTCTACACACCTGAGTCGTGATAGGGTCACTTCTCAAATTACCCCGGGTGTTTGATGCAGGAGCATCCTGGGTGTAAGAGCAATCTTGCATCACCCAAAAATATTTCTGTTTGTTTTTATATAAGGGCTATCTTGTGTCGAGCTGCTATTTATGGAAACTTACTATTTTTAGTAAGTTGGTCATACAATCTTGGAATGTTCTGATTTCACAGGTGGAGGTTCATTTTGGTTGTATCAGCCTGCCAGTAAAGTTTCATTGCCGGATCAAGTCTAGTTTTGAAGATATTGAAAATTATCGGTATTGGAAATAGGGTATAGAAACTTCGAACTCAACTTTGAAGGCTTTAGAGGCCCCGGATGAGGTTGAAACTTCGACTGAATGAATCTTTTTTGATTCAAGTGTTGTAGAGCACTTCACGCCCTTTTCGAAATGGGGTCATAATAGTTAATCAAGTCAACGGGTGATGACTTATGGTCTCTGGAAGTTGGGCCACCTGAAATGGCAGAAAATAAATTTCCTTCAAAATTTTTGTTTGGGTTTCAAAAGTTATTTTGAGCCAACTGTTAGTACTCAAAAATGCAACAAGGGTTTTGAGTACCATGTTAAAATTTTACAGTTTGAAGCCCTTTAAATGCTTTTCATGCATATGTACCCGACTGTCATTTTGAAGCTTATGAGGTGTTCTAGGTGTTTAATACACTCCATTCAGTATATGCATGCATTCTATGATGTTATTTTATCATCCCAAATCATTCGGTGAAGTCCCATTTTGAGCAAGTGTCAAATTGCACAATTATGCCTAAGTGTCAAACATCGTATAGTAGCCCAGTTTGCCTTTGAATATCTTGTGTCTAGAAGTGTTTCATGACCCGCCACTTTGAGGATGTTTAGTATGCATATCAAAGAACCTATGTTCCAATTTTCAAGTCATTTTGAATCTGTTTGATTAGGTTTCAAACCCCTCAAAGTTGGTAGTTTGTTGTTGTCATGTGTAATTGTTCAGAATTCTAGAAGGGCCTGTTTGACCGGTCATATCTTTGACCCAGTTGAACCTATTGAGAAAATTCATTTTGCATCATATTCCAAGGGTCAAATAATTCCTATGTTTCAATTTTGAGGTCATGACGAATCCATTTGCTTAGTTTGCAAATGCGATTCCAGATACAACTTCTGTTGTTTTATAAGTTGTGAATTGTGCATATTGAGCTGTACCCCTGTTCGTGATGTTATAAATTTTGATCCGTGATTGATGAGCCTAAACAGGTTGTACCACTATGTTCTACTTTGAAAGTACTACAAGTATGCCAAGTTAGAAGTCTTGACGAATCCTTTAGCATACTTTCCCAAGGTCAATCCGTATGCACAAATCACTGTTTAACTATGTTTCCCAGTTTGCAATTCTGAGAGCCTATCTTTGCCTGATTGCCAAATGCACCCTGTTATTCGTCATGAGCCCTAATTATGGAATTATACTCTCTATATGACAAAGAACAAATGCCCCTATTTTCAGATCCTGATGTCATGTTTAGCCTAGTTTTCAAAGCCGAATCTGAACCCAGTCTGTGTTTTCTGACAAGTTTGATTTGCAGGATAATTTGAAATAGGCATGTTAAAAAATCAATATCTTCTGACTAGAAGTTCCTCATAGGCTGAGGTTTGGTGTGCTGATGGATTATGTTGGAAAGAACAAATGTGCCAAGTTTCAGGTTTTTGTTAGGTGTTTTTCTTAGTTTTTAAACCCAGTTCCAGAGCCAACTAATGTGATTTTGGGCAGCACGGACATGAAGTGTTTCCAAGTGGCCATGTTTGATCATTGACAAATTTCAGCTAAAGTCTTCTAGGAAGTTTTCCTTTGACCGACATATTGTGATGTTGGAAATCAGTTTGTGCTTCGGATGGCGTGTTCTTGTGAGGCTGATCTGTCAGTTTTTGAAGCCGCTCTTGGAGGCCAGCGGATGTTATTTGGTGACTCTGCAAAAGTGAAAAAGGTGCTAGACCCTTTTGTTGAGGACCGTGGGCATTTTAGACATCATTTTCAAATCTTGTTCGAACTTCAATTAAATTCACAAAATAATGACACATTTTGTTTGTATATTACCTTGCGGAGCAAGTCAAAATGTGATGGAAATGGCGAAGAGAAAGGGTACCAAAGTGGTAGACATAAGGGTAAAAAATGTGCCAACATATTATAAAATGGAGGAACATGGGTCATCCTTCTATTCAGGATGTATGTGCTGCCTCTCAACCACCAGTCTTTATGCAGGAAGAAAGTGACAAGCGAATGGAGGTACGTGGAAGCTGCTGACTGGCATTTTGAAATGAATGTTTGTGTAAGGAAGAGATTTATGCAAACATGTAAAGGGGGTTCTTTTTAAGTATGCCCAACATGAGGAAAAGAGAAGTGCCAGTGCAAAGCATGTAGGATTCACACAAATGGCAGATAGGAAATGGGTGTTGCCTTGCGTGAAGTTTGAAGAGAGCTTCACATGATACATGTGGAGGGGAACATAGAATGGGCCCGCATTAGAAAAGTGGGGCTGTAAACAATTACATTTAGAGAAGCTCACACACTAGTCTCAGGTGGAGACGACCAGCATAAATAAAAGAATGCCCAACATAAGTGATTTGGATGATGCTAGGTTAGAGGAGCTGCCTGCGTAATTGTTTGAAGGCATCATTCAATGTTTGGAGGTAGAAAATACCATAAAGGCAATGGCCTACACAAATGAAAAGGGGTGCTGCATAAGTAGCCAAGTGAATGGAGATGCTAGTCAAAGCACATAAGATAGTAGCTAGTGAATGGAAATCTCACGCCAAATTTGGAGGCCCGGGCAGATTCATCAATAGCCTATGTAATGAGGCCCACGTACTTTGAAGAGTGGAACCCGCGTTAATGGAGTGGGGGGATGTCAATAACTTCAAAGGCCATGCACAAGTTTGAGAAAGGGGGCTCACGAAATTAGATAAAACCCATGCAAACAAATGCAGACTAGTGCAATATGGTGGGGATGCTTGCAGATTCATGGAGAAGCCTGCGTGAGTATGTAGTCTGGGTGCACCATGGCTTCAATATACATTCTGTGGTTTTATCCCACATTGGCTGGGTGAAGGTCCACTTTTTTGTTTAAATGCAAAGACACGCACAATGCATTGTAAACAAAGAGCCAAGAGGCTACTTGGCGGGCCCTCTTGGCTGGAGGTCTCTGTGCGCAACAGGCCCCACTAATTTCAGAATGAAATGCAGTGAAGGCTTTAAAAACTAAGAAGTATTTGTCCCACATTGATCCTAGATTGGGAAAATATATTGAATATAAGAAAATCCACATGCAAAGTGAAATAGAAAGAAGACTGGAGGCTATGCTCACGCGACCCTCCGTGTTGGCTCCTCTATTTTTATGCCTGTGAATGCATAGGTAAGGTAATTTTGCAGAGGACAGGTGGTGCGCTGACTGGACAAGATTGACATGTGGCACGAAGTCACTAAGTCACTGGATCAAGCCTCTAGTTAGCCGAAAATCTAGAGATTCAGAGGTGGCGGTTAGCTAACCGCCAGTCGCCAAGTTGCTGAATGCTAGCAGTTAAGGCCAGGACATTCCGAGATAAAGAGAACACATAGTTTCCAATTCTCCAAATCCCATACGATTAGTGGCTAACATTCTGAGATCACGAGATTGCTTTAGTTGCTAATACTCCAAGTCTTGGCAGTCAACGCAAATTCATTCCGAGATTTGGAGAATGGGCTCAGTCGCCCATTCTCAAGATCTGACCCAAGGTCAAGGCAAAATCCAGAGATTTAGAGAATAGTTTATTCGCATGATCTCAGGGCTTAACCATGGTCAAGGAATCTATTTAGAGACTTGGAGATTGCATGCATTCACCAGTTCTCCAAATGGGGGGTTAACCTGAGGTCAAGTCTGAGCAACGAATGAGATGGTGACACTTGGCGCTTCCTGGTGGCTTTTGTGGCTAAAAGTGTAGAATAATTTTAAAAATGGTTAAAATGTCAAATTTAAAAGAATTTAGAAAAATGATATAGTCCAGACATTTGAAAATATTCAAAAATTTAAAAGACCAAGCCTGTTCACGGAAAAATGTCCTAGAAATTTAATTTTTATCAGAACATATAAGTGTTATATGTTTTCGGAAATGGGAAAAGACAAGGAATCCAATGGTGATGATTATTTTCAGTTTTAGTGAAGTGTGAAAGAGCAGTTTGGGTTTGAAATCTGAGGATCAGAATCAGAATCAGATCAGTTGGGAAATGATTTCACATAGTGGATTAGTTGGGAGAATCAGTTGCAAGCAGATGAGAGGAATCCTGGAGATATTTTCATGCCAAAGATGGACAACTGTCAGTTAGTTTTCAACTGACTCTCATTTGCTATAGCTTAGTTTTTCTTCTCATTTGTAAAGGGTGGTGAAATTAATGTTGCAAGGCAGCTTTCTCATTCTAGGGTCATGTTTTCTGAGTTTCTTTTGTCATTCTGGATGTATTGAAGCATAAAGATCTTAATAAAACATAGTGCAGTTCCTATTCCAGATTATTGTTGTCTCTTTATATTTTGTTGATGCTCTTGTATGTTTAGTTTGTAAGGCATTCTGAATATATTGGTTACAAGGTAACTATGCAATCACCTGTGAGTTTCCTTCAAGGAAGGAGTCAGTCTCATGAGTAATTTTAGAGGGATAAGCATTTGTATGAGGATTTAATACAGTAGTTTGGGAATGATAAGATAGTCTGTAAGGCATTCTCTCTGAGCTGCATCTAGATTGTAAGGCATTCTATTTGTGTTCCTATTAAGTGATTTTTGTTGATGTACATTTGTGTGACTCTATTGCCCATTAGATATGGCACTGGTCTTTTCTTGTCCTATAGTTTCATCATCAAACCATTAATTCAAATAATTTTACATTTCCTATTTGAAAGTATGAATGTTCAGAATCTATATTGAATAGTACATACATTGTTGGTGATTCCTTGTAGAAGTGAATCTGATAGGTTAGCCTGCCTGAGCCTTCAGGTTCAAAGAGAAGAAGGGTGAATATCCTTGTCATAATCCACTATTTTTCATGTTTGCATAAAGGGTTTTAGTGAGAGAGTGTTTATGTATGCATATTTAGAAAATTTTAGGTACACCCACCTGGGTCTATGAAGCCCAAAGTGTAGAAGGAGTATCTCCTTGTCAATTAGTCTTTTCTTGCTTGAGTCAGGAGTTTAGGAATCATAGAGTTCAATTGAAGCATTTAAGGCTTGTAATGGGATTCAACAAGAAAAATCACTAACATCGACCTTGATATAATAAATTAAAAAATAAAACAATTCTAAGTTTGGTCGGCCTTAAGGGCTAGAATTCTGGAACCTTCTCGGGTGGTGGAAATTGCCTATATAAAGAAGGCCCGTAGTGTTGTCTAGGGCAATTCTAGGTAATAATTCGAGGCTTTGTCCTATATAATATTTTAAGGGGAATGCCCATGTGGCTTTGCATATTGTAATTCTGATAAATTTGTAATTCCACATTTGTGGAGATAATAAGAAGCCCATTTGCTGTTCTTGCAAATTGTTGTTGTTTCTATGTTTCTATTATGTGTTTGTGGTATTAAGAGGAGCACCCTTCATCAGATATGTTCAGTTGATTGGATGCAAACATAGTAAACAAAGCATATCATATTAGCGATCATTGAGGCCAACTTTGTGAGTGTTTGGAAAGTTATTTTTGGATGCTACCTTGGATTTGAGGTTGACTAAGAATGTTAATGAAGCATGCAATTGTGCTTGAATTAATATAATGTTTTGATTCTGACTAGCTTTGTAATTATACTCCTAAGAGGGTATAAATATATAGAGACTTTTGTAAAAGCACGTGATGATGAGATATGTATATATATGGATGTAATGTTGTTGGATGTGAATTATGAAGGCATCTAAAGGGCAGAGTAGAGATCAAGAGGAAGGAGAACAAGAGGATTTATTCTAGACATACATTGTTAACTCTTTGTATTCAGGACAACATATTTGTTATAAGTGTTGTTGCACCTATTGTACACCCCTAACATGGTTTGTTTGCATTTTATAGGGCTAGGACCTTTAACAAGGTCAATTCCTTAACAATGATCTCATTGTATACATCCCCTAATAGGGATCTTGCTATATTATATTAATCAGCTCCTAACAAGGCTAGAACTCCTAACAGGGTTTCAAGATTCATAGTGCAGAATATTGTGCGTACCATCCCCATCAGGGTTTTCCCTTGGCCAAGTTTTCCTTGAAAACAAATATGGTGTTATGAATTCTTCCATGTTTATCTTTGTTACATGGTTGTTCATTTTTTGTTACATCTTTATATTTTTCTTAAAGAAAGTAAATAAGTTTAAGAATTCATTAAAGTACTATAACATCGATTCACCCCCTTCTCAATGTTACCAAATCCTAACAAGATATAGTAGATTGCACATACATGGGATAGTGAAAAGAGTGAAGAGAATATTGTTTATTATTTTGTTATCTATGTATATATATGGGACAAATAAGGGATATTTTGAAACAAGAGAAGTATATATTGAGGGGGAGTTATTACTGAGTTATCATATATTGGAGATAGAATTTTTTTGACTAAGTCATGAAAGTTTTTGTCAATAATGCCAAAGGGGGAGAATTTTACTCCTAAATTCATTTAGTGTTGTCGTTAGTGAAGAAAAGATCGGGTCAGTATGAGGAAGAGAAATTCAGTTAGTGAAGAGAAAGTCAGTCGGTAAAGACAAGACATAATAGTTACCGAGCACAATGGTTACCAAACAAAAAAAAATTGAGCAAGTATATTAACTGAGAAAGGGAATTACCGAGAAGGAACAACATGACAACTGAAAAAATCAAGAAATAGTACCAAGTGATACAGAATGAATATAAAACTTTGATCAGATTCTACTGAGAAAGAAAATGGTTTACAAAGATCAAGAAAATCGTTAGGTAAAATTTATTGGGAATGAAACATGAGTGTAAATGATCCCAAGGAATAGATTGAGCCAATAAAAATAAAAAAGATATTTCTTGGAAAGTGGAAATGAATATGGATCATTGATCTATTTGTCATAGATTCCTAGAAGGACCCAAACCCTAATTAGGTCAAGTAATTAGGAAGCTACATGAATGATACATAAGGATGGATTGAGAAAAGACATAGAGAGAGAAGAGAGTGAAGCCAAGAACACAAAACATAGATAAAGAAGTTAAGGATACTGAGTATATGAAGTGGATGATTTTGGTAAAATCAGTCAAACAAAGGTAATGATACTACAGAGAGCACAAATGATCTTATTTAGCATACATGTAGATGCATTATTACAAATCAGTTATTACTAGAATTAATTATTGTTTTTTTATTCTCAAATCTCACATATTGGGTAGGCTTTAACAATATTTTATTATAAATCTCTTAAAAAAGTGCACACTTAATGAGTGTTGCAAAATCCTTTAACTAGGTAAACTTTAGCAAGTCTTATTTTGTATTACTCTTAACAGGGTAAAACACTAGAAGTGATATTTTATATGCTCTAATTGAGTAACCTTTATGTTGTAGTAGTGAAGGATTCTAGGTGTCATCCCCACCGTAGTTTTCTCCTCTAACCAAGGGTTTTTGCATAACCTAAATCATGTGTCAAATGTGTTGATGTGTGTTATGCGTTTATGGATGAATGAGTTTAATTTAGTTTATTTACATTCAACAAATAGTTTTTTAAGTTTTATGCATGCAAAGAAAAAAGGATAAAATAGTTATTGAAGGCTAAAAGTTGTATAAGGTTCTGATTCACTGATGTGAGATTGAAGTCTAGTTGCTACTACAGAGTTGGCTTGACTCCCCTCAGAGATCTTTCCTTTGGATCTCTTAGGGCATTCACCACCCTAAATTGAAGTAAGTCACTAAGAACTCCACTTCCTCTTCAAGACTCGGTCCCCATTGACAAGTAACTCTCCTCTCTCACTAAATATACATAGGTAGATCCACTCTACTCATTCAAATAGTGATTTCACAACATCATCCTTACTTTCTCCCCTAGCCAGACTATCATCGAGCTCACCTAGGGTAAGATCTCTAGACTCATATCTGTTGCTTCTCCTACCAAAAACAAAAAAAGGAAACTATGTACAAGGGCTCCTCTCGAGTTCCATCCAAACACATGGATCTCACCATGGATTCAAGAACCTCAAGAAGCCATTCAATGTTTACAACCTTGAATGGGTAAAGAACTCACAACTTGCAAATAGAAAATAAAACAAGTTAATCTACTTGCATACACAGTAAACCACAAAGCTTGAAATCAACTAAGTACACAACCTACAACTTTTCATTAATGGAAATAATAAAAACCATCCCAAATATCCAACTGCCACCTTGACTCTTACAAACCCCCCCTTTAAAAAGGAGGCCTGGGATGTCATAAATAACCACCCCATCATTGGAACAATATTAAGTGCCCACTATGTTGAAAGCATCTTGTCAGGAACCATTTTGACTAACCATACTATCCACTACAAATAAGATCCACTTTTCACAGGCCGTTACAACTGGTTTTACCAAGTAGCAATAATGTAAACTCAACAATAGTACTGAGTAGGATGGGTACCAAGTAGTAACATTACTGAGTACCAATCTCACCGAGCACCCGTATTACCAAGCACCTCATACCAAGCACTAGTATGACTGAGTGACTTTAATACATACCGAGAAACTTATCTAAGGTTCTTGATGCCTTGGTTGGATTTCTAGAGGCTTAATAACTATGTCTAATACACAACAAAATTGAAAGAAAACATCTAAGCACCAGAGTGTTTATTCACCAACTTGACCCATTTGCACTCGGTCATTACAAGAGTGAATGAATAAACACTTTACAAACTAACTTAAAGAAAATCTAAAAGTTCTTAAGGGTCCTTAACCCTATTTTTCTAGGTGCTCCTACACCATACTCCCCCAAATGAGAAAAAAAATCAACTTCCAGGTGATTGGATCAGGTCAGGGTCAATGCCCAACTTCTTAAACTTGGTCTTTTGCACCCAGTAGCATCATAATCACATTGCCATTGCCATTTGACTAGATGTTCCATGTAAGTCTTTGTTCTAGTCTTCTTGGCAACTCTTGAATTTATGATCTTCTCTGCCTTGGGCTTTGGAGTAACTGGAAGTTTTAGTGCCTTGAGATCTTCTATAGTTGTTGATAAATTAGGACCCTCTCTTGCAATTGGTCCCTTGTAGGACACAAGATCTTCCACATTAAAAATTGGAGATAAACCTATATCAGTAGGAAGGTTAACTTTGTAAGCATTAGACCCATACTTC
Organism: Chamaecyparis obtusa; assembly: GCA_027943335.1. NCBI lineage: Eukaryota > Viridiplantae > Streptophyta > Pinopsida > Cupressales > Cupressaceae > Chamaecyparis > Chamaecyparis obtusa. The sequence continues at coordinate 716,632 of BSBK01011231.1, read as the reverse complement.
ACCAAAATTGCAAAAAGGGCCTATCTTCCTCATCTGAAGCTTACTTGGAACACCTTTTTGTAGTCTTGTTTTGTTTAGGTGCACCGACTAAATCTCCAACTTGAAATTGAACATCTCTTTTCTTTTCATCTACCTTCTGCTTGGTGTGAGTTGTACTCTCCACTAATGTCTTCTTCATAATATCATGGACTTTTTTCATGGATTGAGAAAAATCTTCTACATAGCCACTCTTCTCTGCATTGTTTCCAAGATCCCTAAGTTCACATATACCCCTGGGATGAATCCCATACACTACTAAAAAAGGGCTTTTTCTAGTGGATCTATTGACTATATCATTATAGGCAAATTTTTCCTGTGCAAGTAACTGATCCCATGATTGTCCATATTCTTTTGTGAGAGATCTTAAAAGATTTCCTAAACATCAATTCATCACTTTAGTCTGACCATCGACCTGTGGATGATATGCCAACCTAAAGGAAAGATTTTTACCGAGATTCTGCCACAAGGTTTTCCAAAAATGACTCACAAACTTAGAGTCCCTGTCTGATACAATGATTAAGGGTAATCCATGTATGGTTTTGCATGGTACAAAGTGATCAATTTTTCTGAATCTATCCACACTCACAAAAATACTATCCATTCCCAGCTTGGTCTTAGGAAGTCCAACCACAAAATCCATGCTGATACACTCCCAATGTCAGTTTGGGATTGGAAGTGGTTGATATAATCTTGCATTTGATGAAGTACCCTTGGAATTTTGACAAACTATACAAGTCTCTACATACTTATGAACATCCTTGTTCATTCTTGGCCAATAATAGTACCTTTGTACCAATTCTAAGGTTTTACGCACCCCAAAATGTCCACTCAATGACCTATTATGCTTCTCTTATACTAAGTTCTCTCTCATTGAATGTTTTGGCACATAGAGTTGCCCCCCTTTAAATAGAAGACCTTCTTGTAGGGTGAAATTAGAATACTCACTATGAAAGTGGTTTTGAAAATCTTGACATACCTTATAGGCCGCTAAAAAAAATTCATTTGCTGGATACAGATCCTTGAAGCTATCTATGCCAATGATTCTTAACTGAATTTCTTGCATCATGAGAAATCTCCTACTCAATGCATTTTCTACTTTATTCTATACCCCCTTCTTGTGTTTGGTGGTGAAGGTGTAGGCTTGGATATACTCCACCCATTTCATATGCTTATGGCTTAGTTTATCTTGTGAATTCAAAAAACTTAAAGCCTGGTTGTCAGTAAAGACTAAAAGTTATTTAGGGAGTAGATAATTTCTCCATTTCCTTAGTGCTTGTACTAATGCATATAGTTCCAAATCATATGAGGAATACTTCCTGTTTGCATCATTCAGTTTTTCACTATGAAAAATGATTGGTTTTCCCTCTTGACTCAAAACTGCACCTATGGAAACATTGTTGGCATCAAATTCCACAATAAACAACTTGTCAAACCTAGGAAGTGTAAGAATAGGTTGAGTCACCATTCTCTGCTTCAAATTATCAAATCCTTTATCAGCCTACTCATTCCATTGGAACTTTTCTTTCATACCTCCTTTTATGGTATCGAAGATAGGTGCACTGATTTCACTAAACTGCTTGATGAACTTCCTATAGAACTATGCCAATCCATGGAAGCTTCTTACTTCCATGGTGGAATAAGGTGTAGGCCAATTCAAAATTTCTTCCACCTTGCTGATATCCATCTTCAAGTTACCTTTCGAGATAACAAAACTCGAGTTTATGAGCTCTTTCTTCATGAACTCACTCTTTTCTAAATTGATTGCCAACTTATCTTCGTGCAACCTTTGCATTACCATTTGAAGATGTATGAGATGATCCTCCTTGGTTTTTATAAACACTATAATACCATCTAAGTACAATACAACCTATTTTCCAATGAAGTCCTTAAACACTTCATTCATCAACCTCATAAATATTCTTGGGGAGTTGGACAACCCAAAAGGCATAACAAGCCACTCATAGAGTCCCTCGGTAGTCTCAAATAGAGTCTTCCACTCATATCCACCTTTTATTCTTATCTGATGATACCCACTCTTAAGATCTATCTTGGAGTAATACTTAGCTCCTCCTAAACAATCCATCAAATCATCTATCCTAGGGATCAGGAATCTATACCAAATAGTAATTCTATTTATGGCCCTGGAATCTGTACACAACCTCTGAGTACCATTCTTATTTGGTTGGGGATAGGACTATGGGAACAACACATGGGATTATGCTCCTTCTAATTAGTCCTTGATCTAGTAGCTCTTGAATTTGGCTAGCTATCTCTACATTCTATTGTGGGGTCATTTTATAGGCAGCCTTGTTGGGAAGTGAGGCTCTTGGGATGAATTCTATCTGATGGCTAATAGACCTCTCAAGTGGCAGACTAGCTAGATGACCATCACTAATGATGTCTTGGTATTGACTCAACAACTCTTTGACTTCTAAGGGTAACTCTTCCTTCTTGTCCCCTTTATCACTCTTTGGCTTCAGAACCAAAGAAAATCCTACTCCATCTTCTTTGTCTAATGTTTGTAAGAACTCTTTCTCACCTACTAACAGTATGTTAGGACCCCCTTTCTTCACTTCACCTTCTTCCAAAATTGATTTTATCTTGAAGGCCACTCCATCTTTCTTAAAGGAATAGGAGTTTTCAGCTCCATCATGTACTGTAGCTTGATTGAACTGCCAAGGTCTACCCAATAATAAATGACAAGCATCCATGGGTAGGACATCATAGAAAATGTTGTCCTTATACCTCCCTATAGAAAAATCTACCCAAGCTTGCTCATTAAATAACACATTTTGATCTTTATTCAACCAAGTAACTCGATAAGGGTTAGTATGAGGAATCTTTTTCAATTTTAACTTTTCTTTGACTTCCATAGAAACTATGTTATCAGTAGAACCAAAGTCTATGATAACTTTGCAAACCTTACCTAGCACCTTGTACTTGACTCAAAACATATATCTTCTTTGGCTTGGCTCTTCTTTGATGGGTTCTTTGAGGAGTGCTCTTCAAATCATCAAATTCTCTCCTATCTCAGAATCTAGGGCTATTTTTGTCATCTTGATGCTAGAAGATTCTTATTGCACATATCGTGTCCTCTTCTCACTTCCTTGTGGTGTAGAAATCTTCTTAGGACATCTATAGGCTGGATGCCCAAACTATTGATAGTTATAACACTTCATTGAAGAGAAATAAGATCCTCTTCCCTGATTATTGGTTCTTCCTCTTGAACCATTACTTGAACTTCTTCCTCGGTTGTAACCTCCTATTGTGTTACTAGTTTCTCCTTGATTCTCATTAAGCTTGGAATCACTTTGATTTTTAGCCTCAAAGTTTCTTCCACCAAATCCTCCACTATGATTTCTATTGTCCCTTCCCCTTCCTTTGATATTTGTATCTTGATTCTTTTTGAAATTCTCCTCCACTTTGAGAGCGAGGTGATAGCACTGTTGTACTGTCTTGGGACTTAAGAGACTGAGTTCCTCTTAGATACTCCACTTGGGGCCATTCAGATACCTATCCACTTTTAGGCTTTCCTCTTCCATTACATGTGATCTTAAACACAACTTGTGAAACTCTTTAGTATAGGTACTGACCTCTAGATCTTTTTGTCTCAGATTTTGTCTCTTCTTGTGCAACTGTACTGCATAATCCTTAGGGAGATATTTTTCCATTATCTTAGCCACCATGCCTTGCCAACTAGTTATGGGGTTATTTCCTTCTTTGGTCCTTTGATCTTGGACAAACTTCCACCAAGTGAGAGCAGTTCCTCTCAATCTTGTCTTGGCTATTTTGAAATTTTGAGCCTCGGTCACATTATCATAGTCAAAGTGATTTTCCAATCCTTCTATCCACTCCATGACTACTTCTGGTTCCATTTTTCTAGTGAATAGAGGAACACTTTCTAAGGACTTACTATTCATTTCCTTCAACGCTCTCAAGAAAAACTCTTTTTGAGGCACAAGGTTGGGTTCTGGAACTATGTCTTCCTCTGCCACTGTCTTGTCTTTTTCGTCAGCTTCTCTCATTCTTTCACTGACTGCTGCAGTCCTAAACTACACTTTTTCTAACTTGGTTTCCATTTTGACCAACTGTCCTTTTAGGAGTTTATTCCACTCCTTTTGTTCTTCCATATCTTTTTCTAGTTCCGCATTGGTCACCATTTTTAATGAATCAATAGATGCTTCTACAGGTAACATCCAAATAATACATGGCCAAATCTTTTTAGGGCTTTGATACCAATCTGATGTGGGCCTGAAGTCTAGTTGCTACTATAGAGTTGGCATGACTCTGCTTAGAGATCTTTCCTTTGGATCTCTTAGGAAATTCACTACCCTAAAAAAAAGTAAGTCACTAAGAACTCCATTTCCTCTTCAAGACCCGGTCCACATCGACAAGTGTAAAAACTGATGAAATATCAGATTCAACTCCAAGATCTAGCTGCATGCAAAAAATCTATTACAAAGAATGAAGCTAAAAAATGGAAAAAGAAAAACCCTCTTGTGCTCAAAAAAGTCAGAGCCAAAATGTATTTAGAGAGAATGAAAGAAATAATTACAAAAGTGGCTTATAAGGACAAAAACCCTAAAGCCACAAAAAGCTAGGTTGTGCAATAATAATTAATAGAAATATTAATTATTATGCACCTAAAAGAGATAGCTTAAGTGAAAAAGAATAATAGAGGACTTAAGTAATTAAACCGAAATGATTTAATTATAAAGTCAAATATATCTATTACTCTAACACCCCCCCTTAAGTGTAGCTCAGGAGGAACTAACCTAGCACAGCTAAGAAAGCAAGAAATGGGTCCCAACAACAAGGCCTGATCAGGTACCCAGTATAAGGAAATCTCTATGAACTAGAGTAAAGGAGAAAACTCAATGGGAAAAACTCCTCTCCAAAAAGAGATGTAAAAGCAAAGACAAAAAGAATGACTTCAAGAGACTCTCTCAAATCCATAAGTATAATGTGTGCTGCCAACCCCCCCGTGAGAGAGGGTCGAGGCTCCAAAGCCCCCCCGGACTGAAAGAACCCTTGGATCAATGAACAAACCATTGTGACTCCAATGCAGAGGAGTGAAAGACAGTGGACACTGTAGAGGGAACCTCGAAAGCTGAGGTGTCACTGGAAGGCTGAGCTGATGCTCAAAGGAGTAGACACGAGGACCCTGAAAGGGAATCCCCAATGTAAGTGGTATGATAGGCGTGCTGACACTGTCATCAAAGAGGAGATGAATGTCCTTTGTAGAATCCTCAAAAACTGCACCTAGTGGCTCAAAGAATGGAGCTGGAGGATTAGGCAGTGCTGAAGAAGAAACCTACTAAACAGAAAAGAGCTCAAAAGGAGGTGGCATGGTAGTCACAATAGTCATCTCAGGAACCACACAGAGGTTCAAGTGACCTGATTGTACCACATGATGCTCTCTCAAAGGAGGAGAGTCATGCTCTGGAAAAGGTGGACCAAAGTGTGAAAAGGAGTAGAGACGGGTGGAATGATCAACTATCCCTGTAGCAACAATACCTCCTGTCATACTATCTTGGATGAAAACTAAATCTGGAGTGAACTCAACTATCTTCCCTGACCCACTATGAGTAATCTGATAAACCAAGAGAAGGTTTGCAGATAGAGATGGAACATGCAACACATCATTGAATGTGCCATCCTAAATGCATATAGTGGCTTTCCCACAGACTGTCATAACAGTGTTATTCCCAATGATAATATGGGGAATAGGAGAATTTTCAAAAGAAGAGAAGATCTCTTGAGAAGATGCCATATGGTGAGAAGCACCTGAATCTAGTATCCAAGGGACCTGTGAAGGGGATGCAACAAAAGCCCGTAATGCATGACCCTTTCCAAGATCCTATCCAGCTATAGAATAGATAGAGGAAGACTGATAAGCAGACCCCTGTGAGCTAGAAGAGGATGAAGAGGAAAGATTGCTCTTCTAAAGAAGAGCTTGCAAATTTGCTATCTGTTTCTCGTAACCATCAAACTTCTTCTGATAGCAAAGTGACTCATCATGTGTTCCCTTCTAACAATAGGAACATGTGGGGCTCTCAGTCTTCTATTTCTCCTTCTTAGAAGAAGATGGTGGGCCAGTAGAGTGTTGAGAAGAGGAATTAGATATCCGCTTCTGCTTCTACTTTTGAGAATCCTTAGGTGTCTTGGCAAGAAATGCCTATGACTGTGAACCTGCAAGCAAATCCATCTGAGTGATCTTGGACTGCTCACAAGTCAACCTGTCATAGAAAGTCTCAAAAGAGGGCATAACATGTCTGGTACCCAAAGCATCCATGGTGGAGTAGAAAGTGGAAGAAAAGATATGATACTGTCTTTGCAACTTTGAGAGTATCAAATAGATACACTCATCATCTATCTTGATTCTCCCACATCCCTGCAAAACTATACACAGAGACTTGAACTTCATCAAGAAGTCCTCTATAGTGGGGAAATTAGAAGGAGTCAAAGAGGTCAACTCTGCATCAAGCTAAAGCTTCTGAAATTTATTCACTGTACCAAACAAGGTTGAAAAATTTCCCTAAATAGCCCTAGGAGTGGTCAAACCTTCCAGGTGAAACATGAGACTATCGGAGATGTTCAGTGCAATCAAACCCATGGCTTCATCCATTTTGTTTCTGTGCCAAAGAATCTCAAAGGGACACTGCAAGACAGGTTGGTTCTCATCCAGACATGACCATAAGCCACGTGACATAAGAAGCCTGGTCATTTGTGCTTTCCAGGTATGATAATTATGTGGTGTCAGCCAGGCCATAGAGGGATCTGACATTGAGAGAAGAAGAAGACATAAGTAGAAGGGTTTTTTTCTGAAGTAAATTACAGAAAGGAAAAACACCCCCCCATAATGTATAAATCAAACCCCCTTATAGCAAATAATTGAAAGCACACAAAATGAGAAGAAAACCTGGACTCCAGATGTAGAGAAGGAGGAAAATAGAAGCCTTGACTTTGATGCCAAAAAAGAGAGCATAAATAGTTGAATCAAAAAATCAAACTAGCACCATCATGTCCGGCTCGGAAAGACCTTTCCGACAGTATACCATATGTCAATTTTTGAGTTCGTATGAGCCCTGTAGGAGCAAAAATGCCCAAGTACCCCCAAAATGCATGCTCTCTGGAAAAAACCAGTGATTGCCAAAAAATTCATGGCCGTATGACCGTCACTGGGCAGTCGCTGATGTCAGCACCATACAGTCGCTGAAAAAATTGAGTCATCGAAAAAAAGGCCAGAAATTTTTTTTGGACATTGGAAAAAATGCCGGTGATGACATCACCGTAGTCGGCAGTCAGCGGTGGTAGTGGTGGTCGATGGGTGGAGGTGGCCGGTGGGCGGCGCTGCGGCGGCTGGCGGGCGGAGGCGGCTTGCTGGTGGCACGGAGGCCGTGAGCGGCGCACGGGCCGGGATGCGGCGGCACGGGGGTGGTGCATGGGCTGCGCACTAGCGGTGCTCCCTTAAGCACCCAAAAAATCAATGAAAACACCTTTTTAAAATTTTTTTTTCAAAAAACGTGTCCGTATGGCCCTAATAGGGCAATTTTTTTTCTCTCAGATGCCCCGGAGGCCAAATATGTCATATTTTATATGGAAATAGGGGTTTTTGGGCCTTCTGGATGCAATCATGAGGTCAGATTTTGCCCAAAGTGCACCAAAAAAAGAGATCCCCCAGATCCAATAAAAAACAACTGAAAACCCCAGAAAGAAAGGGCTTGATCCACAGCTTCAGTAAGCTTCAAACAAGCTACAGTAGAATGGCTTTGATACCATGTAGAAACTGATGAAATATTAGATTCAACTCCAAGATCCAGCTACATGCAAAAAACCTGTTACAAAGAATGAAGCTAAAAACTTGAAAAAGCAAAACCCTCTTGTGCTCAAAAAAGTCAGAGCTCAAAATGTATTAAGAGAGAATGAAATAAATAATTACAAAAGTGGCTTATAAGGACAGAAACCCTAAAGCCACAAAAATCTAGGTTGTGCAATAATAATTAATAGAAATATTAATTATTATGCACCTAAAAGAGATAGCTTAAGTGAAAAAGAATAATAGAGGACTTAAGTAATTAAACTGAAATGATTTAATTATAAAGTCAAATATATCTATTACTCTAACAACAAGTTACCCTCCTCTCTCACTAAATCTACATAGGTACATCCACTCTACTCATTCAACTAGTTCTTTCATAGCATCTTCCTCACTTTCTCCCCTAGCTAGACTATCATCACGCTCGCCAAGGGTAAGATCTCCAAACTCATATATGTTGCTTCTCCTACCAAAAAAAAAGAGGAAACTATTTACAAGGGCTCCTCTTGAGTTCCATCCAGACACATGGCTCTCACCATGGATTCAAGAACCTCTAGGAGCCATTCAATGTTTACAACCCAGAAAGGGTAAATAACTCACAACTTGCAAATAGAAAACAAAATGAGTTAATCTAATTGCATGCATAGTAAAACACAAAGCTCAAAATCAACTAAGTACACAACCTGCAACTTTTCATTAACTGGAAATAAAAAAACCATCCCAAATATCCAACTGTCACCTCGACTCTTACAAACCACCCCCTTTAAAAAGGAGGCTTGAGATGTCATAAATAAACACCCCATAATTGGAACAGTCTTCACTACCTACTATGTCAAAAGTATCTTGTCAGGAACCATTACGACTGACCATACTGTCCACTATAGACAAGATTTTCTTTTCACGAGCTGTTACAACTGGTTTTACCGAGCAACAACAATGTAAACTCAGCAACAGTACCGAGTAGCATGGGTACCAAGCAGTAACATTACCTAGTACCAGTCTCACCGAGCACCTGTATTACTAAGAACCTCATACAGAGCACCAATATTATCGAGTGACTTCAATACATACCGAGCAACTTATCTAAGGTTCCTGATGCATTGGTTGGATTTATAGAGGCTTACAAACTACCTCTAACACACAACATAATTGAAAGAAAATATCTAAGCACTAGAGTGTTTATTCACCGACTTGACCCATTTTGCACTCGGTCATTACAAGAGTGAATGAATAAAGACTTTAGAAACCAACTTAAAGAAAATCTAAAAGTTCTTAAGGGTCCTTAACCCTATTTTTCTAGGTGCTCCTAACCATTCACCCCCCCTCTCAACAACTTAACTTTCCAACAATCTCCACTTAATTTTACATCTAAATACATTGATTTCATTTAAATCGGGGTTTAGGTAAAGATTTTTCATGAAAAATACCCCTTATGTAATTGACCTAATCTAGTTTCTAAATGAATTTTCCAATCCAAAAGTAGGTGTAGACCCTCTATTGGAGCTCTAAATGTTTGGAAAAATTTAGAGTTCCATATAGTGATAAAACCCTAAAAATGGCCTCCTAAACTCCATGCCCAATAATTGATGAGATGTTAGATCACATGACGTGGGATAAAATATTATATTATTTTTAATTTAAATCTAAAGGATTAAGGAAATAATCTTTGTGATAGGAACAATCAGAACTTTGTGAATGAAGGTTTCAAAGATGTTGGAATTTCAACCGGCTGCAAAAATGGTATCAATAGAGGATGGTAATGATAAAAAATTGAAAATATAAAAATGTCATAGTTCAGAAATAAAATTTCCAAGTTCTAGTTAAAATCTTAGATTTTCACAAGGTGTTTTGGGTTGTCAAGAAAACCCAAATCCAAAAGATAGGTAGTTATTATTTAATTAGTTCATTAGTTTTTTTTTTAAATATTTAATAGGATGGTGTCTTTTTCACCCTAAAGGGGTGTGAAAACTATTCAACTACATATATATGTTTGGTGTAAAATGTAAAGAGAGGGAAGCATTGATATTTTAATCAATATCAATCAACAATGCAAATATTTTATTTTCTACTGCACTTTCTACAAGTACTTTATTGTTCAGAAGACTTTTTGAAGCATTAATATAAATTGGTATTTTCTCTAATTTGGAGTTGTGGATTTGATCATGTCAAATTGATCAGTCCTTTGTGATTTTATCTCCAGAATATAAAGTTTCTTTAAAACTTTGTGTTTAGAAATTATTCCCATTATTCTACAATTTGATCATTAGGATTGTTAGGCACTAGTAATTATATCTTATTGGTCTCATTAAGCTTGGGTTAGATTTAATAAGACTGATTGTGGTGTAATAGAATAATCAAAGACATTGAAGAGGAATAATTGATAGGAGCAGTTAGGTGGTGTTCTTTGTCTCACTTAGTTGTACATAAGATTAAAGAAGGATCTATCTCTATTTATCAATAGAAGAAAGACATCGGTCTATCATCCTTAATTGTAGTCTTTGTTTGAAAGATTACAAGCAGGAAGCAGTAATACATATTCAAAATAAACAAGATATCACTACATAAAAGTAGTCAACATATTCTCAATATAGTAATGAAAAGACAAGTTTAGCAATTTATAAATTCTAAAGGATGCAATTTGATCTCCCTCAAGACCCAATTTCTATCTTGAGAAATCACCCTAATTCAATGTACAACTACATATCTTCTATAAAAAGCCTTAAGCCTAGAGTTTGGGTTAAGGAATAGGTGCACAAGATTTGGTCCTACAAAGCCTAAAGTGCAAGGGAAGAGGATCACAATCAATAATTCCTATTTGTTGGACAAGTCAGTTGGAAAGTCCAAGTATTGAGTTAGGAAAGCTCATAGGATTTCTACTTTGTTGATTTGGGAACCAATAGATTGGCGATTCTACTAGGGGGAAGTCTAGTAAAAAAAATTTAGAATCTTTGGTTACAAAGTACACTCTGCTAGAAGGAAGAACCCATAAGACCAACAAAATAACATTTTTCTCAAAGAGAGGTGGTGACTTTACTCAAGCAACATTTTAGTGAATGACTCTTCCGAGGGAGAAGATCCAGAAGGAAATAAAAATTTTTATTTTTGAAATAAATAATAATTATATTTTAGAATGTATCAAAATAAACAACCATTTAAAAGGAAACCATTTATTCTAGATGACATCAGGTCATTGGATCTCAGAATATTTTAATGTATCCGTAATAATATATTCCCAAAGATTTCACAACTTGTACCAAAATTTTGTGGAGAATATGATGGATCAACACTTGAGAATTTGGATGCATTTTACACATTTATAGAGGATTATGATATTTGTGCAAAATATTAAGTGATAAAACTATTTGTCAGGATATTAATGGATTATGCAAGAGAAGCTTATGAATTAATACCAACATAGAGCATCTTATCATAGAGGGATTTTAAGAAATGGTTTCTTGATGTGTTCCATGATGCAGGTGAGGAGGAAGAAAACATGTTCCATGAATAGGACCAGAACCAAAATTACATTATGGAATCAAGATCCTATATGTCTCCTTTGGATGAATTCTACAATATATAATGATATAACGATGAGTTTTTAGTATATCTTTTCATAAGGATGTTTAAAATTTATCAATAAATACCTTTAAATATCAAGTCTTCGCTATCCAATAAAATGTATGAGTTAGGAATCTTTTTTGATCCTTATGTGAGACTTATGCTCAAAATTGTACATGAAGATATGATAGCCGAAGATGATATTTCAGATTTGAATAAAGAAACAATTTTGGAATAATATAAGGAACAATCTGTACATTTCAAGACTTATGTTGAAATAGATATCAATGAGTGTAATAATGAGGAAAATGATATTCTCAATACAAAAAAAATTTCAGATTTATTGGACATGGAATATCATAAACATGTGCAGAAAAGTGGTCCAAATTGTTTCTCAATCTACTAGAATAAACAGACTAAAGAATTAATGCATATGTAGGAGGTATTTGGTGAAATGGAAAATGAATATCGTTAATGATTATAAATTCAGGTAGATAAAAAAAATCATTCATATGCATATATATATATATATATATATATATGATTTTATATATATATATATATATATATATATATATATATATATATATATATATATATATATATATATATATATATATATATATATATATATATATATATATATATGATTATATATATAAGTAAATATTATATATTTTGAATGATATATTAATCGACTGAAACATAATAAAAGGTGGCGATGTAAACAAAAGTCTTTACATGCGGTAATTGATTTTGATTAAGCCTTGCCTCCATTCTAAGGTGACGGGAAAACCATCATGGAGTCACCTCCACTATGGGCATGACTCCATAAGGAGTCACAACCATCGTGGAGGTAACTCCATGATGGTATGGCATCATATATTAAAGCATTGGCATGTCGTGCTAGAAATACAACAAGTGACATAATTACAATAGTCTCCAGTGTATTACACAACAATACATACAGTGCCAATAACATATTTGGTGACCAATCTTTATAGTAATTAATATCACAACAACTTCATATTATCTCAGTTTGATATTGATTCATAAGAATCAATATTTTTCATATACATATTTCAGAAGATGTCGATATTGAGTTCATGTTGTCACTAAAGATTGCACCTGTGGAGGCTAAGTATGAAACCTAGCAATCCTATGAAATAGTTTTTGGCACACCCAATGGGACTAGTGATGTTTCCCATTATTCAATGAGATTTTGGTGTGATCCTTAGTGCAATAAGCCTTTGGAGGTAGTCTTCAAAATACCATGGTGACTCCGAGCAAAGATCTACTAGTTTAAGTAGTCCAAGTACCGGTAAGTTTCATAAAATATCCATTTTTACCAGCTCATTTGATGAATAAGCATGGCCTTTCCTAATAAATATTAATCCTAACAACCCCTATACCATGAGGTAGCCACCCATGTGCATTCATTCCTGTCATATCATTTTGGCCAAGCAGTTTCATGTAGCCAAAATAGCCTACCAATAGAAAATTATTAGCATGCATATGAACCACCATACCCTCCCACCCCACATCAAGCATCCTAGTAGCATGCCTATGAATCACCCTATGAAGGTCACCATTAAAATCCTTAAAATCAGTCTAACACCACTTTAGATATGAGCTCCAATGATTTTTTGAAAAATTTCAAGAGGAAATGATGTCTTTAATAAGACAATATGTGGAAATGGTGGCCTAGAAAGAAGAGTTCTCAAGTCAGCTAGAGGACAAGCGGGAAACCCATGAACAAACCCTTGAAGAAAAGAACTAGTAGATTTTAACACAAGAAAAGGTCTATAAAGAAAATCTTGAAGAGTGTAAATAATTAGTAAGGTTCATCTATCTAACAACTGCAAAAAATAAGGAGGACCTCCGAAAAGAGTTAGCAACAAATGATGAATTTCAAGATCATGAGAAAGAGAGACTTGCTAAAAAAATTGCAGAAAAATATCAATTGATTAGGAACTTATTAGCTCAAGCACCAAGGTAGAGAGATCAAGTAGTTGTTTCTGCCCTAGTGCAAGTGAGTTCACCACACCCACCAAAGGGTAGTACCAGTCTAGTACAACCCTGCTGGCCTTCTTGGACCTTGTATCCAGGCTTCAAAATTATAAATCTTTTCAAAAAAGAGATCCAGGAGGAGATGCCTCATATTGTTGAGGGTGAGGGTACTCCCGTGTGTCCAAAGTTACAAGGAGATACAAGCTTGGAAGTACAGTTCCCTGTAGAAGAGGAAGACCTAGAAGCTTTGCAGACCAAACATGAGAATCACAAGGCTCAAATTCCAAGTTTCTTGTCTGGCAAGTCCCCTAGCACTTTTATTTAAATTGAAAGCTTTAGGATTTCTCCTTCAGTTCAGAAACCTAATCAGTAGGAGCCTAGGTCTCTCCCTTTCCCTAGCCTCCATGCATTTTTAGAGCCTCTTCATGATCCCACCCTATATTTCTAGTCACTCCATTCTATTCCTATAGAGGAGACACCTTAAGGGTTTTCCTTCCCAAGTAACAATGAGCCCATCCTCCAATAGTTAATTCCCTATGAGTCAATCCCTGAAGAGGTCCTTCCACCTCATAGCATTTTAGATCACCAAGAAGAAGATGAATCTTTCCCTTTAGGTGCACCTTTGCATAATGTCCATGAGGAACACCTAGATTTGTTACAACATGATGATGAATAAGAACAACAAGATAAGGGTAAGGAAGAAAGTGAAGAAGGTGAGGTCCTAACTGTTCTATTTAAATAAATTCCTTCTTATATTGAGAAAGATGAGACAATACATAATTTATTGGTTGATTTCCCCAATTATGTTAGTAGAGATAAAGATGATATGATTGTTCCCAGCTTAGAACAACAAGAATATTTTGACTCCATAATTGATTATTTCTATTCAACACTTTTTGATGTTCCTCATCCTCTTGAAAAAGATAATAACATGCATGTTCTTGAGGAAGAGTTTGTGTTTCAGGAGGTTGATATTGTTCTATTTTTAGAATCAAAACTTACCTACAATAAGGTTGTGGAAGACTCTTCACAATAAAATGAATCTCAAGAATCATGTCCCTTGGACCACGAGGAAGAACTAGTGATTGTTAAAGGCCTAAAGAAAGTTGATAGATTTGATGAGATATTGGTTGTTCCAAAAGAAGAGGAAGATGATCCTTTGACCATAGAAGAAGAATTGGTATGGTAGGTCATCATGGAAGGGAAGAATTTTGGAGAAAGTATTGATGATCAACATGTTGAGGCCATTAATAATATGCATACTGAGTAAGAAGGGACATCCAACATACAAAGGCATGGGTTCATACTCTCAAGGGGATGTCCTATTAGATACCTTTCCCACATAGGGTCAAATAAAACATCCATGCTATAAGATTCAATGGAGGATGATGTTAGAGATAAATTCTTGATGAGGAAGAGCTTGTTCAATCTTATCAACCTCCCTAGAACAACAACACCTATGATCTATTTAAGGTTAGTACTCTAGACTACCAATTTCAAGGGTGGATATGCCAAATATTTCAACATGTTTTTGTGTTCCATATTCTCTTTGTTGGCATAAAATGTGCAAGGTATAAAGCTCTAAGGAGGATGGGAAGCTATTTCAATAGTCCATTCAATGAATTTGTTTAACCAATTTTCTGACAATGGTTAGGATGGGGTAGGGTAGGAGTTTTTAGTTTTTCCCTAAGTGTTGATGCATATTTTTTAGTTGCAATAAGTCTGAGACATATTGATGCCATTCATCAAGCCCCTTCAAGAAAGAATCAATGATTGGTATCAGTGAGTCAAGAGCCCACTTATACAAACCATCAATACTCACATGATTAAGTTCCTCAAAATCATACCAATCTATCTTAGACACCTAGTGTTTTGTTGAAAAGAAGGAGATGTTAGGTTTTTTAGTTTTGGGAGCTAGGGGACTCCATGCCCAATGGATAGTGGAAAGGAAACTGGTCAAGAGGTACTTAGTAGGAAAGAACTCAGCTGAGGCTGCCAAAAATGTTGCCATATTTTCATGTCATTCAATTGGTAGCCTATTTACTAGATGTGTGTCTACAGTACCCATGTTTGCATTATTAAGTGATCTTGTTTAGATTTGTGTTCATTTCATGGAGCTATAAGCTGAAAGTACATTTAAAGAAAAGGAAGAGGCACATTTGAAGATTGCATGTGTATATACTAAACCATAACTATCTAAACATGAAAAGCTTGTATGTATAGAACAAAAAGCAGATGTAAAAAAAATCATTTTGAGCTCACACAGGCCATGAGTATAGCCAACTCCTAATGATCTATTGCTAAACATGTATAGACATAATAAAAATGGAAATAGATCATAGGGTACTAGACATTTCCTGAAGAACATAGAAGGTGTTGACCCTTATGTTACTCTTTAGCTCCTACCTTTCTCCATGACCTTAAGAAAGAGATGTGATTAGATCCAAAAGATCTAAGCAATGCATGATATCCAATTACCTATCTACATTTATAGACATACATGAGCATAATTAACCATGCTCCAGATATGTGCTATAGGAGGAAGAAAAGTACCATGTTTTTACTAACTTGTTAGGTCATGTGCAGGTCATGAGGAAAATTAGGATGTGAAAGGAACATATTTTCTTGGGTATGAACCTTTTAGTCTACTATAATCAAACTAAAAAATAAAGAAATAATTATAGCATGGATATGACCTTGTGTCATGAAACCTTCTAGTTATTCATGATGCATCAGTGGCATCCATGAGATGCAGTGCTCAACATCAAACATGAGGAGTAGCTAGCAAAATAGATGTATATTCATGAGCCAACAATAATAAATATGGATATAGGACAACAACAACATTGGAGCATCAGATGCATGATAGAATAGGGTAAATCATGGAGGTCTATGCAAAGAGAGGAGGCAAAAGGGGGGCATGAGAGTATCCACATAAAACAATGGAGAATCAAATACATAAACATCAAGAGTTACAATGCATTCATTGTGCATAAAAAGCCACCATGGGTAGATAATGATGCATCAATGACATCCAATGAAGCCATGAAGTCAAGTGAACATGTTCATAACATAAAGAACCTAAAGCAATGAATATGCAAAGGGAATCAGATCAAATCAGTATGTAACATAAAATACAGTGCTCAACATCAAATGGAGTAGTCAAAATTTCTATCCATCCATCATAATGGGACAACAACAAGTATGTGTTTGCTTCTTTAAAAAGATGTATACTTTCATATATATTAAGTATATCATAAAAGGGAGCATTAAATCAACTCAAAATGGAAATTTGTGTAACTCTATCAAATGTAGCAGCAACAATGTCATGGTGTCCATAAAGTTACAACACTATATATCTAATCAAATGTGTAGATTCAATATAGTAGATATATACAGATTCAAATATAGAATATACAAAAACAAAAAATGATGACCTAGGTCATGGAACCCAACAAGAACATGTTACGAGACATAAAATCATGTTCATATGCAAAATTATCATCAAAAGAGATGCAATGGTACAATATATCTAATAAAAAAAAATCTATTTGCAACATTACAATGATATCAAATGATGAGCCCAATTTATAGCTTTTCTGTTTATAATTTTGGTGTAAACTTTAAGTATTCTCATGGTTTCATAAACAACCTTAGACTTTTTATGTTCATATGATATGACTATGGATGTATTTGGTACTTTTAAGATTAAAGATATGTGCTGAATATATATATATATATAGATTAAGTGGATATTATGATGAAATTTGGTATTTCTTTCCTCTTTGCATTGATGGGTAGTGTTCCTGTAGCCATGTGATGAGGTTGCACTAAAATAGGAAAGCTCATTATGGATATTTATCTTGGTTTATGTTGTGGGTTTTGGTGAACTAATCTTTTGCATGGAAAGATAAAGTCAGCAGGTAAATGAAATTCAGCATTGAAGTGGCTTCATTAAGACAAGTAACTATTCTCAAGTTTCATTATGACTCCACTACTTCCAACCAATTGTAGTTTCTGTTACAAGACCGAGTCAACTTGATGACCAAGTGTTTTGGAGGAAATCCAATGCTTGTGCACTCCTATATTCCTGAGAAATTGAATGTGGATTGTTTTTGCATTTAATGTCCTATTGCTGAAAGGTCACTGAAAGTTGTTGTACCCATGATGGGAAGATCCTAGTTCTTAGGTGTTCTATTTTTCTAGTTTCTTAAATAATCTAGAGTTTATGATTTTGAGTTATTTAGATATGGAAGGAATCCATTTTGTAATCTAGAAAAGAAGTGAATACACTCTATTATTCTATTATGTACTTATGTTGATGTTTCATGAATGAATATATGACATCTTTAGATTTCAATCTCTGAGTTCTAAATTTTTTCATTCTTCCATGGGGGCCCACACAGGAGGTGAGATTAGTTTCTATTTAAGTAGGAATTAAACTTTAATTTCTTTCCAGTAGTTATGCACTGTTTCTCCTGCAGCCATTGGTAATAGAACCACTAATTGTTTCCTGCAACATAGATTTACTGTTGAAGCATTTCCTTAAGTTCTAAATTAGCTGTTGTTCAATTCCAAACATAGATTTCCTATAGCAGTTTCCTTGTTTTAGTAAACATGGCTTTGAAGATGAACTAAAGTATAAACCTTGCAGTCACCATCTCAAGTTTCATGTTCCTGGATCGATAAATCTAAATGAAGCTCAGCATGATATTCTAAGTAAATACTTGATACTATTACCATAGAATCACTATGAAAGGATGTCCAATCCTTGATGTTGAACTTGTAGTCAATTTAGTTCAACCCTGAGTCATTTAGTTAGTTTACATTCTATATTATTTTGCATGCATAGACGTAGGGACCATCTTGGGAGATTCCTTCCTAATATTATCCAAGTAGAACCATTTGAGGTTTTTAATCCAGACTCTGAAGAATCCCAAGCTGAGAACATACAAGAAGAAGAACCATTTGAGAATATATTTGAACAATTTCCTTCACCTACAACTTTAGAGGAATCATACCATTTGAATGATCTATTTGCTGAACTAGAATATCAACCAAGAATGGCCCAGCCTACCTTCCCTTTTCCTATTCCTAACCAGCAAGTTAACCAAAACTTGAAGAATATACCTTCTGCTGTGCTTCCAAAATTCTATGGCCTTATCACAGAAGATCCTGAGACATTTCTCTTTGAGTTTGACATACTCTGTAGGAGTTATGACTACTCAACTGATTCCCATAAGATGAAGTTTTTTCCCTCTACTTTGAAGGACGCTACCTTATGATGGTTCATGAGCCTGGGTGCCAACGCTGTGCAAGATTGGCCTGGGATGAGCAATCTATTTCTTTCAAAGTAGAAGGAGTATTGCAGAGGAAGAGACTTAAAAGGAGATGACATTTTTAAAATGGTCTAGAGAGAAGATGAAACCTTGGAAGATTATGTCTCCAAGTTCATGTTCAACCTGCAGCACAATATACAACATAACTTGAATGAGGAATCCCAGAAACATCTTTTTCTGAAAGGTGTGAGTGATGGAAGTGTTGAGGCCCTAGACCTCATGGAAGGAGGTGATATTGCTTAGAAAACCTAGGCTAACATAAGGAATATATGCCTGAACTATTCTAGAGCTACAGTAAAAAAGGGAAGAGGATTGAGAGACTTACCTCATAAGTCCAATGGTGGTTCAGGAGTATCCAAAATGGAGCTGTCTAATTTGCTGTCTGACCTCAAGCAGGACATCATCAATGATGTTGCAAGGTAGTTGGACACCATGTAGGTGAGAATAAAGAAAGATGAAGCTGATGCCATGCTAGCAGAATAATGTCCACAGTGTAAGGAGAAGAAAAAGAATTGTTGGTGCAAGTCTGTTGCAAGCTTGGAGTCACAACCTATGCCTACTGAGTTTAAAGCCATCAAAAAGAATGGAGAGGTACTCTACATCACCCAATGAATACCGTGGGTACAAAGAATAGGTATACCTCAAGATCCTCTCTTAAATTTGAATAGTTGCGATAAATGGAAGAATCAACAATATCTGGAAGACTGGTTCGCTGGTTGCTCTTAATGCAAGAATTTGATATCACCATAGTTGACAAGCCTGATAAAGCTAATGTGGTCACTGAATTTCTTTCTAGACTGCATGTACCTGATGATCCTGTAGCCATTGAAGATAGCTTTCCTAATGAGCATCTATTTCTGTTGTCTGCATATAATCCATGATATGCCAACATTGCTAATTATCTCACCATCAGTAAGAATCCAACACACTTCACTGCTAAGGAAAGAAGGCTGTTAGCTGAGAAAAGTTTTAATTATTCCTGGATTTTTGGATTCATGTTTTATGCCGGTCTTGATCAAGTGAACCATAGATGCATAACGGAAGATGAAACATATGATGTCTTAAGGGCATGCCATGATGAGCCCTATGGTGGTCATTTTGTGGCCAAGTGAACTGCATTCGAGATCTTGACCATAGGATATTATTGGCCTAGTCTACATAAAGATGCTGCTCAATATACAAAGAAGTGTGACAAATGTTAGCACATGGGATGACCCACCAAGACCGATGAGATTCCCCTACAACCATAGGTAATTGTAGCACCATTTGATAAATGGGGGATTAACTTTGTCGGTCCTATTGAGCCATCCTCACAAGGTAAGACTTATATCCTTGTATGCATTGATTATGTTACAAAGTGGGCTGAGGCCAAACCAATGAAGCACCCTAAGGATAAAAATGTTGCTAAGTTCCTTTATGAGTTTATCTTCGCAAGATTTGGTGTGCCTAGGGAATTGCAATCTAATTAGGGACCTCAGTTTACTTCTAATCTAATAGCTGCTTTGATGGAAGAGTATAAAATTAAGCATGGTAAATCCTCACCCTATCATCCCCAAGAAAATGGACAGGTTGAAGTCACCAATAGGGAGATGGAATCCATTCTTACCAAGACCATCACACTCCATAAGAAGGATTGGGCCGTACAACTTCCAGAAGCTCTTTGGGCCTACAAGACTACATGGAAGACTACTACAGGCTTTACTCCATTTGAGCTTGTCTATGGTTGGTCCACTGTTATGCCTATAGAATTTGATCACAAAACCTTGAGAATAGCTCTTAACCTTGGATTGGATCTCATTGTTGTACATCAAGAATGAATTATGAGTCTAAATGGACTTGATGAATGGCACAAATATGTCTTGTACAATACTAAATTGCTGCAGCAATAGCAAAAGCAATGGCATGACAATTATATAAAGGATAAAGTCTTTTTTGTTGGTGATTGGGTGCTTCTCTTTGACTCTCGGTATCAGCATCACCTCGAGAAGTTTCAAATGCGATGGTTAGGTCCATATGAGATTGTAGCTATGTTTCCCAATGGAGTGGTCCAACTTTCTATTGTTGATCCTGTTTAGTTTAAGTTACTAGTTAATGGTCATAGGTTGAAATTGTATCACAAACCCCAAAGTAAGGAAGAGTTCCTATAGCAGTTTTCATCCACCGCTGGCGATATATTTCCTGTAGCCTCTGCTATTGAGCCTTCTACTCTGTTGGCAAATAGATTTTTCTTCCTCTTCTAAAATGAAATCAGTAAAAACTCTATGCCTCTAAAGACAAACAATTCATCAACAGTTGGGTAAGCATCAGAGATTGCTTCCCTCTGAATTTTAAAGCTAGCTTCCTTGTAAGATATTCAATGAATTATCAACATAAAATTAAATGCATACACTTTTAATTAGAAAGTGTAGAAGGAACGCTTAGATACTCTTAGGTATTGAGGTGATCTCAAGAATATTCAGACAAAAGTTTCAAACTATGAAGAAACAAAGATCAACTAATCTTCTTCTAAAACAAAGGTGTTTAGAAAATAAAATGACTGAAGGGAGATAACTAGAAAGAATCCATAAGTGACTAAACATAAATAATACATGCACAGATGAAATATACCAACTCTCAAAGTAACTGATACATTACTGATTTCAATTCAAAGATTTAAATCAAACCATGCATTTATATATTTATATCTGATCGGATCAAAGTCTCATCAAAATAAGTCACGAACTATTTCTTTAATAAAAAAACTTAAAAGACTGCTAAAACTATCTATTTAGGAAAACTATCTACCTTTCTATCAGTATTTTCTAACCCTTAAATAGTTTAATGCTCTAGCATTTATAGTTTTAAGTCCGAGAGAGCCTCCAAAAAAACCTGGCCTCTTAGACACATAGCAGAAAATAGTTAACATAACAAGTTGCACATTTAGGCTTAAGTTTTAAGACATATGTCCATAGAATAGAAAAAGATAGAAAATTGCATGGAACAACACCATCTTTGCTCACGGATCCTCTGACATGGCAGTCTTAACCAACTTCCAAGTTCTGAAAGCAGCCAGCTGTAAGTGCAAGTTCTTTAACCCCATTAACTTTGCTTGAACTGCATTCTTTTCCCATTTTAGTTCCTAGATTCTTTGTAACTACTTAGGCAGTTGTCCTCTATTCAACAACAACATGGATTCCACGTTGGTGATCTTGGTTAAGTCTTGAACCATTATTTCTTCATTCTCCTTCAAAGCTCCCATGGTATCAACAAAGACTTTAATTATGGCATCAACATCCCTATTTCCTTCATCAATTTGTAGGATACTAGCCGGACTCACTATCTTGATGTATTTCAAGGCATTAGCATGCATGTCCTTTACCTCTTCTCCTATTACCTGAATTTGTGAAATCGAGGCTTTGAATAATGAACCTTTCTAGCTGAGGTTTTGCTTTAGAATGAACAACATACAGGGATCAATGAGCTTCATAGGATTCTTCACCAGGAACTGGGTTACCCCATAAGTTTCTATCTCCCATATCTGAGTACAGACCATTGCACATTTTTCCTCTTCCAATTCCCAGGTAGGAATCAAAGTTTTTACTTTTCCAAGTAAAGCCTCATCGTCCATACAAGTGGACACAAACTCTCGTATGAAAGTGTAGCCCTCATTAGTGATACCATCTATCGAAGCTTTCATAGTTTCTATTAGGGCTTTACCCTGCTACATCTGCTTCACCAACTTCTTGCTTTCAACTGAGTTAGGATTGAAACATTACGGGGATTGAGTGAGTGGCAATGCTCCAACATCAGTGAGGGAAGAAATGAACTTAGCCATAGTGAAAACAAGTTGTTTTAGTTCACGCTTCTCCCTTCCATCCTTTTGTGACTGGTTCAACATATGACCAGCCGAGAACTTGAAGATATGATCCTTTGAGTCCCTATTCAAAACCCCTAGTTCCATTTTTGTAACCTCAAAGTCTTCTGCTTCAGGTTCACGGGCTCCTTCTTTAGGCTTGAAGGTTGCTATTTCTGCTGTTATCTTTCTAGTAGAGGGATCAATAGAAAGTCTTGCATCACTTTTCATCCTTTTAGCTTTAGGAATTCAAACAGCATACTTGGTGATGATTTCTTTCACGGTCAGTGAAACTAGTTTGTAATTCTTCCTCTTACTTACTAAATCTGTTAGCCAAGGAGGAATTGAATTAGAAACCATCTGGTTGTTTGGTGTTTTGGCAGGTGTGTTCTCACCTTGAAGATTATCTGAATTATTGGTAGGTACCTCTAGACCTTTACTTTGTTTCTCTGGTGAAAAAGAGATTTCTTCCTCATTGATTTCAATATCAATGTAATCAGATGTAGGAGATGCCATCTGAGAGTGACTTTTCGATCTCATTCTGGCTCTTGTTCTGATTGTTGTAGGATGTCCAATGAATGCTACCCTTTTCTTAGGAGATGAGACCTTACCTACATTAGGAACCAAAGGAGACACATTAGGCAAGTCATGGTTCATATTTATTGAAACAGAGTTTGCATTTCTCTTTTTAGGAGGGGAGTTCCTTGTTCTTTTTCACTTCTTCTTTGTCATCCAAGCTTCTGTAATTCTAAAAATAGTTCTAGCCCTCAGTTTTATATCATCATCTTCTTTTCATGCCCAGTCTATAGCCAGGGGATTCTTTGTTCCTGAAATATCAACCTCTGAGACTCTGATTTTAGAATTATCTTCTTCTATCCCACTTGTATCAAATTTTAATTGTAGCAACTCAATTTGTGGAACTAGGAGTCTTGAACAATCCCTTTTCATTACTACCTTTTCATCACTGAGGTCTTCCCATAGATCTTCAAGGTGTGAACTAGGAGATGGGTGAATGCTTAGACTTAGAACCTATCTAGCAAAGCCTTTACTATCAAAACCCTTTCTTGGTTGATAGAACTGCATATGTAAACTAACCAAATTGCTAACTATCACTAAGGCATCCACCATGTTATTACAAACCAAGGCTCCTAATTTAATTGGAAACATCAGAGCCCATTTTTCTTCTGGAAAATTTTTCTTAATCACTACAAACAATTGCCTACAGACCTCGGCTAACACGAAGTAGTCAAAAGAAAATCTAGGGAGCCTGATAGGTTCTTCATGAAACCCTCCAATCTGAATATAAGTGAAACATGAAAACTGAACATAAAAACTTCCATAGGTTTGGACTATCTTCTGGGCTTTCAATGACATTATTTGATATGAGTCTCCTGCTAATTGTTCACATAGTTTCCTAAGAAAGACATCATGGACTCATCTAGAAAATCTCCCCAAACCCTATCTTTTCTCAACAAAGGGTAGTACTCAGGAACTGTTAAATCATCATTCCAGGGGGCATGTGGAATTGCTCCCAAATCTTGTGTGCATGCAAGACAATAAATCAAATAAGAGGACATGAAAAACTCTTTCTTAATTGCTTGATCTTGCTTTAGTTGATCCCTCAAGGTACTGGCAATGATCTCTGCCCAATCTAGGTGTTGTCTCCCTTCCAAAATTATTTCTATGAAGTGAAACATCCACTCTTCAAAGAGGAGAACCTGCTCTGAACCCTTTACCCGGTGAAGTAAAACTATCACATCATGAATAGGTGGCTTCATATGGTCTTTGGTGAGAATTTTTAGCAACTGAGAACCTCCCTTGTAATTAGTTTGGGTCCATTTCTGGGCCATATGACTATGATTTTTATCTATGTTTTCTTGGAACCGAGCCAAAGACTGGGTCGGGGTAAAGCTAGCGAAAGACTCTTCTGGGATTTTGAAAGCTGACATCATGATTTCCCTATTTACAAGTAACAGAGTTTGACCCTCAGCATTCAGTATGCATTTGGACTTGACATCATATCTAATGATACACTATTGAATTAGCTCTAGGCTAATGACTAACGGGGGAAAAGCCGCAACTTCAAGCAATCTGCTCGAAAGAATTTCAAGACTATACTCTTCCGTAGCATGGTCCGTAAGGTGAAAAACCATTTCTCCTACCTCAATCCTTAAAAGGTTTGTGTCTATGATGACTGGGGCATGACACTCCATGTTCTTATAATTCCCCAAAAAATGCATGCTAGACTTCATCTTTTTACTAGAAAGACTAACCAAAGTAACTCCCCTTTCTTCAACAAATAATAATCAAACAGGAACAAGAAAATAAAAAAAGCTTTCAGAAGCTACCTTCTTTCTGAAGACTCAAGAAAAATTAGTTTCCTCTTCCACAACCAAGACTCCGCGAGATTATGATAGGAAAGAGAGAACTTATAGAGATATTTATAATTTTGAAAGAATATGTCGTGAAGGATCGACTTTAATGAGCATTAATCAGGAGCATTAATTTGGAATGATGTGAGTAGTAATGACTTGGTAGTGAGACATCCTTGAAATCTACATTCTTTATAATCATCATTAATTTTTCCATAAGCAATATCTCCCACTCATGTTAGAGATTTCCTTAATCACAACCCAAAACTCTACCTTAGGCTTGCCCCATGGCTCCCGTCAAATCAAGACTGTTCACATTGGTAACTTAACCATTACTTCACTGTCAGCTTAGATCATTTGTCCCATCAGATGTCACTTCACTTATCAATTTGCCTCCTAACTATCCTTGAACCTCTTTGAACTACTTTGAACCAAAGTTCAAAGGGGTTCAAAGTGGTTCACTACAAAAAAAGGTGACGTAGACCAGGGTCCACCTGCAATAAACCAAACGTTAGAAAGAAATTTTTTATTGAAATGCTTCGAACTAATTTGAACCAGAGTTCAAAGAGGTTTGAAGTGGTTCATAGGTAGCATAGGCTTTGAGAAAGACTCAACCATGGAAAGCCAACATTTTAAGGAACAATCTCAGAGGCTTTATCTTGACGATTAGACGACTCAATAAACTATGAGAACTGTTGAGGAAAAGAAAATAGAGAGATGACGCTGGACTAGACTTTAAATAAAATGAACAAATGAGGGTTGAAGAAATTTTTAACATGGTGACTCTAACTAACCCTAACATGCTCAATTGGTTTCTTCACTTTAAAAAGGTTCTTGTCACTTCCATAATAAATACTTTCTTTGTGAAAGTTCTTTCTTTCACAATAAAAAAACTCCACTTCATTTCCTGTCTTTCACCCATCCATTTCATTTTTCTCTATTAATGGTATGATAGCCACTGCCCTTCATAGCCTTTTAGGATCACACACTGACCAAGGTATTTATTCCTTAATTTGTTTTCCAACTTTTTAGCAATACCTCATCATATGTGCAATTGAGGGACCATTTGCCAAATTAAGGTGGGGGGGATAGCTATATCATTATTTTGTCTTACGTATTCATTTCAAATCTTTATGTTTATTCTTTTATCTTATTTTGTACTTTATGCATTTCTTTCCATAATGAGATGTGACACTCTTTCAGAGTTATGTGCTATGATTTTGTTATTTCACACATATTATGCTAAGGTGGAAAGTACGTGCTAGTACGAGTCTATGATTATGCAATTATGAATAGTTAATGTGCGTAATTCTCTTAATCTGCATGCATTTTAATAAATGCCAGAACTTTCTACATGAAAATTTTTTCCTGTAACTTGCTATTTCAAGAAACTCCTTGCTAGAACCTTGCTTTAGTGTGAAACTTCCCGCAACATTGTTTTGAGCAAATTGGGCAACCTAGAGATGGGCAATGACCTTATTTAGTGTGAGACCACTGTGCATGATATTCTGTTGGATGATCAAGTTTGTAGGCCATATTTCTAGGTGTGAGGATGGATTGATTATATTTTGAAACTCACCAGTTGGAATGGTGAGGTTGCCTCATAGTTTTTGAGCTCATTGAAGAAGGAGTGGCCATAGTTAAGGGGTTAAGAGTGCCATTTTCTCAGACAATAGTGGCAGATGTTATGGGTTTACCTCAAGTGGGGGAAGAATTCTCAGAAAGTCTCGATCCTACAATGTTGAGGGCATAGTTAACCCTACACTTGGATCCACCTCTTGAAATAGACAAAAAGCAAGGTACTTATAGATTGTCCTTACTAGAGCTGTTTAGGCAATGCGCAATTTATGTTATCAAGTATTTTACTTGCGAAGGATGGTAATCATACTTGCATTTTATCCACTTCAAGTTTCTAAGTTGTCTTTGACATGAGAATAGACCCATCAATGTTCCAAGCTTTATGTTTAATATCTTGAAAAGATACGCTGCTCTGGTGCAGGAGGGTAAAGCTAATTATGTTTCACACCATTGTTTGATTAAGCTAGTTGTTGAAAGGGCTTTAAGAGAATAGTCTGAATTGTGTTGGGAGGAATTTTTGTTGCATGGGTTTAAGGAACTGACTCCAGAGCCTATTGGGAGAAGAGTTGGCTAGATAATTTAGACTGATACATGGGTTAAGAAAATTATTATAGAGCTTGGAAAAGGATCTTCCTCCAAGAAGAAGTCTGGGGTTAGGACTCCTTCGGATTCCCCTCACTCTTCCACTTCAAAGTCAGTCTAGAATGAGGAGGGAAATTCCTCTATAGACTAGTCTACCTCTATGTCGAAAAGGGTTTCTCAGAGAAATGTGGCTAAGGGAAGAAAAAGCAGTCCTAGTTCTAGTCCGCTAGCAAGGAAACAAGCTCCTATAGCTGAAAGCACTTCTACGAAGCGGAAAGTCCCAGAGAAAAGGGAACACACTCCATTTAGAAGAAGTAATAGGAAGAAGTAGAAGGTGACTACATATATTCCATTTGAAGAGTCAAATGTTGAACAAGAAGCTTCTGGGCAAAAAGAAGGAGAATTTAGAAATATTCAGCAAGAAGCTGAAATACAACATAAAATTTCTGAGCAAGAAGAACAAGGGCTTGAGATTATGCAGTGGGAAACATTTGAAGGGTTTCCTAATATTGAAATAGAAGAGGTTCCTGATAAGCAAATAAATGAAGAAGTCATTGTAATTGGTTATGACTCCAGCTTTAAAGAGCAAGCTTATGTATTTCAGAGAAGAGGTTCAACCTCCAAGAATCCTCAGATAAATGATAGTTGTAGTGACTCAGATAGTGAAAAGATGTCTGGAGGATGTTATATAAGGGAAGAAGAGGGACCAGGATTATCTCCTACAACAAAAAGGAATTCATATGAAGAAAACACTGATATTGATATGGGCATTGTTAATAAAGTGGTCAAGTAGGTTTTAAGCAAGGGTTTGGATGCACTAGCCTCTACTGCACAATAATGTTGTAATACTGAGAGGTCTATGGTAATCTGGATAGATCCTATGAAAAGGGAAAGTTCTAAAAATGGTGAGTCCCCTGTTCCTAAATCAATAGAAAATTATTGCATTAGTTCCATGTCAGATCAGTCTGGTTCAGTATCTCTGTTATCTATTATTTTTCAGTTGTCCAAGCAATTAGTTTCTGAGAGAGAACAATGGAAGCAACAACAAAAAGAATTGAATACGGTAATAGACCATCACTATCAGGAGACCCTTGAGTAGGAGGAAAAAGTAGAACAGTTGAATGTGAAACTTAACAAAATCACATCTCTTATTCCTGACTTAATGGGCTATAGATCCCCATCTCCTGTTTATGCCCTGTTCCTCAAAGAACAATTTTCGAACTACTAGATGACCTGCATTATGCAAGATAGATCTCCCTCATAGCTAGAGCCTCTTTAATTTTCTCAAGCTTTCAATAATTCTCTTGTAGCCATTCAAAATCTTTTGTGTGAATTCTTTCTTCATAATTTGGCAGTTCCAAATGATCAAGTATGGAATCCCTTATTCTACATTGGGGATATTCAGCTTAGAGCTCTCATGTCTTGGATCCATAATGAGATTAGTTGGGACACTCAAGCGAGGTTGTATAGAGATTTAGAAGAAGAGATTCCCTTATATCTGAGACCTGAAGCCAAAGACCCCGAAACTTTCTATTATGATTGGTTAAGAATTGCACCCTCCGATTTAGGAAGTAAGCTTGTTTATCCACTTAGGAATGCAACATTTGACGCATATGAACATCTGGAGAATTCTGAGTTGCCTGAAGCTAGGAATGCCATTTAATGGCATTGGATCAGTTTGACTAGGGAGATGAGAGCTAAGGAACCACATTCACCCCTAAACTTTGACATGACAAATCGGTGTGCACCTTGGTATATTTCTTTGGGGAGAGAGCGACAAAGTTTTTGGATTCCACTTACTTTTTAGCCACCATTGCTAATGTCTCCATTATTAGAAAATTCAGAAAATTTAGACAGTTATGACATGGTAGGAGAGGTCAAAAGGTGGAAAAGACACAAGGAGACAAAAGGGTTTTATTGGAGCTTTGCTAAGGGAGGTGTTGGATAGAAGACAACTGCAAATTATAGGATGACAACTAGGCTTAAAAATTTCATATTTGATGAGGGACCAGCAAAATGCTAAGCTAGGGGGCAATGATGAGCCCAATTTATAGCTTTTCTGTTTATAATTTTGGACTAAACTTTAAGTATTCTCAAAGTTTCATAAATAACTTCAGACTTTTTATGTTCATATGATATGACTATGGATGTATTTGATACTTTTAAGATTAAAGATATGTGCTGAATATATATATATATATATATAAAGTGGATATTATGATGAAATTTGGTATTTCTTTCCTCTTTGCATTAATGGGTAGTGTTCCTATAGCCGTGTGATGAGGTTGCACTAAAATAGGAAAGCTCATTATGGATATTTATCTTGGTTTATGTTGTGGGTTTTGGTGCACTAATCTTTTGCAGGGAAAGATAAAGTCAGCAGGTAAAGAAAATTCAACATTGGAGTGGCTTCATTAAGATAAGTAACTGTTCTCAAGTTTCATTATGACTCCAATACTTCCAACCAATCGTAGTTGCTATTACAAGACTGAGTCAACCTGATGACTGAGTGTTTTGGAGGAAATCCAGTGCTCATGTGCTCCTATATTCTTGAGAAATTGAATGTGGATTGCTTCTGCGTTTAATGTCCTGTTGCTGAAAGGTTGCTAAAAGTTGTTGTACCCATGATGGGAAGATCCTAGTTCTTAGATGTTCTATTTTTCTAGTTGATTAAATAATATGGAGTTTGTTATTTCGAGTTAGTTAGATGTGGAAGGAATCCATTTTGTAATCCAGAAAAGAAGTGAATACACTCTGTTATTCTATTATGTACTTATGTTGATATTTCATGAATGAATATATGGCATCTTTAGATTTCAATCTCTGAGTTCTAAATTTGTTCATTCTTTTGTAGGGGCCCACGCGGGAGGTGAGCTTAGTTTCTATTTAATTAGGAATTAAACTTTAATTTCTTTGCAGTAGTTATGCATTGTTGCTCCTACAGCCACTGGTAACAAAACCACTGACTGTTTCCTGCAACATAGATTTATTGTTGAAGCATTTCCTTAAGTTATAAATTAGTTGTTGTTCAATTCCAAGCATATATTTCCTATATCAGTTTCCTTGTTTTAGTAAATATGGCTTTGAAGATGAACTAAAGCATTAACCTTGTAGTCACCATCTCAAGTTTCACGTTCCCGAATTGATAAATCTAAATGAAGCTCAGCATGATATTCTAAGTAAATACTTGATGCTATTACCATAGAATCACTATGAAAGGATGTCCAGTCCTTGATGTTACTAAGGTATTATTCTGACTAACCATCAAACATAGAGTCAAAACAACATGGTGCCCTCAAATATCAATGAGCAATGATACCCTAGGCATAGAAGAAAGGAACACAAACATATATATCTCAAAAAATATTAAGAGTTGCATTCCATATGTAAAAATTCTAAGCACATGATGTACTTGCATGTGGAAAATAATAGCTATATGATGATTAAAAAACATAGCAATAAATGTAGCCATGCCCCATATTGTGGAAAGTAAAAAACAACAAAATAAAGCCCCAAAACTGCAAAAGAATAAAGAAAAAAATAGAAAATATTGTTACACCCCAAGATATGAAGGAAAATACATTAACAAAGGCTTCCAAATAAATACAAAGAGTGGAAGAGATTCAGCCCATAAGCCACGACCCAAGGAGAAGACAACAAACTTCATAAAATGATGAAAAAAATGGAGTTGAAACCCTTACCTTTTGTCTTATACACTTTTGAATGCTAATCCATGAAAAGTCCAAGAAAATGGAAAGTTTCCCCAAGGAAAGACTCCCTTCCATTCAAAATTCCCATAAGACACGTGAGTTTTGCAAAGGAGAGCTAGTTTAAAAGGTAAGGAAGCTGATTTGGATAAGTTTCCAAAACATTTTAAATTGGGGAGTTTTTTGAGATGTTTATTTTATAAACATAGGGGGTATATGTCATAAGTATATGATTTAAAGATTTTTAAATTAATAGAAAGGGGGAATTAGGAAAGAACATATGGAGTTTCATTAAAGTAAATTAATTTTTTTTTTATGAAAGTCATTTTTATGAGAAAGTTTTAAAATGTAAATATAACCCTTAAATACCTAGGTTTTGGTATTTGATAATATTTTTCCTAACAAGTCTAATTAGGGGTCATTATTAAATGGGACATTTTAATGTAAAATCATGCATATTTTATATTTTAAAATATTTTACAAGAGATGTTTTATAAATCATCATGTTCAAATATTACCTACCAAGGCATGATTAGGGGAATTAGGTGAGATTTATTTTTGAAAGAGAGTTTTCTAAGGCATAAATTTTGAAAATCTCCCATTTTCACCACCTTTAGGGGAGGTTAAGGCACCTAATTATTGGACAACATATCCCATGGACCTAAATTCATATTTTTCTCCTATTCACTCCCAGATTTGGTGGAGGCAGTCATGGGATTCCAGATTTCTTGGAGATGCATTTTTCTACCCCCTCATCTATTTATACCTCTCACATTTTGTGATAGAGGCAGTTCTTCCATTCTATCTCACTATAAGATTTGAATGTTTGTAGCTCCTGAGAAGCAGATTGTTTTCTTGGCTCCTTTTGAATGTAGAATATTATTCCTTCGTTTCCCATTGATTTCTGAGTGGTTTAGTGAGTATTATGTTAAGTTATTATG
Organism: Chamaecyparis obtusa; assembly: GCA_027943335.1. Lineage (NCBI taxonomy): Eukaryota > Viridiplantae > Streptophyta > Pinopsida > Cupressales > Cupressaceae > Chamaecyparis > Chamaecyparis obtusa. The sequence goes on along the minus strand of BSBK01011231.1, from coordinate 684,855 downwards.
ATTAGTTTGATCCTTTACTTGATATTTTTACTTATTTGAGGGTTGAGAATATATACTTTGTTTCTTGAAGGTTTAATTTGTGTGCATTTACAAATAGTTTAGGTTGTAGAACTCATTTCCCTTCCTACCTATAATCAACACCTTATTATTTCTAAGGAAAACACTATAAGTGGGATAAATTTGTGAAGTTATCAGTTATGTTTCAATGCACATTGTGAGTGCTTTGCAATATGTGGATCTTTCAAGTTTGGTGAATCACCCTAGTTTCATTTTTAGTTATTTAAAAATTATGCACCCTCTTCCCTTTTCCTTCAAAAGTACATTTTAGTTTCAAGGTGATTCAAGGGAAGTCGACCCTTAATTCGGAGGTCTACTTTCTTGTAGGTCACCCACAACTTGAAAGTAGTCCCATGTTTCACAAGATTGCTAGGTTTCATACTTAGCCTCCATGGGTGGATCTTTCAAGTTTGGTGAATCACCCCAATTTCATTTTCAGTTATTTAAAATTTATGCACCCTCTTCCCTTTTTCTTCAAATGTACATTTTAGTTTCAAGGTGATTCAAGGGAAGTCGACCCTTAATTCGAAGGTCTACTTTCTTATAGGTCACCCACAACCTAAAATTAGTCCCATATTTCACAGGATTGCTAGGTTTCATACTTAGTCTCCATGGGTGCAATCCTTAGTGACAATAGTTCACATAAGTTTGATATAGATTAATATCAAATTGATATTAATATATGTATTCAAATATACCATTATTGTGGTATTTTAATCTACATTGAATTTATATATATATATATATATATATATATATATATATATATATATAGCTATAAAACAAGAAAAATAGATAAATCTGATTGGAATTTAACATGGTATCAGAGTAGGCATAAAAATAAAAGATCTAGATTAGATTTGTAAAATAATTCACATATACATTTGAGAATACTACATTCAAAATGGTGAATGGAATGAGATTATAAGATCGACTTGAAGGCACATCAAACTATGTGGCATGGAAATTACGAATAATGCTCACACTAAAAGAGCATGAACTAACACCCATAGTGGAAAAATCTGAGCCTGAACAGAATGGAAAAGATGAACAGATTAAATGGGATAAGGGCAACACCAAGGAAATGAAATTTTTGGTAGATAGAGTTAAAGATCATATAGTGCCTATAATCATGAAATTAGAAACCACATATGAGACGTTTAATGCACTAAAAGATATGTATGAAATTATCAATACAAGAAGAGCGCTTACCCTTAAGAGTCAACTCCATCAAATAAAGATGAAACAAGGAGAGACCATCACATAATACTTCATGAGAATTAAAGAATTAAGAAACCAACTCTCTACTATTGGTCACTCTTTTGATAGTAAGGAATTAAAAATTATTGCACTAAATGGACTTCCCCTTTCATGGGAATCTTTCATTCAAGGAGTAAGTTCTCAAACCAAAATTCCAAAATTTGATTGATTAAAATTAAACTGCATTCAAGAAGAATCTCAATTATCAATCAAAGAGATCAATACAAATACTTCAAAAGAAGTCTCTCAAGTAATTAATACAAAATCACACAAAAAGAAAAAGAAGACTAACTTCAAAAGGAAGAGAGGAAATGAATCAAATAAGAAACCAACATACAAGCATAGTGACCTGTCAAAAGTATAATGTTATAGATGTGACAAATTTGGTCACCTTTCTCAAATGTGTCTTGAAAGAAATAAGGCACAAGCCTCATTTTCCCAAGTTAGTGATACAAAGGAGAATATGAATTCAGAGAAACTTATTTTCTACTCCGCCTTATCAAGTCATGTTTCAAACAATTGTAGCACTTGGGTTGTTGATAGTGGGGCCTCTCAGCTATTATCTCTAATTGAGCATTAATGATTGTCATTAGTATCAAAGACATCGGTTGATTACTTATGTTAACCTAGTCGGTAAAAGAAAACATCTCAAGCTAGTCGGTTAAATCTTTACACCAAACATATAATAGTTTTACCGAGCATCAAACACTGATACCAAGTGCAATAAACACTGAGAAAACTGGATACTGAGCACTAGTGTAATTACTAAGAAGTATATATAGTGTTTACTAGGGATCACAAAAAATGGCACAAGAATAAGGAATGGCACATTTATCTATGCAAACGGTTACAACAAAATCACAAAACATTTTACCAAGATCAAGGATAATTTATTGTTGAGATATTCATTAAATGCGATGAAGATCTTATGTAATTTTTTGATCTAGGTTATTTTTGTACACCGTAGATCTTAGGGTTTTTCTCTAAGACATTGTAACCTAATTTTGTAAGTGGCATAAAACAATATGCTATATAATTGTATTTTGCATCATTTTGATGTAAGCGTGGAGATGTATGAGTGAAGTTCTTGAAGCATTAGCCAAATTCAATATTATCAGTTTTCAGACATAGCAAAATAATATTCAAGGATAATCAGATTGAGAAGAATCAGATCAGGCTACCGAGCAGTTCAGAGCAGAGATCTTCACATAGAAAGGTGATATCTATTTAGTATTTCATTGATCTGTATCAAAAAAATTGAGTTGTCATTAGCAGATAGATACTTGTTATTTTCTAATCATTGTAACAGAGTTTTGGTAAAATCTCTTAACAAAGTAGACCTAACAGTCTTTTTGTAAATCTCTTAACCGAGTGCACACTCAAGTAGTGTTGTTAAAATCCTATCACTAGGTAGATCTAACTGATCTGAAATATTACTCCTAAAAGGGTAAGATCACCAGAAGTGATCACCACTTGTAGCCCTAACAGGAAAACCTTTTATATCTGCAGTAGTAAAGAATTTGTGGGTGTCATCCCCACCACAATTTTTACCTTCTAATAAGGGTTTCCACATTACCAAAATACTTGTGTTATGTGATGATTATCTTGTTAATTTTATGTTATTTAATTTTACAAGTTTAATGAGTGAATGATACATGCATTGGATACAAGTTATTTGCAAGGTTATTACTATTTGTTGTTTAAGGTTTATGAGTTGAAAGTTTTTGTGGGCACTGATTCACCCCTCCCCTCTTAGTACCCTATCTCTCCAATCCAACATCAACATATCACTGGATTTAAAGAGAATATAGACTCTATAGAAGGATGTTCTAAACAAGAAGTTACAATTGGAGATGATATTGATTATCCAGTAATGGGTATTGGGACCTACACCATATATCTTGAATATGGGATATCTCTACAACTTACTGGTGTTCTATTTTTACCTGGCATAAAAAGAAACTAAGTTTCCATTTTAGCGCTAGAAGAGAAGGGACATAGAATCACCTTCATACATGGGAAGATCTTAGATTGGCCTAAGAACTCAAATATAAAGAATTATCACACTATTGGAGTTAGAGATGGAAACCTCTACAAATTAGAAAATGGTTACAAGACTACCTAAACTAAGATCTGATCACATTGGAGCTTGTAAAGGATGTGCATTAGGAAAGAATACTAAAAATGCTTTTCATCATAATGAAAGTAAAACCAAGGATGTATTAGAACTTATTCACTCTGATTTATGTGGCTCTATGCCTGTTCCCTCTATTGGAGGATATTTGTTTTACATTATTTTTGTAGATGATTACTATAGGAAGACCTGGATATATTTTCTAAAATATAAAGAGTCAGAAGAAATTCTTATGAAATTCAAATAATTCAAGGCTCTAGTAGAAAACCTATTAGGTAAGAGTACTAAAATATTAAGAAAAGACAATGGAAAATAATATACTTTAGAGATATTTCAAATTTTTTGTAAACATGTTGGGATAAAGAGGGAGTTCATTGTTCCATACAACCCACAACAAAATGGGGTTGTAGAGAGAAAGAACATGACAATAGTAGAATCCTCTAAAGCAATGATGCATGATCAAAACTTAGAAACTCATCTCTGGGCTGAAGCCTCTAACACTGTTTTATATGTTCAAAATAGATGCCCTCACTCTTATCTTGAAAATAAAACTCCTAAAGAAGAATTCACTGGTAATAAATGTAATGTAAGTCACTTGATAACTTTTGGGTGTCTTGTTTACATTGACATTCCTAAAGAGAAAAGAACTAAATTACAACCTTCAAGAAAGAAAGGAATCTTTGTTGGATATAGTGAAAATTATAAAGGCTACAAAATCTACATTCCAGGACAAAGCAATATTGAGTTAAGTAGTGTGTGTGTGAAAATTGTACCTAGCCGTGGACACAACACTTCAGTAAAGCATTAGAGGTTAGCAAAATCAAAATATGCAGATAATTGAAACTAAGCTAACCAGCCAATTTACTACCTTCTAGTAGGTGCGAGTATGATATTCTTAGATTAGACTGAGATCAGTGACAATGCAACACCTAAATGAATGATTTGAATGCAAAAGATGAATGACTATATGAATGTAGATTAATCTATTTTTTTGGATTTTGTATGCAATAAAATGAAAAACTGAATGGATCTAATCTAGAAATGAAATTGAAATGATATGTAGATTTAAGCTAAGAATGATATACTATGAAAAACTATGAATACTTATGACCAACAATGAAAAATCTCACAAATCACCTATCGCAAGTGCTCAATCCTTCAAACACAAATTCGCCAGAGTAATTGTGCAAATTTGAGGTGGTAAATTGTGAAGAGCTGAGCCTTATTTTTATAGAAATCCTGGGTTTGAGGATGCATAAGAAAAGCCATAAATCACTCTTGATAAAATCAAGTTGATTTTTGAGTCAACAAGAAATTAGAAACAGATCAACTCACAAAATCATGGAAATCATGCAAGAACAACTTTTTAACTCAAATCAGAAGTTTAGATCAACTTTCAACTCAAAATAGATGTTGAGTTTCCAAAAGATAGAAACTTGAATTGATTTTCTGATTTAAAGTTTAACTGCTCTTTCAAATGTGCATAATAATTATGAATTAATTTAAAAATAACATGATTTATCTTCAACTTAACTGATTTTTGAACTAAAATAATTGATTTATGGGTTAATCAATTATTTAATCAAACTTTTATTCAAAAACTATATTATTAAATATTGACAACTGACATTAATTAATTAAATATGAATTTAATCAATTAGTCATAAGATTTTTGATTTATTGTCAAAATTAAATAATAAGATTTAGGAATAAATATAATTAAATCTAATTAAATAATTAAGTGGCAATATTAAATTTAATTCATTAAATATTCAGAATATTCAATTAATCAAACTTTAGGATAAATATGATTTATCACCAAATAATTATTAAATCAAAGATAATTAAGATAAATTAGGAATATTTCAAGGAATATTCCCCGATCTAGAATTAAGATAAAATCAATTTTTGAACAACTGATGTACAGATGTGCCTTAGGTTAGGACTTTGATGTCGATTTCATTTGAATTGTTGATGTAGGAGGTTAATGAACCTATAGCCCATTTTTGGGGTATTACATTTTCCCCCTCTTTGAATTACCATGTGAAGCACAACGGTTCAAAGATAGTCTGTTTTAGATAAAGAAACTGATTTGAAAGATGAACTGATTTCGAGACAGAAATCGATTGAAAGATTTGAAAAAGTTGATTTAGGTCCCGAGTGACCAAGAATCGTGATGATGTCAACTATAATAACAATGAACCGATGATTATGAAAAATTATCAAAACGCATGATCCTGAACCTTATGATTACAAAGAAGTGAGTGACCTGATTCCAGACCTGAATGTCCAAAGGAATCGTAGCGGTATCACATCTAAACCCTTTAGTTATGAAGAACCAAGGAAATAACACTAATGAACTGGTGGTTATGAAAAGCTGATACAGTTTACAAGATAGATTAGGATACTAGATTGATATGGATCTCAATGAATTTGATATGCCCTAAGCGATGTGCCCCAAGCGATGAGGTCTTTTGATGAATCAACAACTAGACGTGGTCGTTGTCTTTATTACTAAGGAATGATTTGATTTACAGACTTGATTGATTTGTAATACCATGCCCCCTTTAGGATTAAAATTGAAATCTGACAAGAAAAGTCAACGTTAAATAGTTTAGAAGCATGTTAATTGATTTGAGAAATGGTTGTACACATTTGAGAACGTGTTCTGCATCGTTTGGAGGTCCTGGAGACCAAGTTTGACTAGGTTTGACCATGAGTTGACCATGGTTGACCAAGTTGAAATTTTGATAGTTTGATGTAAGATAATCAGTTAAGTTGAATTCTAAATTTCAATGATGATTGAAGGTTGATTATGCAAGCAGTCGGTCGTCCTAGGTCTAAAAATTTTAAATCATGATTTTGACATAGTAAACAATCTCAGATTTTGATTTTGATCCCGAAAATGGGTTCAAAACGTCGAAATTAGCAAGGGGTGCAATTTTTGTGGAAAACATAGCACTTTGAAAAATTAGGTCAAAAAGCTATATAAGGGCCAAAAGGGTCATTGTCAATTCATTATTCCATTTTGTCTTTTGTAAAACCTATGGAGCCCTCTGAGCAGAAAATGGCTGAGATGAAGGTTCCTGTGTGATCACACTAATTTGAGCATAGTTGACGACATTAGAGACCGCCACAGTACAAACATCCGGCAAGTGGACCTTTGTGCCTCTTTGTAAATTCAAAATTTTGCATTTTTATAGCTTTTTAGATCATTTTTCATACGCTAGGAATTTTCAATTTTTGCATGCATAGAAATGTGTACGATAGTCCACTGGGACTTGTATGACATTTGATTTTTCTGTAGAGTGTCATCCCAGAACCCCCTGAAACTCGTATGAGAGGGACCCAAGTGTTGTATGATATTTCATCGGGTCCCTCAGTTGTTGTACGAGAAGATATGCATTGTCGTATAACCATGAATTTTTGTATGGGACCTTGCTAAAACTCGTATGAGTTTTGATACCAAACTATATTGTCGTATGGAAAACCGTGAGCTAAAATCACCCTTTTAGGTCAAATTTTTGAATTTTCTGATTTCATAGGTTGATTCCTTAGCATTTAATGTACCTTCAGAGATAGTCAAATTTTGAATTTCTGTACTGTTAGCCTATTTTTCAACCAAGTTACTGATAGGATACCCTATTTCTGTGTTGTGTAGGTTGTCTATCCTGATGTCCATGTTTGCATATCACACCCTACCACTTAGAGACTTTGCATGTCACTTCCTGATCTGATGAGGGTGCATTTGGCGTCTTGTGGTTTTGAGTATCTGATCTAGTTACCAAAGATTTAGGTAAACCATGGGCTACTAACTGCGTTGATTGAGTGCTTTCATTCTGAGACATAGACCTTCCATCTACCTACTGGAGAGTTGATGGTTACACCAGAGGATGTGTACCATATTCTACGTATTCCATTCCATGGCCTGCATCCTGACTATGTGAGTTCATGGAACTCTGGTCTACATGCTTTCAGGAGATTGTTTGAAGATGATACACAATTGACATAGTTGATGTCATGGGAGTCCTTAGTTCAAAGATATGGAGACACTCATAGACTTGAGTGTATCATAGTAGGTATGATAGGTGGCATCATTATGTCTGACCATCAGTAGAATGGTCTCTTGATGGGCTGGGCCCCTATGGTTGCTCATTTGATGGCCACTCCTTCTGAGTTGGGTTGGGGATAGTGTATGTTGGCCCATATGTTCTTTGAAATGCATGAGATTGTGTATCAAGAGAGAAAGTCATTTTCTTTAGGTGCACTAGTACTTCAGATTTGGGCATGGGAGCACATCACAGTATGTCATCCTGTATGTTAGACTTAGCGACAACCGTAGGAGCCGATCATTTATGTATATTCTAGTTACATGACATAGGTTTGTATGGCTATCATAGAGTACTGGAGGCATGTCCTCGATGACATGACCTACTGTATTTGGAGACCTTATTTACATATAAAGGCCTGGCCTGCTGTGAGAGAGTAGTTCAGTCATTTCTTTCATAGTCATGTGCTGATAGGGAAATCAACCACAGTGCTTGAGCATTTTATCATTACCAGAGTGTGGCAGTAGTATGGCATCATTCAGGATGCCCCCCAGGACTATGCCACATATGCTTGATTAGTCAGAGAGATCAGGCTTGGATGGATGACTAGGTTATCTTATGCTTTGTGTACACAAGAGTATAGTGGTTATGTTGGTAGGGACTGGGACTACCGTCCAGACATTATAGATACTGGAGTGACAGATGGATTCATTGCTTGGCTCACAGAGCATCCTATTCATAGATTTTTAGATCCCACTAAGTTGATACCATCGATGGAGGAGGCCATGGATGTTACAAGTGCATCGATGGGTCGAGGCCAAAGATGATGTGATACACAGATTCCTATGCCCCAGCCTACACCTCCGAGGCCAAGAGCAATCATTACCCCATAAAGACCATCTGGTCATATGAGACCACCTCGTCCTACTTGTTCATCAGCAACAAGGCTTGCAATGTTACATCGGAGATCAACTATAGGAGAGGGTGGTGCATTAGGATGTATTAGTGTAGATGAGTTACTGGGAGCACAATAGGATGTAGGTGTTGGGCCTGATCCTATATAGGGTGATAAAGATTTTGATATTGGTGCCAAGGTGAGATGCCGTAAGGCACAAAGAGCAAAGGTTGCTGATAAGCCATCTAGAGACACAGATATGCCAACGGTAGATGTAGATCCTGGTGTAGCACAAACTCTGTTAGCACTTAAACTTGTAGATGATTGAAAAGATTAAAAAAACCTCTGAAATCAAGACTCATGTATTCCCAACAACTGCATCTAGCATAATCCAAATGCTAAGGTATTAAGGTTTTAAACCTTCTTCACTTTGAGTGTAAAACTCATGCAGGTTTACATTTCTCAATAGCTTCTACAAAGCATTAAAATATTGATCTATGTATTTGACATAGATATTTCAACTCATAAATATGAAATAAAAGTAAATTGAACAGATTATTTAAGTTTTTGGTGGTAGATACAAGCAAATCAAGCAATAACTAGTGCCTTATTCATTGGGCATCAGAGTCTAACCCTACATCAACTGAATCCTATTAAGACAAACATACTAAAAACTTGAATGAAATTCCTGGCATTCCATTTTTCCAATCACTATCCCTGTCTTCAAATTCATATGCAGATAATTGATTCTCATAAGCCTCCCTTAAGAATTATTCTTTTTAAAAGAACTTAGGCTCAACTCCTATGTTTACTGTAAGGCCCACCCCATTTCCACCTTTTCCTCAACACTTTGATGTCGGAGGATTAAGGGTTTTTGTAGTATCTAGATGATTGGTAAATCCCTAACAGAATTGTACCCGAGGATAGACCTATTTATTGTACCTTCATATTAGTACCTATCAATTAATTGTCACTATGACAGAGGAGATATCTGTAGGTTATTAATTGTGTAAGTGAATCTTGGATGCAGTATGTTACCTTGCGGATCACAGATCCAGCAAGACTATTAAGGTTCCATTGAGTAATGCTTTGATGATGTATTATATGGCTATACCATAGTGATGTTTTGGCGATATTATTAGAACACTGAACAAGGATTTGTTAGATCCTAGACTAATAGGATTATTATGCATTTTGTTTTCCTAGATTAGGAAATTTAATCATACTTGTGATAAGAATTTTATAGGACCTGATGGATATGGTTACCCCTTACCGATGTTGAACCATCAATTTATCTTAAATATTATACTAAGGAAAATTGAGATACTTGGACTCATTTGATTTACTGTTATGTTATGATGGACATGTTAGACTATACATTTTGTTGACTCTATATGTGGATCCATGATTAGTGGATTTGGATTTGATCATGTTAGACTTTATTATTATCTTCATGTTTTGAGAACCTAAAGATTATCTTATGATGATGATAGATTATGGATGATCTTGATTTCAATCGAACTATGAATTGAATTATGCAAATTAAATTATGAATTATATATGCAATTGAAGTATGAATTGAGTTATGGAAATTGAATTTATTTGATGTGATTATTGAATCCTATATGATTACGTGCAGATAATTGAATTATGACATTTCATTCTATGTGATTGAATGTTCAATTGAATTGTGCAAGATAATTATTTGTTGTGTGATTTCATGTATGCAATTGAGTTATGAATAATGTGTGGATATTACATCTTATATGTTTATATGTGATGGTTTTCTTCCTTGAATTACTGATGCTGCATTAAGGTTTTGTAGGTGGAAGGACCATGGAAATATTTGGGGAAACCACATTGAATGCATGTGCTAACAGTAAAGCTAAGGCCCCGTCTATTGAAGAGACCAGGGCCTCGTTGTGAAGTGTTTTATTTGTAACCGTAATGTGAATGTATGTGTAGGAATGTTAAGTGTTGTAATATTATGGACATACCTTAATTGTGATGTTAATTATGTAAGTGTCACTTGACACTAGAGTTATATGTTAACTAAGGTATGTCATGTGGTTAGAGTGTGAGAGCAAGTTCTAGAAGCTTCCTCGGGGGGGGGGGGGGGGGGGGGGAATTCAAAGTGCATCCACTTGTCATAGGACCCCAAAGTGAAGTCATATCTTACATTTTCGTGCATAAACTGAACCATGGTTTTTGGAGGGTTAAATGGGACCCTAGGGGGTAGTTTCATGCATTTTTAGGTAGCCCATTCCTTGTACCCATAGGTTAGGGGTAATTTTAGCATGGGAGAGGCCATATTTTGACCTTTTGTCCCCTCCAATAGTGCCCATTTAATCTTGAACGAAATTGCAACTTGCATCATGGACCCAGAAGTACTTCCTAGGACCATCTCAATGAGGGTTGTGGAGAGTTGGTAGGGGGTCCCTTTTTAGTATAACTTTTAGAGGGGTTTGGGTTGTTCACCCACTCTCTACCTTTAGAGACCACTAAACTTGGAGAAGGAGAAAGCTAGGGATAGAAGAAGGAGAAGGCTCAAAACTTCATCATTTTGCATTCGATCATAGGTTGGAGGATCTTGCTCTTCATCTCTCTCATTTTGTTGTAGATGAATCTTGTAGTTGTAATTTTTGTTAAGTGTTTTAGCTCCCCATGGTTGGTCATGGTGAGAGCATGAAATGGAATTTGTATTTTCTTTTGTGATGGTGTTTTGGGTTGTTTACTCTTGGCTCGTTCACCCTTGGGAGGGAAGAACAACCAAGAGGGGGTGTGGGAATGGAGGCAACTCCATGTGCAGAGTCTCCTCCGTGTGTGGGGAAGGATAAGCTTGGGTGTGTTGTCCCTAAGTAGCCTTTGCATTTGAAGCCCAAGGGGCAATTTTTGGGGGCATAAGGAGGGATTTGGCCTTGTGTGCCATTGATATGTGATACATTGTTATGGAGGTCCATGTGTGGCCCTTGACATCATTTATTGTGGTCCATGTGTGGCCTTATTATGGCATTGGCTTCTCCATGAGTTTTTCCCACTCTCACCCCATTAAAGGATCAGATTCAATCCTATGTTTTATCCTTGAGGGATTTCAGGATCTCTTTGTTTGATTTCATGTGAGTGCTTGTGTTTGAGTATGTATCCTATTCTTTGTGGTTTCCCCAAGCTTGGGGGTGGCCTCATGAGAGGCCTAGGATGGGAGGTGAGCTCCCATGGTCATTCCCTTGCCTTGTATATATTTGCAGATTTGTGGAAGCTCAAAGAGGAGCTATCATGGAGGTTTTCATCTTTTGGGTGGTTGTGAGAAGACAACCCGTTTATTCCTTTGTGAAATCTCTCTTTGTATTTAGACTTCTATTGTTGTAAAAGAGATTGTAATGCTTTTTACTTGGAGCTATTATGAAGTTCATCCTTTGGGTAATCATGTACCCTAATAGGAAAGATCTATGATGTCATGATTGACCTTAAGAGATCAATGATTATTGAATGTTCTAAACTACCCTAGTAGGGGAAATTGATTAGGATGGATAAGAAAGGGGCTAGTTGGAGTGTAATGCATTAGTGTTATATTTCGAAAGGGAAAAGTTTAGGAATCTTATAATACTCATACGATGCATTCTGATAAGGATTTGTTTTTGCCCCATAAGTTAGTTTGTGAAAGAAAGTTCCTCCTTTCCCTAGCCTTGTTGAGAGTGAAAAATCGATAACAATTGGGTGGCTCATTAGTTGGAGAATCCATGTTGTAGATCTTAATGATCTATGAAAATGTGATGATGGCACCTCTTCGAAATATTATTGTGATGAAATTTGGAAGAGATATTTCTCAACAGGACCCTAGGTCTTGAAAATTGAGGGTTCATAAGGATAGGTTAAAAGTGTAAAACTTTCCTAAAGAACTATGGAACAAAAATCATAGAGTATGTACCACCCTGAGGGGGGGTGTTGCTGCAAGAAGAGCATGTCCCTTATATGTTCATGATCACCCTTGAAAAAGAAGACTATAGCCTATTTGGTACGTGACCCTAAAACCCAGGAATGGTCGCATTGTCGACACCTATGTTCCTAACCTTCTTACGATCGGAGATAAAATGATGTTTTTTTTAAAAACTATCAATAAGGGAGAAGTACTTTTGTACCCTATTTTAATATGTACTCTAGAGAGAGAGGACTCATGTGTGTGGTATCTCGATACACTTATATCAAAAGGGAGTTTCCTTATGAATGAAAAGTTTCGACAAAAGAGCCCCCATACCCTCTGATGGAAATTATGTTCTAGTAATAGTCCTGTTCAATGAATAGATGCAACGATAAAATGAGGTAGTAACCCACTAGAATGGGAGTGAATTTTTGTTGAAATAGGAATTGGTAACTCCAAGTTTCTTATAGAAAGGACTTAGGGGTTTTCTTCATCAGTTGATGCCTCATGGTAAATAGAAGGTTTACATTATGCCTACGGTAGTAGAAACCCTTATGGATTATGTTGTAACCGCACTAGATCCTTGAAGACCCTAATATACATTATAAAATTTTGGTGCTGTGATAACCATCCTAAAGGAGAAAAGACTCCTTCAACCCCTATCTAGTTGGGGGGAATTGAATTATATATATGAGAATTATCTAGATAAGGAGACCCTATAGGTATACTTGATTTGGAATACATAGTTTCCTTTCGTAAGCTTGCTACCTATCAATAGACCTGTCAGCTTCCGGGAGTAAGCCTATTCCTTGGGGGGGATGATGTAAGGCCCACCCCATTTCCACCTTTTCCTCAACACTTCGATGTCGGAGGATTAAGGGGTTTTGTAGTATCTAGATGATTGGTAAATCCCTAACAAAATTGTACCCCGGGATAGACCTATATGTTGTACCTTCATATCAGTACCTATCAATTAATTATTGCTATGATAGAGGAGATATCTCTAGGTTATTAATTGTGTAAGTGAATCTTGGATGCAGTATGTTACCCTGCGGATCACAGATCCAACAAGACTATTAAGGTTCCATTGAGTAATGCTTTGATGATGTATTATATGGCTATACCATAGTGATGTTTTGGTGATATTATTAGAACACTGAACAAGGATTTGTTAGATCCTAGACTAATAGGATTATTCTGCATTTTGTTTTCCTAGATTAGGAAATTTAATCATACTTGTGATAAGAATTTTATAGGACCCGATGGATATGGTTACCCCTTACCGATGTTGAACCATCGATTTATCTTAAATATTATACTAAGGAAAATTGAGATACTTGGACTCATTCGATTTACTGTTATGTTATGATGGACATGTTAGACTATATATTTTGTTGACTCTGTATGTGGATCCATGATTAGTGGATTTGGATTTGATCATGTTAGACTTTATTATTATCTTCATGTTTTGAGAGCCTGGAGATTATCTTATGATGATGATATATTATGGATGATCTTGATTTCAATCAAACTATGAATTGAATTATGCAAATTAAATTATGAATTATATATGCAATTGAAGTATGAATTGAGTATAGATCAGAATTAAGTCTTTTACTAAGATCATCAAGTTACTACTTACACTATTGAGCTTATTGACAATCAAAATAACCTTACTACACTTGCGCTTTCCAAAGATGATACTTCCATTAAGGTTATTAAAAATGGTGTTGTTACTTCCGATGTTAAGCCTATTCAAGAGACAAATTCTGCACTTGTGCTATCCAAAGATCCATCTTCTTGTTCTACCATTCCATGTTCACTTCCGCTTTCTGCTCTTCCTAAGTCTTTGCAAGCTTCGAATGATCCTATCAAAGAAAATGCTCTTATTCAAGATGTCTAGGATCCTATTGAAAATTCTAATGCTCACTCTGAAGATGCTGATAGCCTTGGTTGTCATATAGATGTTGATGAACTTATTCATTATCCTTTTGCATCTTCCACTTCCATCCTTGGACCTCTTCCACCACTACTAAGGGTTTCATGTCTACCTTCCATCTTGGGTCCTTATGTCCCTTCACTTTCCCCTCCTAACTCTCCTAATTCACCATCCATCTTGGGTCCTTACATCCCTCCATCTCCCATCTTTCCTCAAGATCAACATAGATGCATACCCTTGAATCCTTTTCATCCACCCACCCATTTAAACCAATCATATCCTCCTTCTTCTTCCACAAGTCCCAAGTCTTTTGGAAGTTACTTGAATGTTCAATACAAGAAAAAGAAGCAATACAAGAATCCATCAAAAAAAGAAAATCACCATGTCTCCTCTAATAGACATGGAAACATAAAGTTAAAAGAGATATCTAAGAAAAAAACTACAAGACAAGTATGGGTTCCAAAATCCATCATTGAAGATATTCTCTCTAGATCATCAAAAGGAAATAAAAAGCCTATGACTATATGGATTCCAAAGTCTCTCTTGAAAGACTCTGGTGTTGAGCAAAAAGTGAAATTGACATTCAAGCTTCCAAAGACTTCCACTTCATCTTCTTCCAAAAGCATTCCTCCATTCCATACGCCTAAACCACAACCTCTGCTATCCATTCGTCATATTCCTTCACATATTCCTTCATTCATGTTTCCTCCATCCTCTCGCCACCCTTCAAGGTGTGTGTTTATGTTGATCTTGCCTTCCTTTCCATCTACCCTTTCACAATCCTTCCATTCATTATCCTTCTACCTACTATCATTTTTCCTCATTTGCCCATTCCTCCTATCTTCCAACCTCACTCGCTTTACATAAAACCTTATCCTCCATTTTTCTCTTCCATCTCCTTTTCCCTATCAGCATCTTTGAGCATATCATTTTGAATCCTTGGCATATCATGGTTTATCCTTTCAAGGAGTACTATCTAAAAAGCTTGCCTTCTTCCAAAAATTCAAAAAAAAAAAAGAAAAAAAGAAAAAAATTGAAAATGTGCCTTGGTGAAAACTTGGAAACAGGTACCTTGATAGCAAAAGTAAAGAGAAATAAATTCATCCTATGGTGAAAACCACTCCCTTGTGGCACCTTGGATAAGTACCATGATGAAAACCTTGCAATCAGGCATCATGCATAGTTCTTCTACATATTTCATCCATTCCATCTTCTCTCTTTGATCTTGACAATGTTGATCTATACACGAACATTTGGCTATCTTGTGAGCTATCTTATGATGATCTTGCTTTCATTCCCTTCTTATTTAGCTCTTAGTGGTCAGAACTAGCTCTGATATAGGTAGTTAAGAAGCAAGAATAATGGCTGAACCAATTGCTACTAACAAGTGCTTTGTCAAGTCTGACTTGAATAAGCTCATTTCCCTCCCTTCTGTTGGTCCAGGTATAGTTAATACCCTACAAATCTATGTCATGCAGCTCTTGACTATCAATAAAATCCATAAGATCAGTTCTGTTGTCTAGATTGGGTTGTCCACCCCCTAATTTCTCATTTTCTTTCAAAGGAGTATTGAGGTCCCCCATAATGATCCACCCATCATTAGAAAAATCTCTTCTAAAACTAGAAACTTCTCTCCAAAATGATTTCCTCCCCCACCTGGTATTCGAAGCATAAATATTAGTCAGAAACCAAGAAGTGCCATCTTTGATATGCCAAAATCTAATATTAGTCACATTGTTACCATGGGATAAAACTTCCCCTTTGATAACATTACAATTCTAGCTAGTCACAATACCCCTAGAAGCTCCATCCACATCACTACCATGGGAAAGACCATTACTAAAAAAATTGGATTTTCTCCACTTTATCCTTAGACATCTTAGTCTCCTGTAGAAGAACAATATTAGGCTTGTTGTCTCTAATCATGTTTTTAATCATAGCTTGCTTATGAGGATTATTTAATCCTCTTACATTCTAGGATATAAACTTCATTATTTTAGGAATGGGCCAGACTCTAGGATGGTCTTTTGACTGCCATCCGCTAAACACTTGCTGGTCTCAAGTGATCTCTTTTTTTGGTTCAAGGGTCTTCTTGGGGAAAAATGGGGAGCCCCCACATCTCCAATCTTAGTGCTTCTAGTACTCCTGAGAGTTGAGGAGACCTTCTTCATCTTCCCTCCATCTCTATTAGTAAAATTCTTCACATTTTTACTTGTCTTTTTTTCTCCACTTTGGACCATACCTCTTCATTCAATTCTTCAAATCCCAGAAGGGCCTCTGCTATATCCACCTCATCACCCCACTTAGCATATTTAGAAGGACATGGTGCTAGCTTGTCAGATCCCCTTGGAGTACCAAAGGTTTTCTGATACCTATCCTCTAAACACCCCAGAATTAGGCATACTTGGGCATCTTGCCAGATTACCATACTCTAAGAGGAAGGTATGGAATGGAGGAATGATTTTGGAAGAAGATGAAGTGGAAGTCTTTGGAAGCTTGAATGTCAATTTCACTTTTTGCTCAACACCAGAGTCTTTCAAGAGAGACTTTGGAATCCATATAGCCATAGGCTTTTTATTTCCTTTTGATGATCTAGAGAGAATATCTTCAATGATGGATTTTGAAACCCATACTTGTCTTGTAGTTTTTTTCTTAGATATCTCTTTTGAATTTATGTTTCCATGTCTATTAGAGGAGACATGGTGATTTTCTTTTTTTGATGGATTCTTGTATTGCTTCTTTTTCTTGTATTGAACATTCAAGTTACTTCCAAAAGACTTGGGACTTGTGGAAGAAGAAGGAGGATATGACTAGTTTAAATGGGTGGGTGGATGAAAAGGATTCAAGGGTATGCATCTATGTTGATCTTGAGGAAAGATGGGAGATGGAGGGATGTAAGGACCCAAGATGGATGGCGAATTAGGAGAGTTAGGAGGGGAAAGTGAAGGGACATAAGGACCCAAGATGGAAGGTAGACGTGAAACCCTTAGTAGTGGTGGAAGAGGTCCAAGGATGGAAGTGGAAGATGCAAAAGGATAATCAATAAGTTCATCAACATCTATATGACAACCAAGGATATCAGCATCTTCAGAGTGAGCATTAGAATTTTCAATAGGATCCTGGACATCTTGAATAAGAGAATTTTCTTTGATAGGATTGTTCGAAGCTTGCAAAGACTTAGGAAGAGTAGAAAGTGGAAGTGAACATGGAATGGTAGAACAAGAAGATGGAAGACTTTGATCTTGACAAGGATCTTTGGATAGCACAAGTGCAGAATTTGTGTCTTGAATAGGCTTAACACCGGAAGTAACAACACCATTTTTAATAACCTTAATGGAAGTATCATCTTTGGAAAGTGCAAGTGTAGTAAGGTTATTTTGATTGTCAATAAGCTCAATAGTGTAAGTAGTAACTTGATCTTGCTTAGGAGAAGACTTAAGACATGGTTGAATGCATGAAAAAGGGGCTGTAGGATCAAAAGAACCTTGAGGCGGATAAGAGCCATCGTGAAAAGGAGTGGATGACATGGAGGGTTCTTGATCTTGATCTTTCTTTATGTTCTTTTCTTCATCATTTTTAGAGTCCTCTTGACATGGAGCCACTTCTAAGGACAAGGAAGCATGTTGGGATTGTATGTAATTATCTGTTATTATCAAATAACTCAAAAATCAAGCTGAGTTAATTTGAGTGATTTATGGCTTTTTCTCATGCACCTCCAAAGCCCTGGATTTCTATAAAATCAAGGCTTAGCTCTTCCTCTCATCATCCATGAATTTGCATTCTCACGCTGTCGAATTGGAGTCTGAAGAATCATCTTTGCGAATCCAAGCTATTGTGAGATCTTTCTAGTTTTGAGCATTGCATATCATTTAGAATAGATTCATATCAAGTTTTCATCATATCAATTTTTCATTCTTATTGCATAGAAAATACCAAAAAAATAGATTAATTGCATTCATTCCATATCCATCTTTTGCATTCAAATCCTTTGTTTAGGTGTCATCTAGGTCACTGATCTCGATAACAATCTGAGAACATTAATCTCGCACCTACTAGAAGGCAATAAATCGCTTGGTTAAATTAGATTTTAATTTTGCATGATTTTGATTTTTGCTAACCTCTAATGTTTTACTGAAGTGTTGTGTCTACAGATCAGGTACAAAATTCACACACACAATCACAACTTGAAATTGATTATTGTCTTCATCTTCTGAATCTATATCATCTTTTCCTCTTATCAATTTTATTCTCCTTTTTGGTTCAAGGAACTCAATGGAAGCTTTTGTTCCTCTCCTTTTCTAATAAGTGTGGGTTGATGTTGGTCTTTTTATTTTTTCTACTCCTTTCTTGTGAGGTGGTGTGTTGCATGTTGTTGACCTTGTCCTCACTCGGGTTGAAACATCAACTTGTTTACCTTTTTCCTTTGTAACCTTTAGTGGTATTGCCTATATTATGTCTCATCAGACTTGATTTCCTCTTCATCATCATCTTTACCGAATGATACCTATTCCTTGGTTACCTCTTCAACTAATTTTTGGGCTTCTTCATCCACAATACCGAATTGTTTCTTCAAAGTTTTGACCATTTTGTCCTTTTTCCTTCCCATCTTCTCTACTACTAGTCCCATTTTGATTCTATATTTTGATTCTTCATAGGTTCCAAGCTATGTAGCATCTTTGTCTTTTGGCTTAGCAAGTAGAGCCTTTATTGATTTGGTGGCTTGGTTAATATCAATCTCATACTCCATAGGGGTAGCCAAGCACTCCTTGGTTTAAATACCTTTATCAAAGTGGTGTCGGTGTCCACTAGAAATAAAATATCATCCTTATATTTCTTGACTAATTGTGCAACATTCCTAGTTCTCTTTTGCATCCTTTTCTTGAATTTACTAAATTAATCATCCATGACCGACTCAAAATTCTTATCTAAGCTATTAATAAATTCATTGATTTTCATTATAATTGGTCGGTTTACATCCCATTCAACATTACTGACTAAGGGAAAATAGTTTTTCAAGTAGAAATATGTACATACCAAAAGTGATCCAAACTTGCATGTGTTTGATCTTGCAACTTAGATAGTCCGCATGTTTTATTCTAGTTGTGTCAACATTAACTTGGCTAAGTCGAGTTGTAAACCCTTCTTTACAATTTTGTATGTGATGTTGATAGCTCCGCATGCAACATTGTTTGGTCTACTCAATTGAAATATCTTGTAGGAAATGACATAAGCTTTGAATCTCATCTCAGGATTGCTTATAATGTTAATCCTCGTGTCTTTGTCATCCCACCCTACTCCAATTATTTTTTCAATATTTTTCTTCAGTGGGTGTCAAAGAACTTTGAATTTATCACAAATAGGATATATGGTGACCACATGTATGACATCATTTTTTATTCTTACTAGTTCATCCAGCCACATCTTCCCTTCATGTACTCGGCTCAATACAATCCTTATCCATTCCATTTTGAACCCTTTTGGAAAATACAGTGCATTGGTTAACCCTTTGACCTCCAAATGTTTGTGTGCGTGCTTGAGTTTTCCATCATTGCAAAGGTCTTGGTAAGTGGCTTGGAGGTCGAAGTCACCAATATCATTGATTTTGCAATGTATGTAACACCTAATATCTTTTACCAGTAGAACCCTGTTGGACTAACCGCCAATGTCTCCCTTCGGGATTCGTGACATGGTTTAACAGCCTCCTATGTTCTATAAGTCTAGTGGTTGTATCAGGCATTAACAGGTTGATCTTTAGGTGCAACAACTACTACTACTTGTAACAAGTGGTATCAGAGCTTGGTCACACGTTCAAATCCCCTTAGGTGATGCTGAGGGGGGGATTGTTGGGCTAACCACCAATGTCTCCCTTCAGGATTCATGACATGGTTTAACAAAATCATGTGTTCTATAAGTCTAGTGGTTGTATCAAGCATTAATAGATCGATCTTTTGGTGCAACGACAACTACTACTTGTAACAAACCCTAGGTGGTATTGAAGAAAATGTGCCCTTGTCATCGGTTTGTGCAACAAATTTTGAATTAATTTTTTAGTTAGGCTCTACGTATGTCTTGGTCTTGATCAATATCACCTTCTTCCCTTTCTCTACCTTGGATTGAGAGGATCATGAAGTTGATGCCAACGTGAATGGAAATTTAGGGCTTTTATAATCTTCATGCAAACTACTTAGTTATGCCTTAGACTTCTTGAATCGATTCCAGATGTTTTGTTAAATACTCAAATCTTCTTGAAATCTTGGAATTTTTTTTCTCAATCTTCACTCTATTTCTCTCTTGTTGGCTCTCGAATGCAATGTGATAAAATGAGTTCATCTGCCATGTATTTATATCCAAAACCCTTGTTTGGCTTACGTGTAGTGTATTAAATGATTTTCTAGCTACTACTTAGTTACCAATAAATTCACTTGGTTAACTCAATAGATACTTTAGCTCATTGAACACTATCAATTCTTGGTTGACTATGCAACTTAGTTACCTCTAGCACTTTCACCGACTAGAAATTTCTTACTCGGTCCAGCTTAACCGACTTCTCATTTCAAGTAAATAACATATAACACCCTAGTGAATTTTATTTCATGCTGATTTGGTATTTATGCAATAGATATAAGGAATTTTTGTAAGATATAATCGATTAAAATTCAATTCCCATACTTACTTGATTTTCTTAGGTGGAGGTGGTGCGATCACCTAATCCAAAGGATGAGGTGTCACCAACTGTTGTGCTTGTTCCTCCATTTTCATTTATTTCTCTTCCCCACATTTGGTTCCTTATCCTCATGATTCCTTGAATGATATTCTCATTTGTATTAATACTCAGTTCTAGTGCTCGATCTTTGCAGTCTCTTCTTAGATGACCGACCTTATGACAATGCATACATGCCATTCTAGAATTTGTTTAGTTTTGAAATCTTCCTCTCCAGTGCATTCTCATACAATTTTCAGCAATATGACCATATCTACCACATTTTGTACAACTAGCCCAATTTTTTTCATCCCAAGTGTAAGCATTACCTTGTCTTCTCAGTTGATAAGTCTTGTTTTATCCTTTAGGTTTCTAGACTTGTTTCATTTTCATTCTACATTCTCATGATATATGTCCATGATTTTTGCAAGTGCGGTAGTTATTTTCCATATAGTGTCTCTTTGGTGACTTATTCAACTTTGATCTACACTCATATGCTTGATGTCCATACTTATTGTAATTATAACAATAACCATCAAATTTAGGAGTAGATTCAGGAATACCTTTAGCTTTACTTTTGCAGACATTTGATGTGTGACCTAGTTTTCCACAATGATAACACGAGATATTCTTTGGCCTTGAATTTTTATAGGCATTCTTTTGTTCAACTTTTTTTTATGACTCTCCCTACTTGATATAACCTAAACTAGTAGTGTTGTTCAATATTCTCTGACTATTTAGGAATTCATCCATCCTTTTAGTACTTTCTTTAATTTTCCTTATCATCTCATTATGTTGTTGTTGCATCTTAACTTCATTCTTCATTCTTGAGTTCTCTTCCTTTAATTCACCAATATCTTCCAATCTCCTATCAAGCTCATTGTTTACTCGGTTGATTGCCTGACTCATGACAATCATCTGATTGGGGATTTCAAAATGATGCCCGGTAAGCCTTAGTATTTCAGATTCCTTCTCTTCCAATTTGTATGTTATTTTTCTTCTATCTTCAATGGCCAAATTCCTTTCTTGTTCAGCTTGTCTTTCATTGTTCATGACATCAATCATTCTTACTATTTGAGTCTCTTGTCCAATTTGCAGTGATTTCACTTGTTTGGTAAGGTATTGATTATTTTTAGAAAAATCTAATATAGTTCCCTCAGATGCATCAGATATGTTTCCAGATCCTTCAGATAATTCCTCTATCTCCTCTTCCTAATAATCAGTTTCATTGTGCTGAAATGCCAATTCCTTCCTTTTGATCAGAAACTCTCTCTATTTTTCTCTGGCATCCTTAAGTTGTTCCATGAGAATCTGCATCTCCAATCTATGATTTTCAATTGTCTTATCAAGCTTATACCGTTCCATCTCTAATATCTTTTCTCTTCAGTGATTAAAATTCCTCAACAAGAGAACTAGCTCTGATACCAATTGTTGGGATTATGGAAAGGTGAGTTATTGAGAAGGGAGGGGTGAATCAATAACCCTAAAAATTTTTTTCCCTTAAAAATTTAAGATAAGTTCCTTTATTAACCGATTGTAGTATTTATTGTCTCCATACATTCATTAACATAACTAAAATGTAAATAACTCTAATATAATCAAATAAGCATTCATGAAACTTCATACACATAACACTATGATTTTGGTATTGTAGAAACCCTTGTAAGAATGTAAAAACTATGGTGGGGATGGAACCCACAAAGATTCACTACTGTAGTAAATAAAGTTGTCGGTTAAAGTATACAAATTAATCACTTCTGATGATCTTACCCTGTTAGGAGTAACATAAAAGATCTGCTAAGATCTACCTTGTTAGAGGATTTTAGCAACACTCTTCAAGTGTACACTTAGTTAAGAGATTTAAAAAAATACTATTAAGTCTACTATGTTAGGAGATTTAAGTCTATAGCAATGGTTAGAATACAATGGTGAAATTGATCTGGTGGTAGAAACTTACTATGTTGAATATGTATGATCTGGGCTTGGTGACTATACTTGTAGTTATGACCTACTAAACTATCTGCTCTAGTTATCACTATATGCATGACACTAATGAAAATTCTTAATGCAATTAGGAGTAACACGAGGGGCATCATGTCCAATGCTGACTTTGTCAACCTCCCTCTAGGTTTATAGTCGCTAGTTGTTTAACTAACAAGAGTACTATAATGGATAAGTAGTTTGACTAAGGTTGACTAAATTTAACCCACTGTATGAATATTACATAACTTGATCTTTAGTAAAATCTCTAATATGTTCAGCTTTTAATAAGTCCCTAATTGAATAGGAAATTGATTTAGTTTTTATGATAAAATAACTATCAATTATCCTTACATAATTATCGTATTTTAAATGTACTCTTTAAGGATTGCATTGATATAATAATCTTATTAAATTGATAAATGGAATGTAACAGTATTAAAGTTGATCAAAATCCCAATTAATAAATTTATCCAATTTAACCGAATGAATAAATTTAACAAAATCATTAAGTAATAAAGTCTATTACATAACTATTAAACTTACTTTAATAAAATTATTTGGTCTAACTATTGACTTAATTAAATAATTTATTAAATCAATTTGATTAAAAGTGACTCTCTAACCAATAAATTTTAAATAAACTATATTCTAACATTAATGAACTATTGGATTAAATATCAATATAGTAACCCATCAAAAAGGTCACATGTCAAATAATATCCATTTGAAATAATATCTATAAATATCAAATCTTTAACTTTATTATTTTTCTAATTTACCTTCCTTCTTCTTCATTTTATTTTCTTACAAGTTGCAGGTATGGAGCTCTTTTTTTAATCAATCGAGATTCATCAACTTATATATATATATATATATATATATATATATATATATATATATATATATATATATATATATATATATATATATATATAATTGGATATATATATACTTGGATATATATATATATAACTATTTATGTATATATAATCCACTTGGATATATATACATATATATAATTTTAACCATATGTTTATTTTTCTATTTTATCAGAACAAATATTATATTTCTAAGATCTATTAAGGATTTAGGACTGATTTTCTAACTTTATTTGAAATAAATATTTTCTTTCAAGATGAAAGGCAATATAAACTTAAATAACAAATGGGATATATTGCTTTCTTTTTAACCATAATGAAACTTTACATTGAGGAAAATAAAGAACTTTGAAATAAACTTTATTAAAATTGTATTTCTTTCTTTTTAAAAAAAAAAAAGATCAAAACAACATCATCTTGCAAGGAATAGAATGAAACTTTCATTGATATTTGCTTAATAAAAAATTCATACAACTTCTCATTACATCAAAATACCATTCTTTAAAATATGGTCATGAAATACTTAATAGCCACATGGCTAAGAACACAAAGCTTCACAAAAATGGAGAACTCCACAAAACTCCATCTAAATCTTTTCCATGAGATCCATAGCATAAACCTTCATAAAAATAGGTTGACCATGGAAGCTCACCTCCCAACCTAGGCCTTTACAAGGCCACCCCCACACTTGGGGAGTAAAGAGTGAACAGGTAACACACAAGCAATTCTACAATAACTTTTCAAGCAAGATAACACATAAAATTCCCATAACCAAGGCATACACAAAGGGCTTCAAAAGACCCCTAACAATGGGGTGAAAGTGGAAAAAACCCAAGAGGAGAAGCCAAGTAAACAAAAAAGAAACTAATGTCGTATATATAAACTATATTATCCCCTGTGAAATTCTTTTTAAAACTCACTGTGCACATTTTTTTTATAAACTTGTTGGTTAATATTTTTGTTTAACCCCATTAAATTGGGGGGGGGGGGGCGATTCCCCCTTTTATGGATTGTGGCCAGTAAGGAAGGTCTCAACCTCCTTCTTGGTTCGCAGGCCAGCCAAGGGTTGTGGCCCACTCTAAAAGGAGGAGAGGGTGCGATGAGGGGGGGTGAGGCTTCGGCCCCCTCCTTTGCTCCCCATTTTTTTATATTAATATCTTTTATTTAAATTTTAAATTAAACTATGTTAAAATAGAGTATCCATTTTTTTAAAATTATATATATTTTTAGAAGATCTGTTAAAAAACAAAGTGACTAAATTTGTAGTTTTAATTTTTTTTATATTCATGATTTTATTTATAAAGAAAGGTTATAATATATTTATATAATATATAAATAATATATATTATATTTATATATATTATAAGGACTCAAGAAAAAAAAGATTTTTTTTCTCAAATAGAATTAAAAATTGATAAAATAAGTATTCTCATGTTTACTAAGATGCAATTTAAATTTCTTTTTGTGTATAAAATATATTATATATATACATATATACACATATTTATTTATGCATCAACAATAATAAACATGTATATATATTGATTTAATTTTCTTAACAACAATAGAATATAATTATTCAAAATATACAATAACTATTTATGTGTGTGTGCGTGTGTGTGTGTATATAATCCACTTGGATATATATGTATATAAATATTATTATTTTAACCATATGTTTATTTTTCTTTTTAATAAGAACAAATATTATATTTTTAAGATCTATTAAAGGATTTAGGACTGATTTTCTAATTTTATTTGAAATAAATATTTTCTGTCAAGATGAAAGGCAATATAAACTTAAATAACAAATGAGATTTATTACTTTGTTTTTAACCATAATGAAACTTTACTTTGAGGCAAATAAAGAACTTTGAAATAAACTTTATTAAAACTAAATTTCTTTCTTTAAAGAAAAAAACAACATCGAAACAACATCATTTTGCAAGGAATAGAATGAAACTTTCATTGATATATTTACTTAATAAAAACTTACAACTTGTTATTACATCAAAATACCATTCTTTAAAATATGGTCATGAAATACTTAATAGCCACATGGCTAAGAATACAAAGCTTCACAAAAATGGAGAACTCCACAAAATTCCATCTAAATCTTTTCCATGAGATCCATAGCATAGACCTGCATAAAAATAGGTTTACCATGGAGGTTCACCTCCCAACCTAGGTCTTTATAAGGCCACCCCTGAGCTCAAGAAGTAAAGATTGAACATGTAACACACAAACATTTCTACAATAATTTTTCAAGCAAGAGAACACATAAAATTATCATAACCAAGGCATACACAAAGGGCTTCAAAAGACCCTTAACAATGGGGTGAAAGTGGACCAAACCCAAGAGGAGAATCCAAGTAAACAAAAAAGAAACTAATACAACACATGGGCTCAAAACAACTTACTTCCCAAAATACTCCTCACAACAAAAACATGGCTTCAAGCCAGCAAAACTCCTTATGGCCCCCAAATCACCATAGGCAAAGCTTGGAATCATGGAGACCAAAACATCCATGTTTATCCCTCCCACACATGAGGAGACTTTATACTAACAAGGGTTGTCACTAACCCCTTCACCCCTCAAGGTTACTCTATCCTCCCAAGGGTGACTGTTCCTTTAAAACACCCTTAACAAAATCTCAATACAAATATAAATACATAACTAGAAAATAAACAAAAATCTCATGAACATTAATGAGGTTCTACAACAAGAACAAATAGAACTGCATGAAATAACATACACACTCCCAACATATTGCACCTTAAACAAAAAAATAAGAGTATGAACACCAACCTCAAATCTAAAGCTTACACCAATGAGAAAATTTGAGAAGATCTTTTCCACTTTATCCTAAGGTTTGTCTCCAAATCATTTTCCAATTCTAGCAAGGCTCTAAGAGTAGAGAGTGGGTGAAAAACTATAAATGTCTACCAAAACCCCTCTAAAAGGCTTCCTACTTAACAACTATCTTATAGTCATAAATTGAGGAGTACTCCAACAATAACTTCTCCAAATATCTTCCTCCCCTCATAAATGAAGTTTGAAGACTAAATAGAGTTGATAAAGTGGCTTGCCCAAATTCTCAAAACCCTAAACTCGTAAATAAATTTGGGGATATTTTGGAGGTGCCATAAATGTGTTTTGCACCTCATAATGACTTAAATTTAACCCCTAACCTCTAGTATACCAAGTGGAGTATTTAAATTTGACCCTCCAAAACCTCACTTGAACTAAACCCATGAGTTCAACTAACTTTGACCCATCAAGATGCTTCGTAACCCTGGGGTAAACATGGGAACTCTATAGGTTAACCCTCTAGTTGGTGTCATACTCATTCTAGTTACAATGACAAGTCATTCCAACACATCTTACACACATGTGTCAAGTGACACTACTTAATTACAACCCATTACACATAGCATGACTAAATCATAAATTCACATTTACTTAATTTAATACAACCATGCAATAATACATTTATGAATAAAGTACATGACAATTAGGTTCATGTATCTTCACTACACAGATCCTTGGTTTCACTAATAAAACATGGATCCACTATTTATTTCCCGTATTTAGAACCATAGTCAATTTTGTGCACACTCATTACAAACATCAGTAGTCCAAGAAATAACCATAATTAAATAGAAAAGTAAATGATATAAATCAAATACATATCAACTAGCACTTTCATTTTAATGATCCATCATAACATAATACAATATCTAAAATTGATTTTAATATACATAAACATGAATTACTAAATCATTTTGCATCATATTAACACCCAAATGTCTCCATCATTCTCATCATCAAAACATAACATATCCTACTCATAGGAGTCATCTCAATCAAAAATCATAAAACGTCAAATAAGAATACTAATAAAATAATCAAGGTGCTGAATAACATAGCATACGATCTATCAAATCCTCAAATAATAACATATGTCCAATAAGTCTAAGTGTGTCAAAATAAAACATCAACTATGGAGTCTAGTCTAGAAAATTAGTGTTGAGCTATGACAGGCAAAGGTAGGCCTCACATCCTCCCCCTCTAGGCATGAACATCCTCCTAGAGTTAATCAAAGAGGTGGGGATACTGAGATCTCATATGAACTGCATCCTCCCATGAATTTTTCACCTCATCATAGAAATCCCACTGAACCCTAAATTTGGTCCAGCTCTCTACCTCAAAGGGCTAGGGTCTGTCCATCCAAGAAAAAAATAGGCTCCAATGCCAACTATCCATTCAACTCCACCTATAAGGAATCCCAATATATAACATGAGACTCATCATATATGTACTTCCTCAAAACTAAAGTATGAAACACATCATGGATGCATGATAGGCTAGGTGGCAAGGCTAGATGATAAGAAACTAGTCCTATTCTCTCTAGGATCTCAAAAGGTCCAACAAACCAAGGTGAAAGCTTAGAGCCCTTTCCAAAATAGATTGGACTCTTATGTGGCCACACTCTCAAGAATAATTTGTCTCCAACCATGTAAGATCGATCTATCCTCTTCACATATTCATACTTCTTCTTCCTATCCCAAGCCTCTCTAAGATGCTACCTAATCAAGGTCACCATTTTCTCCATATCTATGACTAACTTCAGACCAATGGAACTCTATCCTCAATCCTATCCCAACTCAAAGGTGTCCTGCAAGGTCCATTTTCCTGAATCTGTACTCCCTAAGGTCTAGAATAATGTGAACCTCTTGTCCTACTAGACCCAGTAAAATGACCCCTAGAGGATTATAGAGTTTTTACGGGAGGTGTATAGGTTGTTTGGGGTCTCTAGTCTCTCCTAGGACCCAGTGAATTCCATTTCTTGGGATTAGAGCCATGTTGTCCTTGTGGTGGCCTCTATTTTTGGCCCTCCTAGGACTGTTATTGTTGCTACTACTGAGGTTGTGGAGGTCTAAATGACCCTGATGAGTGCCTTTGATTCCCCTTCCAAGGGGGTTTCTGATATTTGAAAGACTCAGGTGTGGTATTATGGTTCTGAGACCTATATTTTGAATCATATGATCATCTTTATATATCCTTAGCTATCATGTCTCTCTAAACTATGTAGCACAAATCTCCTAGTGGTGTCATGCACACCATGCCTAATATAGTATGGTTCAAACATTAATAAAATGATTGGCATGTAGCTTCTCATCCTTCATGTACTCTACATAAGGAAGGAGCTCAATGAACCTACTCTCATACTAGGCCATTGAGAGTCCCCTCTATTGTAGGTCATGGAACTCATCTATATGATGTTGCTTGAACTGCTCTAAAAGGTATCCGACCCTGAACCTCTCCAAGAAGATAACCCACAAGAGGGTGTCTATGACCAAGTGACCCTTTAACTCCTCATGTGTCCCCTCAAGAGATGTACTACAATTTGTGGCTTAAGATTTCTCTCACAGGGAC
The DNA here is from genome assembly GCA_027943335.1 of Chamaecyparis obtusa. Classification (NCBI taxonomy): domain Eukaryota; kingdom Viridiplantae; phylum Streptophyta; class Pinopsida; order Cupressales; family Cupressaceae; genus Chamaecyparis; species Chamaecyparis obtusa. The sequence continues at coordinate 655,604 of BSBK01011231.1, read as the reverse complement.
ACAATCCAAAGAACCTCCCTAGGCTCAGAAGCCAAGACTCAGCGTTTGTCCCATCTGTAGAACCTAGAAAAGTGGGTGGGTTGAGGCATACAAGCTCTCTAATCTGGTCCCCTGTATCTTGTGGTGCTCTCTCATTCACTTGAGCCACTAAACTTGGTGGAGGATCTGGTCCACGAAAAAACTCAACATTGTACTTTTTATGCCTCTCTGTAAGTCTCAAAGGAGGGCTCCTACTACACTCTCTAGTTGAGCCCCTATGACCCTCAACACCCTGGTGATGATCCTGCTAAGCTAGTAGAGGTATTCTATCTAAGATAATACCAACAAGATTCTGAAATGCTAGCAATATGGCATGAATTAGATTCAAAAGAGATGCAAGATGGGATTCTGGTTCCCTCCATGAACTTTTGCTTCCTGCTCAATCTCATCATGAACGGAGGGGGCACGCCTACCTCACCCATGTGGATGAGCCTGACATGTAACTTGTGGCATCCTACAAGAGTTTTGAAAAGTTTTATGTTAAGCGTAGTGGTTTTAGGTTCCCAGTATTGAAACTACGCTCTGATTCCAAAATGTCGTGCGCAAAAGTTGGGCAAAAACACACCAATTTTTTTTATTAAAACACTAAAGTTATCTAAGTTGAATAACAAGTTGAAGTGCCTAGTTATCTGATGGGGACCTTGAATAGGTCCAAGGAGCATCATGTCCAATTCTGACTTGGTCAACCTCCCTCTAGGTTTAGAGTCGCTAGTTGTTTAACTAACATGAGTATGATGTAAGGATAAAACTCCTAGGCTTAGTTTTCCACTCCCACCAAGAGATTTCTCTTATCTCCTAGTATCCTATGCTTCTATAGGATTTATTAATAGGTTTATATCATTAACTAAGTCCTATTAACTCTTTACTACAAGAGTCACACCTTGAAAACTCCACCTTGGATGATCCACACCTTAATTTTGGTTGTCTTTCTCACTTTCACTTAGATGGATCTAAGTGCCAAATCGACTAAATCTTCACAAATTTATAAATTCATTGTGGGGACCTTCTTAAAATTTATTTCAATAATATTTCATCCCATTTGACTAATTTGGGAAGGTTCTTGGCTCATAGGTTTATCAGATTCAAGATTTCTTCAAAAGAGACCTTAATTTTAGGCCTATTTCTAGTAGCCTTTTTGAATGGCTTTTTCCCATTCTTGACCAAAATCTCCAAAAAAAATGAAAATATAAATTTAGATATGGATACCCTTTTGGCTTAACTTGAATATTATGAAGGTCTAAGGCTCTGACACCATCCGTACACCTCCTTCCTAATATCAAGGAGAAACATTGCTAAAAGGCCTAGTTTCTAGGACAGCCTATCTAGGATTGATGAAAAATGCTCAAAACCTATCCTAATGGATTGGTAAGACTCCCCAATGATTAGGATGGATAAATAACATGAAAAAATACCATAAAAATTCCTAGGGATGTATTTTACCTCCCATTCCCCACATGAAATGACTTGATTTCTCCCTGTCAAGCCTCTAACCGGGTATGTCTAACTCGCGTAGGGCCTGATCATAAAACTAGCTCCCTTGCTCATGATGATTCCTACCTTTAGATAAAATATTTAAAAAGTCCCCACTTGAAGATTCAACCACTTATTTAGTGTTTCCATGGTTTAATCTCACGTGGGAGCCATTTTTACAAAATATGTCACAGTGTGACCAAAAGAAGAGTCCTGAACAAAAACAACTTGAAAAATATGATAAATATACTCTAAAACCTTAACACATAAAATTAAAAAGTCTTAAAAATGAATATATAACATGAATCAACCACTTTATCAATGCATTTACAGCTACAAGTATGACTGTTCCTTCAAAAATAGAGATATCCCTTCAAAACAGAATTGCAGAGCTCATTCTATTAACTCAAAAATTTTACAATATGCAACCAATGCTTGAAGATTCGAGCCATAAATCCATTAGGTGTCTCCTCCACTATTCTAGGGCCTATTTGGTTGAGAATAACTTCTGACAATCAAAGGAATATGAGGCTAGCCATGTTGCATGCACTATTTGCAATTAGTGTAAATGTTGTTATGATAACATTCTTACAACACTTGGAAACTTTGATAGATGCCTTAATCCTATATTATAGGATTCTTATCCTCACATATTTTGAGGATACAAGATAATTCATGATCATCATATTGATTTAACAACCATTAACCATTCTTAGGCCTAAGATATATTAATGACTCAATCTCCCTAACTCCTAGCATTAAGAATTTAAATAACAACTAACAAAGGCTATTTGTGTGACCTTAGTATTAGTGAATAATTCACCTAGCCAAATTAAAAAATACCTTCTAAGGTCCTCAACCAATCTACACTAACTTCTTGACTTGGCTAGAGTCAAGTACAAGCCAAAATTGACTAACTAGTAGAGGTTAGCCTAGGTGCTCTTGCACCATCCTCCCCAAAATAAGAAGTTCAATCCACCCTTGGATTGATGAGGCTAGGATCAATTCCCAAACTTTTGAACTCTATTTATTTTACCCAAATAGCATTAGTAGCATTCTAACCATACCTCTGAATGAGGTGCTCTTTATACTCTTTGTGTCTAGTTTTCTTGTAGGTCCTTGTGTCTAGTACATTGTCTGCCCCTGTACCTACAAAAGTAGGAAGTTGAAGATCTTCCACATCCTTGATCACCTCATTGATATTCTGGTCACTATTTTTCTGTGGTCCCTTGTAATGGACAAGGTCTACAACATTAAAAATATTGGATAATCCACTGTCCTCTGGTAGGTCTATCTTGAAGGCATTGTCACCATACTTTTCCAATATAGGGCATGGTCCTATCCTCCTCATTTGCAGCTTATGAGGGACTCCTTTTGTCAACCTAGATTTGTTCAAGTGTATCATAACAAGATCACCAACTTTGAACTCCACTAACCTTCTACTTTCATCTACCTTAGCTTTGTGCTTGGTGGTGTTGTCTACCAATGTCTTCCTCACTGTTTCATGAACTTCTTGCATAGAAAATGCAAAGTCATCAACATATGCACTTGCCTTGACTCCATCTTTTAAATCTCTCAACTCATAGACTCCTCTAGGATGTAAGCCATATAAAATTTCAAATGGACTCTTCTTGGTTGATCTATTGATAGTATCATTATAGGCATATTCAGCTTGCCCAATCAACTAATCCCATTGCTGATGATACTCCTTAGTTAGGCATCTTAGAAGGTTTCGAAGACTCCTTTTAACAACCTCTATTTGACCATCAGTTTGGGGATGGTAGGCTGACCCAAAAGATAAGTTAGTGCCCAATCTTTGCCAAAGAGTCTTCCAAAAATGACTCATAAACTTTGTGTCTTTGTTTGAAACAATGCTAATTGGTAGTCCATGTATTCTTACTATCTCTTTGAAGAATAGAGATGCTATTTGACTTGCATCATGTGTAGTATTGCATGGCACAAAGTGAGCCATCTTACTAAACCTATCAACAACAACATAAACACTATCCATCTTTTGTTTTGTCTTGGGTAGCCCGACTACAAAATCCATGCTTAAGCATTCCTAGGGCCTAGTAGGAATTGGTAGTGGCTGATAAAGACCAACATTTGTAGAAGTGCCCTTGGCCTTTTGACATACTACACAACTCTCCACATACCTCCTAACATCAAGATTCATTCTAGGCCAAAAGTAAAACCTTGAAACAAGGTCTTGAGTCTTAGTGATCCCAAAGTGACCACTCAAAGCACCATTATGCTTTTCTGGAATCAAATTTTCTCTAATGGAGCCTTTAGGAACACACAATTGATTACCTTTGAACAAGAGATCACTTTGCAAAGTATAATCAACATATTTACTATGAAAATGATTCTTGTATTCAGCACATACCTTGTAGATGTCAAAAAAATCTTCATCTGCATATCGATCCTTGAAATGATCTATTCCCATGCTTTTCAACTAAATTTCTTGGAGTGTGAGGGCTCTTCTTGACAATGCATCAGCCACCTTGTTTAGTACACCTTTCTTGTGCTTGATATTGAAGGTGTAGGCTTGTAGGTACTCAACCCACTTCATGTGTTTGTGACTCAACTTCTCTTTTGAATTTAGAAAGCTAAGTGCTTGATTGTCTGAATACACAATGAACTCCTTTGGAAGAAAATAGTGCCTCCATTTTCTTAGAGCTTGAACCAATGCATACATCTCTAAGTCATATGAGGATTAATTCCTCTTAGCCTCACTTAACTTCTTAGAATGGAAAGCCACCAGTCTACCCTCTTGGCTTAGAACAGCCCTAATTGCTACATTGCTAGCATCACATTCAATGGTGAATAGCTTCTCAAAGCTTGGCAGCACCAAAATAGGCTGGGTAGCTATCCTCTCCTTCAACAAATCAAAGCTATTATCAACATTTTCATTCCACACAAACTTAGTTTTCATTCCTCCTTTGATAGTGTCTAACATAGGAGCACAAATTGCACTAAATTGTCTTATAAACTTCCTATAGTATTGTGCAAGACCATGAAAACTCCTTGCCTCAGTTGCTGACCTTGGAGTAGGCCAATTCATGATAGCCTCTACCTTGCTCTTATCCATTTTTAGATTTCCATGAGATAAAAAAAACCCAAGATACACCAATTCTGATTTGATGAACTCACACTTCTCCAAATTGATCATCAACCTCTCTTCATGAAGCTTCTTGAAGACAATGTTAAGGTGCTCCAAATGATTACTCTTTGTCTTGCTAAAAATTAGTATATCTTCTAGATATACAACTAAAAACTTGCCTATGTAGTCCTTGAGTACTTCATTCATGAGCCTCATGAATGTAGAGGGGGCATTTGACAATCCAAATGGCATGACAAGCCATTCATACAACCATTCATTGGTTTTGAAGGCTGTCTTCCACTCATCTCCTTCATGGATTCTAATTTGGTGATAGCCACTCTTCAAGTCTATCTTGCTATAGTACCTTGCTTCACCTAAACAATCCATTAAGTCTTCAATCCTAGGGATAGGGAACCTATATCTTATGGTTATCCTATTGATAGCCCTTGAGTTAGTACATAGCCTCCAAGTTCCTCCCTTCTTAGGTGCAAGTACGGTGGGTACAACACATGGACTAATACTCTTTCTAATTAGGCCTTGGTCTAAGAGCTCTTGTATTTGCCTTGCTATTTCCTCATTTTGTTGAGGGGTCATCTTATAGGCTGCTTTGTTAGGTAGGGTAGCTCCTGGGATAAGGTCTATCCTATGAATTATGGCTCTTTGAGGGGGTAAGGATGAAGGTTGACCATCACTTACAATGCCTTGGTAAGTCTGCAACATACCTTGAATCTCCTTTGGTAATTCAGTCTTCTTAGTCACCATGTCTTCACCTCCTTCTCTTGGTTTCAACACCAATGCATACCCTATGCCTTCACTCTCTTCCATGGTTTGTAGGAACTCTTTTTCACCTACCATAAGAACATTTGGACCTACTATCTTTACTTTAGCATCCTCCAACAATGACTAAATTTTGAAGGTTGTATTATCCTTCTTGAAATAATAGGAATTATTTCCTCCATCATGCATGGCTTGGTGGTCAAATTGCCAAGGTCTACCTAGGAGAAAATGACATGCATCCATAGGAAACACATCACATAAAACTTTGTCTTTGTACCTTCCAATGGAGAACTCCACCCATGCTTGCTCATTCACTAACACATGTTGACCCTTATTGAGCCAAGTAACCTTGTAAGGATTGGTATGGGATATCATTTTCAATTTGAGCTTGTTGACTACTTCTTCTGACACTATATTATCAGTAGAGCCTAAATCAATAATGACCCTACATACTTTCCCCATAATCTTGCATTTGATCCTAAACAAAGATCTTCTTTGGCTTGGCTCTTCCTTCACCGGTTCCTTGATTAGAGTTCTCCTCATCATGAGGTTCTCCCCTTCCTCTAAATTTAATGGAATCTTAGAATGTTTATCTACTACATTTGTGTCTTCATGAACAAGGTTAGATCTCTTATCACCTCCTTGTGATGAGCCACCTTTCTCAGGGCATCTATAGGCAGGGTGCCCTATTTGATTGCAATGGTAGCACTTCATATTGGAAAAATAATTTCCTCTTCCTCCTTGTGAAGAACCACCACTTCTTCCTCTAAAAATAGAGTTAGTATTTCTTCCTCTACCACCTCTACTTGAGCTTCCTTCTTGTTGCTCACTGAATTTTACCTCACCTTGAGCTCTTGAATCAGAACTTCTTCCACCATAGCCACCTCTTTGACCTTTAGTATCCTTGCCTTTACCTTTGCCTTTGGAGCTCTCTTGCTTTCTCTTTCTCTTCTCCTCTATCTTCAAGGCCATTTGATAGCATTGCCTAATGGATTTGAATTTCACTAGGCTCATCTCCTCTTGAATAGACCATTTGAGGCCATTCAAATACCTTGCTAGCTTGATGCTCTCATCTTCAACTACCTTGGACCTCAAACACAATTTTTGAAATTCCTCAGTATATGCTTGGACATCCAAATCTTTTTGCCTAAGATTGTGTCTCCTTCTATGCATTTGGACTTCATAGTCATCAGGAAGATATGTTTGCTTGACTTTAGATACCATACCCTTCCATGTCATAATAGGACCTTTACCATCCTTTTCCCTCTCGGTTTGCACAAACTTCCACCAAGTAAGAGCCAAACCTCTATACCATCACATTCAAAATGGTTCTCAATGCTGTCTATCCAATCCACAACTGAATCTGGATCCATTTTTCCACTAAAGAGTGGGACACCTTCTAAAGCCTTGCCACTCGATGCCTTCAATGCTTTCAAGAATGGCTCTTCAGGAAGAACAGGGTTAGGAGCTGGTGCTTCTTCCTCCAAATACAATTCTTTCTCCTTCGCTTAAGCTTCTTCTTTAAGGTCAATATTCTCTTTGACCCTATCAGCTTTGTCTTGGACTTCACCCAAGAGCTTCTCCATTTGGGCTAGTCTTTGCCTTAACAATTTGTTATCCTCTTCTTGTTCCTCAACCTTATTTGCTAGTTCAGCATTAGTCACCATGGCTCTAGCTAGTGTATTCTGTCCTACTAATTTAGAAGATTGATGCATTAACCACAAGCTTGATCAACCAAGCTCTGATACCAATATGATGTAAGGATAAAACTCCTAGGCTTAGTTTTCCACTCCCACCAAGAGATTTCTCTTATCTCCTAGTATCCTATGCTTCTATAGGATTTCCTAATAGGATTAGATCATTAAATAAGTCCTATTCACTCTTTACTACAAGAGTCACACCTTGAAAACTTCACCTTGGATGATCCACACCTTAATTTTGGTTCTCTTTCTCACTTTCACTTAGATGGATCTAAGTGCCAAATCCACTAAAACTTCACAAATTTCAAAATTCATTGTGGGGACCTTCTTCACATTGATTTAAATCATATTTCATACCATTTTACTGATTTGGGAATGTTCTTGGCTCATAGGTTTATCGGATTCAATATTTCTTCAAAAGAGACCTTAATTTTAGGCCTATTTCTAGTAGCCTTTTTGAATGGCTTTTTCCCTTTCTTGACAAAAATATACAAACAAACTGAAAATATAAATTTAGATATGGATACCCTTTTGGATTAAATTTAATATTCTGAAGGTCTAAGGCTCTAACACCATCTGTACACCTCCTTCCTAATATCAAGGAGAAACAGGGCTAAAAGGCCTAGTTTTTAGGATAGCCTGTCTAGGATTGATGAAAAATGCTCAAAACCTATCCTAATGGATTGGTATGACTTCCCAGTGCTTAGGATGGATTTATAACATGAAAAAATACCATAAAAATTCCTGAGGATGTACTGTACCTCCCATCCCCCACATGAAATGACTTGATTTCTCCTTGTCAAGCCTTTAATCGGGTATGTCTAACTCGCCTAGGGCCTAATCATAAAGCTAGCTCCCTTGCTCATGATGCTTCATAACTTTAGATAAAATATGTAAAAATGCCCCACTTGAATATTCAACCACTTATTTAGTGTTTCCATGGTTGAATCTCACGTGGGAGCCATTTTTACAAAATATGTCACAGTGTGACCAAAAGAAGAGTCTTGAACAAAAACAACTTGAAAACTATGATAAATCTACTCTAAACCATTAACACATAAAATGAAAAAGTCTTTAAAATGAATATAGAACATGAATCAACCACTGTATCAATGCATTTCCAGCTACAAGTATGACTGTTCCTTAAAAAATAGAGATATCCCTTCAAAACAGAATTGCAGAGTTCATTCTATTAACTCAAACTTTTTACAATATTCAACCAATGCTTGGAGATTTAAGCCATAACTCCATTAGGTTTCTCCTCCACTATTCTAGGGCCTATTTTGTCGAGCATAACTTCCCACAATCAAAGGAATCTGAGGCTAGCCATGTTGCATGCAATATTTGCAATTAGTGTAAATGTTGTTATGATAACATTCTTACAACACTTGGAAACTTTGATAGATGCCTTAATCCTATATTCTAGGCTTCTTATCCTCACATATTTTGAGGATCCAAGATCATTCATGATCATCATATTGATTTAACAACCATTAACCATTCTTAGGCCTAAGACATATTAATGACTCAATCTCCCTAACTCCTAGCATTAAGAATTTAAATAACAACTAACAAAGGCTATTTGTGTGACCTTAGTCTTAGTGACTAATTCACCTAGCCAACTTAAAACAAGACCTTCTAAGGTCCTCAACCAATTTACACTAACTTCTTGACTTGGCTAGAGTCAAGTACAAGCCAAAATTGACTAACTAGTAGAGGTTAGCCTAGGTGCTCCTGCACCAGAGTAATATAATGGATAAGTTGTTTGACTAAGGTTGACTAAATTTAACCCATTGTATGATTATAACATAACTTTATCTTTATTTAAATCTCTAATACATTCATCTTTTAATAAGTCCCTAATTGAAAATGAAATTGATCTTGGATTAATGATAAACTAACTATCAATTATCCTTACATAATTATTTTATTTTAAATGTACTCTTTACGGATTGCATTGATATAATAATCTTATTAAATCGATAAATGGAATGTAACAATATTAAAGTTGATAAAAATCCCAATTAATAAATTTATCCAATTTAACCGAATGAATAAATTTAACAAAACTGTTAAGTAATAAAGTCTATTACATAAATATTAAACTTACTTTAATAAACTTATTTGGTCTAACTATTGACTTAATTAAATAATTTATTAAATCAATTTGATTAAAAGTGACTCTCTAACCAATAAAGTTTAAATAAACTATATTCTAACATTAATGAACTATTGGATTAAATATCCAAATAGTAACCCACCAAAAAGGTCACATGTAAATATCATTTTTTTAAGATAATTAGTTTAAATTGGAAAACAAATTTCCTTTAGAAAGTCAATATAGGCAACTTAATTAAATTTAATAAATTTTTGAAATCTATTTGAAATAATATCTATAAAAAATCTTTAACTTTATTATTTTACTAATTTAGCTTCCTTCTTCATTTTATTTTCTTACAGGTATGGAGCTCCTTTTTTCATCATTGGAGGTTGGTCAACTTTAATATTATATATATATATATATATATATATATATATATATATATATATATATATATATATATATATATATATATATATATATATATATATATATATATATATATATATATATATATATATATATATATATATATATATATATATATATATATATATATATATATATATATATATATATATATATATATTGTATTATCCACTGTGAAATTCTTTTTAAAACTCACTCTGTGTATTTTTTTATTTTTTAAATTTTATAAACTTGATGGTTACTATTTTTGTTTAACCCCATTAAATGGGGAGAGGGGGGGGCAATCCTCCTTTCGTGGACTATGACCAACAAGGAAGGTCGCAACCTCCTTGCTAGTTTGTAGCCCAGCTAAGGGTTGCGGCCCACTCTAAAAGGAAGAGAGGGGGAGACAGGGGGTGAGCTTCGGCCCCCTCCTCTATTCTCCATTTTTTTATATTATTTTTTTATTTAAATTTTAAATTTAAACTCTATTAAAACAGAGTATCAATTTAAAAAAATAAATTATATATATTATATTGTTTAAAGCTCTGTAAAAAAAATAGTGACGGAATTTGCAGTTTTAATTTTTTTATATTCATGATTTTATTTATAAAGAAAGGTTATAATATATTTATATAATATATATATTTTATATATATTATAAGGACTTGAGAAAAAAATGATTTTTTTCTCAAACAGACTTAAAATTTGATAAAATACGTTTTCTCATATTTACTAAGATGCAATTTAAATTTATTTTTGTTTATACTGTGTATATATATAGTATAAATATCAACAATGATAAACACACACGCACACACACACACAGATATATATATATATATATATATATATATATATATAGATTTAATTTTCTTAACAACAATAGAATATAATTATTCAAAATATATAATTACTATTTAATTTATATATATAATCTATTTGGATACATATGTATATAAATATTATTATTTTAACCATATGTTTATTTTTCTTTTTTATAAGAATAAATATTATATTTTTAAGATCTATTAAAGGATTTAGGTTTGATTTTCTAACTTTATTTGAAATAAATATTTTCTTTCAAGATGAAAGGCAATATAAACTTAAATAACAAATGAGATCTATTGCTTTCTTTTTAACCATAACGAAACTTTACTTTGAGGAAAATAAAGAACTTTGAAATAAACTTTATTAAAATTGCATTTCTTTCTTTAAAAATAGAAAAGATCAAAACAACATCATCTTGCAAGGAATAGAATGAAACTTTCATTGATATATTTACTTAATAAAAACTTCATACAACTTCTCATTACATCAAAATACCATTCTTTAAAACATGTTCATGAAATACTTAATAGCCACATGGCTAAGAACACAAAGCTTCACAAAAATGGAGAACTCCACAAAACTCCATCTAAATCTTTTCCATGAGATCCATAGCATAAACCTTCATAAAAATAGGTTGACCATGGAGGCTCACCTCCCCACCTAGGCCTTTACAAGGTCACCCCCGCACTTGGGGAGTAAAGAGTGAATAGGTAACACACAAGCAATTCTACAATAACTTTTCAAGCAAGATAACACATAAAATTCCCATAACCAATGCATACACAAAGGGCTTCAAAAGATCCTTAACAATGGGGTGAAAGTGGAACAAACCCAAGAGGAGAAGCCAAGTAAACAAAAAAGAAACTAATGTCGTATATATAAACTATATTAACCCTTGTGAAATTCTTTTTAAAAATCATTGTGCACTTTTTTTTTATAAACTTGTTGGTTAATATTTTTGTTTAACCCCATTAAATGGAGAGGGGGGAGGGGGGCGAGTCCCCCTTTGGTGGATTGCGGTCAGCAAGGAAGGTCGCAACCTTCTTCTTGGTTCGCAGCCCACCCAAGGGTTGTCGCCCACTCTAAAAGGAAGAGAGGATGAGACAAGGGGGGGGGGGGGGGGTGAGGCTTCGGCCCCCTCCTTTAATCCCCATTTTTTTATATTAATATTTTTTATTTAAATTTTAAATTTAAACTCTGTGAAAACAAAGTATCCATTTTTTTTAAATTTTTTTTTAAAGATCTATAAAAAAACAAAGTGATTGAATTTGTAGTTTTAATTTATTTGATATTCATGATTTTATTTATAAAGAAAGGTTATAATATATTTATATAATATATAAATAATATATATTATATATTATAAGGACTCAAGAAAAAAATGATTTTTTTCTCAAATAGAATTAAAATTTGATAAAATAAGTATCCTCATGTTTACTAAGATGCAATTTAAATTTCTTTTTTATAAGAACAAATATTATATTTTTAAGATCTATTAAAGGATTTAGGACTAATTTTCTAACTTTATTTGAAATAAATATTTTCTTTCAAGATGAAAGGCAATATAAACTTAAATAATAAATGAGACCTATTAATTTCTTTTTAACCATAATGAAATTTTACTTTGAGGCAAATAATGAACTTTGAAATAAACTTTATTAAAATTGCATTTCTTTCCTTTTAAAAAAAAAGATCGAAACAACATCATTTTGCAAGGAATAGAATGAAACTTTCATTGATATATTTACTTAATAAAAACTTCATACAACTTCTTATTACATCAAAATACCATTCTTTAAAATATGGTCATGAAATACTTAATAGCCACATGGCTAAGAACACAAAGCTTCACAAAAATGGAGAACTCCACAAAACTCCATCCAAATCTTTTCCATGAGATCCATAGCATAAACTTGCATAAAAATAGGTTGACGATGGAGGTTCACCTCCCAACCTAGGTCTTTACAAGGCCACCCCTGAGCTCAGGAAGTAAAGATTGAACATGTAACACACAAGACTTTCTACAATAACTTTTTAAGCAAGAGAACAGATAAAATTATCATAACCAAGGCATACACAAAGGGCTTCAAAAGACCCTTAACAATGGGGTGAAAGTGGACCAAATCTAAGTAAACAAAAAAGAAACTAATACCACACATGGACTCAAAAAAAATCTTTCCCAAAGTCCTCCTCACAACAAAACCATGTCTTCAAGCCAACAAAACTCATTATGGCCCCCAAATACCTATAGGCAAAGCTTGGCATCATGGAGACCAAAACATCCATGTTTATCCCTCCCACATATGGGGAGAATCTATACTAACAAGGGTTTTCACTAACCACTTCACCCCTCAAGGTTACTCTTCCCTCCCAAGGGTGAGTGTGCCTTGAAAACACCCTTAACACAGTCTCAATACAAAGATAAATACATAACTAGAAAATAAACAAAACTCTCATGAATATTAATGGGGTTCTACAACAAGAACAAATGGAACTGCATGAAATAACATACAAGCTCCCAACATATTTCACCTTACACAAAAAAATAAGAGTATGAACACCAACCTAAAATCTAAAGCTTAAATAATGATAAAATTTGAGAAGATATTTTCCACTTTATCCTAAGCTTTGTCTCCAAATCATTTTCCAATTCTAGCAAGGCTCTAAGAGTAGAGAGTGGGTGAAAAACTAGAAATGTCTACCAAAACCCCTTTGAAAGGCTTCCTACTTAATAACTATCTTATAGTTATAAATGGAGGAGTACTCCAACAATAACTTCTCCAAATATCTTCCTCCCCTCATAAATGAAGTTTGAAGACTAAATAGAGTTGATAAAGTGGCTTGCCCAAATTTTTAAAACCCTACACTCGTAAATAAAATTGGGGATATTTTGGAGGTTCCATAAATGTGATTTGGGCCTCATAATGACTTAAATTTAACCCCTAACCCCTAGTATACCAAGTGGAGTATTTAAATTTGAGCCTCCAAAACCTCACTTGAGCCAAACCCACGAGTTCAACTAACTTTGACCCATCAAGAGGCTTCCTAATCCTGGGGTAAACATGGGAACTCTATAGGTTAACCCTATAGTTGGTGTCATACTCATTCTAGTTACAATGGCAAGTCATTCCAACACATCTTACACACACGTGTCAAGTGAAACTACTTAAATTACAACCCTTTACACATAGCATGACTAAATTATAAATTCACATTTACTTAATTTAATACGACCATACAATAATATATTTATGAATAAAGTACATGACAATGAGGTTCATGTCTCTTCACTATACATAACCTTGGTTTCACTAATAAAAATTAGATCCACTATTTATTCTCCATATTTAGAACCATGGTCAATCTCCTACACACTCATTGCAAACATGAGTAGTCCAAGAAATAACCATAATTAAATAGAAAAGTAAATGATATAAATCAAATACATATCAACTAGCACTTTAATTTTAATTATCCATTATAACATAATACAATATCTAAAATTGATTTTAATATACATAAACATGAATTACTAAATCATTTTGCATCATATTAACATCCAAATATCTCCATCATTCTCATCATCAGAACATAACATATCCTTCTCATAAGAGTCATCTAGATCAACAATCATAAAGCATCAAATAAGAATAAGTTAATTAAATAATCAAGGTGCTGAATAAACATAGCATATGATCTATCAAGTCTTGAAATAATAACATATGTCCAATAAGTCTAAGTGTGTCAAAATAAAACATAAACTATGGAGTCTAGTCTAGAAAATTAGTGTTGAGCTATGACGGGTTGAGGTAGGCCTCACATCCTCCACCTTTAGGCATGAAAATCCTCCTAGAGTTCATCAAAGAGGTGGGGGTACTGAGATCCCATATGAACTGCATCCTCCCATGAGGTTGTTACCTCATCATAGAAATCCCACTGCACCCTAACCTAGTCTAGCTTTCTACCTCAAAGGGGGCCAAGGTCTGTGCAGCCAAGACAAAAATGGGCTCCAATGCCAACTATCCATTTGAATCCACCTACAAGGAATCCCAATATATAACATGAGACTCATCATATATATACTTCCTTAAAACTAAAACATGAAACACATCGTGGATGTGTGATAGGGTAGGTGGAAAGGCTAGATGATAAGCAACTAGTCCTGTTCTCTCTAGGATCTCAAAAGGTCCAATAAACCAAGGTGCAAGATTAGAGACCTTTCCAAAATAGATTGGACTCTTATGTGGCCACACTCTCAAGAATAATTTGTCTCCAACTATATAAGATCGATCTATCCTCTTCACATATTCATACTTCTTTTTCCTATCCTGATCCTCTCTAAGATGCTACCTAATCAAGGTCACCATTTTCTCCATATCCATGACTAACTTTAGACCAATGGAAACTCTATCCTTGATCCTATCTTAACTCAAAGGTGTCTTGCATGGTCTACCATAGAGAGCCTGGTAAGGAAGCACATCCAATGATGTATGATGTCTATTTTTGTAGGAAAACTTAGCTAGTTATAGGTTCTCCTCACGCTGGGTCTGATGTTTCATTACATACATGTTTATCATGTCCTCTAACACCTGATTAACCCTTTTGGTTTTTCCATCTATCTTAGGCTAATAGGCAGTACTGAAATTAACCCTAGTTCCCATATATGCATGTAACTTTCTCCAAAATGATGAAGTGAAAAGAGAATATCTATCAAAGATGATCCTATGAGGTATGCCATGAAGTCAAAATATATCTTTAAAGAATATATGTCACTACCATTGTAGTGAAGGTAGTACACACAGGTGAGAAGTGATCCAATTTGGTCAACTTTTCAACTATCACCATGATAGCATCATGGAAGAGAGATGCCATAGGAAGACCAAAAATAAAATCCATAGAAATGGTTTCCCACTTCCACTCAAGTACCTCATGAGTTTGAAGAAGACCACTTGGATGGAGGTGCACCTCCTTTACCCTCTGACACTCTAGGCACCTAGCTACCATCTTGGAGCTCTACAATCAGGCCTGGATAATGATAAAGTTGTCTCAAATTGGCATGCATCTTCTTAACTCTTGGATCTATTGCATAAGGGGATCTATGAGCCTCTAGCATAATAAACACATGCAAACCTCTAGAAGAAGGTACATAAATGTGCCTTATATGATGTAACAGTTCATCAGGCTCAAATGAATACTCTGAATACTTCCCCTCAAGGGTTCTCAGAGATTAGACCAATCACAAATATTTGTATACATATCATCCTCATGCAAGTGGTGTGGTACTCGATCTCTCAAATATTTATTGGTAGATTTAGAAGAAAGCTCATGTCATCTCCTACTCAAGGCATCTATGACCATATTTTCTTTCCCCTTGATGTAATGAACATAAAAATTATACTCACACAAGAACTTCATCCATCTCCTCTACCAAAAATTAAGGCTCAGCTATAAGAATATACATTATAATCTCTAATGATCTTGTTATCTCTATTTGAGCATTAAGTATTGTCATTAGTATCAAAGATGATCGGTTAGTTACCTATGCCATTTAGTTGGTAAAAGGAAGTAATACAAGCTACATATGCTAGTCAGTTAACTACATAAGCCTTCATACCAAGTTATCTCAAGGAAGTACCAAGAACTAAAAGGAAATAGTTCTGACTAAGCACCAGAGCAGTTTTACCAAGCATCAATGTATACCGATACTGAGTGTCAGTAAAAACCAAGTAGACTAGATACCGAGAACCAGTGTATTCACCAAGCAGTATTGATAGTGTTTACCAAGCAATCTAAGAAATGGCATAGTAATCAATTTTGGCACATTTATCTATGCAAACAGTTACAAAAGAATCACAAAATATTTTACCAAGATTGAGGATCATCTATTGTAGATGTAATCATTAATTGTGATGATGATCTTTGTTAATATGATTTAGAAAAATAGAGAGAGGGGGTGAATCAGTTGTTCTCAGGTCCAGATGTATAAAAAAAAAACTTTAAACTCTTCAACAAATCAGATCTAATAACCAACAGCTACTCGGTCATTACTGATTGCATAACATAAACATATAACAGTGCAGTCCACTTATCCAATAGCATCTAACTTGTAAAACATAGAAATGTTTAAACCAAAACATTCACAAAAGTATCAACACCAAGATTTATAGTGGAAACCCAATTTGGGAAAAACCACTTTGTAACATGTTACTATTATGTTCACTCTTCTAAAGTGAGCTCGGTGAAAATCCAACCTTGTCAAAGGTTACAAACACATTGTTAGGTGTGACCTAGTTAAAGGATTTAAACCACTCTGATAAAAGTGCACCTTATTATAGGACTTACATACACTCTATTAGAATACAACCTTATTCAAAGGATTTATACCTATGACTGTTAGGTCAACCTTTGTTAAAAGGATTTTGACTATTACAATGGTTAGAAAGTAGTAGTAATATTGATCTGAAAAATATACAACTCACTTTGCAAATATCAAATCTAATTCCATACACATATGCTAGCTTACTGACTATGAACCTTTACCATCTCCATCACTGATCTTCTCAAAACTCTCTTCAAGCAATCAAAACACTTCTCCTTCAACCTTCTCTACTTAGATAGTCAATAACATCAACAACACTTCCAACATCCTCTCTCTTACAACCTCTAGCTTAGGTTTCCTTAATACTTCGTCCACTAGGTCAATACATATTTTGTCGCTTAATCTCCTTCGTAGATCTTAGGGTTAGGTCAGATTCATTGAATCCTTCCTACATTATGTTCTTCATCTATCCTTCTAGAAATATTTCAAATCTCTCAATAGATTTACAATAAAACATTTTAGAGTGCATTAAATGCTTTCATACAATCAATAAATAAAGTCGACATGTTTTACATAATCCAAGAATTCAATGATGTCAGCTAGAAATCTGAAATCTTCCTCAAATGCAAAATACTGATGCTCGGTCAATACTGTGTTCAACTTCTCGATCTTCACTAGAAAGCTTGGTCACCTCATAAACTATTTCCTAGGCTAATACTGTCTTCCTCGGCAATTAACCAGTGTTCGGTCAACACTGTATTTACTCGGCATATACTAGCTCAGTTGACACTAACAACACTCGGCTTACACTAGATTTCTTTACATTTTCTTAGTTAAGCCTACCAGTTTAGTCTTCATTCTTACTTAGATAAACAATACATTGTCTTATCATTGTGCCACATAATCAAGTACTCATTGAAGTATCAAGCTAACTCAACATTTCCTTAGGTGCTATTGTTACCAGCCTTGCCTTTCCCCTTAGCAATACTCAAATAGATATAGTACTTTCTTAAATAGCAATAGTCTTACTAGTTAAGGTTTGACATCAATGACAATACAATAATTGCTTCAATTGCAGTTTCCAACAATCTCCTTCTTTGGAATTGATGGCAACACCATATGAATATCACATGAATTACCAACCGATCCAAAACTTATCTGTCCATCAAAAATATTTATAATATCCTTAGCTTTCTTTCTGATACAAAATCAATTAGCTATGCTTGTATGACCATCCACTGAATTTCTCCCTCTATCTTGATCTTCTCATTATGTGTATTCATCTGTGATCATCTCCCTCTTTGACAAAAATGCCAAAGCAGCAACTAAAACATAAATCCTGTAGTAGATATCATCTTTTTAGTTCAGTAGCAGTATTTCTCCCTTTGTCATCTTTTCTTATAACTCGTTCTTGACTTTTTTGTGCTTTTCACAACTCTAGGCTACTCCTAAAGCGTGACCTTTCTCTGCATCAACTTGTTAGATATTATTTGCAGCACATTTGATGCAGTGCTCCTAGCTTGACTAGGCAGCCTTAGTTAGGGGAAGGACCCCTAATTGACTTCTCAGGTATTCATGAGCTTCTTTAGGTAAAGCCTTAGTGAATATATCTGCTAATTATTCCTTTGCATTCACATATTCCATTCAAACTTCTTTATCTTGTACCAGTTCTCTCAAGTAATGATAATTGATGGCAATGTGTTTGTTATTTGTGTGCATCACTGGATTCTTAGAGATGTTGATAGCACTTGTGTTGTCATAGAAGATGACAACTGGTTCAGTGATTTCTTCTTTCATGCCTACCAACAATTGCTTTATCCATATCAAATTTGAATAGTTCAAAGTTGCAGCCACATACTCAGCTTTAGCAGTAGATTGGGAAATGCAATTTTGTTTCTTGCTTGTCCAGGAGACTAATCTTTGTCCAAGAAAGAAAGCTCCACCACTAGTACTCTTTCTATCATCTACATTTCCTACCCAATCAACATCTATATACACTCTCAGTTCAAACTTGTCATACTTCTTGTAGTATAATCCATAGTTAGCAGTTCCCTTCAAGTATCTCATTACTCTTTTGACTGCCATCATGTGAGTTTCCTTAGGATTGGCAGAGAATCTTGCCACAATCCCAATAGCTAATGCAATATATGGTCTGCTATGTACAACATAATGTAGCTTTCTTATCATAGATCTATACAAAGTCTGGTTAACTTCTACAACATCATCATTTTTAGACAAATTTTGTCCAGTAGCCATGGGAATACTTACAGGCCTTGAATCTTCCATACCAAAGGTTTTCAATATCTCATGAACATATTTAGACTGGGTGATGAAAATTCATTTCTCCATCTAATATACTTGTAAACCAACAAAAAATTTGATCTCCCCAAACATACTCATTTCAAATTCAGTTTGCATTTCATTTGAAAATTTCTTACACAAGGCATCTTGTCCACCAAATATAATATCATCTACAAAGATCTTAGCTAACAAGATTCCTTTACCTTCTTCATCTTTCATGTACAGGTTTCTTGTGTCATTTTTCCTTGAGAATCCAATCTATATTAGGTAGTTGTGTAGTCTCTCATACCATGCTCTGGGAGCTTGCTTTAGTCCATACAATGCTTTATTCAGTTTGCAAACCATGTGTCTTTTGTTTGGATCAACAAATCCTTCTGGTTGTTCAATATACACTTCTTCTTATAATATACCATTTAAAAATGCAGACTTAACATCCATTTGGTATACCTTGAAATCTTTATAGGCAACATATGGAAGTATAGTTCTCAATACTTTTCCTATTACAGTTTCATCATCAATAGTTCCATTTTCTCCTCTAATAGCATTTACAACTTCTTTTATTCTACCATAATATTGTGAAATGTTATCACCTTCTTGCATTCTCATTTCATCAAATTTACCTCTTAGGCTCTCAGTTTTTTCTCTCAGCACATTTATGTCATCGCCATAAATGTTTGCAAGGGTGTCCCACATTTTCTTTGCATTACTGCAGTCCTTGATGTCTTCAAATTCTGGATAACTTAGGGCAGACATAATCTCCAACATTTCTTGGTTGTGCTCTTGTTTAGCTTTCATTTCCTCGGTAGTAAGAGGTGCAATAGGTGTGACATAGTCATGCTCAATATAATACTTTGCAAAATCACCAATACCGGCCAAATGCATCTTCATCAAGCTTTTCCATGCAGGGAAGTTCTCCTTATTCAACTTTGATACCTCCTTCTTATACATCCTGATCATTTGCTTCAAGTACCTTCAAAATTGTTCTCTGTAAGCACCAACAGCTTTGATACCAATTGTTAATATGATTTAGAACAACAGAGAGGGGGGGTGAATCAGTTATTCTTAGGTCCAAATGTATAAAAAACAAACTTTAAACTCTTCAACAAATCAGATCTAATAACCAACAACTACTTGGTCATTACTGATTGCATAACAGAAACATATAACAGTGCAGTCCACTTATCCAATAGCATCTAACTTGTAAAACACAGAAATGTTCAAACCAAAACATTCACACAAGTATCAACACTAGGATTTATAGTGGAAACCCAATTTGGGAAAAACCACTTTGTAACATGTTACTATTATGTTCACTATTTTGAAGTGAGCTCGGTGAAAAGCCACCCTTGTCCAAGGTTACAAACACACTGTCAGGTGTGACCCAGTTAAAAGATTTAAACCACTCTGTTAAAAGTGTGCTTTGTTATAGGACTTACATACACTCTATTAGAATGCAACCTTGTTTAAAGGATTTATACCCATGACTGTTAGGTCAACCTCTATTAAAAGGATTTTGACTATTACAATGGTTAGAAAGTAGCAGTAATATTGATCTGAAAAACATACAACTCACTTTGCAAATATTAAATCTAATTCCATACACATATGATGGCTTATTGACTGTGAACCTTTACCATCTCCATCACTGATCTATTCAAAACTCTCTTCAAGAAATCACAACACTTCTCCTTCAACCTTCTTTTCTTAGATAGTCAATAACATCAACAACACTTCCAAGATCCTCTCTCTTCCAACCTCTAGCTTAGGTTTCCTTAATACTTCCTCCATTAGGTCAATACATCTTTTGCCGCTTAATCTCCTTCATAGATCTTAGGGTTAGGTCAGATTCATTGAATCCATCCTACATTATGTTCTTTGTCTATCCTTCTATAAATATCTCAAATCTCTCAATAGATTTACAATAAAACATTTTACAGTGCATTAAATGCTTTCATACAATCAATAAATAAAGTCAACACATTTTACATAATACAAGAATTCAATGATGTCAGTTGGAAATCTAAATTCTTCCTCAAATGCAAAATACTTACACTCGGTCAATACTGTGTTCAACTTCTCAGTCTTCACTAGAAAGCTTGGTCACCTCATAAACTATTTCCTCAGCTAATACTGTCTTCCTTGGCAATTAATTGGTGTTCGGTCAAAACTATATTTACTCGGCATATACTAGCTCAGTCCACACTAACAACACTCGGCTTACACTAGATTTCTTTACTTTTTCTCAGTTAAGCCTACTAGTTTAGTCTTCATTCTTACTTAGATAAACAATACATTGTCTTATCATTGTGCCACATAATCAAGTACTCATTGAAGTATCAAGATAACTCAACCTTTCCTTAGGTGCTATTGTTACCAACCTTGCCTTTCCCCTTAGCAATACTCAAATAGATATAGTACTTTCTTAAATAGAAACTATCTTACCAATTAAGGTTTGACATCAATGACAATACAATAATTACTTCAATTGCAGTTTCCAACAGATCTCTATGTAATTGTTTGATCTAGGTTATTTTTTTATACCGTAGATCTTAGGGTTTTTCCTAAGATGATGTAAACCTAATTAGGTCATGAAAGTTAAGCGGTCATAGAAGTATGATATATAATTTTAATTCATGTCATTTTGACATATGTATGTGAAGGACAAGAAGATCTTGAAGAAAGCAACCATCTTCAAGACATCAGTTATCAGAAAAGGTTGAGCAAAAATTAGAGATATTGAGATTCTTCAGAATTATTCAAGGCTACTGAGCAGTTCAGAGGCAAGATATTCACATGTTAAGGTGATATACATTTGATACTTCATAGATCTGATTTAGAAAAAGTTAAGTTGTCAATTACAGATACTTTCTATTATTCTCTAATCATTGTAACAGAGTTAGCAAAATCTCTTAATAGAAGAGACCTAACAGTCTTGTTGTAAATCTCTTAACCGAGTACACACTCAAGTAGTGTTGTTAAAATCCTTTAACCAGGTAGAACTATCTGATCTAATTTTTACTCTCAACAAGGTATGATCATCAGAAGTGATCACAACTTGTAGCCTTAAGCAACAAACTTTATTATCTGCAGTAGTGAAGAATTTGTGGGTGTCATCCCCACTGTAGCTTTTACCTTGTAACAAGGGTTTTTGCATAACTAAAATACTTGTGTTATGTGACTGAATTTTTTTTTTTTTCCCATGCAACTTACATTTACAAGTTAATTGAATGAATGATGCATACAATGCAATTAGTTGGATAGACTAGTTGACTACTATTTGTTGATTAAGTTTGAAGTTAAAAGTTTTTGAGGATACTGATTCACCCCTCCCCTCTCAATACTCTATCTCTCCATTCCAACAAATGGTATTAGAGCTCAGATCTCTTATTGGACAGTTTAACCACTGAGGAGTAAATATCTAATCATGGAGAGATACAAGTTGGACAAAACAATAGAGAATCAAAAAATTCAGACATAGATGTTTATTGAGTAGTACAAACAAGCTAAGGATGCATTAAAGAAATTATTGGTTCAGAGAAAGGACATGGCCATTCTAGAAAATGAGACTAATTACCATGAAGAAGAGATTGATGACTTATTTGATAATATTGGATCCAGTTCAAGTAGTATTTCTGATTGTTTTGAAAGTGCAATTTCTTATTTGTCTGATAAAAATATTCATTTAAATAAACAAGTGAAAGCCTTGCAGATCAGTCAGGAGACACAAATGGTGAGAATGATTGATGTGATAAATAATGCTAGACAAGATGAACAAGAAAGGCATTTGGCTTTTGAAGACATAAGACAGATGACTGAACAACTACAAGTGAAAGAAACCGAGTAAATGGTGAGTTGACAAGAAAACTTGAGACATTGGTGTACTCAGGGGAGAAAATGAAAAACTAAGAAATGAAGTGAAGATGAAACTACAACACCATGAAATGATGAAAAAGGCTGAAGACAGTTCAAATAAAATTGATGATTTTTTGATTAGTCAAAGAGGACTTGGAAGCACCACTGGATTAGGCTATACCGAGCAAGGAGAATCATCCAAGAAAGCTGAATAGGTGAATAACAATTAGAATAAGAGACCCAAGAAACTGACATGCTATCACTATGGAAAACTGGGACATACTTCAAATGTTTGTAGGACTAAAGAACAAGGTAAACGTAAAACCATTCCCAAGTTTAATGGTCACTATTATAATTGTAATAATTTTGGACATCAAGCATATGAGTGTAGATCTAAGTTGAATAGGACTCCTAACAAACTCCACATGGAGAAACTATGTTACACTTGCAACAAGCATGGACACACCTCACAAGAGTGTAGAATAAAGATGAAGCAAGTCTGGAAACCTAAAGGATAAAACAAATCCTACCAACCGAAAAGACAAAGTAATGCTTACACTTGGGATTACAACACATGGGTTAATTGCACAGTATGTGTAAGGTATGGACACATTGTAGCTAATTGCATGAGAAAGAGATGGGCTAGAAAATCTTGAAGCTGGACAAGAACTGGTATGGAATGTTTGCATTGTCATAAAGTCGGTCACCTAGGTAAAGATTGCAGAGACCGAGCACCAGAAGAAATTTTTTTTGAGAATGGCAACACAATTGAAGATATCATGAGGATAAGAAACACTATGTGGAGAAAGGCATCAAATGAGAATGTTGAGTCAAGAAATGCAGTCGGTGAAACCTCATCCATTGGATTGGGTGACATCAGCACCTCTACTTAAAGTGAAAAAGGTATGTATGGAATTGATAATTCAGATTGATCATATCTTACATATAGTTCCTTATATTTGATGTACACATACAAAATCAGCTTGAATTAAGATGCATTATGGTTTATAACTCTTGAGCTTACAAAGTCATATAGTCGGTATATGCAAGACCAAGTAAAGAGTTACCAGTCGGTAACTATCATACAAGGTTAATCAAATATTAGTATTAATTGAGTGAAAAAGTTATGTGTTAACCGAGCTGTTGATATTTTTTGGTATTCACTAAGTTGACAGTTGTCGCCGAGCTGTAAGTAGGTTGAGAATTTATTAAAAGTACTTTTGAGTGGAAATTTGAAAAAGGTTATAAATAGATGCAGAAATTAGTTTATTTTTTCACCAAGCGATTTCGAAGAGAAAGAATTTCTAGAGAGCGATTTCAGAGCAAAGAGTTTCAGGTGCATTCAAAGCAGTTTCAGATTCAACTGAGAAATTTCATCACTGTTTCTAAGTAAGTACACTTACTACCAAGCTAATTCAAAGTATTTACCATAACCCTAAGTTGAGAAAAATGGCATCTGCATCAAATTATAAATTTGTAGAGGAGGAAGAAGTAAACTCGATAGTGTTAGCTACCTGTGATGAACCTCGATACAAAATTCACCTTGAAGTTGCATAAAAAATTGATGAAGCGGGAGATTTTTCAAGCATACCACCTAGGGTTATGTTAGTTGAAGATGTGAGAGAATACATTCATTGTAAGATTGGTGAAATAGGATACTTTGATATGTATGCAGCTTATCAAAAGCTTTGTAGAGAAGATGATAGATTGAAACCTGAACACAAACTACTGGAAGTAATAGGTTTAATGAATGCCCTAAATTTTTTGAAGTACTTTAAGAGCAAATGGATTAGGCTTGTTCTCAGTCGGTTTCATGATGGAAAGTTTTGGCTTGATGAACTGGTAGAAATTACCAAGAAGATTATTCATGTGGTCACCGGTTATCCTACTATAGACAAAGCGAAGATAATTCCCAGTTCACTGAGAGAGGATATTGATAAAAAACCCAGAGCCAAGTGTGATGGTCAAGCACTAAAGATAAGTACAATCAAGGACCCAGAAGTGCAATATGCAATGCATGTCAAAGGCTACAAAATCTATTAGTCAAGCAAGCAGAATAGTGTACCTTATAGAGCAATTGACATTGCCTACCGAATGGTCAAGAAAGGATATCAGTTGGACCTAGCCGAGATTCTATTGAAGAAAGTTGAAGAAAAAATGAAAATAGTCCGGTCGGCGAAGTCCAATACGTGTAAGTTTGGATCCCTACTAGTTTGCATATTTTTCTATGTGCAAAGATTTTTCCCTTCTATCGGTAACATAGAGTGGTCAATCGACAAGCCAATGATATCACAAATTTCAAAATTGATTAAGGGCTTGGGGAATAATCTCAATAATGTTTTAGACCACTACTTTGAACAATTTAAGACTAGAATGAATTCTTGGAGCATAATTCCCAGTCAATTAGTAGAAGACTATGAGCAGGATATTTGTTTTCTTGTGGACACCAACCACACACTAATAAAGGCTATGGAGCCCAGGACAAAATGGCTAGCACCCATGGGTTATGAAATGGATATTGATTTTTCTTCAAAATCAAGTAAGGCTCTATTGGCCAAACCGAAGGATGTAAATATAGAAAGGTTTGGAACATATGAGGAGGCCAAGTCAAGAATAAAAATAGGCCTTTTTATCGGTAAGATAACAAATAAATCTAGAAAAATGATGAAAACTATAGTTGAGAAGTTTGGAGATGACACTAGATCATCTGATAGTTCACCAGTTGAAGTTGCAGCCGAAGGTCAGTTAATGCTAACTGACAAGCCATATGACAGTGAAGAAACCAAGTCATATAAAGGCATAAACTCTACACCGGTTTCCCCTTCACCAACTCCAAAGAAGAAGCAATTAGAAGTGCAATCAAGGGCACACACAAGGTCCACAACTATAGCCTCACTGCCACTAAAGAAATGAGTTGTGAAGATTTCAAGACTAAAGGTAGCAGCACTGATAAAGACATACACCAAAAGAGGTACAAAAACTACTGTTGAAGCCCCAGGGAAAAGAAGAAAATTGATAAGGGGTAAGGAAGATTTAGATGATGAAGAAGATGATAATAATTAGTTTAAAGTTGTTAGAAATAAAAGTAGATCAATTGATGAAGTTACAGAAGATATAATTGAGAATGGTGAACTCACTGATCCTAAAATCAGTCGGTTTGAGCACTTATCAACTGAGGATTAGAATAAACAAGAAGAAGAAATCATCCAGATGATGATATGATTCAAAAGAGTTCCAATTGAAATTGCCAAATATTTACCTAAGGCATTAGAGAAAAGAATCACATAAAAATGGTCCTATGCCTTAGACAACGAGAAGAAAATGAGGGAACAATCCCTAGTTTTGGCAATTCCACACTTGTCTATTCCTAAATGAGGAATACATGACTACATACTCAAAGAGATTTAGAGTGAAGATCTGGGCAATGTAGATACTTGATGAAAATCTAGCAGACATAGATGAGAATAGTCAACTTATCTAGACTTCAATAGTTGTAGCCTGAGAGAAAGTAGAAAAAATGGCATTAGCCAAAACTTATATGAAGAAGCTAAAAACAAAAGGAAAAGGAATTCATATTGATGATGCAAACCTAGCACTAAAACAAGACAAGATAGACATATCAAATACCGAGGTACCTGATACTGCATTTGCCACCAAGGAGTTAAGTTTTTCACAGGATGCACTGGATCAAGTTGTGATCCAAATTATAGATAACACTGCACTAGATGTACTCATTGAGGACATCACAAATGGTGATCCTGATGGCTGAGATGTTGATGAATATGTGAATATTGCTGGAGCAAAAACACAAGAAGAAGGTACATTTATCGAGCCAGCAATAACATCACTACTGGGTGAACTTCCTATTTTGATGGAAGCAATTGAAATTGTCTCTAAGAAGAAACCTGGACGCTCAATCCTTGAGCAACCAATGGATACATCAGGATAACAAGGAGCTAACACACCTACAAAAACAAATGAGCCTGAGACTAAAGAGGCAAAAACACAGGGCCAAGATGACCTTAAAGCAACCGAGACAACCCCACCTGACACAACATCAAAAGCTCCATCTCAGTCAACCGACACATAGGTTACTAAGGAGCAGAAAAATGAGGATAATGTGTCAACCAGGTATGTAACGCAAAATGTTGAGGAGAAAGATATTATTCCATTTGTTAAGAGCTCACCTCAAGAGCTGAAGAAGAAGAAGAAGAAACATAGAAAAGGGTCGGTTACACTTGATGAAATCATTGTTATACCAGAATGTGACCCAAGGACCCTAGACCCTAAAGAACTAAGAAAATATGGGGAACTTTGTACAAGAAAAGCAGCTCAGGAGAAATTGAGGAAGGAATGCAAGAGCAAGGAAATATTAGAAAATGTAAGAGACATCTTACAATAGGTTGTACACAAGGCACAAATGAGTGAAGATACACCTATCATGGACCAACTTGCTACCCTTGCAAAATAAATCAATTCCCTAGACATAGAAGCAGAGAAGAAAATTGAAGAGAGGGCCAAATCAAAGATACAAAACAAGTTCGCAAAGAAAATCAGCCAGGAAGTGGCAATAAATAAAGTCAGGTTATTTGAGGTAATAACTGATGTCTAATATATTACTCAGATAATTATTCAGATGTTGATAAAGCTTTGCACTATGGAGATTGTTAGTGATTTTTCTTACAGAAACCTAATACACAGCCTTGAGTGCTTAGATATAACTCTATGATTCCTAAACTCCTGATTCACACAAGAAAAGACTAATTAACAAGGACTAGGTCCTTCTTCACTTTGAGCTCTTGGCTACAGGCAGGTGTACCTATTTTAGATCTACTTCTTCAAAGCATTAAAACATTAGTCTATATCCCTGATACAAACTTAATCTTCTCGGCTCTTTCAAACATACATGAAAGTAAATAGTCTTTTAAGTTTGGTTCATGATGAAATCATGCAGATTGAGGATTGACCAGTGCCTTATCCTAGGGCAAAGAGTCAGATAGAGAAAAATACATCTACAAAAATCTTCTAAGTAAAACACAAACAAACCCCAGATGAAATGCCTTTCAATTCATCCTCTCTTAAACACATCCAATCATTAGATTCTTGCAAAAATCCTGAGCTCTCAGAGATTAACCTTAAGATTTTACCCTTCCCTTGAAAGGAACTAGATATTAAAATCACATATACCTTGTAAATGGTACACTAAAACTTGCCTTACAGATTCAGTATACAAAAGCTATAGAATTCAAACAAGAAGACAACTAAAAACATGCAAGGGAATTCTATTGTATTCTAGTAGAATTTCACTGTGTCAATACATTCCAAATCTAAAAAACATTCCCAAGAAAATCAACAATGGAGTCAAAGCCTCTCCTTATAGTAAAATTTTCATTATCCTTTACAATAGAGAGAAAAACTAGAGATATAGCAAAAGGAGGTCAATTACACAGAACTGATAGTTGTCCACTTAGCCCCAAAATATCTCCAATATTCCTCTCACCTGATCTGCAACTGATTCCTCTTCAACTGATCCACATTCCTACAATCATTTCCCAAATAGACTTGATTTTGATCTCTAAATTTCTAGCTCATACTACTCTTTCCCACTTGCTTGAAACTA
This sequence comes from Chamaecyparis obtusa, assembly GCA_027943335.1. Lineage (NCBI taxonomy): Eukaryota > Viridiplantae > Streptophyta > Pinopsida > Cupressales > Cupressaceae > Chamaecyparis > Chamaecyparis obtusa. The sequence goes on along the minus strand of BSBK01011231.1, from coordinate 627,083 downwards.
AGAACAATCATTTCCAAAAGATTCCTTATTTCTTGTCATTTTCGAAAACATATAACATGTCCATATTTGGTTAAAAATTAAGCTTCTAGGCATTAAATCTCTGATCAGGTTCATCATTTAAATTTTTGGATTTATTTCTAAAGTGCAGACTATGTCATATTTTAAATCTTTTCATCTTTTAAATCTACATATGCTACCTAGAAGCCACCAGAATTTGCCAAGTGTCACCGGCCAATTGGCTACTCGGACTAACCCTAGGTTGACCACCTTCATTTGGAGAACAAGAGACCACACTGATCTACAAATATCTGAATTCAACAACTAACCATGGGTTTACCTGGCGATCACACGACAACACCAATCTCCTGATCTCCAGATTATGTCTTAACCACGATTAACATTTGGAGAATGGGTGACTGAACCCATTCTTGTAATCTCAGAATATTTTTCCTTGACCACCATGGATTTGGAGATCACATGACTACTGCAGTCTCTAGTTTTCCAAATTTTTCCTCTAACTGTGAACTTATTTGGCAACTAGCTATCTCTAAATCACAAAATTAAATCTCCCTAACCGTCAACATTCGGCAACCTGGTGACCATGGCTAACTGACCTTGTTCGTTGAATCTTTGAACATTTTCCTAACCGCCAGCCTCGTTCCGCGATCATGTGACTACGCCATGCATCCTCTTCATTGATCCTGTCGTCTACCAGCTATCACGCACAACTACCTTACCTATGGGCCCATCGACATGCTTCCCAAGGCACCTTCCCATAAGCACATGAATAGAGCCTACACTCTTCATTCTATCTCATATGTGTGCATCATTCCATTTAAACATCTAAAATTTCATTTCTAGGGCCAATGTGGGATAAATATTCTCAAGGTTTTTAAAGACTTATTCAAAATTTCACCCATAGTGCCAACTGGCACACACATCTATGTGGGCCCACAAGGGAAGAGGTCACACAAGCCTCTTTCTTCTACCACTTTACTTGTAATCTAAGCATCTTTGGTTTTAAACACCTGTTTACACAAAGAATAGGTGCATGTGGGATTAAAGGCCTCTTAATACTAAGTCTGAGTCTCCTTTACTTACACAAACCTCTAGAAAGTACTTACGCAACATCTCAACAATATATTCATAGCCTCTTTATCATTGGCTTCTCCTCATTTACACACAAGACTCCATGGTGTTTTAATGCTAGCCATTCACATTGTTTACTTGGCATTGCGTGAATCTCATGGATATTTTCTTGCGCAAGCTCCCCATTCCATTTTCACACTGGCACCCTTATTGAATGTGTGAGCCATTGTATTATGCACAACACCTCAAAATTAATGCAGCCCCCACTCATGTGTTGCGCTGGCATCCATGTGAGCATTTCCTCACTGCTTGTGTGAGTTCAACCTTTCAAATACACTGCCTCACGCAATGCTCTTTCTCCTGCTTTGCTAGCATTCTCTTGTGCTGGCTTCATCAAATGCACAAACTCCATTGCATATCTTCATTTAAAACCTCACGCAAACTCCATTGTTTGTGCATTGGCATCCATGCTTCCATGCGTGAGCAACCTTCATGTTTGATATGTGTGTGCTAGCGTCTTCCTTTTCTAATGCAAAACTCCCTTTGTTTATGCATTGGCAGCTTCCTTTCATTGGTCTTGGCTGCTCATGCAAAGACTTGTCTTCATGTTGGGCCTACAAACAGAGAGCAAGCTGACTCCCTTAAACATTTGTGCAAGCCTCCATGTTTATGCAGGCAGCTCCCTAGCATTTCATTTTGTTTTTAGCCTGCATAGTCTCCTTTTAACACTATGTTGTGAGCACAACCAACACATTCACACAAGGCTCACATGAATGGTAGAAATTCCCCCCCCCCCACAACTCTCCAAGAGAAACTGCGCACTCCTTCTTTCAGTATTCAAGAAAACATATTAAATCTGGTTCATACGCTAGTTTCAAATATTCCCTAGATAGAAATGGGAATGGTGCATGTGCAACCTTCTTGTTTGATATGTGTGTGCTGACACATCACATGACCAGAAGCCTACGCAAACCTCCTTGTCTCTCATGCAATGGCCATCAATACTGATTGGAAGCCCTTGCTTCTGCTCACGCAAGTTTCCAAGTGAGCATCCTGGCTATTTCCCTGGTGTATGGAGACCATGAGCATAGCCCCCTTCCTGGTGGTCTTTGTTTATTAATGTCATTCACCCTTTTAATTCTAGAATCAATGAAAATAAGTAGTAAATACATAAGATAAACAAATTCTCATCATCACCGAGGCATTAGTGTTTCTCTTTAACACACTCTTTCTCAGTTGGAGATAAATTTCTCAAGATCATAGTGGATGCATCTCTCTTCTTTTGAAGTATTTTGTGATAAGAGAATTCTAATTTCTTTGTATTCTCGTTGAAGATTGAATAATCTGTTGACAAATTGGAGAGCTTGGATGCTATCAAATCCTTTCTTCCAGGAAACTAGTAAAGTTTTCATAGCAAGAGTGTGTCCAAGTAGATAGCTTAGTAGAGGTGTAGCATCATTTTATTTGGTCATATTCAGATGAAACCACTTTAGATTTTTCAGTGAAAAAGTTGTAGATATTTATGAAATTGCACAATAATCCCAAAGCAAGCTGTTCTACAGCCCCAAATGAGTAACCATACCAACTGCGCCAAAAGCATACCCGTACATCTCACTAATCCAACCTTGTTCATTTCTTATACTTGTTACGCATAACCACACCTGCATTTCATTTGGTGTGTAGACTTTGGTTGAATGTGTAGCTTATTAAAATGTTGATGTCTTCCTTCTATCTCTATACTCACACACAAACAAGAAATGTAAAATGATTCTTCACATATATCATATGTTAGAGTTTTCTTGTTTTCCAAACAATGAGATTGTTTACAATTTTCTTCCATCATATCATCACCTACAACACTTGGATGTTTTATATCTCCAGTGTTTTGAGAAGAACAAATTTTCCAATGTTCTTCAAAACTAATAGACACCACCAGCTGGCCTTCAGAAAGCAGCCTCAAAAACTAACCAAATGGCCTCACAAGAACACGCCATTAGGAGAACATACTGAATTCCAACATAACAACACACCAGTCAAAGGAAATTCCTCAGAAAGACCTTTTACTTCTTAACCTTGAACTTTCAAAAACTTGGCTCCTTATTGAAAACAACAACACCACTATACAAAATATACAAAATATACAAAATATACACAAGCAGCTTCAAAATGCCAAAGGAACCTCAACATTTACCTTTGTCAAAAACTTGGTTTCTTCTTTGAAACTCAACCAGCAATCTGGAACTACCACTAAACTCATGATGATAGAAAACATCATGGAACATAGGCTGCTTAATAACTTCAAATTTGCAATCACCTATGCCTTCTCTCTTATGTCCCCCCACAAATTCATTATCCAAGAAATAAACATCATCATAATCATCATACATTAAAGCACATGAAAGGGGACAAATAACTAATACCTTTTCTTCTTGGCTGCAAACATCTATCTCATCTTTAGTGTACACTTGCATATCAAAAGAGAAGCAAACATACTCACACTCATTCAGCTCAACCAAGGGATCTGAAACACCCTCATGCATCAAACCAATTAGATTAAATGAATCTGATTTCTCTTGAGATATCATAGTTTTTTCCTCATAAGGATGATCCAAACAATCAAAACCATAAATCAATTCATCTTCATTGTCTTCAATGCCCGGTGGTAGAAAAATCAAACTGTCATCATGTAATGCATTTTTATCAAAAGAACAAATCTCACCTCGCATTACCTTTCCTCCAATTGACTTCATTGGAGCTGGAAGTTCAGACTCAACCATATCTAAAATATCAAAATCTGAAAATGAGTTACCCTTAGCAAATTCCATTTCTTGGGCACATTCTTCGAACAATGGATTAGAGACAACATGAAAATGTTTCTCATAAATATTTAAACAAAGTGTCAGCTGATTCATATCAATGTCTTCATCAAACAACACATTAGTAACCTCACAAGACATGTCATTACATCCATCTTCACATACACTTTTAGTAGAGAAAGAAAATTCAGAATCTGAATCAAAACATGACTCATCGCTGCTGCTATCATCACATGAAAAATCAATATTGCAACCAACCAAATCATCTTCACAAGTACCAAATAATGAACTCCATTTGTCTTCAGTCTCCAGGACTTTATATTCAGATTCATTACCTTTGAAACACATAGAAGACTGAAAATAAAAATCACCTGCAGCATGAGAGAAAACTTGTGATAGGTCATTAGAAACCATTTCATTCTCAACTTTATCCATGCTTCCACAATCATGTTGCCTCAATTGTAGCAGTAATGACAAATGTTCCTCATCCATGATTCAAAAAAATCACCACTTCTCTTAGCATTTAAATCATCATTAGTAACCAGGAAATCATTTCATGGTTCTCCTCATTATACTTGTGCAAATCATACAAAGGGAAAGATGTACTTTCAAAAATCCGAAAATGCTCATTACCTTCATTGGCTGAAAAAGTTTCCAGCACTTCATCAACAACATCTCCAATAGCGACATTCACTCCACTTTTACATATATCATTTTGATCAATGCAATCAGTATGGGAATGAAAGCCATGATGCTTCTCACCCTTTTCCTAATTGTTCATCTCATTCTAAAAATGAAAACCAGCAGAGGTACGCCTACTTATAACTCCATATTTCAGATTACACTCAATATCCATAGAAAATTCAAAAGCCTAATACAGACTTTGTGGTTGTTTATCCCTCAATAGGAAACCCATCTTTTGGACCAACGCACCCAAATAGAAAACTAAACATATCTGATCATGGGGCCTACAATTCTCAGGGATATCCATTAGTGTTTTAACAAATCTGTTATTAAACTTTGGTATCAACTCACCTTGTTCAATCTAAATTTCCATTAATCTATCCAGCAACAATTTGACATCTACCCACCCATCAAACTGTTCAATGAAGGATGAACTTAACTCATCCCATGAAGAAATTGAAGCTATAGGCAGGAATCAAAACCATTCTCTTTCATCTCTTTTCAAAGTCTACACAAACAACCTCATCCAAAGATCTTCATGGCACACATCAAAATCATACATCAAGTCGACAAAATTTTGAACATGCTTCTTTGCTGACTGAGATTGGCTCTTATCAAATTTTGGCAAATATCCTCTAATTTTCACTAGGGATCTTATTAGGGAAACCAAGTATGCCATCATAACAAAATGACACATATCCTTTGACAAAAGAACACCTATCAATATCCATTATTGGCTGCAACTTTTGTATACACACTTGAAATTCATCAAAACCAGTAACATGAAATATATACTTGTAAATAACTTTCTCTTATCAATGAGCCTTTTCTAACATACTTCACACTTATGGCTTAACTAAAAGTTTAATCCAAAAGTATGTAATTCCACACTCATATGTCCTTTCTTTTAATGACAAAATCACTTGATAAGGACCATGTAAACACATAAAATACTGAATGGAGAATACCTGGAAAATATTTGTTGCTGCTCACTTCATATCTGATTGAAATATGGAACAAATCTTCACATCTTAGGTTAGTTCTAACATAGAGTTGCCACCTCCTTTCAGAGGATACAAATTTACTCACTGATCTTCCTTGAAACATGAACAGATTTTGGGCATTTGTCACAACAAAGTCACATACATTTTCAAATTTTTACAACAAAATTCAGGTAATAAATTTTCAGATTTGAAAACAACTTTCAGATTAAAACATTTATGAGACTCTTCTCCAAACTAAATATAGCAAGACTCTGGGATACTCTTAATGGTAACCTTATTTCAATCCCCAGCAGAGTTGCCAATTTGTTAGTGATTTTTCTTGCATAATCCTAATACATAGCCCTGAGTGCTTAAATAGAACTCTATGATTCCTAAAATATTGATTCACACAAGAAAAGACCAATTAACAAGGACCAGGTCCTTCTTCACTTTGAGCTCTTGGCTACAGGCAGGTGTACCTATTTTAGATCTACTTCTTCAAAGCATTAAAACATTAGTCTATATCCCTGATATAAACTTAATCTTCTTAGCTCTTTCAAACATACATGAAAGTAAATAGTCTTTTAAGTTTTATTAATGATGAAATCTTGCAAATTGAGGATTGACCAGTGCCTTATCCTAGGGTAGAGAGTTAGAAAGAGAAAAATACATCTGTACATAAATATTCTAAGTAAAACACAAAAAAACCCCAGATGAAATGCCTTGCAATTCATCCTCTCTTAAACACATCCAATCATCAGATTCTTGCAAAAGTCTTGACCTCTTAGATATTAACCTTAAGATTTTACCCTTCCCTTGAAAGGAACTAGAGATTAAAATCACAGATACCTTGTAAATGGTACATTAAAAACTGCCTTACAGATTAAGTATACAAAAGCTATAGAATTCAAACAAGAAGACAACTAAAAACATGCAAGGGAATTCTATTGTATTCTAGTAGAATTTCACTATGTCAATACATTCCAAATCTGAAAAACATTCCCAAGAAAATCAACAATGGAGTCAAAGCCTCTCCTTATAGTAAAATTTTCATCATCCTTTACAATATAGAGAAAAACCAGAGATATAGCAAAAGGAGGTCAGTTACACAGAACTGACAGCTATCCACTTAGCCCTAAAATATCTCTAATATTCCTCTCACCTGATCTACAACTGATTCCTCTTCAACTGATCCACATTCCTGCAATCATTTCCCAAATAGACTTGATTTTGATCTCAAAATTGCCAGCTCATAATGCTCTTTCCCACTTCCTTGAAACTAAGAACAATCATTTCCAAAAGATTCCTTATTTCCTGCCATTTCTGAAAACATATAACACATCCATATTTGGTTAAAAATTAAGCTTCTAGGCATTAAATCTTTGATCAGGTTCATCATTTAAATTTTTGGATTTATTTCTAAAGTGCAGACTATGTCATATTTTAAATCTTTTCATCTTTTAAATCTTCATATGCCGCCTAGAAGCCACTAGAATTTGCCAAGTTTCACCGGCTGATTGGCTGCTTGGACTAACCCTAGGTTGACCACCTTCATTTGGAGAATGGGCGACCACACTAATCTCCAAATCTCTAAATTCAACAACTAAGTATGGTCAAATCTGGTGATTGAGCAAATTCTTCATTCTCTGAATCTTTGAATGGGTTTTCTAACCATGGGTTTATCTGGTGATCACGTGACAACACCAATCTCCTAATCTCTAGATTATGTCTTAACCATAGTTAACATTTGGAGAATGGGCGATTGAACCCATTATTGTAATCTCAGAATGTTTTGTCTTAACCTCCACGGATTTGGAGATCACGCGACTAGTGCAGTCTCTAGTTCTTTGAATTTTTCCTCTAACCGCGAACTTATCTGGTGACTGGGTAACTGGCAATCTCTGTATCATGAAATTAAATATCCTTAACTGTCAACATTTGGTGACCTGGCGACCACGGCTAACTAACCTCATTCGTTGAATCTCTAGACATTTTCCTAACCACCGGCCTCATTTTGCAATCATGCAACTATTCCACGTTTCCTCTTCATTGATCATGTCATCTACCAGCTGTCCTACAAAATTACCTTACTTGTGGGCCCACTGACATGCTTCCCAAGGCACCTTCACGCAAGCACATGAGCATAGCCTCCACCCTTTATTATATCTCATATGTGTGCATCATTCCATTTAAACATATGAAATTTCATTTTCGGGGCCAATGTGGGATAAATCTTCTAAAGATTTTTAAAGACTTATTCAAAATTTTGCCCATAGTGCCAACTGGCATGCACATCTATGTGGGCCCACAAGGGCAGAGGTCACACAAGCCTCTTTCTTCTACCACTTTACTTGTAATCTGAGCATCTTTGGTTTTAAACACCTGTTTACACAAAGAATGGGTGCATGTGGGATTAAAGGCCTCTTAATACTAAGTGTGAGTCTCCTTTACTTACGTAGACCTCTGGCAAGTACTTACCCAACATCTCAACAATATATTCCTAGCCTCTTTATCGTTGGCTTCTCCTCATTTACACGCAAGGCTTCATGGTGTTTTAACACTCACCATTCACATTGTTTACTTGGCACTGTGTGAATCTCATGGAGATTTTCTTGCACAAGCTCCCAAATCCATTTACACACTGGCACCCTTTTTGCATGTGTGAGCCATTGCATTATGCACAACACCTCAAAATTAATGCAGCCCCCACGCATGTGTTGCGTTGGCATCCATGTGAGCATTTCCTCACTGCTTGCATGAGTTTAACCTTTCAAATACACTACCTCATGCAATGCTCTTTCTCCTGCTTTTTTGGCATTCTCTTACACCGGCTTCATCAAATGCATAGCTTCCATTGCATATCTTCATTTAAAACCTCATGAAAACTCCATTGTTTGCATTGTTTGTGCATTGGCATCCATGTCTCCATGCGTGAGAAGCCTTCCTATTTGATGTGTCTGCTGGCATCTTCCTTTTCTAACATGAAACTCCCTTTCTTTATGCGCTAGCAGCTTCCTTTCATTATCTTGGTTGCTCATGCAAAGACTTGTCTTCATTCTAGGCTTGCAAATAGAGAGCAAGCTAGCTCTCTTAAACATTTGCGCAAGCCTCCATGTTTACGCAGGCAGCTCCCTGACATTTCATTTTTTTTTTGGCCTTCATTGTCTCATTTTAACACTATGCTGTGAGCACAAATAGAACATTCACACAAGGCTCAGGTGAATAGTAGAAATGTTCCCCCCACAACACTACAAGAAAAACCACACACTCCTTCTTTCAGTATTCAAGAAAACATATTAAATCTGGTTCATATGCTGGTTTCAAAGAATCCCTAGATAGCAATGGGAACGGTGCATGTGAAACCTTCTTGTTTGATATTTGTGTGTTGGCACATCACATGACCAGAAGCCTACACAAACCTCCTTGTCTCTCATGTAATGGCCATCAATACTGACTGGCAGCCCTTGCTTTTGCTCAAATAAGTTTCCAAGTGAGAATCCTAGATTTTTTGCTAGCGTATGGATAGAATGAGCATAGCCCCCTTCCTGGTGGTCTTTGTCCATTAATTTCATTCACCCTTTTAATTCTAGAATCAATGAAAGTAAGTAGTAAATACATAAGCTAAACAAATTGACAAATTGGAGAGCTTGGATGCTATCAAATCCTTTCTTTCGGGAAACTAGTAAAGTTTTCTTAGAAGGAGTGTGTCCAAGTAGATATCCTAGTAGAGGTGTAGCATCAAATATTTTGGTCATATTCAGATGAAACCACTTTAGATTTTTCAGTGAAAAAGTTGTAGATATTTCTGAAATGCACGATAATCCCAAAGCAAGCTATTCTACAGCCCCAAATGAGTATTCATACTAGCTGCACCAAAAGCATACCTGTACATCTCACTAATCCAACCTTGTCCATTTCTTATACTTGTTATGCATAACCACATGTGCATTTCATTTGGTGTGTAGACTTTGGTTGAATGTGCAACTTATTAAAATGTCGATGCCTTCCTTCTATCTCTATACTCACACACAAACAAGAAATGTAAAATGATTCTTCACATATATCATATGTTAGAGTTTTCTTGTTTTCCAAACAATGAGATTGTTTACAATTTTCATCCATCATATCATCACCTACAACACTTGGATGTTTTATATCTCGAGAGTTTTGAGAAGAGGAATAGAATTCCAATGTTCTTCAAAACTAATAGACACCACCAGCTGGCCTTTAGAAAGCAGCCTCAAAAACTAACCAAACGGCCTCACAAGAACATGCCATTAGGAGGACATATTGACTTCCAACATAATAGCACATTGGTCAAAGGAAATTTCTCAGAAAGACCTTAGCTAAAAGATAATAATGATCAAACATGGCCACTTAGAAACATTGTGTGCCCGCACTGCCAAAATCACACAAGTCACCTCCAGAACTGGCTTTAAAAACTCACCTGCTTAAACTTTCAAAAATTGACAACTTGGGCATTGATTCACGCTCATACAAGGAATATGAATCCATAAATATCTTCCTCATAAATTTCAAATTCCGATAACAATCAAATGCCAAAGTCATCCTGTTAGATATATTCAAAAATAAAATAGTGAAACATGCATAAATCTGATTTGGAATTGGCTTGGAAAAGTGACTAAACGGATTGGCAGGGACTCAAAAATCTTTAGTAAAGTACACCTCCAGGCCTATAGTATGGAAAAACATTCAATTATGCTTGACCATGGATAGGGTACAAATTAGGAGACCTCGAAGTAGGCCATTCAGAAAATTGGACAAAGCAGACTCAGAGAAATTTAACAACCTGTAAATAGAATGGCATTAGAAAATAGGTCAAACTAGCTTATGGGGAGCTGAAAATTGGCATAAAAATTATCTATCATGCCTAAAACATGATGCAATAACCAGCATGCAATGAACAATCATAGAGTAATAAATGTGCATCCTCAAAGTGGGCTACTCAGTGAAAATAAGGAAACACTCATTATGCGGATTTTAGGAAACACCTTTAAACAACCACTTCAAAAACATGTTGGAACTAAAAACTGGGACCTAAAACCTATTAAAAACATCAAATGATAGGTGATGAATACCCTATTAAAGTGACTTCTCATGAAGATCAATAGGCCCTTTTATCCGTGCACCCGAACTGAGCACCTTTCAATGATTTTCAAAGCACAAATCTGACACTTTGACAAAATTTTGAAATTGGACTAAAAAATGAAGACTGAAATTTTGAGCTCCAACAGAGACCTTCACTGCTAAGATCAGTGAGAGGATAAAATATTTGGATATAGAAATCCAAGCTAGTGCACAAGAAGCCTTAACCGAGCCAAATGCTTTTGTTAAGCATATACTTAGAGTTCAAGAACATAGGCGGTTAAGAGAAGATTTGAGGAAGTAGGAGGACATGATAAGTGACCAATTCAGTGAGCTACAAACAAAGTTGCTTCCCCAACTTAAAATTTATGAGAGGCATGTAGTCAAAGCACAAGAATTATTTGCAACACTAGAAATTTCTATGTTGGAAAATATCTTTGACATGCATGCACAAGTCAATCTTGAGCACATTGCTCTAACCAACTTGAAAGAGGAATCGGAAAACCTCTTATATTCTTTGAAGAAAACCCACTAGCACATTTTTGATAAACTGTAAGTACACAATTTTGAGTTTGGCATTATTATCAAAAAGGGGGAAAAACAATGTATATGCAAAATTGTGTAAATATGATAAGTGTACTACACATATACCAGAAACATGCACCAAGGGGGAGAAATTTTGATGAGATAAGGTATCTATGTATATATGGAGAAGTTAGAACAATTTTGAGACATCAGGTCTCTATACATTCATGTTTTGATACTAATACCAAAGGGGGAGACTGTTATCTCTATTTGAGCATTAAGTATTGTCATTAGTATCAAAGATGATCAGTCGGTTGCCTATGCTATTTAGTTAGTAAAAGGAAGTACTACAAGCTACATGTGCTAGTTGGTTAACTACATAAGCCTTCATACCAAGTTATCTCAAGGCAATACCCAGAACTAAAAGGACATAATTCTAACCAAGCACTAGAGTAGTTTTACTGAGCATCAGTGTATACCAATACCGAGTGTCAGTAAACACCGAGCAGATTGGATACCAAGCACCAATGTATTCATCGAGCAGTATTGATAGTGTTTATCGAGCAATCCAGGAAATGACATAATAATCATTTTTGGCACATTTATCTATGCAAATGGTTACAACAGAATCACAAAACATTTTACCAAGATCAAGGATCATTTATCGTAGATGTAATCATTAATTGTGATGATGATCTCTATGTAATTGTTTGATCTAGGTTATTTTTGTATACCATAGATATTAGGGTTTTTCCTTAGATGATGTAAACCTAATTAGGTCATGAAAGTTAAGTGGTCAAAGCAGTATGCTATATAATTGTAATTCATGTCATTTTGACATATGTATGCGAAGGACAAGAAGGAGATCTTGAAGCAAGTAACCATCTTCAAGACATCAGTTATCAGACAAGGTTGAGCAGAAATCAGAGATATTCAGATTATTCAGAATCAAGCAAGGCTACCAAGAAGTTCAAAGGCAATATATTTACATGTTAAGGTGATATACATTTGATACTTCATAGATCTGATTCAGACAAAGTTAAGTTATTAATTACAGATACTTTTTGTTATTCTCTAATCATTGTAATAGAGTTAGCAAAATCTCTTAGCAGAGTAGACCTAATTGTCTTGTTGTAAATCTCTTAACCAAGTACACACTCAAGTAGTGTTGTTAAAATCCTTTAAATAGGTAGATCTATCTGATCTAATTGTTACTCCTAACAGAGTAAGATCATCAGAAGTGATCACAACTTGTAACCTTAATTGACAAAATTTATTATCTATAGTAGTGAAGAATTTATGGGTGTCATCCCCATCGTAGTTTTTACCTTCTAACAAGGGTTTCTATGTAACCAAAATACTTGTATTATGTGACTGAATTCTTTTTTGTTTTCCATGAAACTTACATTTACAAGTTAATTGAATGAATGATGCATACAATGGATTCAGTTGGATAGACTAGTTTACTACTATTTGCTGATTAAGTTTGAAGTTAAAAGTTTTTGAGGGTACTGATTCACCCCTCCCCTCTCAGTACCCTATCTCTCCATTCCAACACATCTAAATGAAGCTCAAATCGATGTCCTAAGAGGGAATTTCTCCATCTCACTAAGGCATGCACCAATGTTGCAAGCTTAAGGTCATGGGTGGGGTAGTTAAGCTCATGAGTCTTAAGTTTCTTAAACTCATAGGCAATAGATCAACCACCCTACATAAGGACTGCACCTAGTCCATCTAAAGATGCATCTGTGCAAACCACAAAGTCTGTTGAAGGCTTTGGTATTGTAAGGATAGGTGCGCTAGTGATTGTAATACCCCAAAAATGGGCTTCAGTATCATTGACCTCTTAGATCGACAAATCGATCGAAATTGATATAGAAGTCCTAACCAAAGGCACATTTGCATATTGAATTATCAAAACCCTAATCGATCTTATCTCAATTTTGCATCGGGGAATATTCCAGATGTTCCTAATTTATTCTAATTACTTCTAATTAAACATTATTTGGCAATAAATGTGTTTTATTTATCCTAGGTGCAATTAATTGAATATGTTGAATATTTGATTAATTAAACTTAATTTGCCACTTAATTAATTTAATTAGATTTAATTCCATTTATTTCTAATTAATATTATTTTTATTTGATAATAAATCAAACTCCAAGAAATAATTGATTAAATCAAATTGTCAAATTTAATGATATAGTTTTGGAATAAAGTTTGATTAAATAATTGATTAACCCATAAATCAGTTATTTTTATTCAAAAATTAGTTAAGTTGAGGATAAATCACTTGAATTATTAAATAAATTCATAATTATCCATGCACATTTAGAAAAAAAAATAGTTAAACTCTAAATCAACAAATCAATTCAATTTGTTAACTTTTCAAACTCAACATGTGATTGTGAGTTGAAAAAGTGATCTGAACTCTTATTCGAGTTAAAAAGTTGATTTTGCATGATTTTGTGAGTTAACTCTTTCTAATTTTCTGATAACTCAACAATCAATTTGAGTTAATCAGGGAGAGATTTTTGGCTTTCCATGAGTCCTCACAAAACCTAGATATCTATATAAATGAGGCTTAATCCTTTACAAATGATCTCGAATCTGATCCTGCGAATAACTCTCTTGCGAATCTGGAGAATTTGGCTTGTGCGATCTGGCAATTTTGTAAGATTGTGGTAATTTATTAAGATTATTATTGTCATTTGATTTCATTTTCAGAGCATAACATTTATCATTGTTAGATCAAATTACATTCATTTCCATTCAATTCTAGATCAATTTTCTTACAGTTTTCATCCATATTGCATAGAAAAATTAAAAAAACATAAATTAAGCTGCATTCATATTTCATCCATTTTTAATCATTAAATCCTTCGTTTAGGTGTTGCATTGTCACTAGTCTCAGTCTAATTTTGATAATATCATACTCGCACTTAATAGAAGGCAGTAAATCGCCTTGTTAGAATTATTTGTCTTATTTGCAAATTTCTTGATTTGTTTACCTCTAATGTTTTACTGAAGTGATGTGTCCACGATTAGGTACAATTTTCACACACACATTTTTGGCGCCCACCATGGGGCCTTACAACAGGTTTCCATTCTAATTTTCCAATTTTTTTGACACTTTTATTTCAAAGCTTCAATTTTTATTTTTTGTTTCGTACAATCTCGTACGACATTCTAAGATTGTTGTATCAGGATACTCTATCTATCATACAACATACAAAAATTTGAAGTGTCATGTCATTTGTATGGGAATTTTCATATGAGAGCCAAAGTGTTGTGTGTGTAGGAACCCACTATCGTATCATTTCTGAAGAGTTGTATAAGAAGTAGTATATTCTCGTACGAGTTTTGATTCCAGTGTTGCATTGCCCTATCAAAATTTTTAGCAGTTTTTGGAGATTTGAGTTTCAGATTTCTACTAACAGCTAACCCTAACGATTGATTCTTGCTAGTTTTTGATTATTTTGATAGCCTAACACATTTGTCCAGGATGAGAGATGAAGAATGAGCATAAAAACCCCATTATTTGGCCTTTCTTGTCTTGACTTCTAAGCCCATCTTTTGCAGATAACCCTTTCAGAAAATTGCTGGTCAAAGGCGCTCAATCAACAAGATTTCTGACGAGTGGTTTTGCAGGTTTTCTACTATCATTCGAGAAAATATTGCGTTTGGTTAAATTTAATTTCATTTTCATAAGCACTTAGCTAAATAGGCATGTGTGTCTATTTTCGTTGAGGAAAATACTAAGGGGATTATGCTCTTCTCCTTCTTAGGAGAACCGAAAACTTGGAAGGTGTCTTCCTTGGTGCTAGATTGTGTACTATCTCTGGATTTATCTGCTTGACATGTCTTAGATAGGGAAAAGGAGAAGGTTAGGGGATTATGCTCTTCTCTTTCAAAGAACTAGAAACCCAAATCCTATGGTCCCCAACCTCACATTTTCTTTAATCCTTTAGAGGGCCTACTAGAGAGGTAAAAAGCTCATGGGAATGACCCAAGTGGGGACAAGTCTTATGCTGACTCTTCCACCCCACTATAAAATTTTATGCTTCCTTGAGGTTAAAGCCTTGGAAGAAATAACTGTGCTTGTTCCTTGGCCTCATGCCATGAACACGCTTTGATATTCTGTAGAGCGGAGGTGCTTGAATCTTGCTTGCGAGACTAAACTTGTCAGAGTGCTCATAGGGTTAACAACCTTAATCCTATTTATAGGACTATGGGACACAGTTGTGAATGGATGCCTTAATTAAAAGACTAAGCTATTTTCCACTAATCCACCCCTGAAGGATTTGTAGTGCTTGTGCAAGGTGAATAGTAATCACCCCAAGAAACTCATCATATCGAGCCCTCTTCAACATTTAAACTTGGCTAATATGGGCTTCAACATCCATTACGTGTTGTTGGACCTGCATATTTTGAGGAGTCCATGAGTGTGTTCCTAAGTCAATGAGCAAGTAATACATCTCTTCTCTTAGCTAGGGTAAGATAGGTGTGATTGATTCATTGAGTCAGTTCCCTTTGATTTTTGTGATTGTGATCCTATTGCTATGTTGAACAACCTAAGACAAACCAATACACAGATCTTCAAAAACCTAGACAGAAAAATTTGCGAACAACTTGATACCAAAAAATCCAACATCTAGAAAAATTGAAAAAATTTGAAGAAAAATCCTTTTCTAGTGTAGACTGTCATCCTAGAAATCCAAAAGTCATACGAGTCTTGCCCTGAAATTCAATTATTGTATCAGAACCCCCATAAAGTCTTACAAGGAACCCCACATTTTTTGTATGAGTATTATCAAGAAATCTTAAGCAAAAGTGAACCCTGGAGTCATTTGTTGTATGAGCCTCTGCAATTGTTGTGCCAGCCCTAAATCTATGTCGTACGAGCCTGGATAAAGTCATATGAGAGTTGACCCAAAATTGCCAAAAAATTCCTATTTTTGTTAGAAATTCAATCATTTTCAGCCATTATCCAAAATTTGTCAGAAACCCCCTTTTTTTAGGAATAGAATAGAGCCAAGAGAGAATCCATTTATTTTCCTAAAGTGATCCTTTCAGCTTGATTTTGTATTTTGATTTATATATATGAATCCTATCTTATCTTGTATCAAAACCTTGTCTAAGAAACCTCAAAATTTATTCTCAAAATGGCTAAGTGTTGTGAACTCATGTTTGTCATCTTTTGGGTATCTACCCATACACATAGGGCATAGTATCCTACACTTACATCCAATCAACCTTTTATCAATTCAATCTTAACAAGGTTGCGTCATTCGATTTGTCCTAAATCAGATCATCAATCGGTTGCCTTATCTTTCTCTTTCAATTCACCCAAAGTTAATGGTGGAAACTAGAGCTTCCTCACATAGAAAATTGAGAGAGGAACCAAAAATCTCTTTGTCACCTTCTATTTTGGCTCAGATATTTCATCAGCCTTACAACACAAATCTATATGAAGAAGACACCCTTGGAAATTTGTGCTTGAAAGGCGGTTACATAACCCCTCCAATATCAACACCAAATCCAAATCAAAGCACCACTATGTCTCAAGGAGGAGAAAAACAAGGCTCCCAAGGTCATCAATCAGAACATGGTGGGGACCAAGAACCCACACCCTCTGAAATTTCCCAATATCAAAATGACGATGTCTTCAAGAAAATGATGAAACACTTCTTGCGTGAAGAAAAAGAGACATATTTCCTCGAGTTAGCCCAACAAGGGGTAAAACTTCCTCCAAGCTTTAATGTTGACAATATCATCACTCATGAGGAAGAAACACCCATCATCACTATGATGAAACAAATGCATGCAATGCAAGTTAAGCTAAAATAGCTAGAAAAGGAGAAATAACCTAAGGAATTATCCATGGATGCTCTATGTCCTTTCCCACTAAATCGTAGCTTGTATATGCCACCATTCCCTAAAGGTGTAGAACTCCTTAAATATGACAAATATGATGGAAATTCCAATCCTCAAGATCACGTCAAAGATTTATGTACCTTATCCATGGAATTCATTCATGAACCTACATTCTTAATGCATCTCTTCCCTCGATCTTTGGGAGGAACTACCATCAATTGGTTCTCTAAGATACCCTCCACAATCAAAAATTTTGAGGAGTTAATCAAAAGTTTTTATCAATAATACTCCTACAATATCTAGCATCCGATCACCATGATCGATAGATGCAATCTAAAACAAAACTCAGGAGAACCCTTCCAGACCTTCCTCAAACACTAGAGGAAGAATTTTTCACTCTATGCTCAACCAATTCTGGAAAATGGAAAACTCAAAATCTTTATCAACAATTTAATTCCACAAATCAATTATCATCTACAAATGCAAAATTATACATCCTTTGATAAAATGGTAGAGAATGCCATCAAAATCAAAATTGTTCTTAAAGAGTTGAATTTTTGGATTTGACTCACACACAATCAAATCCAAAAATTCATCTCTTTAACAATGGATTGTGGAAATCTCATGCTATTAAAATTGTTCTTGTTCGAAAAGGAGACATATCACTTCATAAGGAGAACAAGTATGACTCAGGATCTAGTTCCAACAAAGATAAAGGAAAAATGTGAAACAAAAATAAGAACATTATCACAGATGGTGTTGTTGATCATATCAGTTCTCTACCTAAAGTACCTGTATTTAATCTAACCATTGGCACCCAAGCCATTAAATATTTAGAGATAAAAGCAACTGAACCAACTAAAAATTCAACTAACTATAAACAAACCAAAGTGCGAGTTTACTCCTCAGGGAGAGTCCTTAGAATCTGCCATAAAAACTCTACTAGCAAATAATATGATCACATTACCTAAGATCAAACCATATGATCCTGAAGTCAAACCTAAGTGGTGGAAAGAAACCATTTTATGTGATTTCCATCGGAACAAGGGTCATAAAACCAACAACTACATGCATGTGAAACATCTCATTCAAGAAAAAATTGACACTAGAGAAATTGTGATTCACAACCATAAGTCCAACAATGATCATACAACATTCACAGAACCCTTTCCATGACATAATCAAGGAGATTCATCTTCTAAACCTAACATGGGTGATAAAGTCAGTTAAACTTACTCAAGTAGCAATGATGTTATCAAAATGGTAGAAACATGCCTATTTGAATACTATAATGTCATCAGTATCATTAGAAATGATAGAGATAACAAGACTACTAATATAGTTACTCGATCTCAAGCTCAGGAAACTCTTCAAGGACAAAACTCAGGTTCATCAAATGCTAGAAGGTACCATTTAATCTTGCATTTGCATCTAAAAAAAGGACTACTTCCACATCTTCCAATTCTAAAGAGTCCAAAGAGATATCATACAACATCATACATCAACTGCAACATACTAATGCTAAAATCTCTATATTCAAGTTGCTTCGCATCTCTCCTGCTCATCTTGCAATTCTGGACAAAGCTATAATTGGTTCTACTGTTCTTGAAGACCTTGATCTTGACATATTCCAAACAATGGTGGCTCACTTGATGTCTTGTCAATACATATCCTTTTGAGAAGAAGATGGCAACTCATTGGGTCACCCACATAACCAACCTTTGCATATTGAAGTCTTAATCCAAAACCGTCATGTCAAACGTGTGTTGATAGATGGAGGTGTTGGAATGAATATATGTCCCTACAAATTGGTTACACAACTGTGATTTTTAGAAGATGTTATTGATCCTAAAAATAAGATAACCATAAAATCATATGATGAACAAGAGATAAATTCCAAAGGAGTCATTGTGTTACCTATCAGAACTGGACCTGTCATCAGAGATATCACCTGTCAAGTACTAGATCTTCCACTGGCCTATAACATTATTATAGGAAGGCCTTGGATACATGAAATGAAAGCTATCCCATCAACATACCATCAATGTCTAAAATTTCCTTATGAGGGAGTAGAGGTCACTATACCTGCAGACACATCAGCATCTTTCAATGCCCTAAAAGAAAGTGCAGATAAACTTGTTCCACATAACAGAGAGTCTTCCACCAAACAAATAGACATAGAAACTACATCTAAAATAGAAGACCTATCAAAAGGATTCAAGATCAAAAACACCAATATGGGATAATATACAATGGAACCAGTCCTATCTCTCACATCTCTCCCACTTTTGTCGAAATCGTATGGACAACCCTCTGAGAAAGAAAGACTGTCAGCTAAAGAACCTCAGGTTATCTTCAATGGAATCTTTATCATAGAAAAAGTGTCAAAACATGAATCTAATGAAGAGGAAGCTATTCTTTCTTGGTTATACAAGGATGAATCTCAATCCCAGATAGTTCAAAAATGTGACTCTAAAACACCAAAAGTTCCTTTAAAATCATATGGACTAGGACACAAATTGATGACTAAAATGGGATATACTAGAAAAGGACCTATGGGAACATGAGGAAAAGGTCTCATATCACCCATTACACATTGTGTCTAAACAAACAAGTATATTATAGGTCTAGGTTATTAGAAGAAACCTTTCCATCTCAGTGGGAACTCTTGTCATGTGATAGAACAAATAGAACCAGAAATAGGCGACAATGAGGAAGAGGAAACACACCAAGAAGACAATGATGAATCTGATGCTATAGATGTTTCCCCCTATGAATGCATTCCTCAAAATATCTTAGACATTCTCAAAGAGGAAAATGAACCTAAAAGAGTCAATGTAGTAGACACACAAGAACCTACTGTTGAACAAGAGACAGTGGCCACACAAGAATCAACTGATCCTAAAAAAAAACAAGAGGAACAAGATAAACCTATCACAATAACTGAGCATTTAGGACACAATAGTGATTCTGAGATAGACTCCCATGAATATGAGTTCCTCTCAGACTCTGAAGGAAACCCTGCTTGGGGAATCCATCTTAATTTCATACATATTCTTGATTTTCCCATAGATGCAGATGACGAATCTAATGATTACGAATGGGGAATTGTTCCAAAAGAAGATGAGCTTATCACAAAAAAATACATATATTTCATTCACCGATACGCACCTACGCTTGACATGAGTGTAGAATGAAATGACAAACCTTGTGAGTCTGATTCACTTATCACCAATGATGGATCCAATAATGATGTTGTGATGACTAAGGAACTGAATATCTTGAGTAATAATATCACCTTTGAATTTGCAAGTCAGATCATAACTAACGATGACAATACCATATGTGTAAACATGATCAGCCAATCCTTTCTAGAGCTTACTATCCAACATCATGAGCTTATCGACCAAACATCCGATGATCCTAACCGAGACATCCATACTTTTCAAATAGACTATGCTCTCCCCTACTACCTAAACACAGTAGAATCCATGATGACTTCCATTAGTGAACCTAGCATCAACATGATAGAGTCGGATATCAATTATCTCAGTCAAAAAACAAAAGTAAAAAGAAAAGGAGTTCTGAGGGTGAAAACCGCTATATGGCAGTCTCAGATTCTAAAATAGTAAAAACAAAAGATGTATCCAAAGGTGAAAACCTCTTTGAGGCACCTAAGGATGAGATATTTGATGTCCTTCCAATTCATTTATAGGATAGATCTCCAGTATTGATAGAACCAACTCAATCTATCAATTTGTGAACAATGGAAGAACCCCAGTTAATTCATGTAGCTCAATCTCTGTTAGAAGAAGAAAATAACGCATTTACAAAGTTCTTAACAGAGAAAAAGATCAACTTTGCATGGAAATATTCAAATATGCCAGGGTTAGATCCTAATCTCATCATGCATCATCTTTCTATAGCTCTAGGAGTCAAATCTATTAAATAGAAGTTGCAGAAGATTCATCCACATGTTGCACTCCTAGTCAAAGCTGAGCTAGAAAAGTTACTAAAAGATAGATTTATCTTAGTCATAGATTATGCAGAGTGGATCTCAAACATAGTTCCAGTTTCAAAACCAAACAAATCTATAAGAGTATGCATAGACTTTAGAGATGTAAATAAAGCATGCCCTAAGGATGACTTTCTGCTACCAAACATTGATATGATAGTGAACATGACTGTGGGCTTTGAAATGTACTCTTTAATGGATGGTTTTTTTGGATACAACCAAATCAAGATTACTCTAGAAGATCAAGAGAAAACAACTTTTAATTTTGCATGGGGCACTTTCTATTGGAATGTCATGCCATTTGGTCTTAAGAATGCTGGTTCTACATATCAATGGGCTATGAAATCTATCTTCCATGACATGATGTATCAAACCATGGAGGACTATGTTGATGACACCTTAGCTAAATCAATGAAAAGATCAGAACATCTAGCAAACTTGAGTAAAATATTGGAGAGAATGGAAAAGTTTAGTCTCAGACTGAAACCTAAGAAATGTGCCTTTGACGTCACTTCAGGAAAACTCCTACAGTACATTGTTTCAAAGAAAGGAATTGAAGTAGATCTAGCAAAAGTCAGAGAAATCATGGAGATGAAAACTCCTAAAAATATTAGTCAAATGAGGACCTTACAAGGAAGGCTAAAATCAATCAAATGCTTCATATCTCAGCTAGCTGACACTCACAACCTTTCACAAAGATATTACATAAAGGTGTGACCTTCTCATGGAGTGAGGAATGTGCAAAGAACTTCAATCAAATCAAGCAATATCTGGAAAATCCTCCTATTATAATGCCTCCTATTCAAGGGAAACCTTTGATATTACATGTCTCCACCATAGATACATCACTAGGGCCATTACTAGGACAACATGATGAGAACAAGAAGGAGAGAGCTATCTACTACATCAACAGAACACTGGTAGCTTATGAAAAGAACTATTCCATGATAGAAAAAGTGTGTCTAGCTATCATTTTTGAATCATAGAAGCTGAGACACTACATGTTAGCTCATACTACACAATTAATAGAAAAGATTGATCCATTGAAGTACTTATTGAGGAAAGCTTCCCTTAGAGGTAGACTAGCGAAATGGGTAATTCTATTGTGTGAATTTGACATAGAGTATATTGAGACAAAAGCTATCAAGGGACAAGTCATTATAGATCAGTTAGCTGAAGCACCAACGTTTGATGATCAACCAATGAAAATGGAATTTCCTGATTCCTTTATTATGCACCTATCTTCCAGAACATGACAATTATTCTTTGATGGATCCTACACATAGAATGGATCTGGAGCTGGTATACTATTCATAACACCTCAAGGTTACTCCATTCCAAATCCATTCAAAATCAAATTCCCTTATACCAACAACATAGCTGAGTATGAAGCTTTACTAAATGGTATGAAGATAGCACTAGAAAGGAGAGTGATAGAACTACACATTCATGGAGACTCACAACTAGTCATACACCAAGTCAATGATGTGTATCAAACAAAGGATGAGAAACTTGTTCCATACAAGAGCATGGTAGATGACTTAAAGAAATACTTTATATCTATCACGTTTGAACATATTCCTAGAATGGAGAGAAAGGTTGCTGATGCTATGGAAATGCTATCATCCTTACTACAAAAGGTCAAACATGAGCTATGCTATGAGTTCCTAGTGGAAGAACTGTCATTCCCTACCTATGATTGTCCAAAAACCCACATCATCTACACTATTGTAGGTCATGATTCCTCCCGCTACCAACACCTATATTCCTACCTTCAAGACCAAATCATTCCTGATTCCTTTAACTGACATGAAAAGCATTACCTTATTCAAAATGCATCATGGTATGTCATCATTGGTAATGACCTATACAAATGGAATCTAGATGGTACACTTCTTAGGTGTTTAGAACATGAAGAGTCTCAACGCACATTAGAGGAAGTCCACAAAGGTATTTGTGGTTCACATTATAATGGTTTAACACTAGCTCAAAAAATAATTAGGGCTGCGTACTATTGGCCAAACATGGAAAAAGAGGTCTTAAAATATGCCAAGAATTGTCAAAAGTGCCAGGTCCATGGTAAATTGATTCATACACTAGGGAGAGATTTGATTATCTTTACATCACAATAGCCTTTTCGACAATGGGAATTTGATCTCATAGGATCTATCTATCCACATTCATCAAATGGTCACACCCATATAATCACAGCAATAGATTACTTCACAAAATGGGTAGAAGCAGTGCCTTTGACACAAGCAATCGGCAAACAAATCTCAATGTTCATCCTGAACTATATCATTTATCGGTATGGTATCCCACACTCCATCATCATAGAAAATAGAGGAAAATTCAAGAACAAGGACCTAGACTCCTTATGCTCTAAATTCAAGATCACTCAACATTGGTCATCCATTTACTATCCTCAAGGGAATGGACAAGCTAAAGCATCCAATAAGAACTTATTAAAAATCCTACATCGAACAGTCAACAAGATAGGAAGAGATTGGTGCCTGATGATAAATCTAGCTCTTTGGGCCTACAAAACAAGTATCAGAATGCCCACTGGGGCTACTCCCTTTGCTTTATTTTATGGGGCTGAGGTGGTGCTTCCTATTGAGCTTGAAATCCCATCACTACAAATTAGAATGCATGGTCTAATAATCGGTGATGATTACAGAGTGTCTAGGTTACAAGAACTTGAACTACTAGATGAATGTAGATAGACTGCATATAATCATCTCAGAGTATATCATAAGAATGTCTAGAGGCTACAACAAGAAAGTCAAACATAGAGAATTCTAGGTTGGCGATCTAGTCTTTGGAGAGAATACTAAAAATCAATCCCATAGAGAACACAAGGGGAAGTTTGAACCCAACTAGTTGGGTCCCTTTGTTATCACTACTACTTTTGGCTCTGAAGCCTATCAAATCTGAATAATTGAAGGAGAACAGCTTTGAGAATCAATCAACATTCTCCATCTAAAGAAATTCTATGCCTAAGGCATTCAGTCTATGGTAAAATGTCCTGAAAAAAGCATAAAAATCATAAAATTACAAAAGTACAAAAAATTAAAAAGATGAAAAATAAGCAAAAAGAAAAAGTGCCTTGGTGAAAACCTGGTAAACAGGCACCTTGGTAGCAAAAATAGAATCTCTGCCAACATGGTAAAAACTTGGAAAATGGGTGCCACTTGTATCAAAATGCTCCATCTATCAACGTAATCTTGGTATTTCCCAGCTTTCAGTACTGCTTTAGTTTGAACGTATCTCCTGGTTTGCTTTCACCTCCTATTTTTAAATAAAGTCAGTCTAAGCACCATCTAGCACAAGCATCTCTATTCTATCAAAGTTTCAACTTGGGGGCAATCGGTACCATATCCTAAAGTCCTCAGTATCTTCAGATGAGTCATTTCTAGTCAAGGTCCTTCCAAAGCTATGACTGAGTCAGTCAGTCAGTCTCCTCACCAGGAAAGGATTTTGCACCTTATAACAACACAAACAAACAACAACAAAACCAAAAATAATCTCTATGACATGCTTAAATATTCTTTTATTATGACTGATTCACATTGAGATTTCTGCATATTCTATCCCCTCGAGCTCCTCGATGATGTCCTTTATGGGATTTAGAGAGTGATGACTGGGGGCATAATTTTTTATTTGTCTTCTACTTGTAAGTAACAATCTAATAACTTTGGAAATTATGGATTAAATTGGTGTCCACTATAAGTGCCTCCATCATGATTGGATGGCCACATGTACCTCAACCATTGATTACCAGATGCTT
The DNA here is from genome assembly GCA_027943335.1 of Chamaecyparis obtusa. Taxonomy (NCBI): domain Eukaryota; kingdom Viridiplantae; phylum Streptophyta; class Pinopsida; order Cupressales; family Cupressaceae; genus Chamaecyparis; species Chamaecyparis obtusa. The sequence goes on along the minus strand of BSBK01011231.1, from coordinate 602,197 downwards.
CAAGGAAGTTTGATCTAACTTTTGTCTTTTTGAACGATTTATTAATCCTATTGTGAAACAAGCTACTACCCAAGGATGTGAACAATAAAGAGTCACTACAGGTAATTGACATTGGAGAAAGAATAATTTCTACAACTTCTTGGTGTGTTTGTCCACGAGGCGTATTCAGGTCATCACAACATTTATGTTCTGATGCTTATACAAATTGCTATATCAAAATGGACATGATATTCAGGTCATCCTAGCTTTTGTGCCTTGATGCTTATATCTAAATATGATATATCAAAATAAAAATCAATATTCATATGTTCATGGTTACCCAACTAGTGAACATTGTATCGATTATTCTATGTTACCTAAAAATATTTAGTGATGATAAAAGACCGACATATGATAAGTGACTAAGTCCTAGGTCCTGCATTTCATTTTGCATTTTTCACTTTGCATGGTTACATTTCTCATGACTTGAGTATCAATCAATGCTTGAATTCTCCAAATTTGCACTAAAAACAATGCAAGGAATGAACATCATACGAAGGTCCCCTTAACTGATGTGAGTTTTCCAAGGTTTGTTTGCACATCTACTAAGAGACCTAGCTTGTCTCTTCCAATGATCCTAATATTATCTAGGATCTCCCAAAGGCTTAGATGATTAAGTAAGGCATTATCTAGCTCCTCTCCAAGAGCCTAACACCTTGTGCTTCACCTTAAAAGACTAACACCATGTAGATACTTCACTTCTTCTCCTACACTTAGAAGGATCTAAGTGCCAACTCCTCACAAACATCCAATTTCATTGCAGGGGTGTCTAACATCATGGAAGCATTCCATTTTCTCTCATTTGGATCCATTTAGAAGGATCTTCAAGCCTTTCCTTATTAGGTTCAAGGTTTCACCATGAGGAGGCCTAATTAGGGCTATTTCCTTGTAGCCTTTTGCAGAGTCCTTTTGTCACTTCTTTCCAAAACTTCTCAAATGACCTACAAAAAAAATTAGGGATTTGGATACCCTTTTGGATTTTACTAACTATTTTTCATGTTTTGGTCTCCCAACTCCTTTGTACACAGGATTCCTATATTCTAGGCCTAATAGGGCTAAAAGACCTATTTCCTAGGACTAGACTGAATATTTGTTAGAAACTCACTCTAATGGATTGGTATGACCACAATCCTCATAACATGACATGATATGTCTATATCCCACCTATAACTATACTTTTTTTGTACTATATTTCTCTCCCCTGCATATACTCTTCAAATGATCACTGTCTAACCTCTAACCGGGCTCTCCTAGCTCGCCTAGGGCTTTACATTTAAAATAGAAACCTTACTTCCCTGGTCTCCTCCTCCTATATACATTATTTACAAAGGCTCCAATTGAAGATTCATCCACTTTCTTGAAGTTTCAAGGGTTGAATCTCAAGTGGGAGCCATGAAACCAAAAACAGTCTAATAGAGACCAACACACTACCTAAATCTAACTTATTTTCTCACAACTAGTAGACTAACTCAAAACAACTATCAAACTGAATGAAAAAGTCTTAAAACATACTACACTACTCAAATACAATGAAATTCAAATTTTAAACCATATAATGCCAATGTCACAATGAAATGCTCGGGTTCTTCACAAAAAAGTGTTGCAGAGCTCTATTCACATTTCACAAACTTCTTACAATATCTTACTACCTTGAATTTCAAGCCTCTATCCAACTTAGATGCCTTCCTCCATGTTTTTAGGCCTTTTGGTTAATTTCCCACTCCTACCTTCGAGGGGATCCAATGTTGTTGAGTTGCATGCAACATTTTCAATTATTGCAAATGTTGTCATGACAACTTTGTAACAACATTTGGCATCTTTGTCATTATGTCATCTTCCTAACTCTTAGGACCTCTATCTCCTATATCTCAAGTAACCAAATCCATTAATGGCCTTGAGGCATCTCCATTACATCATTTATGTTTTTAAGACACATTGAGAGCTCAAATCCAACACTAAGCTTCTAAGCCTAAGAAATTTAAAAGCTACTAACAATAACTATTTTGGTGACCTTAGTCCTAATGACTAACTCACCTAGTCCACAATTAAATGACCTTCTAAGGTCTAAAAAAAACTCACACTTCTCTGACTTGGCCAATTTTAGATAAAAGCCAAAACATCATAACTATGGAGTGTTAGCCTAGGTGTGCTCCTACACCATCCTCCCCAAAACAAAAGAGTTCAATCCACCCTTGGATTGAGTAAGATAGGATCAATCCCTATCTTCTTAAACTCTAATTCTCTAACCCATACTACATCAACATCTATTTGATCATGTCTCTTTATCATATGTTCTTTGTACTCCTTGGTTCTAGTCTTCTTGTAGACTCTAGTATCCAGTATACTATTAGCTTGCTTGACTATAGCAGTAGGTAGTTGGAGGTCTTCCACATCTCTAGTTACTTCACTGAGGCTTTGATCCATGTCTAGTGGTGGCCCTTTAAAATGAACCATGTCTACAATGTTGAAGATAGGGGATAGTCCACTATCTTCCGCTAGCTCCACTCTAAAAGCATTGTTCCCATACTTTTCCAAAATAGGGTAGGGACCTATCCTTCTCATTTGCAACTTGTGAGGGACTCCCTTTTGAAGTCTAGACTTGTTTAGATGTATCATTACCAAGTCTCCCACATTCAACTGAAGTTCTCTTCTACTCTCATCCACCTTGGTCTTATGCTTCATGGTGTTCTCTGTCAAAGTCTTCCTAACTGTATCATGTATGTCCTGCATTGCATAAGCAAAGTCATTAGCATATCCACTTCCCTTCAGTCCATCCTTCAAGTCTCTTAACTCGTAGACTCCTCTAGGACGTAGTCCATATACTATCTCAAAGGGACTCTTCCCTGTGGATCTATTTATAGTATCATTATATGCATACTTAGCTTGGTTAATCAACTGATCCCATTATTGACCATACTCCTTGGTCAAGAACCTTAATAGATTTCCAAGGCTTCTATTGACAACCTCAGTCTAACCATCAGTTTGGGGATGGTATGTAGATCCAAAGGATAAATTAGTGCCTAACCTTTGCCAAAGAGTCTTCCAAAAATGACTCATAAACTTGGTGTCTCTATCTGACACAATACTCATAGGTAACCCATCGATTCTTACTATCTCTTTGATGAAAAGAGAGGCTATGTGACTATCATCATTAGTTGTCTTGCATGGCACAAAGTGAGCCATCTTGTTGAATCTGTCCACAACTACATAAACACTATCCATGTCTTGTCTTGTCTTGGGTAACCCAACTACAAAATCCATACTTAAGCATTCCCATGGCCTAGTAGGAATAGGTAGTGGTTGTTAGAATAAATGAGAGGGGGGTGAATCAATTATCCAGTGTCCCAACACAAAATGTATAATTCAAAACAACTTCTCCAATTTCTGCTCCTCGGTAAACACTAAAACTTTCACTGTCTATGCTTTTACCGATTACCAGTCTAATACCATAATAGTTACCGATCAAATCTAACATGTAACATGTAAATAATGATAACAAACAAATATCACAATCAACACATAACACAAGAGATTTAACGTGGAAACCCTGTAAAGGGAAAAACCACCTGGGACTGGCAAACCAAAATTGTTCACTCTTTTGAAGTGAGGTCGGTTAAGAGCCAACCCTGTTAAAGGTTTAAAAACACATTGTCAGGTGTGACCTTGTTAGAGGATTTTAGACTAGAATTCATCATCCAACCAGCATTCACTATGGGGTTGATAGGATAACAATGTTCATTCTATGAATGATACATCATAAGACTTTCAGAGTCCACTCGGTTAAGAGATTTTGACTGTATACAATGGTTAAATATGTAATAGTAAATGACCTGCCTTAATACAACTTCAACTGTAGATTACAGATCAATATTCAATCCATACAAATCCTTCTGATCAATATTTCACTTCAGATTCAATACTATATCAACTTATTGTCCATCGGTAATTGCTCTTTGTAGCTCGGTAATTGTTCTATAGCTTGGTTCTTACTTAACCAGTATGATCAGAATGCATGAAAACCTTGTTCATGCAATATTCTTGCATTTTCTACTTCTTTCGACATCCATTCATAAAGAAATTATGTTCTCTTATATAGACAAGTAAATCATTTTCTTCTCCACCATCATATTTTTCCACTTAACCACATTCATAGATTTTTCCACTTCAAACTTTCTTAGCACTTGTGTCAATAACACGTTTGATTCTCATCCTTTAGATCTTTCCTAAATTTTGTCAGTCATCAATCTGTGTAACAAACATTATCCGTTACCTCGATGTTATAATCTTGCCAGCTCATCAATCTTATCGGCTAAACTAATCATTTAATTCATTCTGTTCTGCTTGATTAACAAAGAAATGCGTTGATGAGCACTGCTCGGTTAATACTGCGATCGATATATACTACACTCTGTCGGTGTATACTAGAAATGCTTTATTTACCGACCAAACTACTTTGTGTCTTTCAACTCTATACTTCATCATAGATGAATGCAACATAATAAATTCAATATCATCAAGTCATAGACTCATCAACAAGTTACTCAATGTGTTCCTTATCCTCATCTATCATGTACATCTCACCTCAAGTAGATTTCTCTGTTCTTCATCTCTTTCAACTTTCTTTAGATGTCTTGGTATAGTAACTTACAAGATAAGTGCTATCAAACTAGTTGACATCAATGACAACATAATACTAATTTAATCATATTACATATCCAATCAGCAAATCATTAGTGATCTTTAATCACAGATTCTTCAATCAGATTCCAAATCAATTGTAGTTCAACAATCTCTCCCTTTGGCATTGATGGTAACTCAAGTAATATGAAATGTACCATACACATACCAAACATATATTCTACAACTTTTGTAAACAAAATGCTTCAACTTACAACATTAGATAATATAGCTTTACCATTCTGTAGTTGTGATCTTTTCGGTTCTCATGTTCCTGCGTCTGTTCTTTGTAACTGATCTTCAATAGTCTATCTCTTTAGATTGTCTCTCCCTTAGATAATTCTCTTTGATGCTTGTTCCTTCTCATAGCTTGTTCCTTTTCATATTGTTTATCTCTCCCTTTGATAGCAATGCCAAAGAAACAAATAACAAACAATTATATCTTCCTATGTATCTCTGAATACTGATATTCCAATCAGTTCAAGTTCTCAAACTTAATCACAACCTTGAACATGATTCAAAGTGTGAACTATGCTGCATCAACATGAATGATCTTCTGATAAAAGTAGGCTAATGCAACAACTAGATCAAATTAGTGACCGATAGATAGGGGATAGACCCTAAGTCTAGTCCTCAAGTATTCAAATGTGTCCTTCGGTAGAGGTCTTGTAAAGATATTGGTAAGTTGTTCTTTAGATGTGACAAATTTTAACTTCACTTGCTTTTCTTGCACTTGTTCTCTTAAGTAATGATACTTAATAGATATATGATTTTTTTTAGAGTGCAGCACAGGATTCTTTGAAATATTAATAGCACTAGTGTTGTCACAATATATAATCACCAGGTCAGTGATTACCTCATTCATTCCTTCCAGCACTTGTTTGATATATGCAATGTTTGAACAGTTAGTAGCAGCAGCAACATACTCTACTTCAGCTATAGACTGAGAAATACAAGCCTACTTTTTAATTGTCCAGGTTACAAGCCTTTCACCAAAGAAAAATGCTCCTCCAGTGGTGCTTTTTCTATCATCCACATTTCCAGCCCAATCAGCATCGGTGTAAACTTTCAGTTCAAACTTCCCTTCCTTAGGATACCATAATCCATAACTCTTTGTTTTCTTTAGGTATCTTAAGATCCTTTTTGTAGCTATCATGTGTGATTCTCTAGGATTAGAAAAAAATCTTGCAACAATACCCACAACATGTGCTATATCTGGTCTACTGTGAACTACGTACATTAATTTACCCATCATGGATCAATAAAGTGTCTAGTTTACCTCTGTAGTTTCATCCTCCTTTGTCAATTTGCATCTAGTAGCCATCAGTGTTCCCACAGGTTTAGCATCTTCTATGCCAAATGTCTTTAGTACTTCCTTTATGTATTTAGATTGTGTGATGAATATTCCATCACTCTATTGAATCACTTGTAGTCCAAGAAAGAGCTTAATCTCTCCGAACATAGACATTTCAAATTCCTTTTGCATTTCATTAGAAAATGCCTTGCAGACAAGATCTAAGCCTCCAAAAATAATATCATCAACAAATATTTCAGTAATGATAATAGTATCATCAGTATCACCTTTCACATATAGATTATTTTTTTCACTTGTTCTAACAAATCCAATACTTAACAAGTAAGTATGCAGTCTTTCATACCATGCTCTCGGTGCTTGTTTCAATCCATATAAAGCTTTATGCAATCTACATACCATGTCTTTATTGTCAGGATCAACAAATCCTTCAGGTTGTTTGATGTAGACCTCTTCTTCAAGTATACCATTCAAAAATGTTGACTTCACATCCATTTGATAGACTTTGAATTTCTTGTGTGCAGCATATGCAAGCAGCATTCTAACTCCTTCTAATCTAGCAATAGCTACAAATGTTTCACCATAGTCAATGCCTTCTTGCTGTGCATATCCCTTGCATACCAATCTAGCTTTATTTCTTGTGACTTCACCATTTTCATTCAATTTATTCTTGTATGTCCACTTAGTACCGATAACATTCTTATCTTTTGGTCAGGGTACTAAGGACCAGGTTTTGTTCTTCTCTATTTGCTCTATTTCCTCCTTCATTGCATTAACCCATTCTTCATTCTCTAATGCAACTTTCATAGTTTTAGGTTCAAATTCATAAATTAGACATGTACCTTGTCTTGTTTTGCTTCTAGTTTACATTCCAGCATGATTGTCTCTAATGATTTGTGTCTCAGGATGATGTCTTCTGACAAAACTAGCCAGAACTCGATTTCTCCTTTCTTGCTCATCCTACTCAGGGTCATTTCCTTACTTGGTAGCTCCATCTTGTTCCTCAGTTTGTGTTGCCTATTGTCCTACATTGTTTCCCTGCTGACCGGTTGTTATAGTTTGCGGTGTCGGTAGATACTCTAGATGTTCAATGTAAGTAAATCTACCGTAGTCTTCTAGTTCCTTTGTACTTTCCTCCATGTACTTATCATCAAACTCATCAACATGAACATTAGTACTTTCAACTATCTTATTTTTAACCTTATTCAAACATTTATATGCTTTACTTGTAGTGGAATATCCTAGAAATATCCCTTCACCTCCTTTAGAATCAAATTTTCCATTTCTTTCATCTTTCAAAATAAAGCATTTACTTCCAAAATTTTTGAAATAACTTACAGTAGGTTTTTGTCCAAACCATAGTTCATAAGGTGTTTGGCTGGAGTCCTTCAGTTGTACTCGGTTAAGAACATACACAGTTGTATTGATAGCTTCCCTCCAATATGTCTGAGCAACATTCTTCTATATCATTAATGTTCTAGCACAGTCAATTATAGACATGTTCTTTCTTTTAGCAATGCCATTTTGATGAGGTGTCCTCGGTGCAAATACTTGTCTTTTGATTCCATGCTCATTACAAAAATTAATAAATTCATCAGAGATAAATTCACCTCCTCTATCAGATCTCAAGCATTTTATATCCTTTCTGGTTTCTTTCTCTACCTTAGCTTTATACCACTTAAACATTTTGAAAGCTTCAGATTTCTCTTTCAGGAACATAAGAGTCATCAGTCTAGTGTAGTCATCAACAAAAAGAATAAAATATCTATCACCAGAACAACTCTGAGTTCTCATAGGACCACATAGATCGGTATGAACCAAATCAAGTATCTTCTTTGTTGAATAGTCTTTGCTTTTAAAACTAGACTTAGTCATCTTACCTTTCTGACATTCATGGCACATGGCATGATCAGGTTTTGTCAAGTTAGGAAATCCTCTAACTCTTTTCTTTCTACTAATCTTGATCATGTTGTCAAAGTTCACATGGCATAACCTTCTATGCCACAACCAAGCATCTTCATCCTTTATTAATAAACAAGAAGACTAATCCATATCAAGATAGAATAGATTACCTCTAGATTGTGTACCAGTTCTGACAAGTCTTCCTCCATCATCATAGATCTTCACCTTTTTGCTCTCAAAAGCTAGTTGGTGGTCTGAATTGTTCAGATGAGCCACACTTAATAGATTATAGTTCAATCCATCTACCCAGTATGCATTTTCACATTGTAATCTATCATTGATCATCAATGAGCCTTTATCTCCTACCATACAAGGTGCATCATTTCCCATTCTCACAGATCCTCCATTATATTCAACAAGATGATCAAACTTCTCTACATCATAAGTCATATGATGTGTACAGCCACTATCTATGATCCATGTATCATTTCTACTTACTTTAGAGATCAGTGATGTCTCTTCATGTTTCTCTTCCTCCTCTGAGTCATCTTTTATAGCAATAAATATGACTTTTATGTCATCATCAGAATAAGATTCGGTTTCAATATCTTCAGATATGTAACATACCGTTTTGCCTTTTTCATCTTGATTGTCTCTATTTTTGTGTCGGTAGCCTTTGTTGACTCTTCTCCCATAGCTTCCTTCAGATCAGTCTTTGGATCTATCATCATCTTTCTTCTGAGGACATCTAGCAGTGATGTGACTAACTTCTTTACAATTAAAGCATGCCAAAGGTATCTTACCTCTATATCTTCCTTTTCCTTTGGGAAATCTTCTGGCCATAAGAGCTTCAAGCTCATCAAGTTCATCATCGGTATTGTCATCACTATCACAATTCTTAATATTCCTGCTAGACTTTCCAATCTTCAAAGAAGACATGAAAGAAGATTCAACAGAAGGAACAACACTATTATCAAAGTTTTCTAATTCAAAGGTTGTAAGTTTACCAATTAGAGTGTCAAGAGTAAGGTTGGATGTAGCTCTTGTTTCATGAATTGTAGAAATCCTGATTGCATAAACTGGTAGCAAAGTTCTGAGAATCTTTCTTATCACTGTTTCATCATCAATTACTCCATCAGATGCTCTAATATCATGTACCACCTCTTTGAGTCTATTTGAATATTGGACAATGTTCTCACCTTCTTTCATTCTCATATCATCAAATCTGCCTCTTAGACTTTTAGCTCAGGCTCTTTTGACATTTAGATCTCCACTATAAATTTGTGTTAATTTATCCCACATTACTTTGGCAGTTGTGCATGTCTTGATATCTTCAACTTCAGCGTCGGTACAGGTAGCAACAAGTTCCATCATAGTAACATTGTCTTCATGCTTGTCCTTCAATTGATCAAGAGTTAAGGGACCAGTGGGTGGTTGTATGTAGCCATTCTCCATTAGATCTATTGCAGAGTTCCCAATTCTAGATATGTGCAGCTTCATTTTTCTTTGCCATACTGTGAAGTTCTCTTTGTTCAATTTTGGTACTTCCCTCTTATACATCTTGCGACCTTTATGCTTAAGTCCTTAAAACTTTGTTCCAAGCAACCAATGCTCTGATACCAATTGTTAGAATAATTGAGAGGGGGGTGAATCAGTTATCCAGTGTCCCAACACAAAATGTATAATTCAAAACAACTTCTCCAATTTTTGCTCCTCGGTAAACACTAAAACTTTCACTATCTGTGCTTTTACCGATTACTAGTCTAATACCATAATAGTTACCGATCAAATCTAACATGTAACATGTAAAGAATGATAAGAAACAAATATCACAATCGACACATAACATAAGAGATTTAATGTGGAAACCCTGTAAAGGGAAAAACCACTTGGGATCGGCAACCCAAAATTGTTCACTCTTCTGAAGTGAGGTTAGTTAAAACCCAACCCTGTTAAAAGTTTACAAACACACTGTCAAGTGTGACCTTGTTAGAGGATTTTAGGCTAGAAGTTATCATCCAACCAGCATTCACTATGGGGTTGATAGGATAACAATGTTCATTCTATGAATGATACATCATAAGACTTTCAGAGTCCACTCAGTTAAGAGATTTTGACTGTATACAATGGTTAAATATGTAATAGTAAATGACCCACCTTAATACAACTTCAATTGTAGATTACAGATCAATATTCAATCCATACAAATCCTTTTGATCAATATTTCACTTTAGATTCAATATTGTATCAACTTATTGTCCATCATTAATTGCTCTTTGTAGCTCGGTAATTGTTCTGTAGCTTGGTTCTTACTTAACCAGTATGATTAGAATGCATGAAAACCTTGTTCACGCGATATTCCTGCAGTTTCTACTTCTTCCAACATCCATTCATAAAGAAATTCTATTCTCTTATATAGATGAGTAAATCATTTTCTTCTCCACCATTAGATTTTTCCACTTCAAACTTTCTCGGCACTTGTGTCAATAACATGTTTGATTCTCATCCTTTAGATCTTTCCTAAATTTCATCAGTTGTCGATCTGTGTAACAAACATTATCTATTACCTCGATGTTATAATCTTGCCAGCTCATCAATCTTATCAGCTAAACTAATCATTTAATTCATTTTGTTCCACTCGGTTAACAAAGAAATGCATCGGTGAAGACTTCTTAGTTAATACTACGATCGGTATACACTACACTCCATTGGTGTATACTAGAAATGCTTTATTTACTGACAACACTGCTTTGTGTCTTTCAGCTCTATACTTCATCATAGATGAATGCAACATAATAAAGTCAATATCATCAAGTCATAGACTCATCAACAAGTTACTCAATGTTTTCTTTATCCTCATCTATCATGTACATCTCACCTCATGTAGATTTCTCTATTCTTCATCTCTTTCACCTTTCTTTAGATGTCTCAGTATAGTAACTTACAAGATAAGTGATGTCAAACTAGTTGACATTAATGACAACATAATACTAATTTAATCATATTACATATCTAATCAGCAACTCCTCAGTGATCTTTAATCATAGATTCTTCAATCAGATTCCAAATCAGTTGTAGTTCAACAGTGGTGTATATAGGCCTACATTTGAATAAGTTCCCTTGGCCTTTTGACACACTATACAACTTTCCACATACCTCCTAACATCAAGATTCATCCTTGGAAAATAATAAAACCTTTGAAAAATTTCTTTGGTCTTAGTGATCCCAAAGTGACCACTCAATGCACCATTATGCTTCTCTTGAATCAAATTCTCTCTAATAGAGCCTCTAGGAACACATAATTGATTCCCTTTAAACAAGAGATCACTTTGCGAAGTTTATTCAGCATATTTTCTATGGAAATGGTTCTTGTATTCAACACATACCTTATAAATGTCTGCAAAGTCTTCATCATCAGCATATAGATCCTTGAAATGATCTATTCCCATGCTCTTCAATTGAATCTATTGAATAGTGAGAACTCTTCTACTCAAGGCATCTACCACCTTGTTGAGTAATCCTTTCTTGTGCTTGATATTAAAAGTATAAGCTTGCAAGTATTCAACCCACTTCATGTGCTTGTGACTCAACTTCTCTTGAGAGTTAAAGAAACTTAGTGCTTGATTGTCTGAATACACTATGAATTCCTTGGGAAGAAAATAGTGCCTCCACTTCCTTAAAGCTTGAACCAATTCATACATCTCAAGGTCATAAGAAGAGTACTTCTTCTTGGCTTCAGTTAGCTTCTCTGAATTAAAAGCCACCAATCTACCCTCTTGGCTTAGAACAGCTCCAATAGCCACATTGATTGCATCACACTCAATGATGAATAACTTCTCAAAGCTTGGAAATACTAAAATAGGTTGGGTAGCTATCTTTTCCTTCAACATCTCAAAGATCTTGTTACAATGCTGATTCCATACAAACTTAGTCTTCATACCTCTTTTAATAGTATCCAACATAGGAGCACAAATATCACTAAATTGCCTTATGAACTTCCTATAGTATTGAGAAAGGCCATGAAAAATCCTTACCTTTGTTTCTATCCTTGGAGTAGGCCAATTTATGATGGCTTCCACTTTACTAATATCCATTTTTAGATTACCAAGTGATAGAACAAATCCAAGATACACTAGCTCTATTTTGATGAACTCACACTTCTCCAAGTTGATCATCAAATCTTCATCATGCAGCTTCTTGAGAATAGTCTCAAGATGTTCAAGGTGCTCACCTCTTGTTTTTCTATAAATCAGTATATCATCTAGATATACTACTAAAAACTTGCCAATGTAGTCTTTGATGACTTCATTCATGAGCCTCGTGAATGTGGAGGGGGCATTAGAGAGTCCAAATGGCATGACAAGCCATTCATACAAACCTTCATTGGTTTTGAAAGCTATTTTCCACTCATCTCTTTCATGTATCCTAATTTGGTGATAGCCTCTCTTCAAGTCTATCTTGCTATAGTACTTGGCTTCACCTAGACAATCCATTAGGTCTTCAATTCTTGGAATAGGGAACCTATACCTTATGGTTATCCTATTAATATCCCTTGAATCAATACAAAGCCTCCAAGTTCCTCCTTTCTTAGGTGCAAGGATAGTGGGTATGACACATGGACTAATGCTCTTTCTAATGAGACCTTGGTTTAGGAGTTCTTGTATTTGTCTAGCAATTTCCTCATTTTTTGAGGGGTCATCTTGTAGGCTGCTTTATTGGGTAGGGTAGATCTTGGTATCAAGTCTATCCTATGACTTAGGGCTCTTTTAGGGGGTAAGGTTGATGGTTGTCCATCACTTACTATACCTTCATAAGTCTGCAACATGCTTTGAAACTCCTTAGGTAACTATGTCTTCTTAGCTCCCTTACCTTCATCTACCCCCCTTGGTCTTATCACCAATGCAAAGCCAACTCCTTCACTCTCCTCCATGGCTTCTAAGAACTTTTTTTCACCAACCATAAGCACATTAGGACCTATTTTCTTCACCTTTGCATCTTCCAATAGTGACTGAATTTAAAAAGTCACATTGTCTTTCTTGAACGTATAGGAGTTATTTCCTCCATCATACATAGCTTGGGGGTCAAATTTCCATGGTCTACCTAGGAGAAAGTGACATGCATCCATAGGAAAAACATCACACAAAAATTTGTCCTTATACCTTCCAATTGAGAACTCCGTCCATTCTTGTTCATTTACTAACACATGTTGGCCTTTATTGAGCCATGTGACCTTGTAAGGATTGGTACGTGTGGGGTATCCTTGTCAAATTTAGCTTGCTGACTACTTCCTCTAACACAATATTTTTAGTAGACCCTAATTCAATGATGACTCTACATACTTTCCCCATCATCTTGCACTTTATCCTAAACAGGGACCTTCTTTGGCTTGGTTCTTCTTTAACTAGCTCCTTGAATAGTGTTCTCATCATCATGAGGTTCTCACCTTCCTTTGAATGTAATGGAACCTCAGGATGTTTCTCTACTGCATTTATCTCATCATGAACTAAATTAGTTCTCTTATCACCTCCTTGAGAAGTACTACCCTTCTCTGGACACCTATAGGTAGGGTGCCCTATTTGATTGCAATGATAACATTTCATATTGGCAAAGTAGTTTCCTCTTCCTTGTCCACCACTTCTTCCTCTAAAGCTAGAGCTCCTTCCTCTACCACCTCTACTAGAGCTTCCTTCTTACTGCTCACTGAATTTGATTTCTCCTTGAGCCTTTGATTCAAAACTCCTTCCACCATAGCCACCTCTTTGTCCTCTACTATCTTTTCCTTTACCTCTACCTTTGGAGGTTTGTTCTTGCTTCCTTTTAATTTTATCCTTTATCTTGAAGGCCATTTGATAACATTGGCAAATGGTTTTGAATTTCACAAGACTCATGTCTTCTTGAATAGACCATTTGAGTCCATGCAAGTACCTAGCAAGTTTGATGCTTTCATCTTCAACCATCTTTGATCTTAAGCACAACTTTTGGAACTCTTCGATGTATGCTTGGACATCCAAATCTTTTTGTCTAAGATTGTGTCTCCTCCTATGTAGCTGAAATTCATAATCATTAGGAAGGTAGGTCTACTTCACTTTAGTACTTACCATGCCCTTCCATGTAACTATAGGACCCTTTCCATCTTTTTCTCTTTTTATTTGTAAAAACTTCAACCATGTGGGAGTTGAACCTCTTAACCTTAACTTGGCCACCATAAATTTTTGGGCCTCTGAGATACAATCACTTTCAAAGTGATTCTCAATGTTGTCTATCCAATTGATGACTAAATTTGGATCCATTTGTCCACTTAATAGTGGCACACCCTCCAAAGATTTTCCACTTAAGGCCTTCAATGCCTTCAAGAAGGGTTCTTTAGGAAGAACACGGTTAGGTGTTGGAGCTTCCTCCTCCAATTCTAATTCCTTTTCCCTTTCTTCTTTCTATTTCTTTTGATTAATTTTATCTTTGACCTTATCAGCTTTGTCTTGGACTTCACCCAAGAGCTGCTCCATTTGGGACAATCTTTCTCTTAGCAACCAATTATCCTCTTCTTGTTCTTCTACCTTCTTGGCTAACTCAGTGTTAGTAACCATGGTTTTATCTTCCACTAATCCAACTAGTGTATTTTATCCTACTGATTCAGTAGGCTGCAACATCAACCACAAGCCTGATCAATTCAAGCTTTGATACCAATATGATGTGAGTGTTCCAAGGTTTTCTTGCACATATACTAAGAGACCTAGCTTGTCTCTTCCAATGATCCTAATATTATCTAGGATCTCCAAAAGGCTTAGATGATTAACTAAGGCCTTATCTAGCTCCTCTCCAAGAGCCTAACACCTTGTGCTTCACCTTAAAAGACTAACACCATGTAGATACTTCACTTCTTCTCCTACACTTAGAAGGATCTAAGTGCCAAATCCTCACAAACATCCAATTTCATTGTAGGGGTGTCTAACATCATGGAAAAATTCCATTTAATCTCATTTGGATCTATTTAGAAGGATCTTCAAACCTTTCCTTATCGAATTCAAGGTTTCACCATGAGGAGGCCTAATTAGGCATATTTCCTTGTAGCCTTTTACAGAGACCTTTTGTCACTTCTTTCCAAAACTTCTCAAATGACCTGCAAAAAAAATTAGGGATTTGGATACCCTTTTGAATTTTACCAAATATTTTACAATTTTTGGTCTCCCAAGTCCTTCGTACACAAGATTCCTATATTCTAGGCCTAATAGGGCTAAAAGACCTATTTCCTAGGAGTAGATTGAATACTTGTTAGAAAATCACTCTAATGGATTGGTATGACCACAATCCTCATAACATGGCATGATATGTCTATATCCCACCTATAACTATACTTTTTTTGTACTGTATTTCTCTCCCCTGCATATACTCTTCAAATGATCATTGTCTAACCTCTAACTGGACTCTCCCATCTCACCTAGGGCTTGACATTTAAAATAGAAACCTTACTTCCCTAGTCTCCTCCTCCTATATAAATTATTTAAAAAGGCTCCAATTGAAGATTCATCCACTTTCTTGAAGTTTCAAGGGTTGAATCTCAAGTGGGAGCCATGAAACCAAAAATAGTCCAGCAGAGACTAGCACACTACCTAAATCTAACTTATTTTCTCACAACTAGTAGAATAACTCAAAAAAACTATCACACTAAATGAAAAAGTCTTAAAACATACTACACTACTCAAATCCAATGCTAACTTTCAAGTTTCAAACCATATAATGCCACTTTCATAATGAAATGCTCGGGTTCTTCACAAAACAGTGTTGTAGAGCTCTATTCACATTTCACAAACTTGGTACAATATCTTAATACCTTGAATTTCGAGCCTCTATCCAACTTAGATGCCTTCCTCCATGTTTTTAGGCCTTTTGGTTAATTTCCCACTCCTACCTTTGAGGGGATCCAATGTTGTCGAGTTGCATGCAACATTTGCCATTATTGCAAATGTTGTCATGACAACTTTGTAACAACATTTGGCATCTTTTTCATTATGTCATCTTCCTAACTCTTAGGACCTCTAGCTCCTATATCTTGAGGAACTAACTCCATTAATGGCCTTGAGGCATCTCCATTACATCATTTATGTGTTTAAGACACATTGATAGCTCAAATCCAACACTAAGCTTCTAAGCCTAAGAAATTTAAAAGCTACTAACAATGACTATTTTGGTGACCTTAGTCCTAATGAATAACTCACCTAGTCCACAATGCAATGACCTTCTAAAGTCTAAAAAAAACTCACACTACTTTGACTTGGGCAATGTCAGATACAAGCCAGAACATCATAACTATGGAGGTTAGCCTAGGTGTGTTCCTGCACCATTAACTAATTAGCAAGCAGTCACCATTCCGGGTTAAACATATATTTTTACAATGACTGAGCACTCATCTTCTTCAAATACCTATAAAAACATATCATGTGTATCGCTGCATTTACATTACATTACATTACATTTTCATTTCATCTATCCATTGCATACATACATGTGCATCCATAAAAATATACATCTACATTAGTTCATCTACTATCTATCATTGCATTGCATACATTTGCATCACATGATATTACATCATTAAACTAAAATGACAAGTGCATATGATGTCACAACAAAAAATTGATCTCATATATATATATATATATATATATATATATATATATATATATATATATATATATATATATATATATATATATATATCAGAATAGTACAAGAGGTACACTAATGGCACTGTATACGAAAGAATGAGCTACAATGAGCTATGAGGTATAATGAAAATGAAAAAAATAGAGGAACATAACAGATCAACTATATGCCTGGTCCTCAGCATCTGGTGCAACTCCTCCTCCGATAGGTGCATTTGGTGGTGGATCAACACGAGGGGCCCTAGCTCCCTCATAATCTATCATATACTGGGAGTAGGATGTCATCCTCTACCCAGGTGGCACAAAAAAATAGTATACTGAAACATAATAAGCTGCATGACCTGTCTGGTGGATCACCTCATCCTGCAAACATCTAACATCAGCCTCTCGATCATGCAACTATCTCACATGATCTCGGAGTTGGACCTCTAATGTCGCACTATGGGTCCTCTGATCACGTAATTGCTACCAAAGTTGCCTGATAACATCCTAAGGTGCCTGCCTCAACCCTAGATCTGCCTCAGCTACTACTATCTCTGCATCCTCCATAGGCTGATTTGTGCTAGCCTCTGTCTGTGCCTTACAACAATGAATCTCTGCACCCAAGTCAAAATCAGGATCATCCAATGCCTCCTCCATCAGAGCATCCTAGTGGGCTCCTAGAACCTCATCTACACTACCAATCCCACCTAAGATACCACCCTCACCTTTGGTATATCTACGTTGTAATACTACAGGTCTACCTACTAGAACTGTATGTGGTCTAGGAGGTCTCATCTTTCCCAATGGCCTAGGAGGGGTCATCATTTCTCTCGGCCTGGGTGGTGTCAGATGCACCATTGGTATCTAAACATCTCTCCATCTTTGGTCTCTTCCCATAGGGGCACCTATGACATCCTCAGCATCCTCCATGGTAGGAATAAGCTCTATAGGATCAAAGAACTGCCTCATCAAATGCTCTGCCAAATATGCAATGTATGCATTTGTAACTCTAGCATCAACCATCTATGGCCTATAATCCCAATCTTTGCTGACAAGCCCCCTATACTCAAGGTTGTAATATGCATAAGAAAGCTTGGCTGACCATCCCAGACGAATCTCTCACACTAATCATGTGTAGGCAACAAAATCCTATGGCGCATCCTAAATGATGTCGTACTGACACCAAACATGTGTAATAATAAATCTCTATAGGAATGTGGTCGATTTTCCCATCAAGATCCAACTCTGACAAAAATACCCAAACCGGGCATGAGCAGCTGGCCATGCCTCAATCTGCAAATAAGGTCTCCAAACAAAAAATGTCATATCATCCAGCACATGCCACTAGTACTCAATACGATCCATCTGGACTTGTGTAACATATCCATAATATCTGTATATTAGTGGCTCCTGAGGTTGTCACTCATCACCACAGATCGGTCGGCATATAGGGATATGCTCCTAGGCCCAAATCTAAAGAACTAAAGCACCAGAAGTGAACATCTTCCCCTCATGGTAGATGATCTCATGCATCTCAAAGAACATGTCTGCTAATAAGCACTGACCCCCCCGAGCTCAGTAGGACTCACCATCAAACATGCAACCATCAAGGCCCATCCTATAAGAAGACCATTCTGCTGACGGTCGAACATGATGATCCCTTTGATCATCCTAGCTATGATACACTCTAATCAGTGGGATGCTCCATATCTTTGGACAAGTGTCTCCCATGAGATCTATTGTGCTATCTACTCATCTACGCCAAATAATGTGCGGAAAGCCTGCAACCCTATGTTACCTGCACTGATATAATCCGGGTGAGGCCCATGAAATGGAATACAGAGAATCCTATATACATCCTCTGGAGTAACAGTGATCTCCCCAGTCGAAAGATGGAAAGTCTGTGTCTCTAAATGAAAATGATCAATCAACACAGTTAGAAGGCCATGGTTTAACCAAATATCAGGTAACCAAATAAGGTACTTGAAACCACATGCTGCAAGGTGCACTCTCATAGGGTCAGGCATCGACAAGAAGAGTCTCTATGTGGTAGGGTGTGAAATGCGGAAATGGACATTTGGATAATGGACCTACACAACACAAAAATAGGACAACCTATCAGTAACTTGGTCAAAACTAAGGCTATAAGCACAAAAAACAAGAAATTGAATACTTCAAAAGGTGCATTAAAGGCTAAGGAAAATGGCTATGAAATGAAAAATTTAAAAAACTTGGTGTAGGAACTTAAAAAATGGTCACTGTTTTCCATACGACAATACAGACTGGTGCCAAAAGTCATACAACAATATACTAGGTTCCATATGATACTTCATGGTCCTACAAAATTGTGCATGTTCTCGCACGACACTTGAAGGACCCAATGAAACCTCGTATGACAAATGGGTCCCTCTCATATGAGTTACAAATATTTCCTACACGACACTCTACATGGGATTGAAAACTTGTATGAGTTCTAAAAGACTATCGTACGAGTTTACGTGATGCAAAAATTAAAAATTTCTAAAAATGTCTAAAAGATCCTAACAAGCATAAAAAGATTCAAATTTGAATTCATAGAGAGGCACAGAGGTCCACTTACTAGATTACCATACTGCGAAGGTCTCTGGTATCGTTGGTTGCGCTTAAATTGATTAGACGAGATAGGAACCTTGATTTTCTCTCAGAGGGCTCCACAAGGTTTCAAAAGGTCAAAGGTTAAAATGATTTGAAAATGACCCTTTTGGGCCTTATATAGGTTTTGACCTAATTTTTCAAAGTGCTCTGTTTTGCATGAAAATTGCACCCTTGGCTAATTTCAATGTTCTTAACCCATTTTTGGGATCAAAATTGAAATTTGAGATTGTTTACTTTGTCAAAATCATGATTTAAAATTTTCAGACCCAGGATGACTAACTGCTTGCATAATCGACCTTTAGAACATCAATGAATTATAGTATTCAACTTAACTAATTATCTAGCATCAAACTCTTTGAATTTCAACTTGGTCAACCATGGTCAACTCATGGTCAAACCTAGTAAAACTTGGTCAACAACACCTCTAAACGATGCATAATGTGTCTCTAAATGTGCCTAACCACTCCTAAAATCGATTACCTTGACTCTAAACCAATTCATGATGGCTTTCTCACCAGATTTTGATTTTCATCCCGAAGGGGGCATGGTATTACACATCATTAATCAAATTTGTCAATCAAATTTCTTTTAGTAATCAAGACAAAAACCACATCTAGTTGTTGATTCATCAAAAAGTCCTCGTCACTTGGGGCACATCGCTTGGGGCATATCAGATTCATCAAAATCCATATCAATCTAGTATTCTCTCACAACTTGTAAACTGTATCATCTTTTCGTAACCATCAGTTCATTAGTGTTATTTCCTTGGTTCTTCATAATTGAAGGGTTCAGATTTGGCATCCTTTCGATTCCTTTGGACAATTAGGTATGGATTCAGGACAGTCACTTCTTCATAATCATAGATTCAGAATTAGGCATTTTGAAACTTCTTCATAATCACCATTTCATTGTTGATATTGTTAACATCATCTCGATTCTCTGGTCAATCAAGACCTGAATCAACATCTTCAAATCTTTCAATCGGTTTCTGTCTCGAAATCAGTCAGTCTTTCAGGATCAGTTTCTCCACCACATAACTGAGTCCACATCATCATCAAAAATAGATTAATCTTTGAACCATTGTGCTTCACACATTAATTCAAAGACAGGCAAAATTTAATACCCAAAATGGGCTTCAGTACCATTGACCTCTTACATCCACAAATCAATCGAAATCAACATAGAAGTCCTAACCAAAGGCACATCTGCATATCAAATTATCAAAACCCTAATCGATCTTATCTCAATTATGCATCAGGGAATATTCTAGATGTTCCTAATTTATCCTAATTACTTCTAATTAAATATTATTTGGTGATAAATGTATTTTATTTATCCTAGGAGCAATTAATTGAATATGTTGAATATTTGATTAATTAAACCTAATTTTGCCACTTAATTAATTTAATTACATTTATTTCTAATTAATATTGTTTTATTTGACAATAAATCAAATTCCTAGAAATAATTGATTAAATGTTCATTTAATTGATTAAATCAAATTGTCAAATTTAATGATATAGTTTTGGAATAAAGTTTGATTAAATAATTGATTAACCCATAAATCAATTATTTTTATTCAAAAATCAGTTAAGTTGAGGATAAATCACTTGAATTATTAAATAAATTCATAATTATCTATGCACATTCAGAAAAAGCAGTTAAACTCTGAATCAATAAATCAATTCAATTTGTCAACTTTTTGAACTCAACATGTGATTGTGAGTTGAAAAAGTGATCTGAACTCTTATTCGAGTTAAAAAGCTGATTTTGCATGATTTTGTGAGTTAACTCTTCCTAATTTTCTAATAGCTCAACAATCAATCTGAGTTAATCAGGGAGATATTTTTGGCTTTCCATGAGTCCTTATAGAACCTAGATTTCTATATAAATGAGGCTCAGTCCTTTACAAACAATCTTGAATCTGATCCTGTGAATTACTCTCTTGAGAATCTAGAGAATTTGGCTTGTGTGATCTGGCAATTTTGTGAGATTGTGCTAATTTCTTAAGATTCTTGTTGTAATTTCTTAAGATTGTTGTAATTTCTTAAGATTATTGTAATTTCTTAAGATTTTTTTAATTTCTTAAGGTTCTTGTTGCATAGAAAAATTAAAAAAACATAGATTAAGCTGCATTCATATTTCATCCATTTTTCATCATTAAACCCTTCATTTAGGTGTTGCATTGTCACTAGTCTCAGTCTAATTATGATAATATCATACTCGCACTTACTAGAAGGCAGTAAATCACCTGGTTAGCATTATTTGTCTTATTTGTAGATTTCTTGATTTGCTAACCTCTAATGTTTTACTAAAGTGTTGTGTCCACAGGTAGGTACAATTTTCACACACACAGTGATTTCTCTCTTGAGCTCTTGAAAAAATTTCTCACACTTCTCTATCCACTCAAACTTCTTTCCCTTTCACTAAAGAGAAGTGATGGCGTGTGCCAGTTGATAAAAACCATCAACAAACCATATGTAATGACTAGCTAAACCCATGAAATTCCTAACCTTGATCACAATATTAGGTGTTGGCCAATTCATAATAGCATCAATCTTCAATGGGTCCACTGAGATTCCATTATCAAAAATAACATGTCCTAAATATCTAACCTCTCGTTTAAAAAATGCACACTTTGACAAGTTTCCAAACAACTGATTATCTCTCAAGCACTGCAATGCATGTCTCAAGTGTTCCTCATTCTCCCTCTCATCCCTTGAATAAATCAATATGTCGTTGAGGAAAACTACTACAAATTTGCCAAGGAAAGTATGGAGTACTCCATTCATGAGGCTCATTAATATATCTAGATCATTTGTAAGACTGAATGGAACCATGTTGAACTCATAGTGGCCATATCTAGTGTGAAAATTGGTCTTGTGAATATCACTATCCAAGATCCTCAATTGGTGGTACCCCAACTTAAGATCTATCTTTGACAACACTTGGGAACCCTGAAGCTGATCAAATAAGTCATGAATCCTAGGAAGTGGATACCAAATTTTTATGGTTACTTTGTTCAACTTGTGGTAATCCATGCACAACCTAAGAGATCCATCCTTCTTCTTTACGAAGATCACTGGTGCACCCTAAGGAGACACACCAGGAAAAATGTTATTTTTTGCTAATAGTTCTTCAAGTTGAAGCTTGAGATCATTAAGCTCATTTTTGGTCATTCTATAAGGTTCTCTAGAAACTAGCTTGGCTCCTAGCATAAGATCTATGTGAACATCAACTACCCTACAAGGAGGTATACCAGGTATCTCAGATGGAATTTTTTTTTCAAACTCCTTCAAGATAGGATGTTCATCAAGTGAGGGTTTTTTCTCTCCCTCATCCTCTCTATCACTGATGGTGATAACATACAAATGACATCCCTTCTGCATACACCGCTTAAGCTGCATAACGAAGATCATATGGAGGGATACAATTCTCTGAATCACTATGATTTCTGTAGCAGTTCCATCATCATAAAAGCATTCCACCCTCTTCTGACAATAGTCTAACATGGCTTAGTGGGCATTAATCCAATCCATATCAAGTACTAAACCATACGAACCAAGAGGGGTAATTCTAAGGTATTCTATGGTGGTCATGCTACCAACCTGAATCTAGCAATCTCTCTCCAATGACATAATAGCTACTCTAGATCCTGAGGCTAACTCCACCTCCCATCTATCATCTTGCCTAGCTGCCACTAGTCTGCAATGCTCCACCACCAATGGAGAAACAAAATATTCAATAGCTCCTAAATCGAATAGGATAGAAACACTACTACCTCTGATCATACATGTGACCTCAATGACTATAGTCTGATGCTCTGCCTAGTAGTTATCAACTGCTACAAATACTCTATGGGACTTACCCATATATGCAATTATAGGCTCTGAAATAGCTACTCGTTGACTACCTCCCTGAGGACACTCTTAAGCAATGTGCCCCATAAGATTATATGTGTAGCAAGATCCATATGCCTCAATCTGCACTCCTTGAGGTCTATAATACTGTGAACCTCTTGTCCTACTAGACCAAGTGAAATCACCCCTAGAGGATTATTGAGTTCATACGGGAGGTGTATAGGATGTATGGGGTCTCTAATCTCTCCTAAGACCCTATGACTTCCATTTCTTGGGTGTAGAGCCCTATTGTCCTTGTGGTGGCCTCTATTTCTGGCCTTTCTAGGACTGTTATTGTTGCTACTACTGAGGCTAGGGACTTCTAAATGACCCCGATGAGTGCCTTTGATTCCCCTTCCAAGGGGGTTTCTGATATCCTACAGACTCAGGTGTGGTATTATGGTTTTGAGACCTATCTTTTGAATCATATGATCATCTCTATATATCCTCAACTATCATGGCTCTCTAAACTATGTAGCTCAAATTCCTTGGTGGTGTCATGCATACTATGCCTGATATAGTATGGTTCAATCCCTTAATAAAATTATTGGCATGTAGCTTCTCATCCTTCATGTACTCTACACAAGGAAGGAGCTCAATGTACCTACTCTCATACTAGGCCACTGAGAGTCCCCTCTATTATAGGTCACATAACTCATCTATATGACATTGTCTAAACTGCTCTAACAAGTATCTAGCCCTGAACCTCTGCAAGAAGATCTCCCACAAGAGGGTGTCTATGGCCAAGTGACCCTTGAACTCCTCATGTCTCCACCAAGTGGAGGTTTTTCCCCTCAAGAGATGTACTAAAAAAATTTCCTTAAGATTTCTCTCATAAGGACGTAATCCAAAGCACCTCCCTAGGCTTAGAAGCCAAGACTTTGCCTCTATCCCATCAGTAGAACCTAAAAAAGTAGGTTGGTTAAGGCATAACAACTCTCTGATCTAGTCCCATGTATCTTGTGGTTCTCTCTCATTCACTTGAGCCGCTAAACTTGGTGGGGGCTTTGGCCCATGAACAAACTCAACATCATGCTTTTTCTTCCTCTCTGTAAGTCTCAAAGGAGGGATCCTACTACTTTAGCTGAGTCCCTATGACCGGCAAGATTCTGCAATGCTAACAATATGGCATGGTTCAGATTCAGAGGTGGTTCACAATGGGATTATGGTTCCCTCCATGAAATTTTGGCTCCTTCTCAATCTCATCATGAACCAAGGGGGCACGCGTAATGTAACGCCCCGCCAGGCAACCCAAGAGGACAAGACATAAAACCTCTATAAAATGAAAGTAGTGAATTTTCTTTTAATTTATTTATTTATTTTAACTAGAATAATATTCATCATTACACTTCATATTTCTAAAAGAAGAAATAATTTTCTACTACTTGATTGTAAGATTTATACAACTTAAGTCCTCCCGGGTTCCCTAACGTCGCTACCTAAGAAACATCATATAAACCATTTACATGCATAAGATATTCACGGAATCATGAGCTTAAAAGATCTACATTCATTTTAATGCACCAAGTTAAATGTCCCTAACTTATTTCTTTTATTAAACATAGGTTAATCATCCAACATCATTATTCCTTTTATCAACTCATTCCATAAATTTATATTGATTTCATCTACATCTACTATCCTTTATATCACTTTTCTCTAATAATTTAGGTAAGAGATTAATATTCATTAAGGTAGGCATTATCCTAGGTATTTCATTAACATGAACCAAGTATTAACATTATAATCAAGTTACTATTTTATTGCATTGTTTCATAACCATTCATTGTTAATAATTCCAATCACTAACCTATCATTTCTCAATAATTTTCTTGGATCCTTTCATCAAGAGAGAATACATTATTTTTGTGATACATCATTATATATAACTATATTTAAGATTATTTCCTTTACATATGGACAACATAAGAGGATAGGAGAAATAACATAAACACTTTCTTTTAATGCTAGTAACATGTCCAATATTTCACATTATTTTTCCTTTCTTTTACCTAGAACTACCCATTCCCTTATGCATTTCTTTGAATTGAGATTACATCAATACTACAAGACTCCTTTTAGGAGATTAAAAATTACATGAATTCAAATACATAAGTACATCTCAACATATTAAAATATCCAATAAGAAATCTTCAACTGCAGATCTGGAAAGGAATATGTGCTAGGATCATCCAGAGAATCACGAACAATACCTCGATATAAATATTAACCACCCAACCACGTGGAACCAATAGGCCCACTCCCCTGAGCTAGGAGATAGAACCAAAGGCCCATACAAGAGGTAACAACTAGAAAATTCCTAAGGTGGTGATAAAAGTTCCCCAAAGTCACAACAAAAAAGAAAAGACAAGAAGACCACAAGGAATACCAGAGGCATGATCAAATTTGATAGAGATTCTAAGCTACAAGCTAGGTGAGTGTCATCGCATAGCCCTCACCCCTTGGGTTGTCCTGGTACTAGCCACTCTTGGCCCCGGCCCCCAAGCAGGCACATGCGGAACCGAATGCCTCTCGTATAGACAAGGTCATTCAGTTGTACCTACGCATATGTACCTTCTCCCACTCCCATCCTTAGTCTTTACTAGCACTAAAGGCATGGGCGAGGCACAATTAATCTTGATTAATGTGTAATTTTCCATTCCAATAATCTCCCATTCCCAATTCATTTATTTAGGTTATCACTTGATTAAATAACTCATAGTAGGTTATCCTGGTACTAGCCACTTAAGGCCCCGGCCCCTCACTATGAGCCACTCACCTAGTGTACTTAGGTTCCCTAACATACATATAAAAATCATAAGAACATAATAGATTCATAATCAAGAATTCATATCAATTCCATAACAACATTTGATTGAGTTTAGGAAAACATATGTTGTCCCTAGTCCACTTGACAACCCTAAACCCAATATGGCATTCAGAATGTTCCAAACATATAAGAAGACATCCAAGTGATATTATAAATATATTCAAAGTATACATAGATCCAATTAATCAAAAACAAATTCTAATAGCCTCTGGTAACCATACGAAACCTTAAAACTTAATGATGTTCTTAAATTGAATTATTTCAAGCAGGGATTAAATGCAAAGAATAGTCATCATAGAACAGTCATCCATATCTTCCACAAAACATAAAATAAAGGAAATCTCTTCAGTGGAGATTTCGATAACATAATTATGGACTCTCAATTTTATTTTTAGAAAGATCCAACGGTGGGAAAGAAAGTTATGACTTCTGGTTTAAAACAGAAAATTCTGGTTAGGGTTCAGACCTGCCTTCACTAAAATGGTTGTAATTTTCACAAAACATAATTAAAATTCACCAAACCAATTAAAAATGAAAGATAAGACTTAAGAGAATCTCTGATATCAAATTTAGACTTTTATATAATCATATCAGCCTGTAGCATACGAATACATTTGACAGAAAATTTGGAATCAAGAATGGACAGGCATGGTCTGCCAAAATGTCAAAAATAAGGCATTAATTCAACCCTAAAAATAAAATCAGAGAGATACCCATTTGAGATCTGTGAATTTTACTTCCAGAAAATCAATTGAGTAAAACCATAGATACAATTTAAATTATTATAATAACAGATCTCCAAAAATGGGTTGCTAAAAAACCCTAGGAAAACACATGCCAATTCTTACAAATAAAAACTCAAAACTTTAAAATAACCATACAAATGAAAAGTATAGATATAATAAATAATGATAATATATAAATAGATCTATAATCTATCAGATACATCAAGTAACTAAAATATTCAATCCATACCTCATGTCCTACGAAGGTTGAATCGAAGAAGGAAGGAAACAAAAGAGAAGACAAATCCAAACTTGAGATGCATCCTTCAAATCCTATCCACTTTCAGAAATCTCCATGAAAGAAAGAAATAATTCCACAGCAAATAATCCCTCTCTCAACTATTGAAATTCTCACAAAAATGTCTCTCTCCCAAAAGCAAAGATAACTAAAAATTCTTAAAGACATATGCTTACAAACTCTCCTTCACATCTCCAAGTTTTCTCTCCAAAATCTCCATGAAAAGTAAGGCCATCCTCTCCTCAATGCTTCAGCCCCAAAATCCCCCCTCTTCAAATGAGAAAGTAGTGCATATAAATAGATTTCCAAAGGTTGAGAGGAAAAGTAACCAACTCCCAACTAACTCTTAACTAAAGGGTATTATAAAATAACTTAATATCATACAACTATATTACTCAAATATACAATAAAAGATTATTTGTATTCATTCATACACATATGTAATATTATCCTAACATATATGCATATGCCATCATTAATTACATCAATATATATATAACCTATCCTCATTATTAATAATTAACAATTGAGAATAATATACCTCGCATTATTTAATATTTAATTATTAATAATATTATACTTTACATTAATCCCAAAATATACACCATCAACAATATCTACAATAATTAACATATAATCACATATAAATTATATATATATAAATACATATATGTGTGCACCCATATATATATTTCCATATATATATATATATAGATACATGCCAAATACCAAACACTATAATCTATAAGATTATGAAGTAATAGATCACAATATTATTATCTAATTATAATTGCTATAGGATATAACACTGAGGTAGAATAAAATCACATGTCTCAAAATAAATCTAATCATTGAAGGAGGCCATACAAATCATCTATGAAACATATCGAGAAAACCATAAGATCAAACAAGGTCAACCAAAGTCAACAAGGAAAGTCAAGCCAAACTCCTGAAACACAACATAGAAAGATTAACTAAGAATCATACCAAGAAGGAGAAATAAATAAAATGAGTAAACAAATCATACAACCAAATAAATTCAAGTGGTCACAAGGCACTAACTACAACCATACCCAATCGGGTGCGTTGGATCTGGGTTTTTGACCCAAAGGTTGACTGACAAAGAAGGAACCCTAATATTCCCAAATTGGAATAATGACAAAGGAAGACTCATGTAGGGGCCTTAGTACTATCTCCATAACAACAACCATCGAGGATTTGACGGCATGCTCAGACCTGTGAAGCCAGGTGAAGTCGATGCCCGGTACCTGCAAGCCTGCATCACAAAGAAGAAATACATATGCACGGATATACATATAAAAGAAAACATTGCAGACAGATGACCAGGATCGATACATCATGTGGACCTCAGCTATGTGAGTAACTACGACTTCATCCTGAATCATGAAAACACATCATGTATATATATACACTCAAAGCATGTAGCATCATCATAATGAAGGTTAGAATCTCAAGCATTGTTTTAGTCTCTTATCAATACTAATAATAAATCAACATAATCAAATCATCAAGTGAGATACAAGATTCATCCAAGGTAACTTTAATAGAAGAAAATATAAATAACCACTTATATATATCTATCAAGTACATATCATATAACATCCTAACTATGTTCATAAAGGTCTTGTAGGTACTCAATACATACATGGAGATAAATACATACAAAAATGATACCTTTAGATAGTATGTCTGATATTAGAATCATTGAGTACTAGCTTATGAAATTATTATAAACAACTATAGGAATAGATCAAACAAGTATCATGTACAACTTAAGCTGTAAGAAAACATCGAAGGATCTTAATTCTTTCAAAAACACAAAACTTATATTAGGGTTAGAGGGGTATTACATCCTCCCCCACTAAGATTTGACTTACTCCTGGAAGTCGGGAATGTGAACTATATATCACACATTATCTAACAGAATTGTAATATTACTATTCTAGAACCTCATTTAATGACTGCACACATACTTCTCCTATCAAGAGTTTTGGTAAATTCTATCTTATTACAACTTTAGTGTAGATTATCTCAGTTCAATTAGTAATGACTTTTAAAAAGAATTAACTATGTGATTCTATCACTTTAAGCAGTAAGTTTGTTAACAAGATACTTGAAATTACATAAAAATTATTGTTATCAAGTCGAAATTCTAAAGTATTCATGTTTACTCACTAATATCAATATATTATGAAATTGCATGTTTTACTAACTGAGATTATCACTTCCTTTCACAATATCAAAGTTCCTATCTATGGTAACCAGTATAAAAAATAAATAAATTTAAGATATATTTTCCCTTTTGAGACATAATCTAACCCTACATAATACAACTTGTGAGACCTTATTACAAATAGGGTCCAAAATTTGTGTCCCTTACAAGCTATGAATACCAAACATAGAGAGGTATGTAACATTTATATTTGTTATGATCATGAAGGGAATACATCAAATAATTTTTATTTACTTTTGTAGTCATGAAAATAAAACAATCTAGATACTTGAAACTTACCATTTTCATTAACACATAGTTTTATAAGAAATATTCCTTTCCATCAAAGCTTTAAGTAGAATTCCAATGACATAGGACACACAAATTTTGCAATATACATATTCTAAGTCATCTTTTATAATAGTTGTAGTGCTTGATTGCCAAAAACATATTCACACCCTAGAGGAGATCTAAACAATTTACAATTTATTGCACCATTATTCATTGAGTTGGGATCCCTTCTTAAAGCTTACTATTTATATATGCACTTTTCCCTAATTTGCATGTCAGGAGGTTTCCATATAGCATTTACTTAAGAGTTATTTCAAATTTTTTATTTCATAATGATCATAGATCCATCAAGAGAGAAAGAAGTATACGAGTCCTACTAATATAACCACAACATCTAAATTAATAACATTAACTACTGTACATAACTTTAATTTCTACCCTTTACCTATTTGAAACATTACCCTCGTACACTTTAAAATTTTGAGATAACATCAGTTCTAAGTAGAAATTGAATAAGGTACATTTCTATAACATTTATTTACCACAACAACTCCTTATTCATAGTTGATCAATCACTTAATGTTGTTAATTTCTTACTACTATGGTGTTGATCACAATGTATACAAAACATGAATTTATTTCCAAAATACCCATCTAGGATCCTAACTATTCACTAGGTATTTTGCAAGACTTATATTTAATAAAAACAACTTCCATCATTAGTACAGATAATCCATCATCGCACATACTCTTCCCTAGAATTTCTTGATTATGTTATCTTAAATCCTTTTTGTGCAATTTAATAAGATATGCAGAAAGGATATAACTTCTTACCAAGATAGGGACAAAAATTTCTCTTCCTAAATGAAAATGTGAATTATAGCCTATGATAAAATCTTGGGGACATAGGTCCTTCACCCAAGGGTTTCCTAATTGAGTATTTACAAATTTTCCTAATATATTATTGTCTTGTCTAAACAATTTTAGTCATGCAAAACTTATTTCTTAAGAGGGAAGAGAGAGAGAGAGAGAAATACATATGACAGTAGATTATTTGTTCCTTATTTATTTTTTTATTTTTTTTCACTTCTTTCCTAGGTACATATTATTAGCCATGTAATTTAATTATTTCCCTTTTAATCCTATCAAGTACTACCACAATCATTTCTTTTTTTTAAGGATCCAAAAAAAATCTATTTCTAAGATACCTTGAGTAGGATAAAATTCAACTAGGTATTTATAAGAAGATAGAGTGCACAACATTATATTATAGGTAGGATCAGGGGGTAATATTATCTACGACCATAATTAAGATTCAAAACATTTAGTATCCTTTAACTTTTGACCCTTCTAGGGATACCATTACCTTTCAAGAAAACAAACACAAGTCTCAAGAATTCTTCGCCATTCCATTAATATTATAGGAAACATACACTTAACACATCATTGATCTCATTATGCAAAAACATAAGTAATTGTTAGAATATAACTCAATCATAGAGGAATAGGTGTGCCCTTGTAAGACAATACAACATGAGAACACGAAATGTAGCCTTCGTTTCCTAAGATTCAAGTCTTAGCATAACAACATAATCCAAAAAGAGACAAAGTGAAGATACTCAAGGTTATGCATAGGTGAGCTATGAGTCCCAGAGTTCCCAGTGTAGAAACCTAGGGCTCTGATACCAGATGTAACGCCCCGCCAGGCAACCCAAGAGGACAAGACATAAAACCTCTATAAAATGAAAGTAGTGAATTTTCTTTTAATTTATTTATTTATTTTAACTAGAATAATATTCATCATTACACTTCATATTTCTAAAAGAAGAAATAATTTTCTACTACTTGAATGTAAGATTTATACAACTTAAGTCCTCCCGGGTTCCCTAACGTCGCTACCTAAGAAACATCATATAAACCATTTAAATGCATAAGATATTCACGAAATCATGAGCTTAAAAGATCTACATTCATTTTAATGCACCAAGTTAAATATCCCTAACTTATTTCTTTTATTAAACATAAGTTAATCATCCAACATCATTATTCCTTTTATCAACTCATTCCATAAATTCATATTGAGTTCATCTACATCTACTATCCTTTATATCACTTTTCTCTAATAATTTAGGTAAGAGATTAATATTCATTAAGGTAGGCATTATCCTAGGTATTTCATTAACATGAACCAAGTATTAACATTATAATCAAGTTACTATTTTATTGCATTGTTTCATAACCATTCATTGTTAATAATTCCAATCACTAACCTATCATTTCTCAATAATTTTCTTGGATCCTTTCATCAAGAGAGAATACATTATTTTTGTGATACATCATTATATATAACTATATTTAAGATTATTTCCTTTACATATGGACAACATAAGAGGATAGGAGAAATAACATAAACACTTTCTTTTAATGCTAGTAACATGTCCAATATTTCACATTATTTTTCCTTTTTTTTACCTACAACTACCCATTCCCTTATGCATTGCTTTGAATTGAGATTACATCAATACTACAAGACTCCTTTTAGGAGATTAAAAATTACATGAATTCAAATACATAAGTACATCTCAACATATTAAAATATCCAATAAGAAATCTTCAACTACAGATCTGGAAAGGAATATGTGCTAGGATCATCCAGAGAATCACGAATAATACCTCGATATAAATATTAACCACCCAACCACGTGGAACCAATAGGCCCACTCCCCTGAGCTAGGAGATAGAACCAAAGGCCCATACAAGAGGTAACAACTAGAAAATTCCTAAGGTGGTGATAAAAGTTCCCCAAAGTCACAACAAAAAAGAAAAGACAAGAAGACCACAAGGAATACCAGAGGCATGATCAAATTTGATAGAGATTCTAAGCTACAAGCTAGATGAGTGTCATCGCATAGCCCTCACCCCTTGGGTTGTCCTGGTACTAGCCACTCTTGGCCCCGGCCCCCAAGCAGGCACATGCGGAACCGAATGCCTCTCGTATAGACAAGGTCATTCAGTTGTACCTACGCATAGGTACCTTCTCCCACTCCCATCCTTAGTCTTTAATAGCACTAAAGGCATGGGCGAGGCACAATTAATCTTGATTAATGTGTAATTTTCCATTCCAATAATCTCCCATTCCCAATTCATTTATTTAGGTTATCACTTGATTAAATAACTCATAGTAGGTTATCCTGGTACTAGCCACTTAGGGCCCCGGCCCCTCACTATGAGCCACTCACCTAGTGTACTTAGGTTCCCTAACATACATATAAAAATCATAAGAACATAATAGATTCATAATCAAGAATTCATATCAATTCCATAACAACATTTGATTGAGTTTAGGAAAACATATGTTGTCTCTAGTCCACTTGACAACCCTAAACCCAATATGGCATTCAGAATGTTCCAAACATATAAGAAGACATCCAAGTGATATTATAAATATATTCAGAGTATACATAGATCCAATTAATCAAAAACAAATTCTAATAGCCTCTGGTAACCATACGAAACCTTAAAACTTAATGATGTTCTTAAATTGAATTATTTCAAGCAAGGATTAAATGCAAAGAATAGTCATCATAGAACAGTCATCCATATCTTCCACAAAACATAAAATAAAGGAAATCTCTTCAGTGGAGATTTTGATAACATAATTATGGACTCTCAATTTTATTTTTAGGAAGATCCAACGGTGGGAAAGAAAGTTATGACTTCTGGTTTAAAACAGAAAATTCTGGTTAGGGTTCAGACTTGCCTTCACTAAAATGGTTGTAATTTTCACAAAACATAATTAAAATTCACCAAACCAATTGAAAATGAAAGATAAGACTTAAGAGAATCTCTGATATCAAATTTAGACTTTTATATAATCATATCAGCCTGTAGCATACGAATACATTTGATAGAAAATTTGGAATCAAGAATGGACAGGCATGGTCTGCCAAAATGTCAAAAATAAGGCATTAATTCGACCCTAAAAATAAAATCAGAGAGATACCCATTTGAGATCTGTGAATTTTACTTCCAGAAAATCAATTTAGTAAAACCATAGATGCAATTTAAATTATTATAATAATAGATCTCCAAAAATGGGTTGCTAAAAAACCCTAGGAAAACACATGCCAATTCTTACAAATAAAAACTCAAAACTTTAAAATAACCATACAAATGAAAAGTATAGATATAATAAATAATGATAATATATAAATAGATCTATAATCTATCAGATACATCAAGTAACTAAAATATTCAATCCATACCTCATGTCCTACGAAGGTTGAATCGAAAAAGGAAGGAAACAAAAGAGAAGACAAATCCAAACTTGAGATGCATCCTTCAAATCCTATCCACTTTCAGAAATCTCCATGAAAGAAAGAAATAATTCCACAGCAAAGAATCCCTCTCTCAACTATTGAAATTCTCACAAAAATGTCTCTCTCCCAAAAGCAAAGATAACTAAAAATTCTTAAAGACATATGCTTACAAACTCTCCTTCACATCTCCAAGTTTTCTCTCCAAAATCTCCATGAAAAGTAAGACCATCCTCTCCTCAATGCTTCAGCCCCAAAATCCCCCCTCTTCAAATGAGAAAGTAGTGCATATAAATAGATTTCCAAAGGTTGAGAGGAAAAGTAACCAACTCCCAACTAACTCTTAACTAAAGGGTATTATAAAATAACTTAATATCATACAACTATATTACTCAAATATACAATAAAAGATTATTTGTATTCATTCATACACATATGTAATATTATCCTAACATATATGCATATGCCATCATTAATTACATCAATATATATATAACCTATCCTCATTATTAATAATTAACAATTGAGAATAATATACCTCGCATTATTTAATATTTAATTATTAATAGTATTATACTTTACATTAATCCCAAAATATACACCATCAACAATATCTACAATAATTAACATATAATCACATATAAATTATATATATATAAATACATATATGTGTGCACCCATATATATATTTCCATATATATATATATATAGATACATGCCAAATACCAAACACTATAATCTATAAGATTATGAAGTAATAGATCACAATATTATTATCTAATTATAATTGCTATAGGATATAACACTGAGGTAGAATAAAATCACATGTCTCAAAATAAATCTAATCATTGAAGGAGGCCATACAAATCATCTATGAAACATATCGAGAAAACCATAAGATCAAACAAGGTCAACCAAAGTCAACAAGGAAAGTCAAGCCAAACTCCTGAAACACAACATAGAAAGATTAACTAAGAATCATACCAAGAAGGAGAAATAAATAAAATGAGTAAACAAATCATAAAACCAAATGAATTCAAGTGGTCACAAGGCACTAACTACAACCATGCCCAACCGAGTGCGTTGGATCTGGGTTTTTGACCCAAAGGTTGACTGACAAAGAAGGAACCCTAATATTCCCAAATTGGAATAATGACAAAGGAAGACTCATGTAGGGGCCTTAGTACTATCTCCATAACAACAACCATCGAGGATTTGACGGCATGCTCAGACCTGTGAAGCCAGGTGAAGTCGATGCCCGGTACCTGCAAGCCTGCATCATAAAGAAGAAATACATATGCACGGATATACATATAAAAAAAAAATTATAGACAGATGACCAGGATCGATACATCGTGTGGACCTCAGCTATGTGAGTAACTACGACTTCATCCTGAATCATGAAAACACATCATGTATATATATACACTCAAAGCATGTAGCATCATCATAATGAAGGTTAGAATCTCAAGCATTGTTTTAGTCTCTTATCAATACTAATAATAAATCAACATAATCAAATCATCAAGTGAGATACAAGATTCATCCAAGGTAACTTTAATAGAAGAAAATATAAATAACCACTTATATATATCTATCAAGTACATATCATATAACATCCTAACTATGTTCATAAAGGTCTTGTAGGTACTCAATACATACATGGAGATAAATACATACAAAAATGATACCTTTAGATAGTATGTCTGATATTAGAATCATTGAGTACTAGCTTATGAAATTATTATAAACAACTATAGGAATAGATCAAACAAGTATCATGTACAACTTAAGCTGTAAGAAAACATCGAAGGATCTTAATTCTTTCAAAAACACAAAACTTATATTAGGGTTAGAGGGGTATTACATCCTCCCCCACTAAGATTTGACTTACTCCTGGAAGTCGGGAATGTGAACTATATATCACACATTATCTAACAGAATTGTAATATTACTATTCTAGAACCTCATTTAATGACTGCACACATACTTCTCCTATCAAGAGTTTTGGTAAATTCTATCTTATTACAACTTTAGTGTAGATTATCTCAGTTCAATTAGTAATGACTTTTAAAAAGAATTAACTATGTGATTCTATCACTTTAAGCAGTAAGTTTGTTAACAAGATACTTGAAATTACATAAAAATTATTGTTATCAAGTCGAAATTCTAAAGTATTCATGTTTACTCACTAATATCAATATATTATGAAATTGCATGTTTTACTAACTGAGATTATCACTTCCTTTCACAATATCAAAGTTCCTATCTATGGTAACCAGTATAAAAAATAAATAAATTTAAGATATATTTTCCCTTTTAATAAGTTCCTAATTGAATAGGAAATTGATCTAGGTTTGATGATAAGCTAACTATTAATTATCCTTACATAATTATTTTATTTTAAATGTACTCTTTAAGGATTTCATTGATATAACAGTCTTATTAAATTGATAAATGGAATGTAACAATATTAAAGTTGATTAAAATCCCAATTAATAAATTTATCCAATTTAACCCAATGAATAAATTTAACAAAACCATTAAGTAATAAAGTCTATTACATAAATATTAAACTTACTTTAATAAACTTATTTGGTCTAACTATCGACTTAATTAAATAATTTATTAAATCAATTTGATAAAAAGTGACTCTCTAACCAATAAATTTTAAATAAATTATATTCTAAAATTAATGAACTATTGGATTAAATATCCAAATAGTAACCCGTCAAAAAGGTCACATGTAAATATCATTTTTTTTAAGATAATTAGTTTAAATGGGAAATCAAATTTCCTTTAGAAAGTCAATATAGGCAACTTAATTAAATTTAATAAATTTTTGAAATCCATTTGAAATAATATCTATAAATATCAAATCTTTAACTTTATTATTTTACTAATTTACCTTCCTTCTTCATTTTAGTTTCTTAGAGGTTGCAGGTATGGAGCTCCTTTTTTATCATTGGAGGTTGGTCAACTTCAATATTATATATATATATATATATATATATATATATATATATATATATATATAATATAAATATATAATATAAATATATAAATTGTATTATCCACTGTGAAATTCTTTTTAAAACTCATTGTGCGCATTTTTTTTTATTTTTTAAATTTTATAAACTTGATTGTTAATGTTTTTGTTTAACCCCATTAAATGGGGAGGGGGGAGAGTTCTCCTTTCATGGACTGCGGCCAATAAGGAAGGACGCAACCTCCTTGCTAGTTCGTAGCCCAGTCAAGGGTTGTGGCCGACTCTAAAAGGAAGAGAGGGGGTGACAGGGGGTGAGCTTCGACCCCCTCCTCCATTCTCCATTTTTTTTATATTAATTTTTTTAATTTAAATTTTAAATTTAAACTCTGTTAAAATAGAGTATCCATTTTTTTAAAATTATATATATTATTTTTTTAAAGCTTTGTAAAAAAAATAGAGTGGCTGAATTTGAAGTTTTAATTTTTTATATTCATGATTTTATTTTTAATAAAGGTTATAATATATTTATATAATATATATATTATATATATTATAAGGACTCAAGAAAAAAAATGATTCTTTTCTCAAACAAAATTAAAATTTGATAAAATAATTTTTCTCATATTTACTAAGTTGCAGTTTAAATTTCTTTTTGTTTATACTATGTATATATATATATATATATATAGTATGAATATCAACAATGATAAAAACACACACACACACACACACATATATATTTATATATTGATTTAATTTTATTAACAACAATAGAATATAATTATTCAAAATATATAATATATATATATATATATATATATATATATATATATATATATATATATATATATATATATATATATATATATATATATATATATATATATATAATCTACTTGGATGCATATGTATATAAATATTATTATTTTAACCATAAGTTTATTTTTCTTTTTTATAAGAACAAATATTATATTTCTAAGATCTATTAAAGGATTTAGGATTGGTTTTCTAACTTTATTTGAAATAAATAGTTTCCTTCAAGATGAAAGGCAATATAAACTTAAATAACAAATGAGATCTATCGCTTTCTTTTTAACCATAATGAAACTTTACTTTGAGGGAAATAAAGAACTTTGAAATTAACTTTATTAAAATTGCATTTCTTTCTTTTTAAAAAAAAAAAGATCAAAACAACATCATTTTACAAGGAATAGAATGAAATTTTCATTGATATATTTACTTAATAAAAATTTCATACAACATCTTATTACTTCAAAATTCCATTCTTTATAATATGGTCATGAAATACTTAATAGCCACATGGCTAAGAATACAAAGCTTCACAAAAATGGAGAACTCCACAAAACTTCATCCAAAGCTTTTCCATGAGATCCTTAGCATAAAAATTCATAAAATAGGTTGACCATGGAGGCTCACCTCCCAACCTATTCCTTTACAAGGCCGCCCCCGCGATTAGGGAGTAAAGAGTGAATAGGTAACACACAAGCATTTGTTATCTCTATTTGAGCATTAAAGATTGTCATTAGTATCAAAGGTAATCAGTTGGTTACCTATACTATCTGGTCGGTTAAAGGAAGTACTTCAAGCTATACATGCTAGTCGGTTTACTACATAAGCCTTCACACCAAGTTATCTCAAGGTAGTACTGGGAATAAAAGATACTAATTCTAACCAAGCACCAGAGTAGTTTTACCGAGCATCAATGTACACCGATATCGAGCATCAGGAAACACTAAGCAGACAAGACACTGAGCACCAGTGTAATTACTGAGTTGTATTTATAGTGTTTACCGAGCATAAAGAAAATGGCATAGTATTCAGTAATGGCACATTTGTATATGCAGATGGTTAGAATAGAATCACAAAATGTTTTACCAAGATCGAGGAACATTTATTGTTGATACAATCATTAAATGTAATGATGATCTCTAAGTAATTGTGAGATCTAGGTTATTTTTGTACATTGTAGATCTTAGGGTTTTTCTCTAAGATATTGTAACTTTTTCTCTAAGATATTGTAACCTAATTTTTTTAAGCAGCATAAATAGTATGCTATGTAAATGTAATTCATATCATTTGGGTATGTGGGAGTGAAGAAGTTCTTGAAGCATCAAGCCAACTTCAAGATATCAATTATTGGACAGAGAAAATTAGAATCAGACAAGGCTACCAAGCAGATCAGAGTTGAGATCTACACATGCAAAGGTGATATTTATTCAATACTTCATAGATATGTATCAGACAAGCTTGAGTTGTCATTTTCATATACATCCTGTTATTTTTTAATCATTGAAACAGAGTTTGGTAAAATCTCTTAACATAGTAGACCTAATAGTCTTTTGTTTAAATCTCTTAACTGAGTGGACACTCAAGGAGTGTTGTCAAAATCCTATAACTAGGTAGATCTAGTTGATCTAAATTGTTACTCCTAATAGGGTAAGATCATCAAAAGTGATCACAACTTGTAGCCCTAATAGACAAACTTGATTATCTGCAGTAGTGAAGAATTTGTGGGTGTCATCCCCACCATAGTTTTTACCTTCTAACAAGGGTTTATGCGTTACCAAAATACTTGTGTTATGTGATTTGTTTATTGTTGATTTCATGCTATTTACTTTTACAAGTTAGTTGAATGAATGAAGCATACAATATATTCAAGTTATATATGAAGTTACTACTGTTTGCTGATTGAGTTTCAAGTTGAAAGTTTTTGTGGGCACTGATTCACCCCTCCCCTCTCGGTACCCTATCTCTCCATCCCAAGAACATTTCTACAACAAATTTTCAACCAAGAGAACACATAAAATTCTCATAACCAAGGCATACACAAATGGCTTCAAAAGATCCTTAACAATGGGGTGAAAGTGGACCGAACCCAAGAGGAGAAGCCAAGTAAAAAAAAAATAAACTAATTTCACACATGGGTGTTACCATAATTGATAGTAATGTTGAAGATTGATTATCTGATGGATTTGATGATGAAGACCGACCAAGATCAGAAGAATGCATGATAGTAGAAAGGTTATATTAGTTATAGTCTTGTCATTGATGTCAAGAAATTTATTTATTATTTTTTTGATAATGATATAAGATTAATGAATTGTGGAGAAGAAGAAATGAAAAGTTGAGAAGTTGAAGAACTTAATTGGGAAACTAATATAGACTGAACAATGATTTGATAATGTTGGTATAATTATTTTCTACCTAACATATGAGTATGTTAAGTCGGTAAAGCATGGTGATAAAGATTTGAGAATTTGGTAAGTAAAGTTGTTTTGGATACCAAGATGGAAAAGTCACTTGGTAAGGTAAAGAGAAAAAGATAGGTCACTCATTAAAGTAGAAAGGTTTAGGCATTGAGCAATGTTACCAAAATTTTAATGAAGAACACTAAGCGAGGAACAATATTAAATAAGCATTGAATCAACATTTAATGATTAGCCATGATGAGTTGGATGATCATGATGATAAGGAAATTTAGTTAAAAGAGATCTACAAATAGGAAAATTGAAGATGAAAATCTATGACAAGATCTAAGTGGAAAAAGAGATGGAACAGGTTTCTAGGAAAAGTTGAAGTTCCCAGGTGAAAAGAAAATGTGTTACCGAGATTCAGATTTGAGGTATAATGAATTTAATGGTCAAGATTGATTAAAGGAAAATGTAATAGATGAGATTAAGAGGAAAAAGATGTCTATATAAAGGATGGATAAATGGTTTGGAAAAATGAATAGTTGAAGCGTTACCAACTATTGTAGAGAAGAAGGAACAGAGAGATTCGAAGTGGGAAAAGAAGGATTTGATGAAGTGTTGATGTTAGGGGATGATGAAGAATTTAAGTGAAGACAGAAGAGTGCACAAGGATCTGATTGAGAAAAGATAGTTACAAATTTACAGGTCAATTTTATTATTGTTGCTTACTAGCATTTGTAAAAGAGAAATCTCTTAACAGAGTGGACTTAACAGTCTTATTGTAAACTCCTTGAGAAATGCGACATTCTAAAGAGTGTTTAAAGCCCTCTAACAAGGTCACTCCTAACAGGGTGAAGATCCTAACAGATCTGAGGTAAATCTCTTAACTGGGTCACACCTAAAAGTGTATTTTGTAATCTTTAACTAGATTGGCTCTTAACCAGGCATACTTTAGAAGAGTATTTTCTTAGTGGGTGAAAATTCCCACATGTTGTGAATGATTTACTAAATGCTATAATTTATTTACTGTCAGTCAATAGTGAACTATATTTTTATCGAGCTTCTACCGAGTTAATTAGAGAAAAGTTTTGAAGGTATATTGGATTAGGAATTATTGATTTATGTCCCCCCCTCTCTCCATAATCCAACAATTGGTATCAGAGCTAAGTAATCTAAAGAGATAAGTTTAAGGACTTGAGTAAAAGATTTGAAGATGTATAGGAGATAAGTACCTAAGTTGAACAAGGAAAGTTTCTCTGCATGGAAAAGCATAATGTGATTGTATCTATCTAGGATTGGAGATGATGTATTGAATCTGATTGATAATATCTACACTCCATCACCTATTGGACCTTTGACAGTTGATCAAATGAGAGAAAAGTAGGAACACAACTTGGTTATGATAGAGATTCCTTCTTCCCTCTCCGATGCTAAATTTAATCATATTAAGGATTCTCTTAATTCAAAAGAGATGTGGGATAGGCTTACACATATCTATGGAGGAGATCAACATGTACAAAAAAGATAAGGTTGATAGTCTGAGAGGTAAATATGATGAAATGAGGATGAAAGATGAAGAGAACATCACACAATATAGTAGCAGAATCAAGGAAGTTATGAGTGCCATCAGAGGTGTTGGTGGATCACTAACTAATGAAGAAGTGGTAAGTAATATCTTGAGAATTCTTTCTTTTAAGTATACTATTAGAGTATCTATAATTTAGGAATTAAGATCTATATTGAACAATACTATCACTCTTGAAGCCCTAATTGGTAAGTTGACTGCATTTGAGCTTAGAAATTATGATAATAGTCTACCAACCATTGAGACCACCTTCAAGTCATCTGTAAGTATTGGACCATCAAGAAGAGAAAGATAGAATCAAAAAAATTCATATGGAAATGATTATGACATTATTTTGAATGAAAAAAAAGAACAAGAGGAATTAGAAGCACTACTAGCTAACGAACTACCTAGAGGCAAAGGAAAGTTTAAAGGCAAGTTAACATTGAAATGTTTCAATTGTAATAAGATTGGACATATTGCATCTAGATGCTGTGAAAATGACAGGAATGATAAGAATGATAAAAGAGACAACTGACACCAAAGATTTAGATATTTTAAGGACAAAGATAAGAAGTCTTGGTACCTTGCTAAGGAAGGTGTAACTGATGATAAATATGATGATATCGAGGAAGAATATGAAGTTGTATATGTTGTTGTAAAAGAAGAATCATAGGAGGAAAAGTATGAAGATGAAAAATCATTTATTTCTCATGTAAGTAAATCAGACCCTTGGATTATTGATAATGGTTGTTCACACCATATGCCTTGTGATATTGATAATTTTGAGAACCTAGAAGAATATGATGGAGGATTTTTTAGATATGGCAATGATGTTCCATGCCTTGTAAAAGGTAAAATATTTGTTGTGTTAAATGATAAGATGAAATGTAATGATGCATATTAGATTAGGGGATTGAATAATAATCTGTTGAGTGTCGCACAACTAAACAATATTGGCCACCAACTTGAATTTCATAACAGAAAAGTTAAGATCTATGGTGTTGATGTAGATCTAATTGGAACTAGATGACAATCAAGAGGTAATTTATTTTATCTTGATACTGATGCAAACATTTTCTTATTTGTTAAAATTGAAGATGTATTGTTATGGCAAAAGAGGTTGTGTCATGTGAATTTTGACAACTTGATCAAAGAAAGTAAGAAGAGTAGAGTTAGAGGACTACCAAGATTATGAAAACTTGATTAATCTATGTGCAAGGAATGTAAAATTATAAAGATGACCAAGTCAAGTTTTCTAAGCAAATCTTACTCTACAAATGGTATTTTGGAATTGGTTCACACTGACCTTTGTGGTCCTATGAAAGTTCAAAGCTATTATGGAGATTAGTACTTTATATTTTTTGTGGATGATTATTCAAGAATGATGTTTGTTATGTTTCTAAACAAAAAATCAAATGCATTTCAAATGTTTATGTGGTATAAGGCTAGAGTTGAGAAGGAAACAAGAAAATAGCTAAAGTTTTTGAGATTTGATAGAGGAGGTGAATTTATCTTATGAATTTATTGTCTTCTATAATGAGCATGCCATTAAAAGACAAGTGTCTACATCAAGGAATCCACAAAAGAATGGGATATGTGAGAGAAGGAATAGATCTACTGTTGACTATGCTAGAACTTTTTTGATTGATAAAAAGATTGCACAAATATTTTGGAGAGAAGCTATAAGTACTGTAGTCTACACTCTCAACCAAATGTAGTTAAAGAAATGTACAAACAAGACACCTTATGAACTATGGTTTGGTAAAATACCGAATGTAAGTTATTTCAAATTGTTTGGAAGTAGGTGTTATATATTGAAAGATTCTAGAAATGGAAAGTTTGACTATAAAGGTGATGAAGGAATATTTCCTAGTTACTCATCAAAAAGTAAAGAATATAAATGTTTAATCAAATATTCTAACAAAATAGTTGAAAGTGCAAATGTAAGAGTTGATGAATTTTTAGAAAGGAATGCAGAAGATAGCAAAAAGGAACCTAAGGACTATAAGAAATTTTAATGTAGGAGCATCCTAGGTGTAGGAGTAGTCTTGCATCACTCAAAAATATTTTTGGTTTCTTTTCAATAAGGGCTATCTTGTGCAAAGCTTCTATTTATGGAAACTTACTATTTTTAGTAAGTTGGTCATACGATCTTGGAATATTCTAATTTCACAGGTGGAGGTTCATCTTAGTCATATCAGCCTACTAGTTGAGTTTCATTGCCACATCATCTATATTGTGGAATTTATTGAGGTTTTTGGGTACGAAATCTTTTAGGTCAATTTTGAAGGCCTTAGAGGCTCCAGATCATGATCGACCCCAAGCTAACTAGAGCTTGAGCGAGTCAGGCACTGTAGATCAAGTCCCATCATTTCTAAA
Source organism: Chamaecyparis obtusa (assembly GCA_027943335.1). Lineage (NCBI taxonomy): Eukaryota > Viridiplantae > Streptophyta > Pinopsida > Cupressales > Cupressaceae > Chamaecyparis > Chamaecyparis obtusa. The sequence goes on along the minus strand of BSBK01011231.1, from coordinate 558,252 downwards.
AAGTGGTTATAATAGAAAAACAGAGCTATGGTTAGAAATTTATGTCCTCCAAAAGTTGGACTACCTAAAAACATATTTTGTAATTATTTTGAGCCGACCCTAATGTAATAATTATGAAAAATAAAATAACTCTAGGATAGTCGGCCTTAAGGGCTAAATTTCTGGAACCTTCTCGGGCGATGGAAATTGCCTATATAAGAAAGGTCCTTAGTGTTGTCTAGGGAAGTTATGGGTAGATTTGGGTAATGATTCAAGGCTTTATCCTATAGAATATTGTAAGGGAAAATGCCCATGTGGCTTTGCATATTATAATTCTCAAATTTGTAATTCCACATTTGTGGAGATAATAAGAAGCCCATTTTTTGTTCTTGCAAATTGTTGTTGTTTCTCTCTTTCTGCTATGTGTTTATGGTATTAAGGGGAGAACTCTTCATTAAGTGGTATCAAAGAGAGAGTTCCTAGGTGTGTAGACAGATCATTGATTGTGAGGAAGTTTGCACCAGGACTGTAGTTTAGGGTTTCAATGATAAGCGCAAAAATGCCTCTGCAAAGGGAACGTGGCAAAAGAGTTGGTGTTGTGACACCTGAGGTTAGAGCCCTCCAAAGACAAGTGTGAGCATTGCAAGAAGAGATTTGCAGAGGAATGAATCTTAATGTCAAAGACGAAAGTGAGGATGAAGCTGAAGAAGAAAATTTTGATCAAGAAGGAGAAGACAAAATTTTGAACCAAGAGGAAGAAAGGCTTTTTCGGGCCATTTCAAAGATTGGGAAAAGACCTAAGATTAAAGTCCCTGCATTTTTAGGAAACCTTAACGCACAAGAGTTGATCGACTAGATCAATGAATTAGAAGAATATTTTGAGTATGAAGATATTGAGGATCCTGATAGGGTCAAGTTTGTGAAGGCCAAATTGAAGGGCCATGTGAAGATCTAGTGGTAAGAGATTCAATTGGAGTGAAATAGAAGAGGAAATGATAAAATTACAAGATGGGATTAGATGGTGGATAGATTGAAGTGATAATTCATTCCTATTGATTATGAGCTTGACCTACTGAAGAAAATTCAAGGTTTGAAGCAAGAAGGAAGATCTGTTCAGGAGTATACAGGGGAGTTCTATTGAATCCTCATCAGAACAGGCCATGCGGAAGCTCATATGGAAAAAGTTTCATGTTAGCTTAATGGGTTGAGGCTGAGCATTCAAGAGTTGAATCTAGGCCAAATGAACAGTATTGAAGAAGCATACTAGTTTTCCCTAAAGGTAGAGGAAAAGTTGAACAAGAAGTTTGAGAGTAGACAAAGCGAAAGAGGTCATGGTAAACGATTTGGTGGATGGTCATATGGAGGCCGAAATTAAGATCTGAAAAAGAAGGATGAGGCCAGTAGCAGTCAAAATCAAAGAGGAAACAATTTCAATTGTTTCCATGATCAAAATAATAGAGATCAAAGAGGAAGAGGAAGAGGACAAGGATCTGGAAGAGGAGGCATCTGTGGTACATGTTTTCATTATGGAGAAGAAGATCATAGGGCATATGAATGTCCTCAGTGCCAAGGAAGGATAGACAAGAGAAATGAAGGCTAGGCTAGAGTTGCACATGTAGATGAAGATCTCAGTTCATCACATTCTGAAGATGCTGAAAGAGGAGAAACACTAATTAATAGAAGAGTCCTGTTGAGTGGTGAGAATGAACCTGAGAAAAAGAGGAGCTTGTTTCACACTAGATGCAAGTGTGAGGGTAAGTGTTGTGATGTAGTGGAAGCACTGAAAATCTATTCTCAGAAGGGATAGTCACAAAGTTGAATCTCAAGAGATAGAAACACCCACATCCGTATTGGATCACTTGGGTGTAGGATGACCACAAGGTCATGGTCAATGAACAATTCCTAGTGAAGTTCAAGATTGGTGAATACCATGATGAGTTACTATGTGATATCATGTTTATGGATGCATGTCATATGTTATTGGGTAGACCGTGGCAGTTTGATAGGCGTGTTGTACATGGTGATCATGTGAATACCTATTCCCTAATGAAGGATGGAGTGTGACATAAGCTAAAGCCATTGAACAAAATAGAAGAAAAGGTATGTGGTAATGCAAGAATAAATTTTGTTGATGGAAGAAAATTCTTAGAGGGTATGAGGCATGAGCATGTGTATTTTACTTTAATTCCAAAAGTTGGTAAAGAGGAAGTAGAAGATGTACCTGTCGAAGTTGCTGATTTGTTGAATGAGTTTTAGGATATTGTATTTGATAATGTACCTAATGGATTACCAATGGTAAGGAAGATCAGTCATCAAATGGACTTGATTCTAGGACCTATTTTTCCAAATAAGGTAGTACACATAATGACACCAGCAAAAAGTGAAGAGTTGAATAGACAAGTACATGAGTTGTTATAGAAGGGGTTAATACGGGAGAGCCTGAGTCCATGTGTTGGATCAACAGTATTAGCACCAAAGAAGAATGGAGAATGGAGGATGTGTATAGATTCCAAAGAAATAAACAAGATCACAATCAAGTATAGGTTTCCATTGCCACAAATGGATGTTATTATAGATTGTTTGAGTGGAGTTATGTATTTCTCAAAGATAGATTTGAAGAGTGGATATCATCAGATTCATATTAGAGAAGGAGATGAATCAAAGACCACCTTCAAGACAAAAGAAGGATTGTATGAATGGTTAGTCATGCCTTTTGGGCTAACCAATGCACCAAGCACTTTCATGCGGCTCATGAACGAGGTTCTGAAAAAATTTCTGGGTAAGTTTTTCATTGTTTAAGTACATGATATTTTGATCTTTAGTAAGAAATTGGAGGAGCATATGATGCATATTCGTATGGTGTTTGAGAATTTAAGGGAAGAGAAATTGTTGATTAATTTAAAGAAGTGCAGGTTTTTGAAGAAAGAGTTAGTGTATTTGGGATTTGTAGTTTTAGCAGAAGGTCTAAAAATGGACCCAGAGAAAGTGAAGGTTATCCCTAAATGGCCTACTCCAAGGAGTGCTACTGAGATAAGATCTTTTCATGGTTTGGATAGCTTTTACAGAAAGTTTCTCAGAAGTTTTAGTAGTATTTGTGGACCCTTAACTGGAATAATGAGAGAGGATAGAAAAGTGTTTAAGTGGACTACTGGGGCAGATAAGAGTTTTAAACTGTTGAAACAAAAAGTTACAAAACAACCCATCTTAGCACTTACAGATTTTAATAAGGTGTTTCAAGTAGATTGTAATGCTCTCGGTACTACAATAGGAGTTTTTATGAGCCAAGAAGGTAAACCTGTTGCTTATTTTAGTGAGAAGTTAAATGATGCCAAAAGAAAATATTTTGTTTATGATAAAAAATTTTCTGCTATAGTTCAAGTATTGAAAAAATAGAGACACTATCTTCCTCCTAAGGAGTTTTTTTTGTAGACTGATCATCAAGCTTTGCAATTTTTGAATAGTCAAGGAAATTTGAATCAAAGGCATTTGAAATGGGTTGATTTTTTGCAGAGTTATACATTTGTTTTGAAACATAGGAGTGGAAAGTTTAATAGGGTTGCAGATGCACTTAGCAAAAGGCAACTATTGCTGAAAGAGATGCTGATTGAGGTGGTTGGGTTCAAGGAACTCAAGAGTTTGTATCCAGAGGATCTTGATTTTGGTGAAGCTTGGAAAGATTGTAAAGAACCTATTACTCTAGACAGAACAAAGTGGTTGGATTTCATCATTTAGGATGATATGATATTCAGAGGGAGTCAGTTGTGCATTCCATGAAGTTCTATGAGGGAGAATATCATTAAGGAGAAGCATAGTGGAGGATTGGATGGACATTTTGGTCGAGATAAAACCCTTGCTTTGGTTAGTGAGAATTATTATTGGCCACATTTGTAGTGAGATGTTAAGAAGTCTATATAGAGTTGCAAAGTATGTCATATGGAAAAATTATTAAAACCAAATATAAGGTTGTATCAGCCATTACCTATACCAGAGAAGCCTTGGGAGGATATAAGTATGGACTTTGTTCTTGGTTTACGAAGGACTCGATGGGGACATGATTCAATCTTTGTGGTGGTTGATATATTTTCAAAGATGACACATTTCATTCCCTGTAAGAAGATTAATGATGCAATTCATGTAGTAGAATTGTTTTTCAGGGAAGTAGTGAGACTACATGGTTTGCTGAAGAGCATAGTTTCAGATTGAGACACTAAGTTTGTTGGATATTTATGGTGTACATTGTGAAAGAAGTTAAAGACAAATTTGAAGTTCAGCTCATCGCATCATCCACAAACTGATGGATAGAAAAAGGTAGTGAATAGGAGTTTGGGGAATTTTCAAAGATGTTTGGTTGGAGATAAGCCAACAAGATGGGATTTGATTTTACCATAGGTGGAATTTGCATATAATAATTCTATCAACATGAGCACTGGTAAATTGTCATTCTAGATTGTATATGGAAGTAGTCCTAGAAATGCATCTGAGTTGAGGAAGATAGACAAAGGAGAAATAAGTAGTGTTGAAGTTGAGGATTTTGTAGAATATTTGAAGAACATCCATCAGAAGGTGAGGAAGCACATTACCAAGATGAATGTGCAGTATAAGGCTAAGGCAAATGAGAAAATGAGGCATAAGGAATTTTAGGTTGGGGATGAAGTCATGGTTCATTTGTGAAAGGAATGATTTTCAGTCGATACATATAACAAGTTGAAAATGAAGAAGTTTGGGCCATGTATGATACTGAAGAAGCATGATTCAGGAAATGCCTATGAAGTATAATTTCCTACTGAGCTGAATATTTCACTAGTATTTAACATTTTAGATTTGATAGAGTATCATGAAGGAGGTGTTGAAGATAAGATCACATAAGCACAATGGAGTATTCCAACAACTACTTCAGCTACCAAGGAGATTGATGATATACTGGATAGTCATGTTGGTAGAAGCACAAGGAATAGGACATATGAGGAATATATGGTCAAATGGAAAGGATGACCTGTAGAAGATTATCATGGCTAACAAGGGAGGAGGTTAACCATCTTGGTTTTCCTCTTCACACCTGAGATGTGACATGGTCACTTCTCAAATTACCTCGGGTGTCTGATGCAGGAGCATCCTAGGTGTAAGAGCAATCTTGCATCACCCAAAAATATTTCTGGTTTCTTTTCAATAAGGGCTATCTTGTGTAGAGTTTCTATTTATGGAAACTTACTATTTTTAGTAAGTTGGTCATACGATCTCGAAATGTTTTGATTTCACAGGTGGAGGTTCATCTTAGTAATATCAGCCTACCAGTTGAGTTCCATTGCCACATCATCTGTATTAGGGAAGTTATTGAGGTTTTTGGTTATGAAATCTTTCAAGTCAATTTTGAAGGCCTTAGAGGCTCCAGATTGCGATCGACCCCTAGCTAACTAGAGCTTGTGCAAGTCATGCACTATAGATCAGGTCCTACCATTTTTGAAAAGTGTTTATAATAGAAAAACAGAACTACGGTTAGAAAGTTATGGCCTCCAGATGTTGGGCTACCTAAAAAAATATTTTGTAATTATTTTGAGCTGACCCTAATGTAATAATTGTGAAAAATAAAATAACTCTAGGATAGTCGGCCTTAAGGGCAAAATTTCTGAAACCTTCTTGAGTGGTGGAAATTGCCCATATAAGAAAGGTTCGTAATGTTGTCTATGGAAGTTCTAGGTAGACATGGGTAATGATTCGAGGCTTTGTCCTACAGAATATTGTAAGGGAAAATGCCCATGTATTTTTGCATATTGTAATTCTAAAATTTGTAATTCCACATTTGTGGAGATAATAAGAAGCCCATTTTTTGTTCTTGCAAGTTGTTGTTTCTCTATTTCTATTATGTGTTTTTGGTATTAAGGGGAGCACCCTTCATCATATTTGTTAATGTACAAGATGGAAATTTGGTTGACACAACTAAGTAGCAACAAGAAGAAATTGATGAACAAGATGAGCCTTCATCGAGAGATGAAAACAATGATGAACAATCTACCGAACCTATGCTAGCAAAGTATGTGAGAAGAAACCACTCACTGAGAAGAATAATTGGACACAAAAATGCAAGAGTCGTGACAAGAAGTAAGTTCATAGATAACACATGTTTGATTTTTGAATTTGAGCCTATACTAGTGAAGGATGGACTAGAAAATAAAGATTAGATGAATGTTATGAAAGAAGAAATAGATCAAATTGAAAAGAACAATACATGTTCATTCATATTGAGGCCTAAGGATAAGAAAGTGATTGGAAAAAAAAGGATTTTTAGAAATAAACTCAATGAGAAAGGAGATGTGATCAGGAATAAAGAAAGATTAGTCTACAAAGGGTATGCACAAGAAGAAGGTATTGATTATGGTGAAACTTTTTCCCCTATTGCTAGACTAGAAGCTGTTAGGATATTACTTGCTTATGTAGCTTAAAAAGGATTCAAATTTTATTAAATGGATGTTAACTGTGCATTTTTAAATGGAATACTTGAAGAAGTCTACATAGAACAACCTGATCGATTTGTTGACAAGAAAAATAAGAACACGGTTTACAAAATACATAAATATTTATATGGATTGAAGAAGGCTCCCCAAGAATAGTATGAAAGAATGCACTCTTATTTAGTTAAGATTAGATTTGAAAGGACTAGTGATAACAACAATTTATACTTGAAATGTGACAAATCTGATGAAATTTTGATTTTTGAGATATTTGTTGATGATATTATATTTGGTAGTAATGAGATAATGTCTAAGTCTTTTGTTGAGGAGATGAGAAAGTAATTTGACATGTTTATGATAGGAGAGATTAAATTCCTTATTGGACTTTAAATTCAAAAAGTAAAGGTTGGGATCTACATCACTCAATCTAAGTATATCAAGGAGATCCTGAAAACATTCAATATGGAAGACTCAAAATTCGTTGGAACACTGATGGCTACTAGTTGAAAATTGTCTAAGGAAGATGACAATAAGGAAGTGAATGGGACTCTTTACCAGTCTATGATTGGTAAACTACAATATGTGGTACATAGTAGACCTAATATAGCACATTCAATTGGAATTTTTGCAAGGTTTTATGCAAACCCAAAGGAGACACATTTGTCTTTAGTTAAAAGGATATTCTGATATTTGAAAGGGGCTGAAGATTTGGGTATGTTATACACAAGAGGAGGAGATTTTGATCTTAAGGTATATACTGATGCTGATTGGGTAGGAAATATTGGTGACATAAAAAGCACTAGTGGTGGAGCTTTCTTTTTAGGAGAAAGACTAGTGACATAGTTTATAAAGAAACAGAGCTATATTTTCCAATCTACTATCAAAGCTAAATATGTGGCAGCAGCTATGAATTGTTCTAACATTGTATGGATCAAACAACTATTGAAAGGTATGCATGAAGAGATTACTGATCCTATTACAATTTATTGTGATAATACCAGTGCTATTAACGTATCAAAGAACCTTGTGATGCATTCAAAGAAAAAACATATATCTATTAAGTATCACTACTTGAGAGAGAAATTACAAGATAAGAATGTGGCATTGGAGTATATGAATTATAAATAGTAGATAGCTGATATCTTTACAAAACTATTCCTGAAGGATTCTTTTGAGTATCTCTGAGGTAAGGTAGGGGTTCTTTTCCTATCCAATGTACATTAAGAAAAGATGCATGCTGCATCAATTCAAGGACTGAATAGAATATATATCTTGTGAGTTGATGCTAAGTGTTCACTCTTTAGGTGAAGATTAAAGATGTGAAGGATGTTCATGACTCCAATGGAAAATCTATACACTGGAAGGTATATCTGAGATGTTTATGTTTCTTTGGCATTGTTTTCAAAGAGGGAGATGAACAAATATACATCATAGATAGAGAAATATAGAAGATAAAGAGGAGATGATTACTAAAATGGGAGAATATTAATTGATGATAGTTTATCATGGAACAGTTGAATAACTCCAAAGGGAGAAGGTTACTCAAAGAGGGAGAGTACTACTGATGAATAGAGAATATTGACGATGAAATAAGAATGGAAAGTGTTATTGACGGATAGAGAAATACTATAGATGAAAGATCATGAAATAAAATGTTACAAATTAGAGGTAGTACAAAATATGAATGATAGTGAAAGGATACCATCATCAATTGAACACTGAATTTGTTTAGTGTTTCCATCAATGTCAAAGAGGGAGATTATTAACATAACTGACAGTAGTGTTGAAGATTGATTATCTGATGGAGCTGATGATGAAGACTGACCAAGATCGAAGGAATACATGATAGTATAAAGGTTAGATCAGTTATAATCTTGCCATTGATGTCAAGCAATTGATTTTTGATTTATATTATGTTTCCATATCATTTAGTAATGATATAAGATGAATGAGTTAAGAAGAAGAAATAATAATTTGAGAAGTTGAAGAACTTAATTGGGCAACTGATACAGATCAGATAATGATTTGATTATGTTAATATAATTTTTTTTTACCTAACATATGAGTATGTTAAGTTGGTAAAGCATGGTGATAAATATTTGAGAATTTGGTAAGTATAGTTGTTTTGGCTACCAAGATTGAAAATTCACTCGATAAGGTAAAGAGAAAAATATAGGGCACTCAGTAAAGTAGAAAGGTTTAGGCACTGAGTGATGTAACTAAAATTCTAATGAACACTGAGTAAGGAACAATATTAAATAAGGACTGAATCGACATTTAATTATTAGCTATGATGAGCTAGATGATCATGATGATAAGGAAATTTTAAAAAAAGATATCTACACATAGAAAAATTCAAGATGAATATCTACGGAAAGATCTAAGTGGCAAAAGAGATAGAACAAGTTTCTAGAAAAAAATCAAGTTCCTAGGTGAAAAGAAAATGTGCTACCAAAATTTAGATTTGAGGTACAATGAATTGAACAGTACTCAAGATTGATTAAAGGAAAACATAATAGATGAGATTAAGAGGTAAAATATTTCTATATAAAGGATGATCTTATATGGACAAATGGATGGAAAAATGAATAGTTGAAGGGTTATCGACTATTGTAGAGAAGAAGGAACAAAGAGGTTTTGAGTGGGAAAAGAAGGATTTGATGAAGTGTTGATGTCATTGGATGATGAAGAATTGAGGTGAAGATATAAGAGTGTACAAGGATATGATTGAGCAAAGATAGTTATAAATTTATAAGTCAATTTTATTACTATTCCTTACTAGCATTTGTAACAGAGAAATCTCTTAATAGAGTGGACTTAATAGTCTTATTGTAAAATCCTTGAGAAAGGTGACATTATAAAGAGTGTTTAAAGCCCTCTAACAAGGCCACTCCTAATAGGGTGAAGATCCTAATAGATCTCAGGTACATCCCTTAACTAGGTCACACCTAATAGTGTGTTTTGTAATATTTAACCAGTTTGGCTCTTAACCAGGCATAGTTCAGAAGACTATTTTCTTAGTGGGTGACAATTCCCATAGTAGTTTTTCCCAAAGCCAGGTTTCCATGTTAAATATTGGTGTTACATATTTTGAATGATTTATTGAATGTTATATTTTATTTACTATTGTCAGTAAATAGTCAACTATGTTTTTACTGAGCTTCTACCAAGTTAATCAATTTTTTTAAGGTATATTAGATTAGAGATTACTAATTCTCCCCCGTCTCCCCAATCTGACAATGGATTCAAAACAACTTACTTCCCAAAATCCTCCTCACAACAAAACCTTGGCTTAAAGCCAACAAAACTCCTTATGGCCCCCAAATTCCCATAGGAAAATATTGGCATCATGAAGACAAAAATATCTATGTTTATCCCTCCCACACATGGGGAGACTCTACACTAAAAATGAATATCACTAACCCCTTCACCCCTCAGGGTTACTCTTCCCTCCCAAGGGTGAGTGTGCCTTGAAAACACCCTTAACAAAATCTCAATACAAAAATAAATACATAACTAGAAAATAAACAAAACTCCCATGATCATCAATGGGGTTCTTGAACAAGAAAAAATAGAACTCCATGAAAGAACATTCAAGCTCCTGACATATTGCACCTTACATAAAAAAATAAGAGTATGAGCACCAACCTAAAATCCAAAGCTTAAGGAAATGAGAAAATTTGAGAAGATCTTTTCCACTTTATCCTAATCTTTGTATCCAAATCCTTTTCCAATTTTAGCAAGTCTCTAAGAGTAGAGAGAGGGTGAACAACTAGAAATATTTACCAAAACCCCCCTAAAAATCTTCCTACTCAACAACTATCTTACAACCATAAATGGAGGAGTACTTCAACAATAACTTCTCCAAATATCTTCCTCCCCTCATAAATGAAGTTTGAAGACTACATGGAGTTGAGAAGATGGCTTGCCCAAATCCTTAGAACTCTAAACTCGTAACTTAACTTTGGGGATATTTTGGAGGTGTTATAAATGAGTTTTGAGCTTCATAATGACGTAAATTTAACCCCTAATCCATAGTATACTAAGTGGGGTAGTTAAATTGGGCCTCTAGAAGCTTATTTGACCCTCTAAAACCTTATTTGAAGTAAACCCATGATTTCAACTAACTTTGACCCATCTAGGGGCTTCCTAACCCTGGGGTAAATATGGGAACTCTATAGGTTAACCCTCTATTTGGTGTCATACACATCCTAGTTACAATGGAAAGTCATGCCACCACATCTTACACACATGTGTCAAGTGACACTACTTAAATGACAACCCATTACACACATAGCATGACTAAATCATAATTTCATATAGAACCATGGAACAATACATTTACAAATAAAATAAATGACAATGAGGTTCATTTCTCTTCACTAGACATAACCTTGGCTTCACTGATAAAACATAGATCCACTCATTATTCTCCCTATTTAGAACCATGGTTAATCTCCCACACACTCATTGAAAACATCAATAGTCCAAGAAATAACCATAATGAGATAAGAAATTAAATGATATAAATAAACACATATCAACTAGAACTTTCATTTTAATGATCTATTATAACATAATACAACATCTTCAATTGATTTTAATAGACATAAACATGAATTAATGAATCATTTTGCATCATTTTAACTTCCAAATATATCCATCATTTTGCTTCATCAAAACATAGCATATCATACTCATAGGAGTCATCTGGATCAACTATCATAAAAAATAAAATAAGCATACTAATAACATAATCAAGGTGATGAATAAACATAACATGGGATCTATCAAATCCTCAAATAATAACATGTGTCTAATAAGTCTAAGTGTGTCAAAATAAAACATCAACTGTGGATTCTAGTCTAGAAAATCAGTGCTAAGCTATGATAGGCTAAGGTAGGACTCACAAGGGTGAACCCTCAAAAAAGGGTAATTATACGATCCTAATAGGGATAACTCATTTAATGCAGTAGTGGGATTGTGGGTGTCATCCCAACCATATTTTTTACCTCTAACCAAGGTTTTCCACTCAAAAATCATTATGTCATGTGTGATGATTTTGTGGATGTCTGATATTGTTATCTTTTATTTGTTTACTTCAGTTATATACTTTACTATTTAGAAGGTATTAGTAACGTTAATCAGATCAATGGTTGAATTAGTTTTAAATTTTTTTGAACATATTCACCCCCCTCAGAGTGCCTAAGAACTCTAACAGGCATATCAAATTCTATTGGAATTGCTACAAGATTTGAAGTTGAACCAAAGGAATCTAACATTATTGCTATAAAGATAATTTTTAGATACTTGGAGCGTACAGTTGACTATGGATAATAGTATAGTAAAGATTATGATTTCACTCTATGTTCTTACACCAATGTTGATTGGGTAGTTAGTATAGATGATAGAAAAAGTACTAGTGGTGGTGCATTCTTTTTGGGTAAGAGACTAGTTTCTTGGATAAGTAAGAAGTGGGATTGTATTTATCAATCTACTGTTGAGGCTAAGTATGTTGCTGATACAATAAATTGTAATCAAGCATATTGGATGAATAAAATGTTGAAGGATACAAGGATAAACATTGATGAACATATTTTTATTCACTATGATATCTCTAATGCTATAAATATCTCAAAGAATCTGGTATTACATTCAAAGAAAAATCATATTTCTATTAAGTATCATGTCTTGAGAGATAAAGTCAATGAAAAGGAAGTAAAGCTAGAATGTGTACCTACTAAAGAAGATATTGATGATATATTTACTAAGGCTTTTCTAAAGGATACATTTGAATATCTTAGGGAGAATATTGGAGTGATAGCCCCTCCTAATTAGAACTAAATATTTTGTTGATGACATCAGTCTAGAGAATCTATTAGAACATCATTTTCTAGATTGATGAGTTTGGAGTCTACTCCTTAGGGGGGAGTCTTATGGATATTTCTTGGTGTCATTTTCCATTGATTTCAAAGGGGGAGAGAATGTGTGAAAAAAAGGGAATTATGTATAAGAGATATTGTGTTGAAGTTGGATATTTAGAGTGATCAGGTGGATATATTGCAACTATACTTTCAGAGTGATCAGGTGGATATAGTGATGTCTGTGTGCATTGATAAGTTTTTCACTATACATGTTTCCATCAATGCCAAAGGGAGTGATTTTTGGAAGATTTTTTATCATGTCAGAGTTTTGGATTTGGGTGTGTTGACATTAATGTTTTATCATCGATGTCAACATATTGATTGTTGTTTAAGACAATGTGTTTAGGATATTCGATGGAGAGGATTTAAGTTAATCAGATGATAAGTTTGAGGTATTAAGTTTTGATTGTATGGTATTGTTTATAGATGTCTGTAGACCATCTACAGATGTTTTTAGAAGTTGGTGTAATAGTTTGAGTGAGGAATGAATGACTTGCTAGTTGTTGGTGCCACAATATTCCTATGAACAGTGCATGAGTATTTGGTTTGGTATGACTTGGATTTAATGTTTCATAGGTTATGAAGTTTGTGGTTACATGGTTCCTTATCATTGTGTTCATAGTGTTGGAGCTCTAAATATTTCCAAAGTTTAGAGTTATAGATAAGAAGAAAACCCTAAAAATAGCATCTTGAATCCTATGTTCAACAAGTAAATTCTCCATGAAATAATATTAGCCACTTATAAATAGAGGTGTAAATTTATTTTTATCCTTATAGAATTAAATTTGACATGTTACTGGAGTACTAGTCCCTTTGCACAACATCTCCCTCCAAATAGGTCATTCTCATGAGTAGTTATTTCAATACATCATCTCTTCCTCACCAAACCAATTATTCCTTTTGATTGTCCTCATAATAAGGTACTCCTATATTCATTTACAAAGCCCCATAATCACTACTATAAGATTCAAAATGTTCCATAAATCACACAAACTACAAAATATACCCTTTTCATACATTTTTTTCTATTTTGCACAAGCAAAAAATAAAGATTGCAAAATAGAAAAGTCATCGCTATTTCAAAAAAGATAGAAAATAAAGGTTGTGAAATAGTGAGTCATCAACATTTTGCAAAATTTCATAAGAAGGGGTTGTGAGATAGTGAACCCAATGCCATTTTGCAAAGAGAATATATACCACTTGTGAATTGGAGAAATGGTCATCATTTCCTAAATATGAATAAAGGACACTTGTGAACTAGTGAAGAAGGTACTAAAATGACTTGGTCATATTTTCACCAAACTGACAGAACACACATGTTGAAGTGTGATGGGAATTAAATTCTTATGAGCTCAAAATCAAAAGAGCCAACACATGAATTAAAACAACATGAGTGATAATTGAGATTTGAGGATTTTCTGAGAAGGAAGAAGAGCCAATCAAAAAGAATCATGGAGATAAAGTATAATGGAATTCAAATGACACAAGATAGATTGATACAACTATTAGAATGATTTTAGAATAACTGAAAGGGGGGGGGGGGGGGGTGAATCATCTATCCTCAGGTTCAGATGTACCAATTTAACTTTTAAACACTTCAAACAACTTAGATCTACTCAACAGTCCACTCGGTCTCTATAGCATATAACCAGTAATACAAACTTGTAGTCCACTATCCAAAAGTAATCAACTTGCAGAATATGAAACACTTAATAGTAAAACACATCAAATGAAATTAACACAAGTATGACACCAGGATTTAACGTGGAAACCTAATTTGGAAAAAACCACCAGTAACATGCTACCAATTTTAACTCTTCTTAAGTGAGCTCTGTGAGGAGCCAACCCTTTTAAAGGTTACAATAAATATTGTTAGGTGTGACCTTGTTAAAGGATTTAATCACCCTATTAGGAGTGGCCTTGTTAGAGGACTTAAGAACATTCCATTAGAATGTCACCTTGATTAAAGGATTTATAAATGACTGTTAGGTCAAACTTGATTAAATAATTTCAACTGATATGATGGTTAGAAAGTAACAGTGGGTTTGATCTGATAAATACAACTCACTTTAAAAATACATATCTAATGTAGCTCATATGATAATCCTTTGACTGGACTTCATTATCATCTCCATCTCTGATCTTCTTGGAAACCCTTCAAGAAATCACCTCTTCACAACTCTTCTCAACCTTCTGCTCAAATTCTCCAATCAACTGAATCAACCTCTTGCATAATCTACAATTAGGTTATCCTTATACCTCCTTAACTAGGTAGCTTGATATTTTCCTCTTAAACATCACCATAGATCTTAGGTTTTGGTCAGATTCATCAAATCCTTCCAACATTTTGTTCTCCCTCTAACCTTCTAGTTACTTCTCAAAACTTCTCCTTGAATCCATGCATAGAAATGTGCAAACATGGTTTATCATACATTAAATTATCTAGGTCATTCATCCTTATCTTCAACATGATTTAAATATTCTAATAATTCAACTGTGTCGGCTGGGAATCTCAATCCCTTCACAAACTGTACAATGCTGACACTTAGTCGTCACCATGTTCTTTTACTTAGTCTTCACTGTATAACTCGGTCATTGCTTAAATTTTATTCTTGGAACTCACTATCCTCTCTTGGTCCAACTTCTGATACTTGTTCATTGTTTATGCTCAGTCGATACTATATTTTCTTGGCTTATACTACCACTCGGTCAACACTAGCATCACTCAACTTATACTTTAAGTTATTTAGTCTTCTTCTCTTTTACCTGGTCAACCCTATGCTTTCAGTCTTTCTTTCCTCATCTCTTCTATGCTTCAATTAAACTATCTTCTTCACTTAGTATTATAGATAAACAACATGTTGGCTCCTTTTCTTTCCACTTACAGATTTACAATATAATTGACAAACTATTGTCATTGACTCTTGAAACCCACTCCAAATATTTCAAGGAAAAGGACCAATTAACAAGGATCAATGGAATGATCCTCCTACACTTTAAGCCTTGGATGCTTAGGTGGGTATACCTATAGATTCACTTCTTGAAAGGAATTATAAAACTTTCTTTTATCATTGATCACGGGTATTACTTATTTTGATTTAATGATTTTATCAGTTATAGATTTTTTGATGTTGAAGAAAATGCTTCTACAAAAAAGAACAGTGTCTTATTCCAGGGCACAAATTCATCAATAACATACATCAATAGAAAAATCATTCAAACACTCCTAGAATTCATAACAAATGCATTAAAAATTGTCCCTCTCGTTCTCACATTCAAACATCCAACTCCTGTAAAAACTACAAAATCTCTGAAATTACCTTAAAAAATTTACCCCTTCCTTGAAAGAGAACTAAAAGATAAATTCACAACCTACTTTGTAAGCAATACATCAATTTTTCTTTGCAATATTAACATACAAGAACTTTAGCCTTAAAATAGGAAGACACACAAATTTGAGAAGGAATTCTAATATATTCTCATTGATGTTTTTTGTATTAGTCCATTGATAATGGCCGAATGCCTAAATAAAAATTGGAGAGAAAAAATTACAGTCTATTCAATTCCAAAATTCAACATCCTTGCCAAAAAGTTACAACTGGCTATTTATAGCATTCACTAGCCACCTTGGAATCCTGGAAGAATCAGGATGCAACAAGCTTTAGATGGCCAAGAAAGAAAAGCACTAAAGACAAAAACTATAACAAATGATTACACAAACTTGATAGAGATGGGAGGAATATTTTCCAAATCATTTGATATCTTCAACAGGTGGCACCTTTGTCTGCAAATGTTCAAAATAGTCTCACAGGTTGTTGTATGGAAAGTGACTGCCACAACCGGCTAACTTACACTGTCCTCTTCATGATGACTATTCTTCATGTGCTCAATGATCAGGTTTCAGGTGTTATTTAATCCTCCTCCACTATGTCTAAATCAATAGGTGCATGCTTCTTCTTCTTGGGCTTTGTGTTCTTGTCCCATGTAGCAACTACTTCCTCGGTAGGCCAGGTGTACTCCTTCAATCTTGCATTATCTTCATATGCTTATCCCACCTATCATTAGTTGTAGATTTTTCCTCTACAAAAAATTTGGAGCAATCATTCTCCACCTTAACAACATTATCAAGGATTTTATTGAACCTGTTGATGTCCAAAAATACCATCACGATTCAGGAATGTTAGAAAGTAAAGATCCCCAAGATAACTGAGAGGGGGGGGGGGGGTGAATCAGTTATCAGATAATTTATCCATTCAACTACTTTAAACAATGTAATCAATGTACTGATCAACCATAGAAAGATAATTATACACAATTGCACAATAACACAAGATATGTTGACTAGGGAACCTCTTGAAAAGAGTAAACCCTGGTGGGAATGATGCCCACAAAATGATGCACTAATATGAAAGTTCCTTGTTAGAGGATGGACCCTGTTAGGAGTCTTATGAAATACATTCAGTACATATAAATCCTTATTAGGAGATTTTGAATCCCTGTTAAAAGATTCTAACCCGGTTAAGAGTTTATGGAAGACACAAGGACCCACTGCCCAAACAGCTTCAAGGCAAGATCTCTGAACTCACTGTCCAAAAGATCTTAGAATTATTCAATAGAATAATATGAAATATATTACCTCCTTCACACTATGCCAAAACCACACTCTCTGCTACACAAGATCACAATTCCAGATCTTTGTACTCACAAGTCTTCCTTCATCACCGAATTAGCTCTTTTCTTCACTTCATGCATATATTCACATCTCAATCTTCATAGTACACATTAAAACAAGGAAAAAATTCCTTCTTATATACCAAACTCAAATAATTACAAATGAGTCGGTCCTCAATTACAAAATAATAAATTCTACACGCTACACACAGAATTCACATAAAACTGTCGGCTTCCAGATACTGTAACTTTCTCCAAACATATCCTCAAAGTTTTCACTATGAACCACATCATCATTAATGAGTCTTCAAAATCCATTTAACTATGCAAAATCAGATTCCATCCCAGCTAAGAGATATCCTCCAATTTCTGAACATCGCTTCATAGAAACACTGTCTAAACACTGCTTTCACCAAAATGCTCATAACTCTCACAAATGAATGAATTTCTTTTTGTGCTGTTAACCATAGGTTAATAACACACCAAAGAACATACCATAAACTATACAAAATCCAATCTACAATACAACATGTGCGCAAAACAAAACTATACCTGCTTTCTTGCTAATATCCAGAATATCACTGTGTTGACATCAATGACAATCCAAGTCATGAATGCAACAACAACTGCTACAGAATGACTGCCAAAATACTTTTCATTCATTCCTAACAATCTCCCCCATTGGCATTGATGGCAACATAGATGAAAAACATCCAATGTTCCAAAAATCCAATACTGCAACATCACTACAAAATATCAAATTAAATCTTGCTTCATTTTCCTATTCAGCTCTCTCATACAATCCACAATGTTTTTCATGTATATCTCTCCCCCATTGACATCAATGACAAAAATTCCATCACTAAGTCAACAAAAACTTAATTTCAAAAGACACTTTTCAGAAAAATACAATAACAAGAGTCCTCATGACTCAGCTCATAAACTCCCCCATAGAGGAAGTTCCAACATCCAATCCAGAAGAAATATAGGGCTCATATACCACTGGACGGATGCAATCATCTGCATCAATTTGGGGCATAACCCCAAACATACCTCTTAGATACACAAATGTATCCTTAGGTAAAGGCTTTGTAAATATATCTGCTATCTGCTCCTTTGTACTTATGTACTCCAATCTTACTTCTTTTTCTGCAACTTTCTCTCTTACAACATGATACTTGATCTCAATATGTTTAGTCTTAGAATGTAAAATAGGATTTTTTTACATACTCATTGTACTAGTGTTATCACAATGTATAACAACAGGCTCATCAAACTTTATTCCAATATCCTTCAACATCTGCTTCATCCAAATAATCTGATTACAATTATTTTCTGCTGCAACATATTCTGCTTCTGCTGTGCTTTGTGAAGTACAATTTTTCTTCTTACTTAGCCAAGAGACCAATTTTCCTCTAAGAAAAAAGGCTCCACCAATGGTGCTTTTCTTGTCATCAATGTTGCCTCCCCAATCTGCATCAGTATAGGCACATAAAGTAAAATCATCAGAATTTTCATACCATAATCCATAATCCATTGTTCCTTTTAGATATCTTAGTATCCTCTTTACTGCTGCATAATGTGATTTTCTAGGTTCTGCTTGAAATCTTGCTACAATCCCCACTAAATGTGCTATATCAGGTCTTGTATGTGTCATGTACTGCAATCCTCCAATCATAGATCTGTACTTTTTTTGTTCAACTGCTGGTGTCTCATCTTTGCTAGATAACTTATGTCTGGTTACCATAGGTGTTCCAACAGGTTTAGAATCTTCCATTCCAAATCTTTTCAATAAGTCATTCAAATACTTAATCTGACTTACAAATATACCTTCCTTGCTTTGTGTTATCTATAATCCCAAAAAATATTTCATTTCTCCAATCATGCTCATCTCAAATTTAGTCTTCATTTCATTTGCAAATTTGTCACTAGCTTCATCTTCTCCTCCAAAGATAATATCATCAACAAATATAACTATAACCAACAAACCATTCTCAATTTCTTTTGTGTATAAATTACTATCTGTTGTTCCTTTTATAAATCCCAATTTCAATAAATACTTATCCAATATTGCATACCAGGTTCTAGGTGCTTGTTTTAATCCATATAAAGCTTTCTTTAACTTACATACCATATCTCCTTCTTGTGTCAAAGGAAAACCTTCAAGTTGCTCAATGTAGACTTCTTCTTCCAATTCACCATTCAAAAATGCTAACTTCACATCCATCTAATACACTCTGAATTTCTTGTAACTTGCATATGCTAGAAACATTCTCACTGCTTCAAGTCTAGCCACAGGTGCAAAAGTTTCTTCATAGTCAATTCCTTCTTGTTGTGAATATCCTTTACATACCAATCTTGCTTTTTTTTTTTTTATCACTTCTCCTTGTTCATTCATCTTGTTTCTAAATACCCACTTTGTTCCAATCACATTCTTGTCTTCAGGTCTAGGGACCAATTCCCATGTCTTGTTTTTTTCAATCTGCTCTAGTTCTTCTTTCATAGCATTAATCCAATGTTCATCTTCACAAGCTTCATTAGTAGTCTTAGGTTCAATTTGAGAAATCAAACATAAATGTACCTTATTTTGAGTCAAAACTCCTCTATCTAAACTTCCAATAACTTGCTCAACAGGATGATGTCTTGAGGTATACCTATTAGGTGTCATAGTTACTGATCTTGTTCCGACTGTAGATTCTTCTCTGCTTTCTTCTCTATTTTCTTCTCTATTTTCTTCTTTGTTTTCTTCAGTATGAATTTCATTCAGCAAATCACTGTTAGTTTCAAAAAATAATTCTGCATTTTCAATGTTAGGCTGAGGTTGTGCTTCTCCATCAGATTCATAATCAAGCATTCTTTCCTGAATTTTAAACTTCTCATCAACTTTTACATTTGCACTTTCAACAATAGTCTTAGTTCTTTTTTTATAACATCTATATGATTTGCTTTTTAAAGAATATCCAAGAAATATTCCTTCATCACTTCTAGGATCAAACTTTCCTATATCATCATCTCTCTTTATATAACATTTACTTCCAAAAATTCTAAAATACTTAACTGAGGGTGTATTTCCAAACCATAATTCATAAGGTGTCTTGTTTGTATCTGCTCTGATTTGTACTCTGTTCATAGTGTATACTGTTGTGTTCACTACTTCTCTCAAAAAATTTTTAGCCAAATCATTTTCAAACAACATAGCTCTTGCTGCTTCAGTTATTGACCCGTTCTTTCTTTCTGCAATACCATTTTGTTCTGGTGTTCTAGGGGCTAAAAGTTGTCTCTTAATACCATTCATTTCACAAAAGGTGTTAAACTCTCTAGATGTAAGTTCACCACCTCTATCAGATCTTAGACACTTAATCTTCATTCCAGATTCATTCTCAATTTTGCTTTTCATGATCTTACATTTATCAAATGCTTCAGATTTTTCTTTCAAAAATGCAATCCACATCATTCTTGTAAAATCATCAATAAGAATCATAAAATACCTTTCTCCATAGAATCCTCTAGTCCTAGTAGGACCACTCAAGTCTGTATGAACAATCTCTAGCTTCTTTGTCGATGTGAACTTCTTGTTGGGAAATGAACTCCTTTTCTACTTTGCCATCATACATTCTTTGCAAATCATGTTAGTAGGTTTCATAATTCTAGGTAAATCTCTTACCGCAAGTGTAGTGCTCACCTTGACAATATTATCAAAGTTTATATGACAAAACCATTTATGCCATAACCAACTATCATCAATCCTAGTTATCAAACATTTCATCTCAATAGGATTCAATTGAAATACATTACTTCTGGTTCTGGATCCTTTTCCAATCAGATTTCCATCTTTATCTTTTATCACACAAGTTTTCTCAGAAAACCAAACTTGATAACCCTTATCAGCCAATTGTCCAACGCTTAGTAGATTATGTCTCAGTCCATCAACAAAGTAAACATCATCAGTGTTAGTCTTTCCATCAAGAGTAATAGATCCTATACCCTTAAACAAACAAGGTGCATTGTTACCAACCCTAACAATTCCTCCATCATAATTATCTAACTTAACAAAATTTCTTTTATCTCCAGTCATATGATGTAAACAACCACTGTCTATAATCCAATCAGATTTCTTTTCAACTTGTGAAACTAATGCTTTTTCTTCCCTTTTATCAGATTCAAAACTTTCTTCTTTAATTGCTACAAATCCTATTTCCTCAAAGTTATCATTATCACTGTCACTTAAATGTTTTTCAATTCCTACTTCAAGATCTTCATCATTTGCATAATAACATTCTTTAGATCTCCTAGGTTTAAAGTTGCTTCTATACTTCTTAACTCTTTTAGGACATTTAGATGCAAAATGACCATATTCTTGACAAGTCCAACATTTAAATATTTTCTTACCATTTGGTTCTCTTTTTACAAGTAATGCAATACCTTCTTCAATCTTCTTATCTTCCTCAGATCTGCTACTGCTGGCATAATCTCCATTCACACTAGTACTTCTTGTAGGTCTAATGCTAAGAGCACTGAATGCTATTTCCATTCTAGGTAGCTCTCCTGATAATCTCAAGTTCATCTCTGCTATTTCTAATCTTCCAAGAAGAGTCTCTCTTGAAAAGTTTGATGTACAAGGTATCACTTGTTCAATCATCTGCGTTGTCTACTTGAATACTAGTGTCAAATTTATCAAAATTTTCCATATCACTTCATTCTCTGTCTTATCACCTCCACAAGACTTTATTCCTGTTACAATCTCAGACATCCTACCAATATAGCTTCTAATAGATTCATCTTCCATCATTCTGATATCTTCAAATGCACAAATCCAATTATGTAATCTAGCCTTCTTTGCATGTTCATCACCTTCAAAAGTAGAATGTAAAGCTTTCCAAATTGCATGAGATGTTTTCAAACATCTTACCTGACTATATTCATTCTTCGGTAGTGCTGACAAAAGTGCTTCTCTTGCAAGTATGTTACACATGAATAGATCTAGTTCATCTTTAGTTGCTGCCTCTAGATTGTCTTCCTCAATGATAGTCTTATCATTCTTTGTAATCAACCAATAACTTGGTCCTAAACACAATAGATGTGTCTTCATCTTTTCTTTCCAGCTATCAAAATTTACTCCATCAAACTTAGGGCTTTCTTTTCTGAAATTCGCCATGGATCTCCTTAAGTTGTTAAACTTTTCTTTCAAGGACCTACTGCTCTGATACCAATTGTTAGAAAGTAAAGATCACCAAGATAACTAAGAGGGGGGGGGGGGTGAATCATTTATCAAATAATTTATCCATTCAACTACTTTAAACAATGTAATCAATGTACTGATCAACCATAGAAAGATAATCATACACAATTGCACAATAACACAAGATATGTTGACTAAGGAACCTCTTGAAAAGAGTAAACCCTAGTGGGAATGATGCCCACAAAATGATGCACTAATATGAAAGTTCCTTGTTAGAGGATGGACCCTGTTAGGAGTCTTATGAAATACATTCAGTACATATAAATCCCTATTAGGAGATTTTGAATCCTTGTTAAAAGATTCTAACCCGGTTAAGAGTTTATGGAAGACGGAAGGACCCACTGCCCAAATAGCTTCAAGGCAAGATCTCTGAACCCACTATCCAAAAGATCTTAGAATTATTCAATAGAATAATATGAAATATATTACCTCCTTCACACTGTGCCAAAATTGCACTCTCTGCTACACAAGATCACAATTCTAGATCTCTGTACTCACAAGTCTTCCTTCATCATTGAATTAGCTCTTTTCTTCACTTCATGCATATATTCACATCTCAATCTTCATAGTACACATTAAAACAAGAAAAAAATTCCTTCTTATATACCAAACTCAAATAATTACAAATGAGTCGGTCCTCAATTACAAAATAATAAATTCTACACGCTACACACAGAATTCACATAAAATTGTCAGCTTCCAGATACTGTAACTTTCTCCAAACATATCCTTGAAGTTTGCACTGTGAACCACATCATCATTAACGAGTCTCCAAAATCCCTTTAACTGCACAAAATCAGATTCCATCCCAGCTAAGAGATATCCTCTGATTTCCGAACATCGCTTCATAGAAACACTGTCTAAACATTGCTTTCACCAAAATGCTCATAACTCTCACAAATGAATGAATTTATTTTTACGTTGTTAACCATAGGTTAATAACACACCAAAGAACATACCATCAACTATGCAAAAGCCAATCTACAATACAACATGTGCACAAAACAAAATTGTACCTACTTTCTTGCTAATATCTAGAATATCATTGTGTTGACATAAATGACAATCCAAGTCATGAATGCAACAACAACTGCTACAGAATGACTGCCAAAATACTTTGCATTCATTCCTAACAAGGAAAGCATCCTAGTTTGTCAGCGGCTGGTCCATCCCTGATTTCCATTCCTCCACCCCTATGATGTCACCATCACCCTTATGAATAGGAGTCAAGTACTTACTGAAATCAAGTCCAAACATTTCTATTTTTATCCCTAACCTAGCTAGATTTTCCTTTGAAGTATTCCCAAGATACACCTATGAGTACTATTTTTTCTCCCACCTCTCCAACAGACCCTAGGATGTCAATCCTATGTGGCTACAACACTTCAAGCTATTCAAAAAGTGCACTTCTACTAGACCACACACTAAATAATGGCTCCAAAGTAGCCATAGCATTATTAACACTACCATTTATCTTTTGCAACATACCAAATGAATTATGGACTAGGTCCATCTTTCCTTTAATTACTTCAAACCTATATTGCAAGATTTTTGTTAGGGTACCTAGAGCTATTTTCATCTGGTCTTTATCTGACTTCCCTACTACCACATCAGGTACCTCTATTACTATGATCTCTACAACCTTAGCCTCTATGATAGGAGGAGGGACAAACTTTGATGTTTCCTCAAGATTTATTTTCATTGACTCCATCTCATCTTCTAACATCTTTATTCTCATGAGATTTTCCTCCATGTCCCCGGCCAATTTAATGGATTCCTCAAAAAATCTCTCATACATGTTAGAGAGATGCGCAGTCGTGGCCTCATTCAAATGGGAAAAATTAGTCACTTCTTTTGAGACCTCAAGATCACTAGTGTTCTGAACAATCTAGAGAATCTTATCTCCCTCCATTTTATCTTCAATACTAACAAGAGAGGGATTTTGTGTCCTTGGAGCCAAAGACCACATTGCCAATTTTTGGGATCTAGGGTTATAACCACATCCTCTGATTATATCTCCAATTTTAGCTTCATATGAAAAGCCACCTTGTGGTTGTCTCCTTATTTGATTAATTACAAAGGCTAAGGTTAAGTCCCATCCTAGAACTAGGAGCATCCCACTTGAGCTGACCAATTGCCTAGCCTCTTCAACTGTTATCTTCTTTGATGTTGGGTCATATGTAGCTAAGGCTTGAAGGGATTCACTGCTTGGTTCTAGACCCTCAATCCCCTATTTAGCAACCTCCTATTGCTTTCTCCAAATCAATAATTTTTTAAATTCATCACTTTTGATGAATTCATCATCTTTTATGAGCTCTTCTTGAAGTAGTTCTCTTTCATCCTGGCATAACAATAGGGGCAGCTCAACCTCCTCATGTGTGTGTACTTTCTTCCCTTCTCTTATCTTCTTTCTTAGAAGGTGATAATAAAACATATCACCTAGCACTAAGGAATAAACCATGTCCTCCCTTTTTCTTGTACCCTAAGCTTTTGAGGACTCTCCCTCCTCAATCCTCTATTTCTTTTGAGGGGGTTTGTGTCTATCCCCTGCCCCTAGTGCATCACTCCCTTGTTCTCAAATTTTCTCCTCCACATTCTAAGGTATGATATCTTCCTCATAAGAATCCTAACTATCTATCTCATACTCAGAAGATGAGTATCTTTTCTCAGCTTGCACCTTGGCATCCAACTAAGAATCCAATTGATTGTACAAGATATCATAATTTTGGATCATCTTGTCAATCCTTTCTATGTATGGAAGATCAGGGAAGGAAAAACTGAAGGGGATATTAGCCATTTTCAATTATGCCTCTAAATTCATCAAATCTTGGATTTTACCAGGTCTTCTTTTTCAATTTCTTCCTCATCCAAGATATTCCTGATGATATCCCCCAAATCATAGTCCTCATGCTCCTTAATGACTCCAATGTTTGGGATGAGAATCTTCCTAGCTATTTTGATGAAGTCCTCATGGTCTACATATCTATATGCTCCAGCAACCATCCTGAATCAATTTATCCATTCAGACAACTGAGGCAGGGCTCTCTACCCAATTGCAATTTTTTTTTACCTTAAACACTCTGGGAGTAAAGGTCCTCTTTCTATGTGGAGCCAAGATCTCTTTGTCTATCTAGATCAATTGCCAGATAAACTCTAACTAAGTAATCCTTGGTGGCACATACTTGGGAAGAACATGATGTGCTTGAGGACATCCATAAACCCCGATTATAGTGAAATTATCACCCAGGTAGAAATCTCCCCAATTGTGATCTACTGGTCACTTATCCACAAATTGTTTAGGCCTTAGAAGCCTTAATGCTTTCAGTGGGAGCCTTGTGACATTTATTCCCATCATTTTCAAAAAAGGGTATACCATCCAATTCTGGAAGCCATTGAATTCACACTCATTTGATATAATATTCCAAACCCTCAACCAAAATTGTATTGGGTTTGGTTCTCCTTTGTTCACTTTCCTGGGCCTCAACATGTTTACATCCATATAGTCAATATTGAAAAATATAATTAAATGCATGAACAAGGAGTAATGCATGAACTTTGATGGTTTTCTATTGTCCATGATTGAAATCAAACCCTCATGCATTTTGTCAATCACATACTCAATGTAATCATAGTCTGTGTGGGCATGTTAACTTTGCATATCCAGGATAATCATCAGCAAGTCTGATGGCATTCTTTCTTTATCTCCATCAATCCCTAAGACTTGACACAACCCATAGGAAAGGTATTTCATGTAGAAATTTAAGGACTAAAATTCATATGGGGCTTTCATATGGGCAGGGAGTGGGGTTATGTACTTACTAGTTCTTGGCATATGATGGGCAATTTGGGACTTTACAAGTTGTATCTTCTTGTTATACTTTTCATGTTCCTTCTCTAGGTTAATTTTTGTTGAGGAAGTGTATAGGATGAAGGCTTTCATGACTAATCCCCTATCTAGGGTAACTAGGGCCGACTTGTCAGTTGTCTAAATTGACATGCAGACTGGATCATAATTTCTTTCCAATTCAATCAACAAATCTACATCTAGGAAAACATTAGGTACCACCAATTTCCCTAATCCTAGCTTCCAGGCATTACACACTGGAATGAGCTTATCTCTATTACTATAGAAGTAATTGAAAATATGGTAGCATGAGACACCTAGAGTAAGAGGGTCTCTACAATTAGCCATGGAATCAATGAAGGTGTCATCACTAACCTTCTTGTTTTGCATTTATTGTGGGAGAAATTGGATGCATTCTTCAGAATAATTTGGCTTCCCTTTCTAGCCACCACCTTGCTCATGTACTCCTCCATTAGATGATGCATGACTAGCCTCTAGCTGACTCATGTTTCCTATTCTAAAAATACTCTTTGCTCCAAACTATTTCTTTGAAACTGGTTCTTTGTAACAGCTTGGCTTCGCAAATTCGCTCTCTAAAGACTGATAAGTGTAAGAATGCAAGCATTTTTTCTATATATTCTTGAGAAATGAATGCATGGGAATTATCAAAATCTATGTAGATATTCTTCTTAGTCACCTTAGCATTCACTCCTATGTGAAACCAAGTTCAAATCTAGGCTAGCCGTAAGGTAGGAAGTTGACAGGCCACATTCAATTCTCAAAAAAGGTGAAAAGCCATGATTACTATTTTATTGATTTAAAACCCTTGAAAATAGATAAAAACCCTTACTCGTACTATAATTGGCCAATTTATTTCTTTTTCCAACTTGTCATACTACACTTTCCACATCATATTTACTTTTTGCTTTATAACCCGATGAGCTTAACCTTATCTTATTTGGTGATC
This sequence comes from Chamaecyparis obtusa, assembly GCA_027943335.1. Classification (NCBI taxonomy): domain Eukaryota; kingdom Viridiplantae; phylum Streptophyta; class Pinopsida; order Cupressales; family Cupressaceae; genus Chamaecyparis; species Chamaecyparis obtusa. The sequence continues at coordinate 531,182 of BSBK01011231.1, read as the reverse complement.
CAATGACTGAAGACATTCTTGTAATCTCACAATACTTTATTCAACCCAGGTTTAATCTTGAGAATTGGTGACTGAAGCATTCACTGAATCGCCAAACCTTTGTCTTAACTAGGGTTTCATCAAGAGAATTAGTAACCAAGTGATTCATGTGATCTCGTAACCATTCCTTTAACTCACCTTTGATCTAGAGACTCAGGGAATGAAATGAATCTCCAAATCACATAAAGCCTTCTTAACTTTGGTTATATTCAGAGAATGAGTGAATAAGACTTAGTCTTGTATTATCTAGATTATTTCATTAACCATAGTTGCATTGGTAGAATCAGCGACTGAATGGATCTCCTATTCTCTAGACACTTTTCTTAACTCACGTTCAATCACGAGATCCAGTGACAAAGGCATTCACGCAATCTCAAGACATTTCCTATAACCCTGGTTATATTTAGAAAACATGAGATAACCTTTATTCTCTAAGTCGCTATAAATTTTACTTAACCTTAGATAAATCATGAGATCAAGTGCCAGCCATTGATCTTTTTCACTATCCATGGTTTTTGCTGAATCGTCAAAACTTTTAAAACTTGACCATTGCATTATGAGAATAAGCGACAATAGTAACCTTATTTGATTAATATCCTTGTCTTTGGGTCATTGAATTTTTAAGGACTTAACCGTCAAATTATGAGATTTGGAGAAATCTTTGTTCGTTGAATCGTTGAATGCCAAGCCACTAACCACTAGAATTAAGAGATTAGGAGGTAACTGTATTTGCTGAAATGCTGAATAAATCACTAACTGCTCAGTCAATCATGAGATACAAAGATTGCCGTCAATCAAGATCTTCTTCAATGGTCCACGCTAAGTCGCTAGATGTTTGGAGGAGACTTTCAAGAATCACAAGAACTGGAGACAACACATTCGCTAGGTTGCTGAATGTTTACAACTAACTACTAAGAACTTAGAGATTTAGTGAATACCATATATCATTCCTTAGTCACCTGATTGCTGGATAAAACTTGTTAACACTTAAACATTGCAAGATCGGGCAAACAAAAGGAAATAAACCATGTGCTAGAAAAGGACTTAAGTGCCATGAAAAATTAACATGAAAATAGATCAAGGGTAGGGTTTTTTAGACATAGGCATAACAATTTTGTGAAACCCTAAGAAGAACAAAGACCTAGTTTTCAAAGATAAATGAAAATTTTTCACAGACTTTGAAGGTACAAAATTTTTTTCTAATAATGGCTCTATCTAGGGATGATGTGTAACTTGTTCCCATGCAAGAACTTAGAATTTCTAGGAGAGCTGACCACAAACTTGACACAATGACAACATGCAGAGAGCATTGAGAAAAACCTATGTACAATGACCACACCAGGCAGGAAAGAACACACCACACCTGTACAAAACTTATACTATATACAAAACCCTAACTACTTACTGCTCATGGAAAGAAAAATACCTCTTTGTAGAAGTATCTCTTCAAGAATTGTCCATGAATAGACAATTCTTGAATAACACTAGTGAGATCTTTGACAAGATATGAATCTGGTCCTCACTTTTCATGAACCAAATATGGCCTAGGAAAATTGGGTCAAATTTTCCATGTTTCCCTTTGTCCTCCAATCTAGCATTCCAGAGTAGGACCAAGTCATCTAATTCAAATCTTCTCTCTACAACTTTCTTGTCATACAAGTTCTTAACTTGTAACTGCATCTTAGCATTCCTTGAAGTTGATTCCCTTCTAGTTTCATCTAGCTTGATCAAATCCTTGATCCTTAATTGCATCTCATCATCTAAATCATCATCATATAGTTGAACAAGCTTGTACATTTCTAACAAGTTTTTTTTTGGCATTCTTGCATGTATTCCATATACAAGGTCAAATGGTGCACACCCAATTTCCTTCTTCATAGTTACTCTATCATCCCACATAGCTAATGGAAATTTTGAATTCCATGATTTCTTGTTCTTTTCAAGAATCCTCTTAAGAATCTTCACCAATATTTTGTTAGATGATTATGCCTATCCATTTCCTTGTGGATGATAAAGTGAGGAGTATGACAATTGAATCCCTAGACTCTCACATAATTCTTTGTATTCAATGGAACTAAAAAACATTGCATTATCACAAACAATTCTTTCCAGGCAACCAAATCTAGTGACAATATTATGCAACAAGAAATCAATCACCACCCTACTTGTTGTATTTCTTGTGGGAATAACCTCTACCCATTTTGTAAAGTAGTCAGTAGCAACTAAGATCCAAGAGTGTCCCCACTAGACCTATTTGGTATATCTCCAATAAAATCAATTCCCCATTGTTGGAAAGGGGCATGTACCTCTAGGAAAGGGGCATGCACCTCTACTGGTCTTAGTGGCATGTTTCCTAAAAATTTCAGCTTACCATAAAATCTCTAACAGGCATCACATTTTCTCACTAGTCTCTCTACATATTTAAAAATTGTGGGCCAACAAAATCCTGCCCTCAAAATCCTCTGAGTAGTAGTTTTTCCCATATAATGCCCACCAAAGATTCCTTCATGAATTTTATTTAACAACTTATCAACCTAAGTTTTATCAATAGACTTCAAAAGTATACAATCCAAATTTTTTCTCCATATCTTGCATCTTATAATTACATACTTGATTCCCTACAGCTTTAATTTTCTTTTCTTGTTGTCATCCATTCCCAATGGACATTTCATATTCTTTAAAAAGTAGATTATATGTTGATACCAAATACAATTATCCATATCACATGTATCATCAATTTTGGCCTAATTTACCTGATTTGCATCAAGATTGGACTATGCCATAAGTTTTTCCAATCCTTGTCCTCTAACTAGCCTAGTGATCTGAATATCAATGTTGAACTCTTGAATTTTGTTTAGCCTGGTGATCTTCTTCTAGACACCTCTTGCTGTGAAAAAATGTCTTTCACTATAGCACTTGGTACAAAAGAAACCAAACTTGCTCCCATCAAATAACACCTAAAATCCTTCACAGCCTTAACAAGAACATATGCTTGTTTTTCATTTACATCATATTTTAATTCTGCAGCCTGTAAATATTTGCTAAAGAACACAATAGGTTGTTCAAAACCCTCATCATTTTTTGTAATAGGACTGTAGCAATAGTATGAAAAGAAGAAAAAGAAAAGACATGCATTGGAATACCATAGTTGGGTGCCTTTATTATAGGTGCATCCTTGATTTCTTTCTTGATTTTCTTGAAAGCCTCATCAAGTTCACCATTCCATTTTATTTCAAATCCTTTCATTAACATCTTGGATATTGGCCTGGTGATCTCAGCAAAGTTAGTAACAAATCTCCTTAATAAATTTACGTGACCAAAGAAAGATAGAATTCCCTTTACATTTTTTGGCTTTTGAATCTTGTCAATTGCCATTACTCTTTATGGATCAATTCTCACTCCCTGCTTCCCTACTAGGTTTCCAAGCAACTTGCCTTCAGTCACACCAAATGCACATTTTCTTGGGTTCAGAGAAATGCCATATTCTAGAGCCCTCACAAATAACTTCTCCAAATGAGAACAATGATCTTCTTCCCTTTTAGAGGATGCAGTTAAGTCATCCTATTATACCACTAGGAAGGCATTTATAAAATCTACAAAGGCAACATCCATTGCTCTTTGGAAAGTGGCACCTGTGTTATTTAAACCAAAAAGCATCCTTACATAGACATAAGTTCCCCAAGGTGTTGTGAAGGTTATCTTATATTATTTTGACTCTTTCACAATTACCTGGTTGTAACCAGAAAAACCATCCATCATGGACATTAAATTAGATCCAGTTATTGTTTGCAACATTTCTTCCATGTTGGGCAAGCAATAGTTATCCTTCAAAGAAGAGATGTTTAATTTCTTGAAGTCTACATATAATTTGATATCTCCATTATTCTTTCTGATAGGGACTAAGTTTGACACCCAAGAAGAATGCCTAACAGGCTCTATGATTCCAACATCTCTTAGCTTTATCAATTCTTCTTACATCTTAGGAGCCAAGGTAGGATTGATTGGTCTTTTCTTCTGTCTAAAAGGATTAGCATCTTTGTTCAAAGGGATGACATGCTGAAATAAATCTTCTCTTTAAACCTTTAGATCATCATATGACCATGCAAAGACATGCCTAAATCTTCTTAATAACTCAATCAGAGACTTTCTTACCTGCTGCGACATTTTTTTCCCAATGTACACATTTTTTGGTGTTTCCCTAGTACCAAGATTAACTTCTTCCAAGGCCATTTGGCCTCTTTTCTTGGTATCCATTTGGACTCTGTCTTGATTATCAAACATAGTCTCTAAAACAACAAGTGCCCTGGGAACCTTGTTGATCTTAAGTTGTATGAATTCATTTCCAAGGACAACTTCCTTTCCCTCTACAATCTCAACCAAGGCTAAGCAATCTAATTCCTGACCATGATATTTATCTTCACAATTCATAAATCTCAAGATATCTTGGTCATCCTAAAAAACTTGCCATTTTAAAATGTTATCTAGTATACTAGGCCTAGCCCCAGTTTTAACTTTTGAGAGGCTTGCAAAAGTGATATCAATAGGATTGATTTCTATATTGGCTAATAGGTCAGCCATCTTATTGTTTCTCCTATCCTTCTACACAATATTGAAAGCATCAAAACATTCAATCATATCCCACACTGCATTCCTATACTATTTCAACCTTTTATTTTTGGAAGCATATACTAATATTACTTGAGACACAACTAGCTCTGAATCACCAAGAAGATGCACACATTTAATACCATGTTTGCATGCTAACCTCAAGCCCATCAATAGTGCTTCATATTCTACTATGTTGTTTGTGCATGAGAAACTCAATGTAAAAGAGAACTTATAAGTGTTTCCCTTAGGAGAAATGAGTAAAATACCTGCACCTGAACCATCCTTGTAGTTAGCACCATCAAAGTACATTACCCATAGGTCACCTTTCTTAGACTTAGTATTCACCTCCACAGTGATAGGGGGCAAGATAGATTCTTTCTCAAGAACAATAACATCTTCCCTGAAATCATTGATATCAGTATCTATAAAACAAGTAGTTTTATTATCAATGTTCCTTTGAATCATATGGGTCACCCTTGGCTCTCTCTCAATCTTGACAGATTAACCATCAATATTGAAAGTTGCAAAGGAGAGGTCACACTGTAAACTTCCTCCCATGGCTGCACTCTATTTCCTAGTTAATAACATCCCATAATGAGGAGGAATGTCTACAACCAAGACACTCATAGTCAATTCTTTTTCTGGATATGGTGCTAATTTATAGGGTAGTGCATTGATAGTTCCAATAACAAGCACTTCTCTTTGGTCCATTGCACAATATCTACCTTGAATAGTGTCAACTTTGAGACCCAATCTCTCCATAATTTTAAAAGGCATGATAGTATTTGATGCACCTAAATCAATCATGTAAGTTTTTACTATCATTCTATTCACTATGATGCTTAGGAAAAATTGATCAATGTTTTCAAGGCTAGCATTGACAGAATTATACAAATACATAGGTGGTATCTGAGATACCATTCCTTGAACTTGCACTTCTTTCTTATGGCTCATTGGTATTACAAGAAACATTACTGTCATGAACACTATCCATCCATGCCAGACCTCTATCTTTTTGTTTAGGGATCCTTAATAACTCATAAAAGGGAACCTTGATAGTAATTTGAGATAAAACTGATAACATGTCAATAGGCGAAGAAGAAGGAATTTCAACCTACATTGCCTTAATATCCTTTTTCTTCTCAGGTGCATTTACTGTTGTTGTCAACTTCATTTTTTCAACCTTGGCCATTGTATGAACTGGCTTCTTAGTTTCCTTTTGGGTGTCTTTTTCATGAACATTAGACACCCTGACACCCCCAACTCCCCTTGGTTCCCACTTCTTACCTTTCACATTCTTGACTTTTACTATATAATCATTTCTCAATTTATTTCTAGTGGGCTCCTTAGGAGTGGTATTTTTTATAAACATCCCCGTAGCTTTACCAATGCCATCATTTGTTGTCATGTTTCTAGTTTTCACTTGGGCAACCATTTATGCAGTGATCCTAGCAATCTCATCCTTTTAAGGTCTTCTTAATTTTACTTTCTCTGAAGAGGAGTTCATGTTACATGTCTTTTCATCAATGTCTTTATAATCAGAGAAGACCTCTTGGTGGAAAAGTTCTTTGTTGTGTCTTTTCAGATACACGTTGGTTTCTTCATCAACATCAGAGACATCTTCATTTTCTAGATATGAGCCATTCATGTTGCAACAATATCATCATTAGTCTCTTCTTGATCAAATTTATCAAATTCATTATCTTGGTATGTAACTAAGGACCATGCAACCGCGCAATGCTCCACAAAATGAGGAGATTGGAAAGCTATACACCATGGTGTATCCTCTAAAACATTCATAGTAGCCTTGTGCAAGGGATTAGGGATGGTTTTTTCATTATTTCCTTTTGCATTTGGGACAATATGTCTTCCATATTTCCATTGGGTGTTATAAGGGTAATTCTGCAACCTATTCTATCTATTGAAATTTTTGTTGAAATGAGGCTTTTCAACACTGGGAACCTTTGTTAGCAATTTGGCTGATTTGATTACATAGATGTTGTCATTATGGAAACATATGATCCTCATGAAGATCGCACAAGTCAAAGAGAAAGTATGACAGAGTGCATTACAAATTTTTCTAAGTGTGAGACAGCGTTTTACCAATGAACCTAGATATAGTTTTTGTTTGTGACATCGACTGGAGTAAGTTCAATGCTTGCACACTTGAAAATAGACTCTATGATGTCTATTGATCACCCATATCAGAGTGCAAGTTTGTACGGCATGTACAGAAGAGGTTATGACAGTTTTACCGAAGACAGTGTGAAGTCGACAGGACAGAATATGAAGACAGAACTAGTAAAGAGTTGAGGGATTATTTTGTTTATCAAAATAATGACTTAACAATATAAAGGGATGACATCCTAGATGTTAAATATTTGATAAAGCTATTGGTATAAATGTAATTTTAATTGTAATTTCAAGAAGTAATTATAACAAGTAGCAAGTAATTGTAGAAGTATGATGCAAAGTATATGAAGCATATGTAATAGCAATAGTGAAAGAGCAGCAAAGTGATATTGATGCAAGAAGTATAAGGTTATGTACCTTAACCTATTTTTTAATCAATGTATATTGTACATTACTTGTTTGGGTAGTGGGCTCATTTGGTAATCACATTTTGTACTACAACTCCTAACAGGGTTGAGGCTTCTAACAAGGCCTATAGTCCCTTAATCAGGACTGATACACTATATGCTTGTAATAGACTCCTAACAGGGTCAACATCCTTAATAGGATACTTTTGACTAGTGGATCTTTGTGGGTACCATCCCCACCGGGGTTTTCCCTTGCCCAGGGTTTCCTCAAGAACAAATAATGTGTTATGAGTTCTTTATTGTTATGAATGTTGTTTAGCTTCTTATGTTATGCATGTATAAAGATAATCTATTATATCCATAATTGGGCAAAAGATAAAGTTTTTAGAATATTGATTCACCCCCCCTCTCAGTATTCCCTATTTCTAACAATTGGTATCAGATCTTAGTTACTCGGAAAAGAATCATTCAAGGAAAGCCTAACAACTTGAGTAAGATCTCTATGGATATGGATCAACTACAAAAGAATCTTGAAGAAGCTCTTGAACAGATTGACTTGCTTACTATTGAAAAAGATACTTTGAAAAGAAAGTATGATGATGCAAAGAACCTCATTGAGAAACTGAAAAACAAATTGGAAGATCTGAGATCTGAAAAAGAATCCAACATTATTATTGAAGATTGTGATGACAATATGGAAAATTAAAATGAGATCCTTAAGCATGAATTGAAGATAGAAAATTTGAAGCTTAGTTTGAAAGATGGAAATGGAAAGACTGAAGCAAATCTGAAATCTGAGAATGAAAGTCTAAAGACTGAAAATGAAGGACTGAAATCTAAACTTTCTAAAGTAACATCTAAACTTGAGAAAGTCAATTTGCAGTATGATGAACTTGAGAATTACAATAAGATTGTGAAAGGTGAATTGACTCAATCCAAACAAAAACTTGAAAGGCTATATTCAACTAGTGAGAAGATTGATGAACAAATATCCTATCAGAAACCATTCTATGATAAGACTGGTCTTGGTTTCAACACTTTCAAAGAAAATGATGAAGGCAAGGAACTAGATCTGAAGATATCTGAAAGCATGGATGAGAAGAAGCCTGATGAGATCAACAAATCTGAAGATACACCTAAAGAAGAAGAATTACCAAAGCAAGAGGAATCACCTAAAGGTATGCAAAGAGAATTCAAAGGTAGATGTTTTTCTTGTAATACTATTGGTCATATAAAGAGAGATTGCATAGGTAAATAATTTAAACCTCTTAATGGTTATTGTTACAATTGTCATGGTTTTGGACATAGAGCTATTGATTGTAGGAAACCTAAATTTATTGAGAATAATGATGGTAGTAGAATGTTTAGGAATACTAACAATGCAGATAAGAAACCTACTGAAGATATGAACAGAAGAAGTGGAGTAGTATGTTATAGATGTAACAAGGTTGGACACATTGCTAGAAACTATAGATCACAAATCAATCAACCTGGACCAAGATATGGAGACAATGGAATTTTTTGTTAGATATGCAACAAGATTGGACATACAACAAGGTTTTGCAGAATGAACAATAGAGTTTTTCATCCTAATCCTAACCCCAGGAATCATGCAAGAAGAAATGAAGATGCTAGTAACAGTCAGAAAGGATGTTGTAGTAATTCAGATGAAGTGAAGTTTATCAAAAGCACAGATCAAGGAGACATATTCAACATTGAAGGTAATCAGAAAGGTGAAGTATTGAAAGGTAAGAATGAATCTTTACCTGACCTATCTCAAAGTACTTAATTCATGTAAATTGCAGTAGAATAGGAACTTAGATTTAGTATATAAGTAGATATATGATGAATTGAGTCTTGCGTAGTTAATGCAAGGTATTTTATGATATTATAATGCTATGGTTAAGAGAACAAAGAAAAATATTATGTTTTATGAAATCACAAGAAGTTTTAAGTTTTGCAGGTTAGCAGAGACAACTTTTTGGAAAGAAGTGGCAAAAGAATTGAATGCGATGTCAGATCTAAGTGAGATTGAATTAATAAAAGGTTATGATTGGTATTATTTGATCATCAAAGTGAATTCAAGTGTCAAGGAGATCAAAGAGTAGTGATAGAGAGCATTTTTCAAGGATTTGGAGAAGAATTGTGTGTTGAATCTACGCAAGCCCTAAAATCGTGAAATTGAGGTATTTTACTTGACAAATCTTTGAATCAGTAAAGGCATTTGAAGAAATCAAGGATGCTTCATTAGTACACAATGTCAGAGACAAGAATAGACCTAAATTGAAAAGGGAACCAGTAGAACCATTGGAAGAAGACCCTAGGTTTGCATTATCATCTGTACTAGATGGAGTATTACATTTAGAGAATGTCAAGAGTTATCTTGGATGCAAACTAGAGACAGTAAATGATAGTGATTTTACAGATGAATATCAGAAGATGTACAATCAGGATATGTCACTGAAACAAGGTTTTGAATACTTGGAACATAATTAAATTGTCAAATATGGATTACAGTATGAATTTGATAATGAAGAATGCACTAAGATCATTTTGAGTAGAATTCATAATGGAAAGTTTTGGCTAGAGGATAGAGTGATAGATATTACAGCTGATTTGATTCATGAAGTCACTGGATTATCTAAGACTGGAGCTATTCCTTTTAATGAAAAAAACATGAGAAAAATAGTCATTGACAACACTAATTCATCCTATAATGGTAGAGGAATTATGATTAGCAAGATCAAACAAGTTGATGTGAGATACATATGCAAGATCCTAACTACTAAGTTTTGTGCTAATTCAAGAGAAGATGGCATGGCAGTTGGAATGGTACATGTAGCTTATCTTATGTGTGTTGATAGGGTACCAGTTGATATGTGTGAAATTATTATAATTCAATTGTTTGAGAACTTGGAGAAGATCAAGAAAACTAAGTATACACAGTTTAGATTCTCATCCCTAATCACATACATGTTCTTTCATCTTTTAAGGAGATTTCCTTACACCATAGGAAATGATTGGAATGATGGAAAAACTACAATGGAAAGGATTAATGTAGTATACAGAAAGTATGTTATTGATAGTGTTAATGAAAGTGCAGTACTTGTTATTAAGACATTTCAAAATATTGTGTCTAGCGAATCAAGGATCCCTAAGTCTCTTGTTGAAAAATAAAAAGATGATATATGTTTTATGGTGGATACTGACCTAGCCTATATTGAAGCAATAGAGCCTAGAATAGAGTTCATAGACCCTCTTGGCTATGAAATATCTGAAGTAGAAACTGAAGAGCATGTTAGTAGACTACTGAAGTGTAAATTGGACACTCAGTGTAACAGGTTTGGAACCTTTGAGGAGAACTTCAACTCCACAAATATTCTAATTGAAGAGAAATAGTCTAAGAAGAGAGTTGAGAGCACCATTAAGAAAATCTTAAAGGATACAGGAATGACAGAGAGAGATTTTTTGGTAGCAAAGCAGACAACAACAACAATCAGAGAGAGTGGACAAAAGGAAGTTTTGTCTATCCCTCCTTTATCATCAATTGTAGTGCCACAGGAAGAACCACAAGTAAAGGTGAAAGTGGAAGTACCTAAGAAGGACATAGAAACAAAGATGTCTACTAGATCCACTTCCTCCACACCTAGAAAAAGAGTTAAGGAGAGTGCCACTGGACCAGGAAAGAGGCATAAAACCCTAGTGAAACCTATTCCAAGAAAGATTGTAGAGGTTAAAGATGATGTCACTACAAAGAAGAAAGCTTAGAAACCAAAAGTTGAAAAGCTTAATGAGTAGATTATTGAGAATGGTGACTTTGCAAGAATGAACAAATACTATGATCTTTATGATTATACGAATAGAATTAATCTAGAGAATGCATTTGTGAAGCATATGATCTTGACTGGCAAGAAGTTTGATACTATTCAAGGACAAATACCTGATGATCTTTATAACAAACTTTTGAACAGAAAGAAGAGAGCATCAGATGAAGAGACAGCTATCCGAGAAAAGCTTGTGAGGAAGCTTTGTGAGATAAAAGATGAAGCTCATTTCAACCAAATCATGAAGGCCCTAAGCACCCATCTGAGAACCAAAAGGAGAATAATTTAGATTATGGGAGGCAGGTATGAAGAAGTAAATTCTGAGACTGAACAAGCAATTATCAAAGTTATGGCAGAGTATGTTGGAGAATCATCGGTTGCAGCAAAAAAAGTAGGTGAGAAATTACAAGAGGACATTCCCTCTTCTCCAACTATTAATATTGAAGATGAAACAATGAATGTAGAAGGTACACAAATTACCTTGGATACTGATGAGAATGTATTCAAGAATTTGGAGAACATTGTTGACAATTCAGCCTTTGAGGAATAGGATGCTACAAAAGAAGAAGAGATGACAGAGACCACAGTTGTGGAACCACCAGTTGTAGAAGAACAAGTTCCCCTTCCCACCAAAGAAGATATTAGTCTTACTCCTGAGACTGGAAAGAAGACTCAAATTGGATCTATGATTGAGAATTTGGGAAAAGAAGTAGATGATGATGATTAGTTGGAACTGATTTCATCCTTAAACAAAATAATTGGTAAGAACAAGAAGGTGAAGAGTCTTGAAGGGTGTCTGAAGGAACTAACCGAGAATTTACAAAGTATTGTGACCACACAAATTCCAGATGCAGACCCTATGGAGAAGGCAAAGAAGATAATGAGTACTTTTGATAATGAATTCACACACCTAGTTGATATTGCAAAATTGAAAGCATAAGAAAACTATGAGGCTAGAATGCTTTTGAACATCAATCAGTACATCAGCAATGATATCAATACTCTTGATATCTGTATCAAGGATTTGAGGAAACACTTGGAAATAGGAAAATCTTTGTACATACTGTTGGCATTAAGCAGAATTGCCACTAGTGACAACACTTATTTGCATTCTGGATATAAACCGAGCAGACAGTGCAAACCGAGCAGACAATGCAAACCGAGCAGACAGTGCAAACCGAGCAGACAGTGCAAACCGAGCAGACAGTGCAAACCGAGCAGACAGTGCAAACCGAGCAGACAGTGCAAACCGAGCAAGACAGTGCAAACCGAGCAGACAGTGCAAACTGAGTCACCAGTACTTACCGAGTTCAAAACCTACCGAGTGATCAGTATGAACTGTGCCTTCACTTCTACTGAGTGCATGACGATGCCGAGTAATGCAGTGGACGCCGAGTATCAGAAAGTCACCGAGTCAGTTTGAAGGAACTGAGTAACTACTTGGGCTGACTTAGTAGCACTTATGTTTATTTGTCAAGCCGACTGTGTAATTGTAATTGTAATTAATTGTTTAAGACCTGTATATAAGCAATGTTGTAAAAAGAAAATATATGAATGAAAAACACATGTGAAAGAAAAAGAAAGGCAGAAATAAGCGAATTGCAGAAGGCTTCAGAAGTATAAGGTACAGCAAAGACAAATTCATCACAGAAGGTGATCAGTACATCAGAGAATCTCAATCAGCAATCCAGTTGCAAAGCAGAGATCTACTGTTTCATTCTAACAGGTGAATCAGTACTAAATCCTTTAACCGGGTAGACTTAACAGTCTTTGTAAAAATCTCTTTACCAAGTGCATACTTCACTGTATGTTTGTAAATCCTTTAACAGGGTGGATTTAGCAATCCTTATTGCTCCTAACAGGGCAGATCATCAGAAGTGATCAAATTATAAGCCTTAACCAGCCAACTTTATTCTGCAGTATTAAAGCTTTGTGGGTTTCATCCCCACCCCAGTTTTACTTTCTTTTGGAAGGTTTCTGGGTAACCAAATCTATGTGTCATTATTGTGAATGCTTTTAAGTTTCATGTTTTCTGTATGCAAAGATTAAAAGGTAAATTTCATGTTGAAATTGTAAGAAAATTTGGAGTTACTGATTCACCCCTCCCCTCTCAGTAACTCGGTTAATTCCTGAATATTTCCAACAATTGGTATCAGAGCTGCATTGGTTCTCAAGACAAAGCTTAACTAGCTTGAGCAAAGATCCAGGACAATGGAGGTATTCAAACTGAACAAGGTGATTGAAAATGAAAAGCTAGATCTGGAAATGGCCATAGCTAAACTCAAAGAAACAAAAGAACATCTTTCCCAATCCCTAAGGAGAAGGAAGGAACTTGCAAATCAGATGAATGATTAGAATTACATTGAAGAAAAGATTGAAGATCTTCTTCCCTCAAATAACTCAGATGAAGCAAACAATGCTATCAAAGAACTCCTAGAAAAGAATGGGTCTCTGCAGGAAGAAGTGAGAAAATTGAAAATAGAACAAGAACTACACTCTACAAGATTCTGTGAGATCTTGGAACAAAGAAACAAGTTGAAAGATGAATTAGATGGAAGAAACATTGAAGTCCAAAACAAAACCCTTCAGCTAGAAAATCTAATTGATCAGATCTCTCATGCAAATGAAGAAATTCTAAATCTAAGATCAGAAATAGAAAACACAAGAGAAGAACTAAGATTTGAAAAGGAAACCAATCTAAGATTGATGGATGACCTAAACGCTGAAAAACAAATCAATGAAGGAATGCTGAAAAGTCAAGAAGACTTGAATCAGCTGTATGAACGAAATCTTCATAGGCAAAAAGGAAAAGCAGGACTTGGATACAAAGAAGAAGGCGAATCCTCTAAGCAAGGTGCTCAAAGAAATCAAAAACCTACTTGTAATCATTGTGGTAAAATAGGACATACTTCAAATAAATGTTGGAACAATGAAAAAGTAGAATTCAATGGAAAATGTTATAGCTGCAATCAACCCGGTCACAAAGCAAATGAATGCAGAAAAAAACCTAGATTCAGAGGTAATTGTCACAAGTGCAACAAACAAGGTCACAAGGCATCCGAGTGCAGATCCAAGATATTTAATCCAGCAGAACAAATTGTGAAAGCAATGTTTGGATGGGACTACAACACCTGGTGTAGATGTCATTACTGTGGAGAATATGGACACATTGGCATGAATTGCATAAAACATCATCTAAGGAAAAGAGATACTACCATAAGATGTTTCAAATGCACTAAACTCGGTCACATAGCCAGAAACTGCATGAATGCTAGTGAAATTGAAGAAGGAAAGAAGAATGAAGCAACTAAGGTCAGGAAACAGGTGAGACAAAAATGGATTCCTAAAGCTACCGAGCAATCCAGTCCAAGTAATGGAATGGATGGCTCTACCGACTCAAACTAAATTTCCAAGGAAGCACTGGAACTGTATTCTCATAGATCAATCTCAAGCAGTTCCAGAACCGAAATTAAAAGAAAAGTCTAAATCAGCATGCAAGATGCAGTGAGAACACAGGGAGGTCGGTATAGTCTTCACCGAGCAAGGTTGGTATAGTCTTCACCGAGCAAGGTCGGTACCTATCTTTACCGAGCGAGGTCGGAGCAGTATGAATTCTCGAGTTCACCGAGCTGCAAAGTCTTTTCTGAGCAATTAATTCTTAGTGGGTGACAGTCTGTCAGAATTCCTACCCTAATTTGAAATGAGCATTAATGACAGAATTGTAAACAAAAAGCAAGTAATCGAACTCATTCTTCACCGCGAATCTTTAGCACTTTGAGAGAAAAAATTTCAAGGGCAACCCGGTGATTCAATACTTTTGCGAAAGGAATTTTCTGTGAGCTACCATGGCATCATCCAGCACTTCAGCGAAGAAAGGATTTGATATGTTAGTCCAAGGGGAGTGGAAAGCACCAGATTTTAAGATCGTGCCCGCAATTGTAGTAGCCCTAGATCCAAACGGAGCTCAATCTCAGATTCCTCCTAAGGTACTGCTTATTAACGATATCCGTAATCATTTTAACTGTTCAATTCAAGAAATGGGAAATCTAGAACTAGACATTGTGCGTGAGGAACTATGTGTGGATGGTATTTTGAAACCCGAGCACAAACATCTGGAAGATAAGGGTTTAGTTCACATCGCACATCTTCCTCGAAACTTTCGAGATAAATGGGTTAGGTACATTCTCAGCCGAGTACACGATGGCAAGATTTGGCTTGAGCAACCTATTGAGATCACAAAGAAAATGATTCAACAAGTCACCGGTCTTCCCATGTTGAACAAAGCTAAAACTACCAAAACCCTAGGTCGGACGGAACTAGAGAAGAAAACCCTAGCCGAGTGGGATGGTAGAGGCATGAAAGTTAGCAGCATTACCGACGCTGAACTGAAGTTTGGTACACATATCATTGCCCACAAGATTTACAGTTCTAGTCGACAGAACAGTGTCTCCTGTGAAGCTATTGACCTAGCATACAAAGTGGTAAAAAACAACTTAACATTTGACCTAGCAGACTTATTGTTGAAACAGTTTAACAAGAACATGGAAAGCATCAAAACTTCCAAAAACAATCCATGTAAGTTTGGATCCTTGTTGGTCTGTTTATTCTTCTATGTTCAGAAATTCTTCCCTTCTAAAGGAAAAGTTGTATGGAGAAAAGATGTGCCAGTACTCTATGAAATAAATGAATACATCGCAGAAATGGGTGAAAACTTTGAAAGCATCATGGATAATTATTTTGAGTCTTTCAAAGAGAAAATGAATGACAGATTCCGGATTCCACAGAAGTTGGTGGAAGATTACAAAGATGACATCTGTTTTATGGTAGATTGTGATAATGTGTATATTCAAGCAGTTAAACCAAGAACTGTATATGTAAAACCTCTTCCTTATGAGGTAAATATTGATGAAACCAAGAATATCATTGAAGCTCTTCTAAATCAGCCTGTCAATCCCAAAGCTCCATATTTTGGAACATATGATGAAGCTAAGGTGAGAATTGAACTAAGCATAAAGCTTCCACAGGCGGTAAACAAAGGAAAGAAGAGGATAGCCAAAATGCAAATGATAACCGAGGACAAAGAAGAAATAGATGAAAAAGAAGAGGAAAAGGATGAGAAAACAGAGGAACCAAAACCTGCAAAGAAGAAAGGAAAATTTTTCATCACTAAGGCATCTGTGCCTCCCACTGCTATGTTTACAAGGAGAAATACAAAAGGCAAGGCAGACAAGGCAGAAAAGGCAGATAAAGACATAGTATTCAAAAGGCCTCCTCTAAGCCTTCAAGAAAAGCTCAAACTCTTTAGAGATGGATCAGGATCTGGAGTAAGTAACATAAAATCATTGAGATATGAAACCAGATCGGAAGCAGAACAGAAGGAAATAGAAGATGCTGTTGTTGAGAAGATGGGATAGTGGAAATACTCTCCTGAAGAAATTACCCCACAGGTTCCAGCAGTTCTATTGAATCCAATAAGAATGAGATGGAGCAATGCAAGGCAAACTGTGATAGACATATTTGATCAAAACCTGAGACAGTTGATGCCGAGCTTGAATAATGATGAAGTAAAGAAGGCATTAAAAGAAAATGAAAATAAGATGACATTAAAGTTCAATACTTGTTTGATTTTGATCAACAATATTGAATCAGTTGTGAAGGCTGCAAAAGCCACATGGAAGAACATATACCACCTTCACCAACTGAGCATTGAAACTGTAATAATAAAAGATATTAAAGATGACAGTGATGAACAAGAAGAAGACACTGAGGTAGATGATACTGTAAGGATAGCAGCAGAAGTCATTGCATCCCTTCCTACCTCTCCAGTGAAAGTCTCTACATCCAGCCCAGAGACACCTTCTAGCATGGTTGTGACAACTTCTACATTTGTCCAATCATCCCTAGCAACATCAGAGGCAGCTACCATTTCTTCTACCGAGTTGCAGTCTCCTGTACCATCAAGTTTTCCAGTAGTAAGTTTTCCAGCTTTTGAATCTTCAAGTGTAAATATTTTAAATTCTCCAGTAGAAAGTATACCAGTATCAATAGCCAGCCCTACTTTATCTACTGTCACTACTACAAAAGCATTAAGTACAGATAAGCCTAAAGCTCTACCGAGTATAAAATTTTTGGGTAAAAATGTAGTTGAGGATATAGACCTAGATGAAGAGATAGAGATTCCTACATTAGATTTTGCAAATCTCTCAGCAGACCAGATGCAGAATATAGGTGAGATCCTCCAAAGGAAAGCAAAACAAAAGAAGCTTAAAGAGGAGAGAGACAAGGAGTATCAAATCATCAAGGATGCTAAGGACATTTTGTCTGATGCATTAGGCATTAAAGTAGACTCCTCCCAGCATGTTTTGTTACAATTAGCAGAAGCAGTTGAGAAATACAATGAGGACTCATCCGGGACAGAAAAGTTAGTTGAAAGAGCCGAGAAGAGATTCAACAATAAAGTGCTTGAGCACATTGCTCAGCACATAGCTATTAACCAAGTGGAATTGTCTTCAGTTTTGTCTAACATAGAGTCTATTTATTCGAATGCTACCTCTCTTTTGGCCAGACTATGCAATTTTGCCGAGTTCACAAAGGATGTTAAAGATAAAATGAATAAAATGGATGAGGATATGAAGATTAGCATACAGAAGCTGCAACTTGAACCAAGTTCAAGCTCTGCTCATCACATGAGAATTTCACACCTATCTAATATGCAGTCTGATCTACTGAAAGAAGACTCAAGGATCCGGTCCACACTGCTAGACATCCAACACATGATCCTTCCCATCATGAATACAATGTATAAGCACATTGAACATTCCAGAACATTGATTCATGACAATCAGTTCTCTATAGCAGATCACATGATTGAACTCTCTGCAGAAGTCCAAATTGCTATACAAACATGTAAGATCCTGCAAGAAAGTTGGGACAGAACCCTGGCACTAATAATGAAGGTACATTTTGATTTCTTATCAAATTTTGGATTCTCTCTGTAAATAACTTGTATATGCACCTTTGGCATTATCGTCAAAAAGGGGGAGATATGTATAGAAGGAGAGATATGTATACTGTATAGATTTGTATAAGAAACAGTTAGCACATTGAAAGGGGGAGACAATGTATAAAGCCCTATAACAAAGACAAATTTTGAAAAATCAAAATAAAACTCAGCATGGTTCGTGTATATAAATTTTGGCCAATAAGTGTTTTTGTCACTAATGCCAAAGGGGGAGATTGTTGGCATTAAGCAGAATTGCCACTAGTGACAACACTTATTTGCATTCTGGATATAAACCGAGCAGACAGTGCAAACCCAGCAGACAGTGCAAACTGAGCAGACAATGCAAACCGAGCAGACAGTGCAAACCGAGTAGACAGTGCAAATCGAGCAGACAGTGCAAACCAAGTAGACAGTGCAAACCGAGCAGACAGTTCAAACCGAGCAGACAGTGCAAACCGAGCAAGACAGTGCAAACCAAGCAGACAGTGCAAACCGAGTCACTAGTACTTACCGAGTTCAAAACCTACCGAGTGATCAGTATGAACCGTGCCTTCACTTCTACCGAGTGCATGACGATGCTGAGTAATGCAGTGGACGCCGAGTATCAGAAAGTCACCGAGTCAGTTTGAAGGAACTGAGTAACTACTTGGGCCGACTTAGTAGCACTTATGTTTATTTGTCAAGCCGACTGTGTAATTGTAATTGTAATTAATTGTTTAAGACCTGTATATAAGCAATGTTGTAAAAAGAAAATATATGAATGAAAAACACATGTGAAAGAAAAAGAAAGGCAGAAATAAGCGAATTGCAGAAGGCTTCAGAAGTATAAGGTACAGCAAAGACAAATTCATCACAGAAGGTGATCAGTACATCAGAGAATCTCAATCAGCAATCCAGTTGCAAAGCAGAGATCTACTGTTTCATTCTAACAGGTGAATCAGTACTAAATCCTTTAACCAGGTAGACTTAACAGTCTTTGTAAAAATCTCTTTACCGAGTGCATACTTCAATGTATGTTTGTAAATCCTTTAACAGGGTGGATTTAGCAATCCTTATTGCTCCTAACAGGGCAGATCATCAGAAGTGATCAAATTGTAAGCCTTAACCGGCCAACTTTATTCTGCAGTATTAAAGCTTTGTGGGTTTCATCCCCACCCCAGTTTTACTTTCTTTTGGAAGGTTTCTGGGTAACCAAATCTATGTGTCATTATTGTGAATGCTTTTAAGTTTCATGCTTTCTGTATGCAAAGGTTAAAAGGTAAATTTCATGTTGAAATTGTAAGAAAATTTGGAGTTACTGATTCACCCCTCCCCTCTCAGTAACTCGGTTAATTCCTGAATATTTCCAACACATACAATGTACAAAATCAGAGACTTTGATAGTTGAGAAAGATTAGAAGATAAAATTGAAGGAAGAAAAGATTCTAAATGAAACAAACCTTCTATCTAACCCCAATGTGAAGGTCTGTAATGTTGAGAAGAAAATTAGAAAACTGTATGATGAAATCAGAATTGTACAAGATGAGAAAGATAGGAAACTAAGAAGATATAATCTTTTGAGAGAGCATGTTTCTATGAAGTTGAGCATAATTGAAGAGTAGTTGGAAGATTGTCTTTCAGCAAAGACATATTTTCAAAAATTTAACTTTGAAAACCTCCAAGCATGTGAAATTGCTTCTTATGGACTGAGTGCACTACTTAATGTGGCAGATTCCATTAATAAATCATGGGAGAAGGAGTTAGAAGCCATGAAGATAGATTTTTTAGATTGTGTTGCAAGCCTACCAGCTTTGCAATAAATAAATTGAGGTATAACTTTTTGTGATACAATTTTGTGACCCTCCCTACCTTATTTTGTCATTGTTGTCAAAGGGGGAGAGATATATAGAAGAAAATTGATAATGCATGATAAGGGTTGTTAATCTTAGGGGGAGTACTATATTAGAGGAAATCATTTTTTAGGAGTTATAAGGATAGTATGTATTTTATACTATGGCCACAGTTTTGAACATTTTTGAGATTTTGAGTTGTACACTTAGCCAATTTTCTCATATGTTGCCACCAATGACAAAGGGGGAGATTGTTGGCAATTTGGCTGAGTTGATTACATAGATGTTGTCATTATGGAAACATATGATCCTCATGAAGATCACACAAGTCAGAGAGCAAGTATGACAGAGTGCATTGCAAATTTGTCTAAGTGTGAGATAATGTTTTACCAGTGAACCTGGATACAGTTTTTGTTTGCGACGTCAACTAGAGTAAGTTTAGTGCTTTCTCACTTGAAAATAGACTCTATGATGTCTATTGATCACCCATCTCAAAGCACAAGTTAGTACGACATGTATGCAAGAAGTTATGACAGTTTTACCGAAGACAGTGTGAACCCAACAAGACAGAATATGAAGACAGAACTAGTAAAGAGTTAAGGGATTATTTTGTTTATCAAAATAATGACTTAAAAATATAAAGGGATGAAATCCTAGATGTTAACTCTTTGATAAAGCTATTGGTATAAATGTAATTGTAACAAGTAGCAAGTAATTGTAGAAGTATGATGCGAAGTATATGAAGCATATGTAATAGTGATAGTGAAAGAGAAACGAAGTGATATTGATGCAAGAAGTATAAGGTTATATACCTTAACCTATTTTTTAATCAATGTATATTGTACATTACTTGTTTGGGCAGTGGGCTCATCTAGTAATCACATTTTGTACTACAACTCCTAACAGGGTTGAGGCTTCTAGCAAGGCCTATAGTCCCTTAATCAGGACTGATACACTATATGCTTGTAATAGAATCCTAACAGGGTCAACATCCTTAGCATGATACTTTTGATTAGTGGATCTTTGTGGGTACCATCCCCACCAGGGTTTCCTCGAGAACAAATAATGTGTTATGAGTTCTTTATCGTTATGCATGTTGTTTAGCTTCTTATGTTATGCATGTATAAAGATAATCTATTATATCCATAATTGGGCAAAAGATAAAGTTTGTAGAATACGGATTCCCCCCCCCCCCCTCTTAGTATTCCCTATTTCTAACAACCTTATCATTCCTGTTACTAGGTGCCTTCAGATCTTTTAGTGCATTTAGCACCTTTTCCAACTTATCCTCTTCTTGCCTCTTATTTCCAACATTATTTTCATTGTCCTTTCTATAGTTCTTGCTCCCAAATAACTTAGGATCATCTCTTTTCCAGCCCTGTCATGCCCAAAATTTAACCAACCAAAAATGTAACATTTTTTTTTTTTAAAGAGGAAAGTTAAGGAGTGACGTTCGAAGGTTAAATGTAAGTTGACAATGGATGTGTCCTTCAAGGTCCTAGAGTCAAGTTTTGGAGAGCGTTACGCTAAGGAGTAACAATAAGATGATTGGGTCTAGTAGACTAAAGTTCATAACATTTGTTGTAAAAGTATCAAGTTCAGAAAGCGGAACCCTAGAGCATATGGTACCCATTAAGGAACTCCCGATCATGATGTATTCAAGGTACCTAGGGGATTACATATTAATCTTACCCCAATTATGCTATACCCATCATTAGTATGCCTACCTAGATTATGACTTCCAAATAAGGTTGACTAATTATAAGATAGCTTATCCTTCTATGATGGTTCCTTCAAGTTAACTACAATGACCATAAGATCCTTAATTATGACCCGACAATACACCCTTTTAATGTTAACTAGGAAAAAAGGGAATTCTTGGTTTAAAAGGATATCAATTACACTGCCCAAAGTTGATTCATACTGTTAATCTACTATTACACTAAATAATTTGAATGGGTCGATGAGTATTACATCCTAACCTATTAACCAATGATGAATTGACTATTTGATCCAAGGCCAACTACATTACTATTAGTGCTCCAGCATTAATCATTGCATAAATTGAGCTATAATATTAATTTGAATTATTAAGGAATAAGCCTAACACATTAATCTTAAACTAATTACTATGTGGGTGAGATAAACCATTGTTCTAACAATTGATTTGCTAGGAGTGAGGCCCAACACACTAAAACCATAGTCTATTAACAGATAATTAACTTACTTAAACATTAAATCATTTGTGATGCAACGATTCATTAATCATGTTTCTAATAGCAACTATTAATATACTTTTAATACTCTTATGTCGCTCGTTGAAAAAAAAGAACTATCAAAACTACACTTTGATTTATTATTGAATGGGTCTAATCACCTTAATCATTTAGCTAATCAACCATCTAATGACATGCACTATAAGATTTCCTAATTGATTTTTTAATTAATCTACATACATTACACTAATTCTACTAATTACTAACCAAATTAATTTATTGAATAAATATGTTTAACACAATAATAAAACCTACCAACCAAAATCAAAGAGTAAACTAATACTCCTACAACTTGATCAATAAAAAGATAATACTAAATACATTAACCTTAATCTCTTAATTAGGAGCAAAATAATTTGTTTAACATTGAATTAAATCACATGACATAGTTTGTATTTAAAAAATAAAATTAAATAGCAAAATGACATTACAAATTCCTAAAAGCTAACCTACTAACTATCCTATCCTAAACACCTACTAACCAAATCATCAAATCCTATAGTGGTGCGCATATCCAAGAGGGGGAATGAAGTGTTGTTAAGGACAAGACTTGGGCCCACCACTATATCTCCCTTTCCATAAAGTAGTACATAGACTTACGTGGGTATGTAAAGGGGTGGTTTGATAGAAGTGTAAGTCCCATCAAACATTGCAATTTGTTTCCCCAAGACCAAGCTTACGCAAGGCATGTAGGTGATCTACAAACCAAAGGAAAAGAAGATATTTAATACTATGTCAGATACCAAAGTTTGCAGCAATAAAAATACTAAATAAAACCTAATAAAGATAATCTCCAAGGTATGCATTGGTTTAAGGGACATGAAGTTTACGGTCCCACCAACTCATCTAACCAATTATAAAGCATGGGGATTAGAAAGTCAAAGGGATAATGGGGTACAACTAGCAAGGCATTAAAGCTAATGCATGCTTTATTCCTTTTTGAAGGATTTTTTGGCAGAGTACCCCCATCCTCAAACCTACGCCTATTTTTGGGAGGATGAGAATGTGGGGCCCACGGTCAGTCAAGTGGGATGGGTGACAATAGTTTGTAATTTCCATTAATTAAAGATTTATTTTGATTTGCAATCAATGTGGGTTAGTGGATAATAGTATGGGGTAAGATAGGGGTTTAGGTTATTAAATCAAATTAGTGGAGTATAATGGGAAGGGAAGGGAATATTCTCTGTGGCAAGAGAATTATTTCTTTCCCATACAAATTTCAGAGAGCTTTTTGCTCTCTAAAAACTAGGAAGTGTTATTTCTTATATTTTGCCATAGCTTCATTTTTTTCAATCTCTTTGTTTGTTATGTGAGATCTCAGAGCATGGATTTGATAGTTTAATTAGTGCATTGTATTGAGTATGTGATGGTTGCCTTAATATTCAAATTTGTCTAATTGAACCTTATTGTCATGCTTGATTTCAAGGAAGTATGAGATTACCAAGTTGGTTTTCAAACTAGGTGATGATCATTTGCAATAGTAGTTTGTTCAAGAGGAAGATTGACTATATTTGAACTTGATTATCACAATCAACATCAAAGAGATTGCAAGGTTCCTATATCCACAAGATTTTATATGCTATTGAAACTATTAAATTTTTTACTCCATCAACTTGGAAAAATCATTTTTGCAATGAAAGAATAACTCCACTATTATAAGAGATGGAATACATTAATCATGAAAGAAATGACTCATCATTTACAATATGAAAATATCTTCAATACAATTACATATTCTTGAAGAATGAGAAGACTTCACATTTACAACAAGACAATACAAATTGATAGTATTACTCAATGAAAGCTTAAAGGAGAACAATAAAACTTCTCTCCATTACAACTTCACAATGGTCAATGAAATAGAAATAACAGTACAACTTTCAACCAAAGATCAATCTCAATGCAGGAGAATCCACAATACAACAATAAGGTTGTCATCATACAACCACACTAAAATGGAGAACTCTCCAAAGCTTTATCCACAAGTTCTTGGCTTCATAACCTGCAAATCAAATAATGGAACTATGGGAAGCTCACCTCCCATATTAGGTCTCAAAGAGACCACCCCCGAGCTAGGAGAATCAATAACCAATGGGTGACAATAACACTTCATCAAAACATGATTACAACAACAAAACACCCTCCCAAGGCTTGCACAAATAGATTCAACACGAACCCATAAACAAGGGTGAAGGTGGACTTCAATGTAGGAAAATGCCAAATAATACACTCAAATCACATGCCTCTTCAAGGCTAAAATCATATACATTCTTTCAACCAATCTTCTCCTTATCTCTCCCAAATTAGGATCAAAGAAAGATTGACATGCAAGGGCCCATACACCTTGCATTTCTTTCTCTCTTCTCTCCATGAGAAGAGACTCTACACTACCATGGAATCCAACTAACCCCTTCCCCCATGCATGACCACTTCTTCCCTATCCAAGGGTGAGTAATGTCATTACAACCTTCACAAAAACTCTCATATTAAAAAACAAGATAAAAACCATAACAAGGATTCAAACCCAAAATCTCATTCCCATACAAATAAAAACACAACCACATGAACATATGCAAGAGAAAGATGAAAATACAAATCTACTTGCAACAAAGAAGAATAAAGGTCTTTCATGGCAATGGAGACCAACCTTCACAATGTGTTATGGAAAATGGATTTTTGAGAAGAGCCCAATTCCTATTCCTTCTTTCTCCAAAACCCTAATGTCTCTAAAGATAGAGAGTGGGTGAACACCCACTAACTCTACCAAGGGCCTCTAAAAAGGCCTCCAACTTCTACCCACCCACTAGCATTAATTTTAGAATTGACTCTCATGTCCTTTGGCTTTTCCTTGTCCCCTATCTTAAATGCCTAATTGGAAGGAAGAGTGGGGTTGGGTATTTTAGCTATTTTTCATGTATCCCTCAACGCTAAAAGAGACATATGAAAACCAGACTTGGGGATCTTTGTCTAGTAACATAAATCTGCTTGTTCATGCAAATTGGGGGGCACAAAAGGACTAATTGATGAGGACTTGATCCTCCTTCTGGTTTGAGTTCCACACACTTAGGTAGGTACACCTAAAACAAGCTGAAATCTGCATACATATAACTCACTAGCTAAAACTCTTTATGCAGATGTAACCGTGGATAGTTCTCAAACTTATAAAACATGGGAGTCAAACTCAACCAGTCTTATACAGGATCCCACTTGTAGGATCTGCTAAGAACTAGGGAAATGGTCAAAGTAACAATAAGGATGAACTCCTTCTCTTCGAACTCAGAGGCTCAGGCAAGCTAACCTATCTGATTCACTTCTACAAAGAATCACCAAAAGTACTTGTGTTCAAGAAACACAAGCTATAGACGTGAATGCTCTCAAACATGAAATTAAAGATGATTTCAATTAATGGTTTGATGATGAAACTGCAGGACAAGCAAAGACCAGTGCCATATCTAATGGGCAACAGAGTCATACAAATATAAATCAATAGGAATCACTTAGTAGGAACACTAATAGAGTGCCTCACAATCTAGATGCAGCTCAGATAGAATGCCTTACAGACTATCTTTTCATTCCCAAATTGTTGTATCAAATCCTCATACAAAAGCTTATCCCTCTGAAATTACTCATGAGATTGACTCCTTCCTTGAAGGAAACTCACATGTAATTGCACAGTTACCTTATAACCAGTATGTTCAGAATGCCTTATAGACTTAAACGTACAAGAGCATCACCAAAATACAAAGAGACAACAATAATTTGGAACAGGAACTACACTGTGTTTCATTAAGATATTTCTGCTTCAATACATCTGGAATGACAAAATAAACTTAGAAAACCATTACCCTAGAACCAGAAAGCTGCCTTGCAGCATTAATTTCACCATCCCCCTTACAATGAGAAAAAACTAAGATATAGCAATTGAGAGTCCATTCAGAAACCAAATGACAGTTGGCCATCCTCACAAAATATCTTCAACCTTCCTCTTATTTGATCTGCAACCAACCTTCAAAATTGATCCACATATCTGATTCTGATCCTCAGATTTCAACCCTAAATTGCTCTCACCTATCACCCTGAAACTGAAAATACTCATCACCATCAAATCCCTCATTTGGAGACCTTTTCGGAAACATATAACACTTATATGTTTCATCAAAAAATGCACTCCCAGGACAATTTTCCGTGAGCAGCTTTGACCATTTAAATTTTTGAATATTTCACCTATAGTTTAGACTATATCAATTTCTTAAATCTTTGAAAGTCTGCAATTTTATATTATTTTCACATTCTTTGCCACAAAAGCCACCAAATTTTGCCAAGTGTCCTCATGCTATTTGATGCTCGGACCTGACCATGGGTTAACTTTCTCATCTAGAGAACTGGCGACAAACTTGTATCTCACAATCTCTAAATATATTCTTTAACCACGGTTACTAATGGGTAGCTGGTGAAAGCCTTATCTCTGAATCGTGAAATGAAGTCTCAACTGTGGGTTACATTCGGTGACCTGGTGAATAGCTCCATCTCCAATTTGTGGAATGTTCATTCACTAACTGTCAGGACTCAGCGACCACGCGACCATGTACTTCTCTGAATCATGAAATGAAAGGACTTAACCGCCAGAGATCTTGTGAATCCGTGACCACTATATCTCCAATTCATAGAATCATTTGGCTTAACCACCAGCTATCTAGCGAACTCAAGACTACCTATTCTCTGAATCATGGAATGGTTTAGGCTTAACAACTAGCATTTAGCGAATCAGCGTCCGCGGTCATCTCCAAGTCGCCAAATGTTTGGGTTAACCGTCACTTTATCTAGTGAATCGATGAGCGTGTGCCACATGTCATCTCTACAAAATTTCCTCCTCCTGGGCACGGGCATAGAAACTGAGGTGGGTGCCTTGGGGGTCACGTGCAGAGCCTCCTCCATTTCAACTTATTTCATATGTGAGTGGATTTTCTTATAAATACTTGAAAGACCTATTTTTGCATCAATGTGGGACTATGATTTTAACAGTTTTAAAGACTTCATGTCAAAATATTGGCCATTGCCCAACTGGCACATGTCCCAAGGTGGGCCCACAGGGCAGAGGAAGCTTACGCGCCTTCATTCCACTTTCTTTACAGTCTATGTAAGCGGCCTGGTATATAAATGTTATTAAAAACTAATCCATTGCAAATGTGGGACAAAGTCCCCATTGCATTTGTTATATTTTCCTAGCCTGTGCGCTGCCTGTACGCAATCTCTTCAAAGCTTCCTCTACTCGGCGTGAGGCATCTCCTTTTGAATACGTTGGCCTTTGCTTGGTTCCTACCTTACATAAGACTCCACTAGCACATAGCACACACACAATTTAAAATGGTTTGGACTTAGCCTGGTATTTACGCTGGTCTTTTAACACTAGAAATGTGCCCTTTTGCAAGAAACGTGCCTCCATCCATACCTACGCGAGTCCTCAAACTTCACGCATGCTCTCCACTATTGTGAGCACTTCCTCACATACTTTCATGAATCAAAGTGTAACCAGCAACAATCCTTTACGCATGAATGGAGCGGCCTTGGACATTGTGGGCACTATCAACCCCTCAAGTCATATCAGGTACATCCCTCATTCATAAATAGGTTTATCTATTCTCCATGCATCGTACAACTCCAAACTTGGATGACATCTCCCTTTTCATTTCCAACTTGTACATTGAACCAGCAACCTTTTCATTTGTTGATGCACTGGCTTCCAACTAGCATGAGCAGCTCCCTCCTCACTTGCATATGGAATGCTTCCTCTTTGCTTGCCTAGCATCTAGGAACTTCATTGAATTAGTGTGTGGCACCATTGCATTAACACTGGCTGTGCCCATTTTGATAATGCGTGGGTTCCCTATTTATGCAGATTTCCAACTAACTGCTCAAAGCCTCCTTTTCTAACTTTAGCGGTAGGTGTCCCCTCTATTGCATGGGCTCTCCATTGCAGAGCTTCCCAATCCATGCACCTTGCTTCAATGTGTGAGTTCCCATTGAACATGCATTAAGCCATGATGTTATCCCTGGCAGCCTACCTTTTAACTGGCAGCCTCAAACTCCTCCCTGGCTTTTGGTGTGAGCCAAGGTGTGACTGGCAGTTTAATTCATGCAGTGTGTGATCCCCCACGCACATCCCCTCCTCATCAGTGCAAGGTATTCTTTTCTTGTTTTCAGCATCTAATGCATTGACTTGGTTCACATTGATTTATCAGCAGCTGCCAAATCATGAGCTAACCTTTGATACTTGGCACTGGCTAATCCTGCATGGAGTGTGAACCTCACAGCAAACTACTACAAACTCACACAACTAGTAGCCTTCAATCTTCCTCATCTATGGAGCTTTCTCCTCCAACGTCACCGAGCAAGCACACCTAATGGAATTTTAAGATGGAACCCAAAGTGTACAGACCACACAAAATAAAGCCGACGAAATTATAAGCCAAAAGATACCCACAATCCGAGCACTTTGCCAGTGTTCACTGAATGAATCAGTTGCCTTGAAATACAACTCATATCCAATCCATGCTACAACTATGACCACTGCTAATATATTGATGAGTTTCTTGTAGACATCAAGCCTAACCAGTAACCTCCTTGCCTGAAGTGAAAATCCAAAAATGAAGAAGGCATCCAAAAATGCAATTGGAAGGACAAGAAACAATTTAGCTTTTCTTGGCGTATCATTGATAAATCCAACATTCTCCACAAGGTCAGGTAACTCAGATGATATGAAAGTGTTTCTCCAAGAAGAGCTATCTTTGAAGTAATACATCCTAGTGTAGGCCTTACTACACCAAATCCCATTAAAACAACCAGAGTAGCAACTTGGGATATAGTTTTCTTGACAACACTGAATGTAATAGCCCAAACAATAAAAATGGATGTAACACAACTCAGAAGCTAGAGAATCCCTTCTCCTTTAAAAATCATAGTGCTATTTAGATTATCAATGCAGTCGAGATCTTGCTTATGACTTGTAAAATTTACAAATCCAAAATCCCTTCATTTTGCAGTTAGCAAATCCATTTTAAGTTTCACATTTAACCTTTGCCAGTCCAAAATGCAACCCCGTGATAAGAACAAACCTCACTGCGTTGGAAAATTTGGCCACATCACCCATTTTCACATCTCTGCAAAATTGATTAATTACACTAACTGGCTCTGAAACTGGCTTTAAAAACTGACAAAACACCATCATGAGATCACACCACCAGGGACCCACACTGACCTCAAACAAAAAAACATGCCCACCGAAGAAGAAATCTCGAAGAGACCTGAGCGAAAAGATATGCATGATCAAAGTTGGCCACTTATAAACATTGTCTGCCCGTACTATCAAAATGCACAAGTCAGCTCAAGAACCGGCTTTTAAAACTGACCAAATGAAACTTTCAAGACCCAACACCCTGAGCACCGAATCAGCTCCATACAAGGATTATGAATCCATAATCAATTCACCAAAATATTTAAATGAATAGTTGCAATTAATCACGAAAGTTAGCTCGTTAGTAGAAATCATGATATAAAACAGTAAAAAATATAGAAACTGGGTTTGGAATTGGCCTAGAAAAGTGGTTAGATGGATTGGTAGGGACCTAAAAATCATCTGG
Organism: Chamaecyparis obtusa; assembly: GCA_027943335.1. Classification (NCBI taxonomy): domain Eukaryota; kingdom Viridiplantae; phylum Streptophyta; class Pinopsida; order Cupressales; family Cupressaceae; genus Chamaecyparis; species Chamaecyparis obtusa. The sequence goes on along the minus strand of BSBK01011231.1, from coordinate 501,426 downwards.
CATATAGTCTTCTAGGTCTATAGTATAGAACCACACTCAATTATGCCAGACCTTGCACAGGGCACGAATTAAAAAGCCTCAAAGTAGGCCACTTATAAAACTGGACAGTGCACATTCAGAGAAATTTAACAAATTGCAAATGGAATGATGTTGGCAAACAAGTCAAACGGGCACATGGGGGGCTGAAAATTGGTAGGATGACTCACTCCCATGCCTATAGTATGATTCAATAACTGGCACATCATAACCAATCACAGGACACAAGATATTCAACAACAAACAGGGCCTGCTACAACAAATTGACACTTACACATGCAAATCTGGACAAGTGCTCAAAACAAGACATCATGAAACCACTTGAAACTTGAAATTAATGACATGGGATGCCTTCTAATGATAAAAAAATGGTGATGAACACTTGACATGCATGGGAAACTTTAGAAATGTAGTCGGGAAAGTAAGCACAAAACCACTTATAAGGCCTCAAACTGCAAAATTTTCACAAAGGTATTCAAAAACCCATGTTGTACTTTGAGTACCAATAGGGTAAAGGTCAAGACTTCATCAAATTTCGTATCTTATGGTAAATGGGTCATAAAATGGATGACCAAGGCCACTAGGGTGTTATGGATATGTTAAAAAACCTTCCTAACCCATACCCCTAACACTTAGGTGCTTAAATTATGCAAAATATGACCCTTAGGACCTCTTTTTGGCCTCCAAAAGTGGCTAGAAGAAATATTGGAATTTACATAATTAAATTGGTGGGTTTTACAAGTATCTCCAACAAGGAATTTAATTAGGTTCCTAAAAGTTAGTTAGGCTTAGGTTTACATTGCCAACCTTAGTGAACATGTCATTACATAACACATAACAAGTGTCAAGTGATACTGTAAAATGACATAACACAACATTGACATGTCACTAATTACATAGAGAGACACCAATACATACATACAATTTTACGGTTATGAATTAAGTCACTTTACAATGAGGTTTGAACCTCTTCATTAGGTTCAACCTTGGCTTTACAGTTTGCACAATGGTTGGTTACTGATTCTTTGACTAATTCCATGGTTCTCTTACCTGCACACTTAAACATCGAGCACCAGTAGTTCAAGGTGATAAAATCACATGAAATATACATATTCAATTCTTACTTAGCAACATTAATCAATATGTAGAATTTAATTCCTAATTACAATTTCCATTTAGAAATGTTTAAAAACATAATAATTTCATAAACATCATGACATAACATTCATGAAATAATCAAATCTAATCATGATTTGCTCTTCTCATCAATTCATATTTCTAAACATGTATAATCTCAACCAACATTTATCCTAGATCCTAGTCCACATCAAAATGTAATTCATGCAATATAATCATCATCATCAACCATAATATCTCAAGTCTCTGGTAGGATAATCCAAAGTGCATCAATGTATCAAGGTATAAAGTGTCAAAGTGTGAATGAATCAGCAATGCTATGATAGGTCGGGGTGAGGCCTCACAAACCCAATCTTCTAGTTATTTTTATATTGTTCTCAATATTTACTGCAATTCTAAAAGAATCTCTAAGATTCCTTGCTTCTTTATCTCTCAATTGGTATCCAGTCTTTCTATCAAAATCATTGAGGTATGTGGTTAGATAGACATTGTCATCTAACCTCATAACTTGAAACAACTTGCGCATACCATTTTGAAATATCATATTGAAATCAGATGCTGACTCATTCTGATTCTTCTTTATGTTATTGAATTCATTCAACATGAAACTAGCATTTGGTTTATCACCAAATTATTCTTTGAAACACATTTCAAAGGCATCCCATGTGTCAATACAATGGTCTAGAAGTCTTTTAAACCAGTCCCTAGCATCTTCTACCAAAGATTGGACAAATAATTTCATGACTACATCTTCATGCTCAATTTCATAATCATTTAGCATGTCTACAAACAACTTAAGATGATCTTCACAACTAATAGCATTATTTCTAGAAAATTTGGGCACCTTATCTTTTATTTCAGTTATAATAGCATTAGGATAACCAGTTATCCCATCAAAACTAATCTACCTATACCCTTCTAATTGCATAGGTCTTCTTTGAAAATTTAATCCAGTGTTTCCACTAGGACCAACATTTGCAACTGTACTATAGCCTACTTGTGCATTAATTGACTGCTACTTAGGATCAATATTCAACTTAGTAGATGAAGCAAAAAGTGGATTTTGAGTACACACATTACCAAGTGATACAACATTAGAAGTTGTAGATGGCATACCTATTTTAGTTGTAGATGGCCCTTGAGTATTTGTAGAGGATGCCTTCAAGAACTAGATATTTCTTTTTGTTTCTGCAATAGATGCTTCAACTTCAACTTTCTCTAATTCTTTTGCTAAATCATCTCTTTCTTTCTTTCTTTTTTTCATTTCTATGTCAAAACTGGAAATAGGCGGTGGGATATTTGGTATGACCACAGGCTCATTTATCTTGATGCCAACCATCTTTTGCTTCCCCTTCTCATTTGTCATAGTAGCAGGTTTAACATTTTATATTGCATTTTTTTCCTTAGGTTGAGGAGCATAACTTTGGACCTGCCTAATCACAGGCCCTTCTTGATCAAACTCATGATCCTGCAACAAATGATCCTTCTTAGCTCTTAGGGAAGCAAGGTCACCAAAGATATAAGGCTGAAAATATTTATGAGTAGAATCAAATATCTTGTTTCTTGCCTTTAATTTATTAATCTTTCTAAGCAAAGACTCTCTCTCCATTAAGGCATTGATAGTCTCAACTTCTCTATCCTTTTGTAACCTCTTTTAGATTGCATCTTTCTCTACTAATTGTATTCTTAGGGAACCCAAATTAGTAGGGTCTACTATAATATCTTTAGAGCTTGACAATACATCCATATCAGTGATTTTTTGATATGGAAAATGGACCCTCCTTGGGTCCACTAATTTTTTTTCCATATTAGCTCGGTTATGATGCATATTAGACACATGATTCTTACTTCCCGCCTTTGTGTTTTGATTTGTAGGGAGTACAACCTTATCCTAAAACAACACTTCTGGGGTATCATACGAATTGTCTCCAAAAAGACCACTGTTAGACTTTGAACTCTTGTATTGTGATCCTTCCTCATTCGTAGATGTATGTATTACCCCATCTTCAACATTTCCTTGTTCTCTCATAGGTGCACTAGTGGATTCTCCACCTTTCCTAAGCCAACTTTTCCTTCTTGACTAAGGTAAAGCTTCCAGATTAATCTTAGGATGTCTCTTAATAAAAGCTCTTGTATCTTTCTTTAATCCATGGTTTGTTTCTTATAACCACATTGGTTCTACCCTTTGAGTTGCCACCCATGTTTAATGGGAAAATTTTGTAGACAAACCTTGAGAATCTAAAAGAAAAATTTGATGGGACAAGGAGAATATGGGGCTCAAGGAAGAAAAATTTATGCACCAAACAAAACTTCCTTAAAAACCTAACCAGAGATCTCTAAGAATGTGTTAAACCTAATGACTTGTAATAAGTTCAAACTATTTGTACTACTTTAGATCCCCAGTAGAGTCACCATTTTGTTGGCTCCTTTTCTTTCCACTTGCAGATTTACAATATAATTTATAAACTATTGTCTCTAACTCTTGAAACCCACACCAAATTTGTCAAGGAAAAGGAATAATTAATAAGGATCAATGGAATGATCCTCCTACACTTTGAGCCTTCGATGCTCATGCAGTTATACCTATAGATTCACTTCTTGAAAGGAATCAAAAAACTTGATTATATCATTTATCATAGGTATTACTTATTTTGATTTAAAGATTTTATCAGTTATAGATTTTTTTTATGTTGAAGAAAATGCTTCTACAGAAAAGACCAATGTCTTATTCCAGGGCACAGAGTCATCAATAACATACATCAATAGAAATATCATTCAAACACTCCTAGAATTCAAAAAAAATGCATTACAAATTGTCCCTCTCATTCTCACATTCAGACATCCAAATCCTGTAAAAACTACAAAATCTCTAAAATTACCTTAAAGAATTTGCCCCTTCCTTGAAAGAGAACTAAAAGATAAATTCACAACCTAATTTGTAAGCCATACATCAATTTTTCTTCACAATATTAACATACAATAACTTTAGCCTTAAAAAAAGAAGACATACACAAATTTGAGAAGGAACTATAATATATCCTCATTGATGTTTTCTGTATCAATCCATTGATAATGGTTGAATGCCTGAATTAAAACTGGAGATAAAAAATTACAGTCTATTCAATTCCAAAATTCAACATCCTTTCCAAAAAGTTACAACTGGCTATTTATAGCATTCACTAGCCACCTTGGAATCCTTGAAGAATCGGGATGCAACAAGCTTCGAATGGTTAGGAAAGAAAAGCACTAAAGACAAAAACCATTACAAATGATTACACAAACTAGATAGAGACTAGAGGAGTATTTTCCAAATCATTTGATATCTTCAACAGGTGACACCTTTATCTATAAATGTTCAAAATAGTCTCATAGGTTGTTGTATTGAAAGTGACCACCTCAACCGGCTAACTTACACCGTCCTCTTCATGATGACTATTCTCCATGTGCTCAATGATCAAGTGCTAGGTGTTGCTTAATCCTCCTCCACTATCTCTAAATCAATAGGTGCATGCTTCTTCTTCTTGGGCTTTGTGTTCTTGTCCCATGTAGCAACTACTTCCTCGGTAGGCCAGGTGTACTCCTTCAAATCTTACATTATCTTCATTTGCTTATCCCACCTGGTGTCAGTTGTAGCTTTTGCCTCTGCAAAAAATTTGGAGAAATCATTCTCCACCTTAAGAACATCATCAAGGATGTTATTGAACCTGTATGTCCAAAGTACCATCACTATTTAGGAAAGCATCTTGGTTTGTCAACAGCTGGTCCATCCCTGATTTCCATTCCTCCACCCCTATGATGTCACCATCACCCTTATGAATAGGAGGCAAGTACTTACTGAAATCAGGTCCAAACATTTCTATTTTATCCCTAACCTAGCTATCTTTTCCTTTAAAGTATGCCCAAGTTGTACCGATGAGTACTATTTTTCCTACCACCTCTCCAACAGACTCTAAGATGTTAGTCCTCTGTGGCTGCAACACTTCAAACGTTTTAAAAAGTGCACTTCTACCAGACCACACACTAAATAATGGCTCCAAAGTAGCCATAGCATCATTAAAAGTCCCATTTACCTTTTTCAACATAACAAATGAATTATGGACTAGGTCCATCTTTCCTTTAATTACTTCAAACCTATGTTGCAATATTTTTGTCAGGTCACCCAAGGCTATTTTCGTCTTGTCTTTATCTGACTTCCCTGCTGCCACATCAAATACCTCTATCACTGGGACCTCTACAACCTTAGCCTCTATGATAGGAGGAGGGATAGCCTTTGATTCTTCCTCAAGCTTTCTTTTCTTTGACTCCATCTCATCTTCTAAAATATTTATTCTCATGATCTCTACCTCCTTGTCCCTGGCCAATTTAATGGAGTCCTCAAACAATATCCCATACCTGTCAGAGAGCTGTGCAATCTTGGCCTCATTCAAATGGGAAAAATGAGTTAATTCTTTTGAGACCTCAAGATCACTTGTGTTTTGAACAGTCTAGATAATCTTGTCTCCCTCCTTTTTCTCTTCAATGCTGACAAGAGAGGGCTTTTGTATCCTTCGAGCCAAAGACCACATTGTCAATGTCTGGGATATAGGGTCAAAACCACATCCTCTGATCATATCTCCAATTTGAGCTTCATATGACAAGCCACCATGTGGCTTTCTCCTTATTTGATCAATTATAAAGGCTGAGGTTAAGCCCCATCCTAGAACTAGGAGCATCCCACTTGACTTGACCAATTGCCTAGCCTCTTCAACTATTATCTTCTTTGATGTTGGGTCATATGTGTCTAAGGCTTGAAGGGTTTCATTTCTTGGCTCTACACCCTCAGTCCCCTATTTATTAAGCTCATGTTGCTTTCTCCAAATCAAGAAGTTTTTAAATTCATTAGTTTTGATGAATTCATCATCTTTTATGAGCTCTTCTTGAAGTAGTTCTCTTTCATCCTGGCATAACAACAATGGCAGCTCAACCTCGTCTTGTGTGTGTAATTTCTTCCCTTCTCTTATATTCTTTCTCATAAGGTGATGATAAGACATATGACCTCTCACTAATTCAAAAACCATGTCCATCCTTTTCCTTGTACCCTCAGCCTTTGAGGACTCTCCCTCCTCAATCCTTTAATTCTTTTGAGAGGGGTCATGTGTATCCCCTACCCCTAGTGCATCAATCCCTTGTTGTCAATTTTTTTCCTCCACATTTTGAGGTGGGCTATCTTCCTCATAAGAACCCTAACTTTCTGTCTCATACTCAGAAGATGAGTATCTTTTCTCAGCTTGCACCTTGGCATCAAACTGAGAATCCAATTGATTATACAAGATGTCATAATTTTGGATCATCTTGTCAATCCTTTCTATGTATGGGAGATCAAGGAAGAAACCACTGAAGGGGATATTATCTCTTTTCAATTGTGCCTCTAAATCCATAAAATCTTAGAATTTTACCAAGTCTTCTTTCAATTTCTTCCTCATTCAGGATATTTCTGATGATATCCTCCAAATCATAGCCCTCATGCTCCTTAATGACCCCAATGCTTGGAATGAGAATCTTCCTAGCTATTTTGATGAATTCCTCAGGGTCTACATATATGTATGCTCCAGTAGCCATCTTGAATTGATTTAGCCATTGAGACAACTGAGGTAGGGCTCTCTTCCCAATTGTAAAATTTGTTACCTTAAACACTCTAAGAGAAAAGGTCCCCTTTCTATGTAGAGCCAAGATCTCTTTGTCTGTCCAGATAAAATGTCAAATAAACTCTAACTGAGAAATCCTTGGTGGCACATACTTGGGAAGAACATGAGGGGCTCAAGGACATCCATAAACTCTAATTATATTTAAATTCTCACCCAGTAAGAAATCTCCCCAATTGTGATCTACCAGCCACTTATCCACAAATTGTTTAGGCCTTAGAAGCCTTAATGCTTTCACTAGGAGCCTTGTGACATTTATTCCCATCATTTTCAAAAGAGAGGGTATACCATCCAATTCTAGAATCCATTGAATTCACACTCATTTGATGTAATATTCCAAATCCTCAACCAAAATTGTACTCAGTTTGGTTCTCCTTTGTTCACTTTCCTGGGCCTCAACATGTTTACATCCATATAGTCAATATTGAAAAACATAATTAAATGCATTAACAAGGATTAATGCATGAAATTTGATGGTTTTCTATTTTTCGTGATTGAAATTAGACCCTCATACATTCTGTCAATCACATATTGAATGTAGTCATAATCAGTGTTGTCATGACGACTTTGCATATCTAGGATAATCATCAGCAAGTCTACTAGCATTCTTTCTTTATCTCCGTCAATCCCTAAGAATTGACACAACCCATAGGAAAGTTATTTCATGTAGAAATTTAAGGACTAAAATTCATATGGGGCTTTCATATGGGCAGAGAGTGGGGCTATGTACTTACCAGTTCTTGGCATATGATGGGAAATTTGGGAATTTACAAGTTGTATCTGCTTGTTATACTTTTCCCATTCCTTCTCTAGGTCAATTTTTGTTGAGTAGGAAGTGTATAGGCTGAAGGCTTTCATAAATGATCCCCTATCTAGGGTAACTAGGTCTAACTTGTCACTTCTCCAAATTGACTTGGAGACTGAATCATAATTTCTTGCCAATTCAATCAACAAATCTACATCTAGGAAAACATCAAGTACCACCAATCTCCCTAATCCTTGCTTCCAAGCATTATGCACTGGAATGGGCTTATCTCTCTTACTATAGAGGTAATTGAAAATATGGTAGCTTGAGACACCTAGAGTAAGAGGGTCTCTAGAATTAGCCATGGAATCAATGAAGGTATCATCACTAACCTTCTTGTTTTGCATTGATTGTGGGAGCAATTGGATGAATTCTTCAGAATAATTTGGCTTCCCTTTCTGGTCACCACCCTGATCACGCACTCCTCCACTAGATGATACATGACTGGCCTATGACTGACTCATGTTTCCTATTTTGAAAATACTCTTTTCTACAAACTATTTCTTTGAAACTGGTTCTCTGCAATAGCTTGGCTTCACAAATTTGCTCTTTGAAGACTAATAAGTGTAAGAATGCGAGCATCTTGTCTATCTATTCTTGGGAAATGAATGCATGGGAATGATCAAAATGTATGGAAATCTTCTTCTCAATCACCTTAGCATTCACTCCTACGTGAAACCAAATTCAAATCCAGGCTAGCCATAAGGTAGGAAGTTGACAGGCCGTATTCAATTCTCAGAAAAGGTGGCAAGCCATGATTACTATTTTGTTGATTTAAAAACCTTGAAAATGGATAAAACCCTTACTTGTACTGCAATTGGCCAATTTATTTCTTTTTCCAACCTATTATCTACACTTTCCACATCACAGTTACTTTTTTCTTTATAACCCAATGAGCTTAACCTTTTGTTATTTTGTGATCCAACAATTGAAGACATTCTTGTAATCTCACAATACTTTACTCAACCCAGGTTTAATCTTGAGAATTAGTGACTGAAGCATTCACTGAATCATCAAACCTTTTCCTTAACTGGGTTTTCATCAAGAGAATTAGTGACCAAGACATTCACATGATCTTGTAACCATTCCTTTAACTCACCTTTGATCTGGAGACTCAGTGAATGAAATGAATCTCCCAATCGCATAAAGCCTTCTTAACCTTGGGTTATATTCAGAGAATGAGTGACTAAGACTTAGTTTCATATTCTCCAGATCATTTCACTAACCACATCTACATTGGGAGAATTAGTGACTGAATGGATCTCCTATTCTCTAGACACTTTTCTTAACTTACATTCAATCACGAGATCTAGCGACAAAGGCATTCACGCAATCTCAAGATATTTCCTATAACCCTAGTTATATTCAAAGAACACAAGATAACCTTTATTCTCCAAGTCGCTAGATCTTTTACTTAACCTCAGATAAATTATGAGATCAAGCACCAGCCATTGATCTTGTTCACCATCCATGGTCTTTTCTAAATCACCAGAACTTTTAAAACTTGACCGTTGCATTACGAGAATAAGCGACAATGGTAACCTTGTTTTATTAATATCCTTGTCATCAAGTCACTAAATGTTTAGGGACTTAACCGTCAAATTCCAAGATTTGGAGAAAGCTTAATTTGTTCATCGAATCATTGAATGCCAGCCACTAACCACTGGAATTAAGAGATCAGGAGGTAACCGTATTCACTGAAATTCTAAATAAGTCACTAACTACTCAATCAATCACAAGATACAAAGATCACCATCGATCAAGATCTTCATCAACGGTCCATGCTAAGTCACTAGATGTTTGGAGAAGAGTACTAGAAATCATGAGAACTAGAGACAACACATTCTCTAGGTCGTTGAATGTTTACAACTGACTGCTAAGAACTTAGAGATTTAGTGAATACCATATATCATTCCTTAGTCACTTGATCACTGGATAAAACTTGTTCACACTTAAACATTATGAGATCAAGCGAACAAAAGGAAATAAAACCATGTGCTAGAAAAGGACTTAAGTGCCATGAAAAAGTAACATGAAAATAGATCAAGGGTAGGGTTTTTTAGACATAGGCATAACAATTTTGCGAAACCCTAAGAAGAACAAAGACCTAGTTTTCCAAGATAAATGCAAATTTTTCACAAACTTTGAAGGTACAGAAAAATTGGCTAACACAACACATTTTGCCAATGTGCCAACTAATCAAGGGCCCATTGTAGTTTCTCATAACTCAACCTTTTTACTAGGTCTTCTTGTTATCTCCTCTTTTCAAATCATCTTCATCAATCAAATGATTTGGTGCTCTACTAGATAGCAATTATCTCACCAATTAAGGTTTGACAAAAATGATAATATAATAATTGTTTCAATTGTGGCTTCCAAAAACAACTTCTCTGAGGTTTGAAAATAAACAAGAATTCTATGAGAAGAAAATCCCTGAGAAAACATGCTTTATAAATATTACAATTTCAACATGCTACAAAAATGATATTGCAAGAGGATGAAAATGACCAAAATTTGAAAATATGAAAAAGACAGGCAGTTCATAAAATTTTATTTCCAAGCTCCAATTAAAATCTTAGCTTTTCACAAGGTATTTTTGGTTCTGACCAAACCCAAATCCAAAAGATAGGTAGTTATTCTTTAATTAGTTGATTAATTTTTCAAAAATGTTTTTAATAGTGTTGATGTTTGTAGCATCGGTCAGATAAATAATACTGACTATATGATTATTATGAGAAATGATTTATTATATATATACATACATATATATATATATATATATATATATATATATATATACATATATGTATGTATGTATGTATGTATATGTGTGTGTGTGTGTGTGTGTTTATATATATATATATATATATATATATATATATATATATATATATATATATATATATATATATATTGATATTGATATTACTATATACATTGATATGTATATATAAAGTTAGATTATAATTTTTCTCATAATAACTAAATAGTTAAATTGATAAAATAAATTAATGAATAGACATGACCCATGAAGGGACATGTCCCTTCTTGTCCTTGTCATGTATAAATACAACTAGATCGATGCATTTGGAAAACACATACAATCAAATAGTGTTATTACATTTTCAACGATCCTAAAAACCTTCACATGGTATTAGAGCCAAGCTATAAATGTAAGAGAGTAGTTTGTTGATGGTGAATGTGTGGCTGTCTCAGAAAATATAGTCTTAGTACAAGGACCATACCTCACAAATGTACTATTGGATTTTTTTGAATTTTGGATATGTTGTTGATAAAATTTTTTAGAAGAATCTAACTGGAGCGATTGGAGAGAAAATGTCAGGTTCAAAAGTTATGATCGATTATGTATGGGTCTATGGAAAATCTATAAAAGAGTGAGGTTCCTTATTTAAAAGCCTAACTGCTTGAAGAGAGATCCAATCATATTGAAGGTTTTCATAGTGTATAGAACCTTTGGATATTCAAGATGGGTCATGTAAAAAATTATGATAATGTTCAAGAACGACGACATCATTTTATGAATTTGCATGATATTTTCTATATGGGCTCACCTTACAAAATGAAATACTTGAAATTTATAAAAGATTATTATGTCATGTTTTATTTATGCACATAATTTTTGAGTTTGTAAGTCATGCTATACTATTGGTTGGTAAAATATAGTATGCTTCTATCATTGGTATTTACAATCAAGATAGTTTAGTGAGATATTTCTAATCTCTCTCTAACATACCTTTAGGACAGAAGCACAAGATAACTGCATTTAAGGGAGAAAGAACTTGATGCTTGCAAACAAATTGATGATTGAGACTAGATGCAAAGGGAGTGTGACATTTCAAAAGAGGTCAAGAATTTGACAAACTTGAGCTTCAGAGGGAGCAGATGGTTCATTCAACTTGTGATAATCGTGATCATATTGATTGAGAGGGAGTTCACTATTGAAGGTGGAACACTTCTGAGATAAACTTGATATAATTGATTATTATACTAATGAATCATGAAATTTTTTAATGGGCCCACCCCTTGTGTAAATCATGAGGAAGTTATGACTTCCAAATTATTATCACTTGTATTTGCAAAATTTATTGGAAGGTGACGATCTTAAAATAACTTGATCTTCTATTATGATAGACATCTTATGATAGCTATAATAGATCATAATAGATGGCATCTTCTATTGTGATAGACATCTTATGATGGCTAAAACATATCATAATAGATGATGTGAATGTTCTTATGGTAGGTGCACATTACCTATGAACATTTGTTGAGTACTTGGTGGATATCATGAGACTTGATATTTTGCAGGCCATTACTCTAAGCACTTGGTGAATATCATGAGACTTGATATTCTGCAGGTCAATTCTCTTGATATCATGAGATGATATCTTTGTGAACTCTTGATTAAATAGGTGAATGTGTAATGCCCAAAATCTAAGGCCAAAACACACCAAAAAAAATATTTAAAAGTTCAAAAAATCACCTAGGTTACACACTAAGAATGCTCGACATGAAAATGAGGCACAATGACCAACAAAAATCAACTCACAAGGGGAAATCATGGCATGCATTGGCATGCCAACATCCCTTGTTTTTCAGACTACATTAGTCAACAAGAACCATATCTAGGTTTGGCATATAATTAATTTTAATGGATTTAGCTCAAGTCAAATCCAAATTAAGTAAATATGAAAGGCCCTTCAATTAGGACTTCAAACCTAGGGGTTCAATAAGTGGGATAAAATTAGATTGAAACATGATATCATCCTAACTCAACACTAGAGTTAATAAATTAATAATAGTTTGAAATATAATATTATTCAATACATTTAGGATACAAATAATGTATCCTTTGATAAGAATATAATTTTATCTAAGATTCAATAAACATTATTAATAATTCCACTATGGGATTTAAATAATTAAGAGTTATAACTACTATTCAAAATATTATTATTATTTTTATTAGGGATAATTGATTTACCTAGGTCCTTCCTAGGATTTATAAAATTAACTATTTCCCTAATAGTCCAAGTATTAAGTGAAAATAGTAAGGTTGTTAAGTTTTTAGGATCGTTACAAATGTAATAGCACTATCTCATTGTATGTGTTTTCCAAATGCAACAATCTCTTGCATTTATATTGAGAATGAGCCAAGAAGAGACATGTCCCTTCATGAGACATGTCTATTCATTAATATGTAATTAATATAATGACAATTATTATATATATATATATATATATATATATATATATATATATATATATATATATATATATATATATATATATATACATATATATATATATACATATATATATATATAATATACATATATATATATACATATATATATATACATATATATATATACATATATATATATACATATATATATACATACATATATATATATACATATATATATACATATATATATATATATACATATATATATATATACACATGTGTATATATATGTATATATACATGTATATATATATATATATACATGTATATATACATGTATATATATATATATATAACACATGTATATATATATATATACATGTAGATGTATATATATATATACATGTATATATATATATACATGTATATGTATATATATATATATACATGTATATGTATATATATATATACATGTATATATATATATATATTATATATATATGTAGATAATATATAAGTATATATATACATCTCATATATACTAAACATATATATACATATCTTCACTAATATTGACTCATAGTGTTTTATTCGACTAAAGCTACAAAACATAAACACTCCCTCTTAGCTAGGGAGGATAAATCAATCCAATGTCAACACTTAAGACACTTGACAACATCAATCATATGATGTAAGAAATAGAGGCATCATCCTCAGATGTAATCAATAGGAACATAGTCTCAATATGTGGATTGCCTCTATCGGTGATTCTATCCACAAGTTCTTAGGTGGATTATCTCCATCGATGATTCTATCCACAAGCTCTTGAGTATTGTCCTATCAGAGTGTCTCCACATGACATTCACCAAATACTCTAATTATTGGCCTATCTAGACATCAACATATGATATTCACCAAGTACTTAATAAGGTACTAGCATGCAGAATATCAACACATGATATTCACCAAATACCTATCATATATCTATACAAACAACTCATAGACCGTCAATGACATCTAACACTTAGTTGTTGATTTACAAGATATATCTATGCAAGCAACTTATAGACTGTCAATTTAATGACATCTAACACTTAGTTGTTGCTTTACAAGATGTATCTATACAAGCAACTTATAAACCGTCAATTTAATGATATCTAACACTTAGTTGTTGCTTTACAAGATATATTTATGCAAACAACTCATAGACCATCAACTTAATGACATCTAACACTTAGTTGTTGCATTAATTCATCATGATCTGTTTCAACATTATAAATAATGTATATCATGATTAAGTTATTGGAAGATCCTCACCTTCCAATAACTTTTGCAAATACAAGTGATAATCATTTGGAAGTTGTCACTTCCTCATGATTTACATAGGGGTCAAGCCCATTAAAAACATTCATGATTCATTAGTATAATAATCAATTATATCAAGTTTACCTCAGAAGTGTTTCACCTTCAATAGTGAACTCCCTCTCAATCAATATGATCAAGATTGTCACAAGTTTATTGAACCATCTGCTCCCTCTGAAGCTCAAGTTTATCAACTTCTTGACCTCTTTTGAAATGTCATACTCCCTTTGCATCTAGTCTCAATCATCAATTCGTTTGCAAGAATCAAGTTCTTTCTCCCTTGAATGCAATTATCTTGTGCTTTTTTTCCTGAAGGTATGTCAGAGAGAGATTAGAAATAGCTCACTAAACTATCTCGATCATAAATACCAATGATAGAAGTCATACAATATTTTTACTAACCAATAATATAGCATGAATTTACAAACTCAAAAATTATGTGCATTAATAAAAAATGAAATACTTATCTTTTATAAATTTAAAGTATTTCATTCTGTAAGGTGAGCCCATATAGAAAATATCATGCTAATTCATAGAATGATGTCATCATTCTCAAACATTACCATAATTCTTCACATGACCTATCTTGAATATCCAAAGTTTCTATACACTATCACAACCTTAGATCTCCCTTCATGCAATTAGGCTTTTAAAGAAGGAACCTTGCTCTTTTACATATTTTTTTTTTTGCATAGATCCATACACATTCGATCATAACTTTTGAACCAAACAATTTATTTTCAATCGCTTCAATGAGATTCTTCTAAATTTTATTTTCACAATGATATCCAAAATTTAGAAAAATACAACAGTGCATTTGTGAGATATGGTCCTTGTACCGAGACTGTATTTTCTAGACAGTCACACATTCACCATCAATAAACTACTCTCTTACATTTGCAACTTGGCTCTGATACCATGTTAAGTTTTTAGGATCATTGCAAATGTAATAGAACTATCTCATTGTATGTATTTTCCAATGCAACAATATCTTGCATTTATATTGAGAATGAGCCAAGAAGAGACATGTCCCTTCATGAGACATATCTATTCATTAATATGTAATTAATATAATGACAATTATTACACACACACACACACATATATATATAAATGTAAATATTAGAGCCAAGAAGAGACATGTCCCTTCATGAGACATGTCTATTCATTAATATGTAATTAATATAATGACAATTATTATATATATATATATATATATATATATATATATATATATATATATATATATATATATATATATATATATATATATATATATATATATATATATATATAATATATATATATATATATATATATATATATATATATATATATACATGCATACATAATAACTCTTGAGTATTATATTAATTTCTCTAATATTTACATTATATATATAAGTATATATATACATCTCAATTATACTAAATATATATATACATATTTTCACTAGTATTGACTCATAGTGTTTATTCGACTGAAGCTACAAAACATCAACAAAAGGTCAATAAAATAATAATAATCAAATAAATATTCCAAAACTATAATAAGGTATTAAATATATATTAATTTATAATTCACAAATCTCAAAATAATATAAAGATCATTAAAATAAAAATTCTAACATAAACAACCTTAAATAATTTTAATATTGCATCTAATAACAATTAAACAGAAAAGAATCTCACTTGTAAATTAAATTCACCATTACTAATTTCCAATAAGAAACATAAAATAAAACAAGTATTAAATCAAATTTAATAAAAGTGTCTTTCTAAAGCCACTTAACATTAATAAACTAAAAATAGGGATTTAAGTCTAAGTCTTTACTTATGGGACCAAAATGAGATATAAAATAAAATAAAGGAAAAGGCCCCAAATGGAAAACCCTAATTCGAAATTAGGGGTAGGCCTAATTATAAAAGTCATTTCTAACCCTAATTTTCTCATTTGTTGGGTGCAAAGTTTGAACCAGAGGTATGGGGGATGGTAAATCAAGTATTTTTCTTGTATACACGTGTACATGTGTGCATATACATACCTAAGGTGTGTGTATACTCAACTATACACTTGTGCGTATATATTTCTCAAGATCATGCAGAGAGTTTCTCACAAACCCTAGGGGGTTCTTGCCATAGGTTACTACAGGGGTTTCTTCCAAAACCTAGCATAGAAAAGCATCAGTTATGGTCTGGATTTAGCTTACATTTCCAGTCTTTGATGTATTGATTAGATCTCTAAAGATATATTTTTTAAAAGCAGAAAATAAAAACCCTAGATTTAGATCTTTTTTTTATATTACTTCCTCGTTCTTTTCTTATCTAAAGTCCATAGATTAAATTATATTTAAGTAAATGTTTCCTATTAAGTATTTAGCTATGCTTTTCTTCTTTTTAAATTTTTTTTTTTTTACCCCTGAGGGTTTTCTGGTCTAGTGGCCATGGTCAAAATCACAACCATGTGGGCTCATAGTGGCCATGTCGACTGCTTCCCCAATGGGGAATGTAGTGGCTGTATCCCCCCCACACCCCCATTGGGATTAGCAGTGGTGCCATCTCCCATGCCCCTCTGGGGGCTGCGGTAGCAGGCCGCCTTTATTAGCCCCTTTGGGTTGGTGGTGGTGTCGCCTCACGCGCCCCTCCGAGGATTGCAGTAGTAGTTGCCACCGTTAGCCCCTTTGGGGTTGGTGGTGGTGTTGTCTCCTGCACCCCTCTGGGGGTTGCGGTAGTAGGTCACCATCGTTCGCCCTTAGGGGCTTGCAGTGGCACTGTAGCCACCCCCTTTTTAAAAAAATAAATAAATAAATTTTTAAATAAATTTTTTTTTTTTAAATTAGATTTTTTTTAATTTAATAAAGTTTGTGGAAATATAAAGTATACATTGAATAAAATATATTATATTATATTATATATATATATATATATATATATATATATATATATATATATATATATGTTAGAAAGTAAAGATCCCCAAGATAACTGAGAGGGGGGGGGGTGAATCAGTTATCAAATAATTTATCCATTCAACTGCTTTAAACAATGTAATCAATGTACTGATCAACCATAGAAAGATAATTATACACAACTGCACAATAACACAAGATATGTTGACTAGGGAACCTCTTGAAAAGAGTAAACCCTAGTGCAAATGATGCCCACAAAATGATGCACTAATATGAAAGTTCCTTGTTAGAGGATGGACCCTGTTAGGATTCTTATGAAATACATTCAATACATATAAATCCCTATTAGGAGATTTTGAATCCCTGTTAAAAGATTCTAACCCGATTAAGAGTTTATGGAAGACAAAAGGACCCACTACCCAAATAGCTTCAAGGCAAGATCTCTGAACCCACTGTCCAAAAGATCTTAAAATTATTCAATAGAATAATATGAAATATATTACCTCCTTCACACTGTGCCAAAACCACACTCTCTGCTACACAAGATCACAATTCCAGATCTCTGTACTCACAAGTCTTCCTTCATTACTCAATTAGCTCTTTTCTTCACTTCATGCATATATTCACATCTCAATCTTCATAGTACACATTACAACAAGGAAAACATTCCTTCTTATATACCAAACTCAAATAATTACAAATGAGTCGGTCCTTAATTACAAAATAATAAATTCTACACGCTACACACAGAATTCACATAAAACTGTCGGCTTCCAGATACTGTAACTTTCTCCAAACATATCCTCAAAGTTTGCACTGTTAACCATGTCATCATTAATGAGTCTCCAACATCCCTTTAACTACACAAAATTAGATTCCATCCCAGCTAAGAGATATCCTTTGATTTTCGAACATCACTTCACAGAAACACTGTCTAAACACTACTTTCACCAAAATGCTCATAACTCTCACAAATGAATGAATTTATTTTTGCACTATTAACCATAGGTTAATAACACACCAAAGAACATACCATCAATTGCACAAAAGCCAATCTACAATACAACATGTGTGCAAAATTCTCATACCATCATCAGAATTCTCATACCATAATCCATAATCTATTGTTCCTTTCAGATATCTTAGTATCCTCTTTACTGCTACATAATGTGATTCTCTAGGTTTTGCTTGAAATCCTACTACAATCCCCATTGAATGTGCTATATCAGGTCTTGTATGTGTCAAGTACTACAATCCTCCAATCATAGATCTGTACTTTTTCTGCTCAACTGCTGGTGTCTCATCTTTGCTACATAACTTATGTCTGGTTACCATAGGTGTTCCAACAAGTTTAGAATCTTCCATTCCAAATCTTTTCAATAAGTCATTCAAATACTTAGTCTGACTTACAAATATACCTTCCTTTCTTTGTGTTATCAGTAATCCCAAAAAATATTTCATTTCTCCAATCATGCTCATCTCAAATTCGGTCTTCATTTCATCTACAAATTTGTCACTAGCTTCATCTTCTCCTCCAAAGATAATATCATCAACAAATATAACTATAACCAAAAAACCATTCTCAATTTATTTTGTGTATAAGTTACTATCTTCTATTCCTTTTATAAGTCCCAATTTCAATAAATACTTATCCAATCTTGCATACCAAGTTCTAGGTGCTTGTTTTAATCCATATAAAGCTTTCTTTAACTTACATACCATATCTCCTTCTTATGTCAAAGGAAAACCTTCAGGCTACTCAATGTAGACTTCTTCCAATTCACCATTCAAAAATGTTGTCTTCACATCCATCTGATACACTCTGAATTTCTTGTAAGTTGCATATGCTAGAAACATTCTCACTACTTCAAGTCTGGCCATAGGTGCAAAAGTTTCTTCATAGTCAATTCCTTCTTGTTGTGAATATCCTTTACATATCAATCTTTCTTTGTTTCTTATCACTTCTCCTTGTTCATTCATCTTGTTTCTGAATACCCACTTTGTTCCAATCACATTCTTGTCTTCAGGTCTAGGGACCAATTCCCATGTCTTGTTTTTTTCAATTTGCTCTAGTTCTTCTTTCATAGCATTAATCCAATGTTCATCTTCACAAGCTTCATTAGTAGTCTTAGCTTCAATTTGAGAAATCAAACATAAATGTACCTTATTTTGAGTCAAAACTCCTCTATCTAAACTTCCAATAACTTTCTCAACAGGGTGATGTCTTGAAGTATACCTGTTAGGTGTCATAGTTACTGATCTTGTTCCGACTGTAGATTCTTCTTTATTTTCTTCTCTATTTTCTTCAGTATGACTTTCATTCAGCAAATCACTGTTAGTTTAAAAAAATAATTCTGCATTTTCAATGTTAGGCTGAGGTTGTGCTTCTCCATCAGATTCATAATCAAGCATTCTTTCCTAAATTTTAAACTTCTCATCAACTTTTACATTTTCACTTTCAACAATAGTCTTAGTTCTTTTGTTATAACATCTATATGTTTTTTTTTTAAAGAATATCCAAGAAATACTCCTTCATCACTTCTAGGATCAAACTTTCCTATATCATCATCTCTATTTATATAACATTTACTTCCAAAAATTCTAAAATACTTAACTGAGGGTGTATGTCCAAACCATAATTCATAAGGTGTCTTGGTTGTATTTGCCCTGATTTGTACTCTGTTCATAGTGTATACTGTTGTGTTCACTGCTTCTCTCAAAAAATTCTTAGCCAAATCATTTTCAAACGACATAGCTCTTTCTGCTTTAGTTATTGACCTGTTCCTTCTTTCTACAATACCATTTTGTTCTGGTGTTCTAGGGGCTGAAAGTTGTCTCTTAATACCATTCATTTCACAAAAGGTGTTAAACTCTCTAGATGTAAATTCACCACCTCTATCAGATCTTAGACACTTAATCTTCATTCTAGATTCATTCTCAATTTTGCTTTTCATAATCTTAAATTTATCAAATGCTTCAGATTTTTCTTTCAAAAATGCAATCCACATCATTCTTGTAAAATCATCAACAAGAATCATAAAATACCTTTCTCCATAGAATCCTCTAGTCCTAGTAGGACCACTCAAGTCTGTATGAACAATCTCTAGCTTCTTTGTCGGTGTGAACTTCTTGTTGGGAAATGAAATCCTTTTCTACTTTGCCATCATACATTCTTTGCAAATCATGTTAGTAGGTTTCATAATTCTAGGTAAATCTCTTACCGCAAGTGTAGTGCTCACCTTGACAATATTATCAAAGTTTATATGACAAAACCTTTTATGCCATAACCAACTATCATCAATCCTAGTTATCAAACATGTCATCTCAGTGGGATTCAATTGAAATACATTACCTCTGGTTCTAGATCCTTTTCCAATCAGATTTTCATCTTTATCTTTTATCACACAAGTTTTCTCAGAAAACCAAACTTGATAACCCTTATCAGCCAATTGTCCAACGCTTAGTAGATTATGTCTCAATCCATCAACAAAGTAAACATCATCAGTTTTAGTCTTTCCATCAAGAGTAATAGATCCTATACCCTTAATCAAACAAGGTGCATTGTTACCAACCCTAACAATTCCTCCATCATAATTATTTAACTTAAAAAACTTTCTTTTATCTCCAGTCATATGATGTGAACAACCACTGTCTATAATCCAATCAGATTTCTTTTCAACTTGTGAAACTAATGCTTTTTCTTCCCTTTTATCAGATTCAGAACTTTCTTCTTTAATTGCTACAAATCCTATTTCCTCAAAGTTATCATTATCACTGTCACTTAAATGTTTTTCAATTCCTGCTTCAAGATCTTCATCATTTGCATAATAACATTCTTTAGATCTCCTAGGTTTAAAGTTGCTTCTATACTTCTTAACTCTTTTAGGACATTTAGATGCAAAATGACCATATTCTTGACAAGTCCAACATTTAAAGATTTTCTTACCATCTGGTTCTCTTTTTACAAGTAATGCAATAGCTTCTTCAATCTTCTTATCTTCCTCAGATCTGTTACTGCTGGCATAATCTCCATTCACACTAGTACTTCTTGTAGGTCTAATGCTAAGAGCACTGAATGCTATTTCCATTCTAGGTAGCTCTCTTGATAATCTCAAGTTCATCTTTGCTATTTCTAATCTTCCAAGAAGAGTCTCTCTTGAAAATTTTGATGTACAAGGTATCACTTGTTCATTCATCTGCGTTGTCTGCTTGAATACTGGTGTCAAATTTCTCAGAATTTTTCATATCACTTCATTCTCTGTCTTATCACCTCCACAAGACTTTATTCCTGTTACAATCTTAGACATCCTACCAATATAGCTTCTAATAGATTCATCTTCCATCATTCTAATATCTTCAAATGCACAAATCCAATTATGTAATCTAGCCTTCTTTGCATGTTCATCACCTTCAAAAGTAGAATGTAAAGCTTTCCAAATTGCATGAGATGTTTTCAAACATCTTACCTAACTATATTCATTCTTCGGTAGTGCTGACAAAAGTGCTTCTCTTGCAAGTATGTTACACATGAATAGATCTAGTTCATCTTTAGTTCTTGCCTCTAGATTGTCTTCCTCAATGATAGTCTTCTCATTCTTTGTAATCAACCAATAACTTGGTCCTAAACACAATAGATGTGTCTTCATCTTTTCTTTCCAGCTATCAAAATTTACTCCATCAAACTTAGGGCTTTCTTTTCTAAAATTTTCCATGGATCTCCTTAAGTTGTTAAACTTTTCTTTCAAGGACCTGCTGCTCTGATACCAATTGTTAGAAAGTAAAGATCCCCAAGATAACTGAGAGAGGGGGGCTGAATCAGTTATTAGATAATTTATCCATTCAATTGCTTTAAATAATGTAATCAATGTACTGATCAACCATAGAAAGATAATCATACACAATTGCACAATAACACAAGATATGTTGACTAGGGAACCTCTTGAAAAGAGTAAACCCCAGTGGGAATGATGCCCACAAAATGATGCACTAATATGAAAGTTCCTTGTTAGAGGATGGACCCTGTTAGGAGTCTTATGAAATACATTTAGTACATATAAATCCCTATTAGGAGATTTTGAATACCTGTTAAAAGATTCTAACCCGGTTAAGAGTTTATGGTAGATAGAAGGACCCACTGCCCAAACAGCTTCAAGGCAAGATCTCTGAACCCACTGTCCAAAAGATCTTTGAATTATTCAATAGAATAATATGAAATATATTACCTCCTTCACACTATGCCAAAACCGCACTCTCTGCTACACAAGATCACAATTCCAGATCTCTGTACTCACAAGTCTTCCTTCATTACTCAATTAGCTCTTTTCTTCACTTCATGCATATATTCGCATCTCAATCTTCATAGTACACATTACAACAAGGAAAAAATTCCTTCTTATATACCAAACTCAAATAATTACAAATGAGTCGGTCCTCAATTACAAAATAATAAATTCTACACGCTACACACATAATTCACATAAAACTGTCAGCTTCCAGATACTGTAACTTTCTCCAAACATATCCTCAAAGTTTGTGCTATGATCCACATCATCATTAATGAGTCTCCAACATCCCTTTAACTATGCAAAATTAGATTTCATCCCAGCTAAGAGATATCCTCCGATTTCTGAACATCGCTTCACAGAAACATTGTCTAAACACTGCTTTCACCAAAATGCTCATAACTCTCACAAATGAATGAATTTATTTTTGCATTGTTAACCATAGGTTAATAACACACCAAAAAACATACCATCAACTACACAAAAGCCAATCTACAATACAACATGTGCACAAAACAAAATTGTACCTGCTTTCCTTCTAATATCCAGAATATCACTGTGTTGACATCAATGACAATCCAAGTCATGAATGCAACAACAACTGATACAGAATGACTGCCAAAATACTTTGCATTCATTCCTAACAATATATATATATATATATATATATATATATATATATATATATATATATATATATATATATATATATATATATATATATATATATATATATATATATATATATATATATATATATATATGTTTATATAAACATATATATATATATAAACATATATATATATATATATATATATATATATATATATATATATATAATATTAAATATGCTTACTTAGATGAAGACATCACAAAGGGAATATATACCCCTATTTATTTATTAAGATATTATATTAATATATCAGAAATATATTAATATGTTTACTCATATATTTACATACATTTTTCATATGCATACTTACTAAAGTGGTATGAACATTAAAAGCATGGCTAATTAATCTAGATTTATATACTTTTGTAAATTCCCATCTTTATAAGCTTTTACAAGATCATATTTGCACACATGTAAATTTATCCATGTTGGAAGGTATATGCATACTTAGAAAAGAATTCTTTTTATTTAAACTAAAAAGAAAGAAAGATTCATTTCACTCTAAATAGAAAAACAAAGACATGGTTCTAAAAAAAAGAACTTTAAACGAGAAATAAATTAATCGTTTCTCTTTTGTTTTTGAAAAAAAAGAAAACATGTTAAAGGAGAATATCCAGCAACTAAATGTTGTCATAAAAAACCATGTTTATACATTAAAAACTATAAAACATACAAATTTCACACTCTCCTTTACATAAATTTTTCAATTTAATCTTGATTAAATTCATTTAGCTAAAATAATACAACTTTCCTCTTTTTATTTCAAAACTCACCAAGAAGAATTATTTTACAAAAAAAAATTCATCACTTTACATATGAGATTTACAAATGATAAAATGTTTCACATAAACCCTTTCTTTTCTAAGGAATCTAAACAGGAATCTTCGAAGATCCGAATAACTTCAAAATTGGTAATATCTTCATTATTTATCCAATCCAAACCTGCATTAGAAAACAATTTCAACATGATCATGGAGACTCACCTCCCATCCAAGGCCTTAACAAGGCCACCCCCGAGCTAGGGGAAGCAAGAATAGATGGGTGAAATACAATCCACACACACTCAAAACATGAACAACAATAAATCACAACACAAACTCCCAATTCCCATGGCAAGCACAAAGGATCTCATTGGATCCAAAATTGGTGAAGGTGGGAAGTGTACCCAAAAGGAGAAAGCCGCAACAAAGAATTTAGTTTTCTCAAAAACATAACAATTCCTTCACAAGGCTCAAACTCTCACATCAAAACTTCTTGCTTCATGAATTCACATCTTCTCACTACACAATTCACAAACATCTTCCCTTATGACCCCCAAAGAAAAGAACAACAAGTGGCAACATGGAGCCCATACACCCATACTACATCACCTTCCTCCATGAGGAAGGGCTCATCACTAAGGGCATTCCCAACTAACCCCTTTACCCTCAAGGCTCTCTTCCCTCCCAAGCATGAGAAAAGACTTGCACTCCCAAAATATACACATAAATTCAACCAAAGAAAAATAAGACATTAACCAAGATTCAAACTTGAAAATATCACTACACACATACTACATAAATTAACATGAACATAGTAATTTTAACCATGATAGATGCACTAACCTCTTTCCAAGAAAAATGGAAATTTATTTCTTTTGAAGAAGAGCTCTAATCCTTCCTTGGATTTTATTCTTCACTTCCAAATCCTCTCTCCTATTCCCTTCCTAAGCTGGAAGTCTCTACCAAAATGAAATTCCCAAGTTCAAGTGCAAAAAAAGTGTCATCTCTTTCCCTCAAATTTTATTTAAAGAGAAAACATTCTTCCCAACTCTACCCCCATCCCAATAAGGAGTAATTTACTTGGAAAGTGTTTCCTTACCACTTGTCCCTAACTAGAGAATGTGAGGAAAACCAAGAAATGGGGAGAAGGAATGACCTTGAATCCCTACCCAAAATTTAACACTCCCAAAGAAGGCACTCTTTAAGAGGTCATATGTAGGCTTTGGGAGTTTAAGTGGAAAAAATTTGACCCACAAACCTAAGGACATACATTGGGATAGCTAAATTTAACCTTAACCACTCCCTAGGACTCATTTTAACCTCCCAAAAACTCATGTGAGGTTAACTCACGAAAATGGATATGATGAGACTCAAGTCTTGGTTTCCTAAACAAGTAACCACACATAGGAACTCAACAAGGTGACTCAAGGGTAGTGTTAAATCTTACCAATCCACTTAGGCATGCTAACACACATGAACACGTGTCAAGTGACACAACATAAAAACACATCACTCCACTCTAATTTACACATGGCATGCCAAATGGATAATCACAATACAACTAACACATAATATTACATCCAATTATGCATATATATACAATTACAAGTCACCATATACTCATACATCATATTTACAAAATAAAAAACATAACAACGAGGTCATTCTCTTCATAGAATTAAGCTTGGTCTTTTACAGTTTTCACATTGATCCATCCTTGTTTCTCCATATTTAAAACCATGGGCATAACCCTACACACTCGATCAGATTATTAGTATCTCATGAAATCACCACGTATACATTCATATTTAAAGCAAAGAAGGATCTATGCTATCATTCAATCATGTATAAACTAACAAACTACATTTCACAATTTCATCATATACATAAATAATATTTGTAATCTATTTCCATATGCATCATATGTAATTTCAATTTCAACTTTCACAAGTAACCCTAAATCATATGCAAACTCAATTCATAAGAAAATCAACATCCTATCCATCTCAATTCCCATTTCATAAGATAGTGTAAATCAAAATGCAGAATTCAAAATTCAATTATCCTTCTATATCATAAAATCAAGATGAATCCAACATAAGCATATAAAGATACATATAACATCATCATCCACATAATCATGTAAAAATCCTTGCATAATGTCCAATGATATGAAGTCACTATCATAATAAGTCTAATGTCTCAAAATAGTGTATCAACAAGATAGTCCATGTGCGAAAATGTCAGCTGAGCTAAGATGGGTCGAGGTAGGACCTCATAGAATGTCATGTGTTGACATTCTGATAGGCCAATACTCAACATATCTCTTACTCAAAATTACAACATACAACACAATAAGCATAAATAGGAAAAGGTTCCACATTTATTTGTCAAATTAACACTGCCTTGTAGGTTTTGTTAGTTTACATTTCATTATTGCATTCATTCTAGATGTCATTATTGTACTCTAAGTATTGATCATTGTTCAAAAAATTTCAAAATTCATAAATGATTATTACATTGTGCATTCAAACTGAATGTAGTATACAAATGTCTTTTCATGTTCATTTTTCATATCAATAAGTAGAGTACACTTGTAGAATTGAAAGAAAAGATTGAAGTATGGAATAGGGGTCCCATGCATTGCCTTTGTGTTGCTTTGAGTCAGCTAGTTGTCTGCTAGGTCTTAAGTCCCAAGGTCTTCAAAATCCATGTCCTCATCTACATTTAGGTCTTAAAGGTTCATATCTACATAGGAGAGAGAGAAAATGTGGTTATATCCTATTGGATCTAAGAAATGCATAAGAAACAAATAACATACTGTAGCAATCAAGTTTTCAAAATTTACACATCAATCTAAAAAAAAAAAAATGCAATAAGGAAATGTACACTAACACTCACTGCAAGGTAGTATTAAAGGGACTTGTTCCTATAAACATGAAACCTTTTACTATTTATGATCATTCTGGTGTATGTTGTCCTTTTTATTAACCAAATATCTGAATTAAAGGGACTTAGTATGTCCAAACTGAGAAACCTTCTTCAGATGATGCAGAGTTTTGATAGATTAGTGAATATAATGGTCTGAAAATTGATTGACAAAGTTCTTTATTATGTTCACTAATCTAATCATGTTTAAATGATGTTGTTTGAAAGCTTAAACAGATTATTTTGTAGAAAAGAGTTGACTGGTTTTCACATTCAGTCATAGGAAAAGATGTAGATCAAGCTGAAATTTCAAGATAAACTACTACAAGTGCCAATGTTGCCAACAGTCATGATCAAATGTTACAAAATGTAGCTGCATGAATACTGGTACAATAGATGTCCTTGCCATTTCAAAGAAACAATTTCAAGTAATATCGTTGATGTTGCTGATTACAGGAAGAATACTTCAAGATTGGGCCATAAAGTTATGAAATGTTTTCTAATGTTTTTGAGTGTCACAAGCCCATGCTTGAACTTCATTAACAATAAACAAACATTTTTATCTTGTTGTATTTCTCATATTTAAAGTGCAGATTCAGCATTAAGAGAGAAGAAGGACCGAATTCAAACATGCTAATATGTATCAGAGCTTTGATAGAATGAGCTGTGTTTTGAATTCTTTCAAAATGAAAATTTATTCTATTGAAAAAATTCGCATAATATATTATACCTACAATTGAAATATTAAAGTTACAAATCAAACAGAATGCAAGATGTAGATGTATTTTTATAGATAGAAAGCATGAGTTTTCAACATGGTTCATGGTCACAGGCAGAGTGCATGGTATGTTTGTCAAAGAAAAGAAGACAATGTATTTTATAATCTGATGTTCCTAGTGATGTTTGTGCACATTTATTATAGCATTGAAAATAGAGATGTAAATGAATATGAGCTGAAAGAAAAATAAATTTCATAGGAAGGAATGTGCTTATCTGTTATGAGAAAAGTGACTCTTATTCCTTGATGTCTTTCAGTCATATTTTTAGTTAGCTCCCAAAGTTTGTGAAGCTTATGACTAAAATATGTCATAGCAAAACTGTATACATCTATCACACCTATCAGTCATAATCTCATGACTTTGATGAAATAACTAGAAAAGAGCTCATATGATGGAATGTTGATGGATTTTTTTTAATCATCTCAATAAGAGTTTCAGTTCCAACTTGGACTGTTATCAGTAAAACTGAAGGAATTTCATGCTCAATTTTGGTGCACTGTCAAAAATAGATATACCAACATCAACAGGATGGTAAAATAAATAAATCTCATAATTGAAGGCTCACAGTCACAGTTCACATTTTCAAACTGTAAGTAAAAACCAAGTTCTGAGAACTCACTATTTTAATATAGTTTGTTCATAATTGTTTATTACAGAGAAGGCCGATTTGTGGTTATGATTTTGCTGACAAAAGAATCAATGTTAGTAAGAATGGTATATAAAAAATTCAAGACCTTCATATATTTGTGTGGAGCAGAGAGCTTAATGAAGACTAAATAAGACTCAGGTTTCAAAACCGAGTTCATGAAGTTACACTTCCTATCTAACAGTCACGTCTTTGTATGTTACTGAGCCGAAAGGGACTTTACCAGTCACTAGTCATGACTGGTAGATAGGAAGGGATGTATTTACAGTGCTGCGATAGCAAGAATTATTTGAAGATTTCAGTCATAAATATAGTCAAAGGCCGAGCTCGAAGAATGAAGTCGCAGTTAAAATGCTTTGTATACAACAAGAGGGAAAAAAGAACACCAGTCACGAGGTCATGACTGTTACAATGGAAGTAATTTGAGCTCATGTTTTGACCCATAGATGGAGGGTAATACTTGTTCAAGCCAAGTGCATGTATGCTATAAATAAAAGGTAAGAACCAGTCACACCATGACTTATATTCATAACTCACAGTGTCAAGCTATATATGTGGTTCATGAACCACTTAACATTCAAAGCCAAGTTTCATGTTGGCATACATGCAATAAACAAAGGGTGAAGGCCACTCTCAGCTTATGTAAAAAGAAACTACAGTCACAAGGCGTGACTCATAAACTTACAAGCTTTGCCATAAGTCACAGCTTGTTTTACAAAGCACATAATAGAATATACTCAAGAAGAATGTCGTGACTTATGGAAAATAAAGGGACTATTATTTTCAAGAAAAAGAAAGACCGAAAGCTATATATCCAAATAGATAATGCTCAATAACAGTGACAATAATGATAGCATCAGTCATCAAAAAATAGGCATGGTGATCTACCTATTAGAAGGCCGAGAGACCTAAAGACTCCATCATCCAAATCTGAGCAAGGTGGAGATACAATGGGAAAATAAATGAGAAAACACTAGTCATCTGGTTATGATAGTGAACTCGAGTTCCATCATTCAAAGCTGAGCTTCATTAGCAAGTTTTTCTAGAGATTTCCTTGAGTTAGGGTTTCAGTTTTTCCCCAATTCTTCTTGACGAAGATTGAGATAGCACTTCTCTCAAAAAATGAAATGAACATAATATCTTTGGAGTCCTCCAAGCATAAGGCATTGAATACCTTCATTGCAGATGTCAGTTCCTATAGTTTTTTGAAAATTGCTAATATGCCACCTCATCCCTCTTTTTCCGAGGCATGTGCAAGTGAGATGAGTTTATTATTCCCCACTCTGCATTTTGTCTACACTTAGTGTTTTTAGGGGATAGGTTATTTGTTTGATATTAGGTTTTTATCTAATATTAACATATTTCAAAAATTTTGGCAATTATTTTTATAAAAGCTTTTTTAAATCCTTATTATAAGCCAAAATTTTGGACATTGAGCATGGGGATTTAACATAGGCTAATTTTTGGCATGATTTTTGGGCCAAAATTGGGCATTATTGAAAGGCTTGTATTTTTGGATTTGAGGCTAGGGCATACTATAAGGATGATTTTTATAATCATTTTAGGAGGTTGCGAGCTTGGGGAGAGAGGCTAGTAGTGAACATATTGTTCCTATTTTGCTTGGAAGCCATTTTTGTAATCAATTTATCAGTTTTTGTGAGAAATAAAGTAGAGGCTCTTTGGTTCATATGATTTGTGGTGAGATTTAAAGATCCCAATTTCATCTTTCCGTATAAGTGTTACTTTTCAACTATAATCCAAAAGAAGTGAATGCTTGTTTATTCCTCCTTAAGGTGATCAGTTTTTTCTTAAAACCTTGTATGGGAAAAGTATGTTGTTAACTATTTAGCTATTTGTGGTGTAACCCTAATAGTAAAGTCTGTTAGCCTATATGTTGGATAGAGATCTAAAGAGTCAAACTTTTGGTCTATGATTTTGAGCTATTGTTTTACTATTCCAGCAAAGTCAGAACTTATTTTTGGTGTATCACCCCATATTCATTTTAGTTTTAAAAGTTCTTTCTATCCCTTTCCTTATCAAAATTTCAATCAGGCGGTGATATTTCATAATTTATAGGAACCGGCCTAGAATCTGGAGATTCCTCCTCATTCATAGTCTACCTATAGCTAGAGGAGGTTTCCATTGTTAGGATAGAATTTTTGTGTAGCCTTAATGCCTGAGTTAGGGTAACAATTCTAAACCTGAATAGTTTTTGGCATGCCCGGTGGGGCACAAACTGCTTCTTAGTTCTGAGCTATGAATTCTATGGTTGTTTTTCAATACAGTTGTTGATTTGAGTGTTTTTTTTAATGAGTAGAACTCCTACAAGAGAAAATAAGGATGGATTTGTGTATCAAGAATTACAGTCAGGAATAAGGGGAGGAAGATCATCTAGAGGTGGAAGAACATCACATGATCCAAGAGGTACTCTATTGAATTTAGATTTTTCATCATTTGATAACCCCATTTTTGAAAATTAGGCTACAAATTCAGAGGAGCTTGAGGTTATTATTAAAGAAATCAGTCTTTCTAAGGATTTAGGGGTTCCTAATCACTCTGGGATAGAATTTCCAAGTGTTGAAAATTTATCTATAGATAATTCTGTTATTGGAAATTCTACAAGTGGTTCTATAGCAACTCCTCAAAATCTAAAGACATCAAAGGAAGGTAGTTCAGCCCACTCAACCTTCTATTACACCTGCCATTCAGCAGCAAGCTCCTCCACATCAAAAAATGGCAAGAAATCTTCTTGTTATTTCATTTGATCAAGGTACTCCTTTGAGGATTGCAAATCACAATGATATTCCATTGGTTGCTTTGAAAAGCTTACCAAATTTCACTGGAGAAACACATGTAATAGCTATTGAACATATCTAAGATGTTGCAACTCTTTGCAATGTCCATCATATCACAACTAAAGATGTAGCTTTGAAGCTATTGGCTGCATCTCTCAAGGGTAAGGCCCTTGATTGGTTCAAAACTCTCTCGGTGGACTCTATTGCTACTTGGGATGTCCTAGGAGAAAGGTTGTCTAAATGTTTTGAGGACAAATCTGATAACCTGTCCTTGGTGGAGAAACTAACTACTATCAAGAGGGCCCCACAAGAGGAGATGAGTGATTTCAATCTCCATTTTCAGAAGACTTGGAACAAAATTCCTGTTATGGTAAGGCCTTCAGCTGAATATGCTTTCTTGTATTATTTGAAGAGCTTAAATAGTGATATCTCTGTAATGATTCAATCTATGGGAGGAGTGTCTTTACCCCAAGCATTTGATACTACTATTAGGGCAGAAAATAGTCTTATCTAGGTAGGGAAGATGGCTCCTAGACCTCCTATGCCTTTCTTTCCTAATATACAATCCAATATGTCATTGGTTGTTCCACCATTATTTTCTATTCCATCATTTAAAGCCCCAGAGATAGTTCCTGCAAGTCCTTTGAATGAATTACAGAGTATTAAGGATAGCCAGTAGAAAATAGAAAATTTATTAAAATATTTTGGAAATGATTTAGTCACCCTTAAGAGGAATCAAGCCTAGAAAAACCCTACTATTCAAAATCAGATTGCTGGTTCTTCTTCTCAATAGCCTAATCAGCCTAATTTTCAGGCCAATAGGCAACAATTTCAAGGCAATGCTAATGCAAATAGGCAAAACTGGAATGCGAGGTCAAATAGATAGTATAATGCAACACCTCTTAATACTATTAGGGCTATTGTTCCTACTCAGAATAATATTGCTACTGACTAGTGTTTTCCATGCAATGAGCCACATGACCAATCTACATGTTCTAATGGAATTCTTAACCAAGCTCTTATGGTACAAAATGCAATGAATTCATAGTAGAATGTGTCTATTAAGGAGGTACAACAATAACCAGATCAAAGTTCTATGGATACCGATTTCCTAAACTAGCAAGAAGAAGAGTTTTGTGGTTTAAATGAAGATTCATCAATTGTAGCAAATACTAGAGAAAAAAAGAGAGCTCTTGAAATGGATCAATCTACTGGTAAAGTGTCTTCTCCACCAGTTTCTATTTTAAAGGGTCCATCAGTTTCCTTTAATAAGGACCAAAATCAAAAAAATGCTGATCAAATTTCTCCTAGATCCTCACATAAGGTACAATTTGTTGTTCCATTCAATATTGTTGACACTATGAAAAAAACAAATGTTACCTTATCTGCTTGGGAGAATTTATCTATTCCAAGACAAATTGATATTTTAAAAGAAGATTTGTCTAAGCTGGTAGCTAATTCACAATAGACAATACAACAACCACCAAGTGTGGTTATGACTAATTCTCAGCCTCCTAAGGTTCAGGAGAAGTTATCAAAAGAAGATAAAAAGTCTGCTAAAGTACAATAGCCAGCAATACCAGAAGTCAAGAAGGCTACAAATAACAAGCAACCAGTAGTAAGTTTTGACAAAAAACTAGCAAATGATCAAAAGACATATGAAAAGGAAGGTAAGAAACCTACAAATGATAAGCCTCCTCCTTTTTATGTCTCATTGATTATTGTAAATAAATTAGTTCACAATTGTATGGTAGATAGTGGTGCAACTAGCACTGTTATGCCTAAGAAGATAGCAGATTTGTTAAATTTGAAATATGAACCTCTTGAGAAGGGTGTAGTCTAGCTTGATGGAACTTCAGTTAAAACCTTAGGAGTTATTAAAAATGCAAGTTTGACCTTACACTCCTACCCAAATTTCTCAATACCTCGGGATATATATGTCATTGATTTTCCAACATATTTTGCTATGTGCCTGTCTAGAGACTTCACAGCCAAGATAGATAGCTATTTTTCATCAAATTGGTCCAATTTATATTTTAGAACTAGATATGGTACTATGGTGATGATAAAATCAGAATTGTTGGCCAAAGACCACATAGAGCCTTACAATCCAAGTCCCATTAATGAAAGTTGTGTGATCATGGATCAGGATGAAATACCTGATTATTCATCTTATAATACACAAACTGAAGCATATCCAGACATTGTTTTAGATGAATGGGCTACTAGGAATGAACAAACTAATGATACATTTGACCCTGGTTTTGGAAATTACATGATTTTAGAATCTGATTCAGTAGTGCCTAATTTGATAAAAGATCCAGAATCTGAATCTGATGTTTCTAACCACCTTTGGGATTTGTATTTTGATGGGTCAAGGAATAAGGATGGAGTTGGTGCAAGGGTTATGTTGATTTCATTGGATGGTGATACATTTTATGTTGCATTCAAGTTATCTTTTCCTTGTTCTAACAATGTGGCATAATATGAGAGTTTGATTCAGGGATTAGAATGGGAAAGATTGAGATGTATTAAGTGTTTAAGGGAATTCAATGATAGTGAGCTAATAGTAAAGTAGGTAAGAGGTATCAATACTGTTAAAAATGATCTCCTAAAGATGTATAAATCTAGAGTTTCTGACATTCTAGATGAATTTGATACTTTCAACCTGATTTCAATTCCTAGAAGGGAAAATCTTCATGCTGATAGGTTGGCTGGTATTGGTGCTCATGTTTCAATAACATAAAATAAAAGACAGATTTCAAACCAGTCACATGTCAAGATAATTGTTAGGCCATCTATTCTAGATAATGACACTGATTGGCAAGTTTTTAATACTGATGAACATATTTTGAGTTTTCTAATAGAAACAGATGGTTTTTCAGCATCTAGGAATAGCAAAATTAATCAACAAATGGAAGACCAAATTATTTAGTTGAAAACCAACAAGCTTCCAAAGGGTTTGGTCAGCCTAGAATCAGCTTTCAACTCTGATGATCAGTTTAGGAAGGGTAAAACCAGCCGGCTGATCAAAGAAGATCATTATGAAGAGGTAGAGATATTCAGAGATAAATGGTTAAAGGTTAGTAAAATCAATTCTCCTGAAGAAAAAGAGTTGTTTATTGATATTTTTAGATAATATAGTGATGTTTTTGTGTGGGATTATTCTGATCTGAAAGGATTTGATCTGCAATTAACCCAGCATACTATAGAATTAGAGCCTAATGCTAGGCCAATTAAATAAAGGCAAATGCCTATAAACCCCAAGTTAGAGCCATTAATGTTAAAAGAACTAAGAAAACTCCTAGATGGTGGTATTATATTTCCAATCAAGCACACATCCTAGGTTTCTAACTTAGTTCCAATAAGGAAGAAGAGTGGAGAGATAAGACTTTGCCTAGAATTTAGAGACCTTAATAGGGCATCTATGAAAGATAGACACCCTCTTCCTTACATGGAACATATTTTACAATATGTTTCTAGTTCTGAGAGATTCTCACTCTTAGATGGGTATTCTAGTTATAACCAAATTTTAGTTAAAGAATCTGATCAGTTTAAAACAACTTTTACAACTAAATGGGGTGCAATGGCTTACAGAAGAATGCCATTTGGGTTATCAAATGTTGGGGCCACTTTTCAGAAAGCAATGGACATGGCTTTCAAGAGATTTTTTTTTTTTTTTTTGGTAAAACTTTTTATATTTATATTAACTATTCTAGTTCAAAAGGGCTCCCAGAGAAAGAACTAGGAAAGAAAACTCCATTCATGACCCATCAAATACAATAAAGGGTTCTAGAATACCAAAATCTAGAAAAACCCAATCAGAAACCCCCCAAGGCCTATATTTTAACTTACATTTGAAAAAGGCCTGAGAATAACCCAACCTAGATAAATTTTACTATCAAGAAGGCTTTATAAAATAAACCTTCCAACATACATTTACATGATATGAAGGGCTTATATACAAAAAAGGGCAAATACGATTACCCTATATACAATTTCAAAAAAGTTCCTTCATATGAATGCATAAAGATATCAACCATGTAGAAGAGACCTGGCCATGAAGGAGCATCCAAATTCATACAAAATTTTAATGAAGCCTCTTCTTGAAGTAAAATTTATCACAAACCAAAAAGGAGGGAGACTGAAGAAATCATGAAGCATTTCCAAACCCAAAGTGCGATGGAGGAGAAAGAAATAGGGAGCTCCAAAACCGATCAACTAGCTGGTGCAAGGCAGCATTTGGCTCAAGAATAGGTAACAAAGGATCTGAAGAAGTAGAATCAACAAAATAGGTATCTAGCCCTGGAGTAGGTATGCTAGCAATAGGGGAATCAACAACCCACGATGGAGAAACACTATCCACCATAGAAGGAGGAACCAATGAAGAACCTGTTCATGGATGCAAGGCACGCTCATGAGCCATCAAACCTAGAACAACATATGTTCTTGCAAATGCCTTGCTTCTGAACACCAGTTCAAAAGATATCCTACTACAAAGATGATCAAGAGGCAGAATGGAAGATGAAGCAATAAAATCTTTAATCCTAGTTAGCAGTAAGATAAACTTGGCAGAATTATACAATAAATGGTGTGGAAAAATTCCACCAATGTGAGCGTCGCCATGAGAGAAATTATAACCCTGGACTGCCAAAAGTAAACTATTGTTTTGGAGATATGCAGGTGAGATGACCGAATTTGCAATTCTAGCTAACAAAGACCAAGATTGAGAAATATCAAGTAGATTGGAACAAAAAATTGAGATTAACTAAAAAGGAAAAACAATTCTATTGGAATGAGGTGACAAAATCGCTTCACCTATCAATCTTTGAATACACCTGCAACACTTTGGACAATGTATAACAAAAATAGAAGCCAATGAGTCATCATATATTGCACCTTCAAATGGGATTTCCAACCCAATTGGTGAGAAAAGAACCCACAAATTAAAGGGAGAAAACTGATCAAAAAATCTATTAGCATCCATTGAGAAGTAGATAACCAGTAGAAATGACCAAAAAGCCCAAATATAGGAGAAAGAATCATCATAAGAACAAGTGGTCTTTTAATGAAATAAATGTTGCAACACCTTAAACCTGCATCGTACACTGATTAAATGATCAGGAGGAGATACAATCTCCTACATAAAGGCAATAAGATATTCGTAATACAAATGATGATGCAAAACAAGTACTCCCTACAAAGAATCATTAACAAGACATGAAATATCACACAAAACTAACACAGGAGTTAGTACTTTAAGGAAAATCATTATTAGATAATACACTTGAGGGAATGCCTTGAGCATAAATGATAAGAAAAGAAGTAAGTACATCATAGCAAGTAAACATAAGAAAGCCTCAAGATCTTCAAGCCCCTTGATATTAAAATAAAAATAAAAAGGACAAAGAACTTTAAATATCTCAGGGATGAAATGAGCTAATAAAAAACCTCCAAGCACACACACTAAGAAACTGATTCCAAAGAAATACAATTAAAAAGGGATGGATGAGAATCCTTTGAAACCATAGAAGATGGATACTGAATATTATGCCCTTTGACACCTAGATTCACTAATTGATCAGCCAAAGCATTCCCTTCTCTGTAAGTATGATAAATACAACATTGGGGGAATGAATCTAGGAGAGACCAAACCTGATGAAGAACATAATGCAAATACCATGAGAGAGACCACCTAGAAATACAAGAGCTAATAATGACAGACAAGTCACCTTCAACATGAAGAAACTTAATATTAAGTTTTTTAGTAGCAGTTAAACCATAAAGGAGAGCATAAGCTTCAGCTAGATTGTTAGTTCCAGGGGAATCGGGGAAGCCTCAAAATAAAATGGAGAACCTAAAAAATCTGGAATCACAAATCCAAACCTAGAAGCACCCAGATTACCTCTAGAGGATCCATCGAAGTTGAGCTTAAAAAAACCCTATTGAGGGAGTATCCACTTAATTTGAGATCTTAAAAGTGATCTATCTTGAGGGCAAAGTGGAAAAGGAAGAGAAGGGAACACCAAACCTACCCGATTCTTAGACACAAAAGAATCCCACAATGAGAAAATATGAATACCCCTAAATTTTCCCAAATAGGCATTAGTGACTTCCAATATAGACTTCTCAAGAATAGATGTAATTGACTGAAAAGAAGAAGATTGATTTCTAAAGATTCTTTTATTCCTCTCCCACCAAATAGACCATAAAACCAACGAAGGAATACATACCCAGAGACATGCAAACATAGATTGTCGATGAAGAAGAGGCCATGACTAGAACAAATCCTAGACTGTCAAAGGAAGAGGCATTGATAAAGATAATTTTTGCATAACAAAATGCTAGCATAGTTGGGCAAATGGACAATTAAGGAAGAGATGATCAATTGATTCCAATTCTTGATGACACAGGACACAAGAAAAAGGATCAACAATGTTTAACCCGACCAACCTTTCACTAGTCAAAACTCTTCCTTTCAAAACTAACCAAGAAAAACATCCAGCTTTGGGAAGAACAACCGAATGCCAACAAAATTTATAAGCTCTTGAATAATTACTATTCTGCTGAGAGGATTGAGCCAACTTATATCCAATCTTGACAGAATAATTACCATCAGATGCCGAAGTCCAGATGAGATGATCCAAAGTGATAGAAAGAAAGATAATCTTATCCAAAAAAAAAAGATTAATTGCAGATGCAATCACAGAATCAATTGGAAAATCTTGAAAATCTCTCCAAATGACTTTACCCGAATGTATATGAACCACCAAGACATAATCCACCAACCTTTAACCCCATATAAGAGAAGCAATTTCACTTACATCTTGAAACATAGGTAATGAATTTAAAGGAGGCAAACCATTCCAAGAATCGAACTAGAAGTTAAAAAATTCACCATTGTTGACCTCCCATGAAACAGATGATGTGACAATAAGCCTAGAGTTTACAATAAAATTCCAAATAGCAGAACCTTTAGGAGGATCAAGGATAGAGATAATTCTAACTGGATCCAAATTGTCAAGGTACTTCTATTGCATAAGTTGACACCATTTGTTAGAAGGTTGTGAATACATCTTCCAAACCAATTTCCCCCCAAAAGCCAAGTTCCTATTAGATAAATTATGAATTCCTACTCCCCTGGCTAAAGGTTGGTTAGACATATCTGATAGCGAAACAAGAGGTATTTTTTTCTCGTCAGACATGTTTTTCATCCAAAGAAATCCCCTAATTAATTTCTCAATTTGAATAAGAATAGATTTCAGAGCTTGCAACACTGAAAGATAATAATTTGGAATAGCTAAAAGAATAGACTTAATAAGAATAATTCGACCAGATAGAGACAACCACCTAGTCTTCCAAGCAGCTATCTGAGATTTAATTCGATCAACAACTGAATGCCAAAAGGATATCTCATAAAGAAGGGGATGCCAAGATATGTGGATGGGAGCTCATCTAAAGAGAATCCAAGAGCATTAACAATACTATTTTGGATTTGACAGAAACTGTTAAAAACATAAATTTTAGACTTGTGATTATTGATTTTTTGCTCTGAGACTGAAGTATATATATCAAGGACTTTTTTGATGCAAGAGGCTTCCTTAATAGAAGCATCCCTGAATAATAATGTGTCATCAGTAAATAAAGAATGGGTAACTGAAATAGAAGTATTTGTAATCTATACCCCAAACCAAAGACCTGCATTATGAGCAGCATGAATAGAACGGCTCAAGGCCTCAGCCATCAGGATAAAAAGACATGGAGACAACGGATCACCTTGTCTAACACCTTGAGTTGATGGAAAGAAACTCGCAGGAAACCTATTAATTATAACTAAGAAATGAGCTCCCGAGATACACGCTTTAATCCATTTACACCATTTTCTAGAAAATCCAAACTTGGTGAGAACTTGAATGAGAAATGCCCAATTAAGCCTAGCATAAGCTTTCATCATGTCTAACTTGACAACAAAGGAAGGAATGGAATACTAATTAATAGAATGAAGAGTTTCATGAGCCAAGATAGCACCATTTGTAGTGTCTCTTCTTGGAACAAAACCTCCTTGTTTAGGAGATACAATTTTAGGAATGAGGTGTTGAAGTCTCAAATAAATTGATTTTGTAAACAGTGTTACAAAGGGAAATTGGTCTAAAGTCAGAAAAAGTTTGTGATCACTATTTTTCAGGATGAGCACTATGTTTTTTGAGTTAAAGCATTTTAGCATCGATGTATTCTTTCTGGATTCTTCCAAAACAGCCAACAAATCAAAACATATAACATCCCAACATTTCTAAAAAAATAAAGTAGTGAACCCATCAGGCCCTGGGGCCTTATCAGGTGATAAGGAAAAGACCACCTTACAAATTTCTAAAAGAGTAAAGGGTGCCATTAAAGACAAATTATCTTGTTCAGAAATGAGGGATGGGATTCCATTAAGCAAATCCTTAGACTTATCTGGATCACCATGTGAGGTAACTCTAGGAGCTAAAAGGTTTGAAAAAAATCTAACCCCTTCGTCATGAATTCCTTTCTCATCTGTAATAACATTACCCATCTCATCTTTAATATAAAAAATAGCCCTTACAGCCTTCTTCTATTTTTCGGATGCATGAAATAACTTAGTATTTTGGTCTCCCAACTATAACCATAACTCACACGATTTTTGTCTCCAATATTCTTCTTCCCTCACACATAACTCTTCCCATTCCTTTTGCAGGACTTTTTGTTTTTGAAAAGTTTGGGAATCAAGACCATTAGAAATAATAAACTCATTGATTTCAGACAATTCTTTCTCAAGTATGACTTTTTGATCAAAAATGTTTTTAAAAACATTAATGTTCCAAGACTTAATTAGGTTTTTCAAGAATTGCAGTTTTTTAAAAAATTTGAACATAAAGGATCCTTCCTCAATAGGAGTAGCTGCCCACCATTGCTTTAGAAGGGAGTGAAAAGAGGGATGCCTGAACCAAACAGACTCAAACTTAAAAGATGACCTGACAGCTTTACTGCCTTGGCAATCTTTACAGTCTAAATCAATGTTGAGGTGGATTGGAAAGTGATCCGACTCTGAAAAAGGTAGAATGGAAGAAGTCATTATGACACCATCCAATTTCCAAATATATGAACACAAAAACCTATCCAACCTAACCACAATTTGAGAAAAACCCGATCTATGGTTAGTCCATGTGAATGATCCTAATTGCGGAAAAACATCAAACAAATCATTATCTGAAACAAAGTTAGTAAAATCTGAGATTATTCGAGTAGGAGGTGAAATTCCCCCTATTTTGTCAGAAGATGACAAAATTGCATTGTAATCCCCAGCTATAATGAATTTACAGTTGGGGTACTATTGAAT
Organism: Chamaecyparis obtusa; assembly: GCA_027943335.1. Lineage (NCBI taxonomy): Eukaryota > Viridiplantae > Streptophyta > Pinopsida > Cupressales > Cupressaceae > Chamaecyparis > Chamaecyparis obtusa. Next base: position 461,063 of record BSBK01011231.1, on the reverse strand, counting down.
AATTGCAGTTAAGGACTCCCACAAGTAAAATTTATCCAAGGTGGGAGTTGGCCCATAAACATTAAAGAGAAAAAAGGAATGATTAAAAAAATTTACATTAACAAATTGCCAATTAGGGCCGTCTTGTAAGGGGAAGACACAAACTTTCAACTTATTCCATAACATGATTAAGCCACCAGAAGCTCCTATAGAAGAGACACAAATAGATTACCAAGAAAACCATTTAGTAATAGAAAGATTAAAGTTATCTAAAGAGAGCTTAGTTTCTTGTAAGAGGACAATTTCGCATTGCAAAGAATCAAGAATTTTCTTGACTCTATGCCTTTTGTCAGAGGCGTTAATACCTCTGACATTCCAAGATAGAATCTTCATGGAGGACAAGGAGAACCTTTGGTTCTCCTTGTCAAACATCTTCTAGACGATGAAAAATTAGCATCTAGGGTTGATTGAAGACCTGCCTTAATTTCCTCCAAAGCCTTAGTAGCCTTTGACTTTCTACCCCTAGTCTTAGGTGTCTTGACAATAGACTTAGGAGAAAGTAGCATTTGAATAATTGAAGGCTTGAGGACAACATTTACGTTATCACTAGTATTATCAAATGATGAGTTCTTGAAAGGATGGCTTTCAAGAACTTAATGTATAAGTTTATTCTAGTATATTTAGATGATGTGACAATTTATAGCAAGGTCGCTAATCAGCACATTGATCATTTGAGATAGATTTTGCAGAGATATAGAGATTTTGAGATTTCTTTAAACCCAAAGAAATCCGCATTTTTAGTTCATGTGGGAAAACTCCTAGGATACCAGATGTCTAAGGAAGGTACAATAATAGATCCTGAGAGAATTCATGCAATTGTAGAACTTTCATTGCCTAAACACAAGAAAGGGTTGCAAAGTTTCATTGGGAGAATAAATTTTGTGAGAAGGTTTATCCCTGATATTGCAAATTTGTTAAAACCACTAACTGCTTTGATTAAAAAGGATGTCCCTTTCAGCTAGACTGAAGAGGGAAAGAAGAATTTTGAATTGATAAAATAGGCTTTATCTTCAGCCCCTACTCTTGTTAATCCTGATTTTACTAAAGACTTTATTCTATATGTTTATGGTGGTTCTGATACTATTTCAGCAATGTTGGTTCAAAAGAATGAAGAAAAACAGGAACAACCAGTTGCTTTTTTCAGCAAAGGTATGGATGACTATGAAAAAAGGTATAGTTTTTTTGAAAAGCATGTGCTAGCTGTTATTAAAGCTTTAAAGAAGTTTAAGCATTTGATTGCTAGGAATAGAGTGCATTTGATGGTTGCACATCCTAGTATTAAAGAGTTTTTGTTGAACAAAGATGTTAATGAAAAGAGATCTGGTTGGATAATGAGATTTATGGAGTATGATGTATAGATTCATGTGACTAAGCTAGTTAGAGGCAAAGGCCTTTGTGCTCAAATGGAAGAAGAGGAAGAACAAGTTGGAATTACTGAGGAATCTAAAAATTTTCAAGGTGATGTTGTATTGTTTAATGATCCTACAGCTTGGTTATCAGATATGACTAGATTCTTGCAAACTGGACAATGCCCAAATAATCTTGATAAGGCAAAGAGGAGATACTATAGGTTACAATCTATTCCCTATGTTCTTATTGATGGTATACTTTATAGGAAGGACTATTCTAGAATGTTTCTCAAATGTATTGATTTACTAGATCAAGACAAAATTTTATCTGAATTTCATGATGGAGCTTGTGGAGGACATTTTAGTCCTAAAACTACAACCTAGAAAATACTAAGGGAAAGCTATTATTGGCCTGATTTATTTAAAGATTCTTATTCTTGGGCCAGAAGATGTCATTATTGTACTCTAAGTATTGATCAATTGTTGTTTGAAGAGGAAGATCCTCTTAGGTTGAGGTATGCTGATTTGTTACAGCTAGAAGAAGAAAGGAAGAAGGCATTAGAAACTATGGAGATAAAGCAATAACAGACTAAAAGGTCATTTGAAAAAAGGGCTAAGTATAGAGAGTTCAAAGAAGGTGATCTAGTACTCAAGTGGGATGTACTAAAGAGCGGGCTAGGGAAGCATGACAAGTTTGATAATTTTTGGTTAGGCCCTTTTGTTATAACAGCCTGTAAAGAGAACAATGCTTTTCAGTTGTCCACAACTGAAGGAGAAGATCTGCAAATTCTAGTTACTAGAATACACCACAAGCTTTGCTTTGAGGGTTAGGTTAGGTTAGGTTCAGTTTTCAATTTAATAAGTGTTGTCCAAGGACTACGTCTCTAGGTTGTATTGAGTCTAGTTAGGTACATTTTCATTTCAATAAATGGTTGTATTCATGGTTTCAATCTTCCTAATTTTGTTACCCTTTGATAAGTCTACAGATCATGTCTAGCAGGCAGACATCCAGAAGAAATCACCAAAATTGTTACTCAAAATTACAACATACAACACAATAAGCATAAATAGGAAAAGGTTGCACATTTTTTTGTCAAATTAACACTGCCTTGTAGGTTTTGTTAGTTTACATTTCATTATTGCATTCATTCTAGATGTCATTATTGTACTCTAAGTATTGATCATTGTTCAAAAAATTTCAAAATTCATAAATGATTATTACATTGTGCATTCAAACTAAATGTAGTATACAAATGTCTTTCCATGTTCATTTTTTATATCAATAAGTAGAGTACATTTGTAGAATTGAAAGAAAAGATTGAAGTATGGAATAGGGGTCCCATGCATTTCCTTTGTGTTGCTTTGAGTCAGCTAGTTGTCTGCTAGGTCTTAAGTCTGAAGGTCTTCAAAATCCGTGTCATCACCTGCATTTAGGTCTTTAAGGTTCATATTTGCATAGGAGAGAGAAAATGTGGTTAGATCCTGTTGGATCTAAGAAATGCATAAGAAACAAATAACATACTGTAGCAATCAAGTTTTCAAAATCTGCACATCAATCTGAAAAAAAACCAAATGCAATAAGGAAATATACACTAACACACTCCAAGGTAGTATTAAAGGGACTTGTTCCTATAAACATGAAACCTTTCACTATTTATGATCATTCTGGTGTATGTTGTCATTTTTATTAACCAGGTATCTAAATTAAAGGGACTTAGTATGTTCAAAATGAGAAACCTTCTTCAAATGATGCAAAGTTTTGGTATATTAGTGAATATAATGGTCTGAAAAATTGATTGACAAAGTTATTTATTATATTCACTAATCTAATCATGTTTAAATGATGTTGTTTGAAAGCTTCAATAAATTATTTTGCAGAAAAGAGTTGACTGGTTTTCACATTCAGTCATAGGAAAAGATGTAGATCAAGCTGAAATTTCAAGATAAACTTCTACATGAAGTGCTAATGTTGCCAAAAGTCATCATGAAATGTTACAGAATGTAGTTGCATGAATACTGGTACAATAGATGTCCTTGCTATTTCAAAGGAACAATTTCAAGTAATATCGTTGATGTTGTTGATTACAAGAAGAATACTTCAAGATTGGGCTATAAATTTATGAAATGTTTTCTAATGTTTTTGAGTGTCACGAGCCCATGCTCAAACTTCATTAACAATAAACAAACAATTTTATCTTGTTGTATTTCTCATATTTAAAGTGCAGATTCAGCATCAAGAGAGAAGAAGGACTGAGTTCAAACATGCTAATATGTATCAGAGATTTGATAGAATGAGTTGTGTTTTGAATTCTTTCAAAATGAAAATTTATTCTATTGAATAAATTTGCAAAATATATTATACCTACAATTGAAATATTAAAGTTACAAATCAAACGGAATGCAAGCTATAGAGGTATTTTTGTAGATAGAAAGTATGAGTTTTCAACATGGTTCATGATCACAGGCACAGTGCATGGTATGTTTTTCAAAGAAAAGAAGACAGTGTATTTTATAATTTGATGTTCCTTGTGATGTTTGTGCACTTTTAATATAGCATTAAAAATAGAGATGTAAATGAATATGAGCTGAAAGCAAAAGAAATTTTACAGGAAGGAATGTGCTTATCTGTTATGAGAAAAGTGACTCTTATTCCTTGATGTCTTTCAGTCATATTTTTAGTCAGCTCCCAAATTTTGTGAAGCTTATGACTAAAATATGTCATAGAAAAACTGTATACATCTACCACACCTTTCAGTCATAAGCTCATGACTTTGATGAAATAACTAGAAAAGAGCTCATATGATGGAATGTTGATGGATTTTTTTTAATCATCTCAATAAGAGTTTCAGTTCGCTTGGAATGTTATCAGTATAACTGAAGGAATTTCATGCTCAATTTTGGTGCACTGTCAAAAATAGATATACCAACATCAGCAGGATGGTCAAATAAATAAATCTCATAATTGAAGGCTCACGGTCACAGTTCACATTTTCAAACTGTAAGTAAAAACCAAGTTCTGAGAACTCACTATTTTAATATAGTTTGTTCATTAGTGTTTATTACAAAGAAGGTCGAGTTGTGGTTATGATTCTATCGACAAAAAAATCCATGTCAGTAAGATTGGTATATAACAAATTGAAGAGCTTAATATATTTGTATCGAGCATAGAGCTTAATGAAGACTAAATAAGACTCGGGTTTCAAAACTGAGTTCATGAAGTTACACTTCCTATCTAACAGTCATGGCTTTGTATGTTACCAAGCCGAAAGGGAGTTTACTAGTCACTAGTCATGACTAGTAGATAGGAAAGGATGTATTTATAGTGCTACGACAACAAGAATCATTTGAAGATTTCAGTCATAACTACAGTCAAAGGCCGAGCTCAAAGAATGAAGTCACAATTAAAATGCTTTGTATACAACAAGAGGGAAAAAAAATAACACCAGTCATGAGGTCGTGACTATTACAATGGAAGTAATTTGAGCTCACGGTTTGACCCATAGATGGAGGGTAATACTTGTTTGAGCCAAGTACATGTATGCTATAAACAAAAGGTAAGAACCAGTCACACCATGACTTATATTCATAACTCACAGTGCCGAGCTATATATGTGGTTCATGAACCACTTAACATTCAAAGCCGAGTTTCATGCTGGCATATGTGCAATAAAAAAAGGGTGAAGGTCACTCTCAGCTTATGTAAAATGAAACTATAGTCACAAGCCGTGACTCATAAACTTACAGGCTTTGCCATAAGTCACAACTTGTTTTACAAAGCACATAACATAATATACTCAAGAAGAATGTTGTGAGTTATGGAAAATAAAGGGACTATTATTTTCAAGCAAAAGAAATGCCAAAAGCTTTATATCCAAATAGATAATGCTTAATAATAGTGACAAAAATGATAGCATCAGTCATCGAAAAGTAGGCATAGTGATCTACCTGTTAGAAGGCCGAGAGACTTGAAGACTCCATCATCCAAAGCTGAGCAAGGTGGAGATATAGTGGGAAAATAAATGAGCAAACACCAGTCATCTGGTTATGACAGTGAACTCGAGTTCCATCATTCAAAGCCAAGCTTCATCAGCAAGTTTTGCTAGAGATTTCCTTGAGTTAGGGTTTTAGTTTTTCCCCAATTCTTCTTGACAAAGATTGAGATAGCACTTCTCTCAAAAAAAAAATGAACATAATATCTTTGTAGTCCGCCAAGCATAACACATTGAATTCCTTCATTGCAGATGTCAGTTCCTGTAGTTTTTCAAAAATTTCTAATATGCCACCTCATCCCTCTTTTTTCGAGGCATGTGCAAGTGGGTTGAGTTTATTATTCCCCACTCTGCATTTTGTCTACACTTAGTGTTTCTAGGGGATAGGTTATTTGTTTGATATTAGGTTTTTATCTAATATTAAAATATTTCAAAAATTTTGGCAATTATTTTTGTAAAAGATTTTTTAAATCCTTATTATAAGCCAAAATTTTGGGGATTGAGCATGGGGAGTTAACATAGGCTAATTTTTGGTATGATTTTTGGGCCAAAATTGGGCATTTTTGAAAGGCTTGTATTTTTGGATTTGAGGCTAGGGCATACTATAAGGATGATTTTTATAATCATTTTAGGAGGTTGCGAGCTTGGGGAGAGAGGCTAGTAGTGAACATATTGTTCCTATTTTTCTTTGAAGCCATTTTTGTAATCAGTTTATCAGTTTTTGTGAGAAATAAAGTAGAGGCTCTTTGGTTCATATGATTTGTGGTGAGATTTAAAGCTCATGATTTCATCTTTCCATATAAGTGTTACTTTTCAACTGTAATCCAAAAGAAATGAATGCTTGTTTATTCCTCCTTAAGGTGATCAATTTTTTCTTAAAACCTTGTATGGGAAAAGTATGTTGTTAACTGTTTAGCTATTTGTGGTGTAACCCTAATAGTAATGTCTGTTAGCCTATATGTTGGATAGAGATCTGAACAGTCAAAATTTTGGTCTATGATTTTGAGCTATTGTTTTACTATTCCAACAAAGTCTAAACTTATTTTTGGTGTATCACCCCATATTCATTTCAGTTTTAAAAGTTCTTTCTATCCCTTTCCTTATCAAAATTTCAATCAAGTGGTGATATGTCATACTTTATAGGAACCAGTGTAGAATCTAGAGATTCCTCCTCATTCATAGTCTACCCACAGCTAGAGGAGGTTTCCATTGTCAGGATAGAATTGTTGTGTAGCCTTAATGCCTGAGTTAGGGTAACAATTCTAAACCTGAACAATATAAAATGGATAGAATCATTGATGGAGGCAATCCACCTAAGGAATTTTGGATAGATGCGTCAATGGAGGCAATCCACCTAAGGACTTGTGGATAGAATCATTGATGGAGGCAGTTCACATGAGGCTATGTTTCTATTGATTACATCATGAGGATGATGCCTTTATTTCTTACATCATATAATTGATGTTGTCAAGTGTCTTAAGTGTTGACATTGGATTGATATATATATATATAAAGTAAGATTATAATTTTTTTCATAATAACTAAATAGTTAAATTGATAAAATAAATTAATGAATAGACATGTCCCATGAAGGGACATGTCTCTTCTTGTCCTTGTCATGTATAAATACAAAGAGATCGATGCATTTGGAAAACACATACAATCAGATAGTGCTATTACATTTGCAACAATCCTAAAAACCTTAACAAATAGGTTGGTGTCTTTTCACTCTAAAGGGGGTTGAAAACCATTCAATCAAAAATACATATGTTGTGTAAAATGTAAAGAGAAGGAAGAATTCAGATTTTACAATACATACGAGATGTAAAACATATTTTCAAAGAAATACAAAAACTCAATTTTATTTTCTACAATTGTGGTATGGAATTATTTTATTATCAAATTGGTCCTTTGTGATTATTAATTCAGAAAATTAATAGCCATTTTTAAAACTTGTGCAAAGGGGTTATGTGTCCTTCAAACTGATTTAAATATCAAGAGGCATGTGTGAAGTGTTGTCCTTATGTTTCTTGTTTCATTGGATTTCTAAAAGAGAAATTAAAATCAATTAGGCTAATTGGTGTGTTGTGTACTTAATCATCTTGCATTGATAGGATTGAATGCTTGATAGTTTATCTAAAGGATAAAATAGTGTCTCACAAAGTTGTACATGAGGGTTTGAGTAGAGGTGGATCTCTAACCAATAAGGATAATGGACTGGTCTTGATCTATAAAAAACATAAATCTTTAACAACATGAAGTTTACATTTAGTAGGAGAAGATAGAATAACATAGAGGTAGAATAAGTAGAATCAAATAAATAGAAGGACTAAAGCATCAATAGGAGATAAAATAGATAAGACTAATCAAGTGATCAAAATACTAGTCATTATATCTGAATAAGGTTAAAATGTGAATCACCTTATTGAATAGGGTTTGAATTTGAATAGGGGTGGAATATAGGACCTATCCTCAATCCAAATTACCAAAAGGAAAAATCCAAATGGATTAATCACAAAGAAGTGATCAATGCACAAAAGAATCAAACAATGGAGAATATGAAGAAAGGAGAAAATCCTATAATCTACTATAGAAAGTATATGCTTTAAATCTGAAATAAATAGAAGGAAAGTAGTGTTAGACTACAACTAATTTGGAATCTGATTGAAGGATCTGTGATTGCAAGATCATTGAGAAGTTGATGATTATATATGTAATATGATTAAATGAGTATTATGTTGTCATTGATGTCAACTGGTTTGAAAACACTTATCTTGTAAGTTACTACACCGAGACATCTGAAGAAAAGTGAAAGACATGAATAACAGAGAAATTTACATGAGGAAAGATGTACAAGATAGATGAGGATAAGGAACACATTGAGTAACTTTTTGATGAGTCTATGACTTGATGATATTGACTTCATTATGTTACATTCATTTATGATGAAGTATAGAGCTGAAAGACACAAAGCAGTGTTGTCGATAAATGAAGCATTTCTAGTATACACTGACAAAGTGTAGTGTATACTGACCACAGTATAAACTGAGCAGTGTTCACCGATGCATTCTTTGTTAACCGAGCAGAACAGAATGAATTAAATGATTAGCTTAGTTGATAAGATTGATGAGCTGGCAAGAGTATAACATTGAGGTAACAGATAATGTTTGTTACAAAGATTAATGGCTGACAAAATTCAGGGAAGATCTAATGGAGAAGATTGAAATGTGTTATTGACACAAGTACTGAGAAAGTTTTAAGCGGAAAAATATATGAATGTGATTAAGCAGCAAAATCTGATGGTGGAGAAGAAAATGATTTACTCGTCTATATAAGAGAACATAATTTATTTATGAAGAGAGCTAGAATAAGAAGCTGTAGGAATTTCGCGTGAACAAGTTTTCATGCATTCTAATCATACTGGTTAGTGAGAACCGAATTGCAGAATAGTTACCGAGCTACAAAGAGCTATTACCGATGGACAGTAAGTTGATATAGTATTGAATTTGAAGTGACATATTGATCAAAAGGATTTTTATGGACTAAATATTGATCTGTAATCTGCAATTGAAGTTGTATTAAGGCAGGTCATTTTACTGTTACATATTTAACCATTGTATATAGTCTAAATCTCTTAACCGAGTGGACTCTGAAAGTCTTATGATGTATCATTCATAGAATGAACATTGTTATCCTGTCAACCCCATAGTGAATGCTGGTTGGATGATAAATTCTAGTCTAAAATCCTCTCACAAGGTCACACCTGACAGTGTGTTTGTAACCTTTAACAGGGTTGGGTCTTAACCGACCTCACTTCAGAAGAGTGAACAATTTTGGGTTGCCGGTCCCAGGTGGTTTTTCCCTTTATAGGGTTTCCACGTTAAATCTCTTATGTTATGTGTTGATTGTGATATTTTTTTGTTATCATACTTTGCATGTTACATGTTAGATTTGATCGGTAATCTATTTTAGCATTAGACTGGTAATTGGTAAAAGCATAGACAGTGAGAGTTATTATTGTTTACCAATGAGCAGAAAAGGAAGAAATTGTTTTGAATTATACATTTTGTTTTGGGACACTGGATAACTGATTCACCCCCCTCTCAATTATTCTAACAATTGGTATCTGCATCAAGAACACCTCGGCAAAATAGCATTGCTGAAAGAAGGAATAGGTCTATAATTGACTGTGCTAGAACATTGATGATACAGAAGAATGTTGCTCAAACATATTGGAGGGAAGCTATTAGTACAGCTGTATATGTTCTTGATCGAGTACAACTAAAGAAGGACTCCAACAGAACACCTTATGAACTATGGTTTGGACACAAACCTACTATAAGTTATTTCAAAAATTTTGGAAGTAAATGCTTTATCTTGAAAGATGAGAGAAATGGAAAATTTGATTCTAAAGGAGATGAAGGAATATTTCTTGGATATTCCACTACAAGTAAAGCATACAAATGTTTGAATAAGGCTACAAATAAGATTTTTGAAATTACTAATGTTCGTGTTGATGAGTTTGATGACAAGTACATAGAGGAAAGTACAAAGGAACCAGAAGATTATGGTAGATTCACTTACATTGAACATCTAGAGTATCTACCAACACCGCAAGTTGTAACAACTGGTCAATAGGGAAACAATGTAGTACGACAGGCACCACAAACTGATGAACATGAAGAAGCTGTCAAGCAAGGAAATGACCCTGAGCAGGATGAACAAGAAAGGAGAAATCAAGTCTTGGCTAGTTTTTTTAGAAGACATCATCCTGAAACACAAATCATTGGAGACAGACATGCTGGAATGCAAACCAGAAGCAAAACAAGATAAGGTACATGTCTAATTTGTGAGTTTGAACCTAAAACTATGAAAGTTGCATTAGAAAATGAAGAATGGGTTAATGCAATGAAAGAGGAAATAGAGAAAATAGAAAAGAACAAAACCTAGTCCTTAGTACCCCGACCAAAATATAAAAATGTTATCGATACTAAGTGGATTTACAAGAATAAATTGAATGAAAATGGTGAAGTCACAAGAACTAAAGCTAGATTAGTATGTAAGGGATATGCACAGGAAGAAGGCATTGACTCTGGTGAGACATTTGCACCTGTTGCTAGATTAGAAGGAGTTAGAATGCTACTTGCATATGTTGCACATAAGAAATTCAAAGTCTATCAAAAGGATGGGAAGTCAGCATTTTTGAATGGTATACTTGAAGAAGAAGTCTACATTGAACAACCTGAAGGATTTGTTGATCCCAATAATAAAGACATGGTATGTAGATTACATAAAGCTATATATGGACTAAAGCAAGCACTGAGAGCATGGTATGAAAGACTGGATACTTATTTGTTAAGTATTGGATTTGTAAGAACAAGTGAAAACAACAATTTGTATGTGAAAGGTGATACTGATGATAGTATTATCATTTATAAAATATTTGTTGATGATATTATCTTTGGTGGCTCAGATCTTGTCTGCAAGGCATTTTCTAATGAAATGCAAAAGGAATTTGAAATGTCTATGTTCGGAGAGATTAAGTTCTTTCTTGGACTACAAGTGATTTAGTAGAGTGATGGCATATTCATCACACAATCTAAATACATAAAGGAAGTACTGAAGACATTTGGCATGGAAGATGCTAAACCTATGGGAACATCGATGGCTACTGGATGCAAATTGACAAAGGAGGATAAAACTACTGAGGTAAATCAAACACTTTACCGATCCATGATTGGTAAGTTAATGTATGTAGTTCACAGTAGGCCAGATATAGCACATGTTGTGGGAATTGTTGCAAGATTTTTTGCTAACCCTAGAGAATCACACATGATAGCTACAAAAAGGATCTTAAGATACTTGAAGAAAATAGAGAATTATGGATTATGGTATTCTAAGGAAGGGAAGTTTGAACTGAAAGTTTACACCGATGCTGATTGGGCTGGAAATGTGGATGATAGAAAAAGCACCACTGGAGGAGCATTTTTCTTTGGTGAAAGACTTGTAACCTGGACAAGTAAAAAGAAGGCTTGTATTTCTCAGTCTACAGCTAAAGTAGAGTATGTTTCTGCTGCTACTAACTGTTCAAACATTGCATATATCAAACAAGTGTTGAAAGGAATGAATGAGGTAATCACTGACCCGGTGATTATATATTGTGACAACACTAGTGCTATTAATATTTCAAAGAATCCTGTGATGCACTCTAAGACAAAGCATATATCTATTAAGTATCATTACTTAAGAGAACAAGTGCAAGAGAAGCAAGTAAAGTTAGAATTTGTTACATCTAAAGAACAACTTGCTGATATTTTTACAAAGCCTCTACCGAAGGACACATTTGAATACTTGAGGACTAGACTTGGGGTCCGTCCCCTGTCTATCAGTCACTAAGGTGATCCGAATGTTGCATCAGCCTACTTTTATCAGAAGATCATTCATGTTGATGCAGCATAGTTCACACTTTGAATCATGTTCAAGGTTGTGATTAAGTTTAAGCACTTGAACTGATGAGATATCAGTATACAGAGATATAAAGGAAGTACTGGACACCATAAAGAGTTACTTGGCTACTAAAGAGTTGATTGTTTATTTGTTTCTTTGGCATTTTTGTCAAAGGGAGAGATGAACAATATGAAAGGAATGTACAACAATGAAAGGGAGAGATGAACAATATGAAAGAGGTTGAAAGGTTTGAAAATACAAGCATCGACGAGAACTATCTAAGGGAGAGACAATCTGAATGGAACAGGAGAACTGAAAAGATTACAACTACAGAAAGGTAAAACTGTATTACTTAATGCTAGATAAGTAACATGGTGATTAAACATATTAAGTCTATTCAACTTATAGAATTTTTTCACAAAGTTGTAGAATGTATGTTTGGTATGTGTATGGTACATTTCATATTACTTGAGTTGCCATCAATGCCAAAGGGAGAGATTGTTGGACTACAACAAATTTGGAATCTGATTGAAGGATCTGTGATTACAAGATCACTGAGAAGTTGCTGATTAGATATTTAATATGATTAAATGAGTATTATGTTTTCATTGATGTCAACTAGTTTGACATCACTTATCTTGTAAGTTACTACACTGAGACATCTGAAGAAAAGTGAAAGAGATGAAGAACAGAGAAATTTACATGAGGAAAGATGTACAAGATAGATGAGGATAAGGAACACATTGAGTAACTTTTTGATGAGTCTATGACTTGATGATATTGACTTCATTATGTTGCATTCATCTATGATGAAGTATAGAGCTGAAAGACACAAAGCAGTGTTGTCAGTAAATGAAGCATTTCTAATATACACCGACGGAGTGTAGTGTATACCGACCGCAGTATAAACTGAGCAGTGTTCACCGACGCATTCTTTGTTAACCAATCAGAACAGAATGAATTAAATGATTAGCTTAGCTGATAAGATTGATGAGCTGGCAAGAGTATAACATTGAGGTAACAGATAATGTTTGTTACAAAGATCGATGACTGACAAAATTTAGGGAAGATCTAACAAAGAAGATTGAAACGTGCTATTGACACAAGTACCGAGAAAGTTTTAAGCGGCAAAATCTATGAATGTGATTAAGCGGCAAAATCTGATGGTGGAGAAGAAAATGATTTACTCATCTATATAAGAGAACATAATTTATTTATGAAGAGAGCTGGAAGAAGAAGAAGCTACAGGAATTTCATGTGAACAAGTTTTCATGCATTCTGATCATATTGGTTAGTGAGAACCGAGCTGCAAAACAGTTACCGAGCTATAGAGAGCTATTATCGACGGATAGTAAGTTGATATAGTATTGAATCTGAAGTGAAATATTGATCAAAAGGATTTGTATGGACTAAATATTGATCTGTAATCTGCAATTGAAGTTGTATTAAGGCAGGTCATTTTACTGTTACATATTTAACCATTGTATATAGTCTAAATATCTTAACCGAGTGGACTCTGAAAGTCTTATGATGTATCATTCATAGAATGAACATTGTTATCTTGTCAATCCCATAGTGAATGCTGGTTGGATGATAAATTCTAGTCTAAAATCCTTTAACAAGGTCACACCTGACAGTGTGTTTGTAACCTTTAACAGGGTTGGGTCTTAACCGACCTCACTTCAGAAGAGTGAACAATTTTGGGTTGCCGGTCCCAGGTGGTTTTTCCCTTTATAGGGTTTCCACATTAAATCTCTTGTGTTATGTGTTGATTGTGATATTTGTTTGTTATCATACTTTGCATGTTACATGTTAGATTTGATCGGTAATTTTTTTTAGCATTAAACTGGTAATCGATAAAAGCACAGACAGTGAGAGTTATTATTCCTTACCGATGAGCAGAAAAGAAAGAAATTGTTTTGAATTATACATTTTGTTTTGGGACACTAGATAATTGATTCACCCCCCTCTTAGTTATTCTAACAAGTACTAACCTCAAAATAGGGCAGATTTGGAAAATGTTGATTTCTGATGTCTGTGCACAGTTTCAGGCGATTCTACAACTTGTATCGGACTGGAAATACCGAGATGGAGAAAACCCAAAAAAAAATTGTCTTTCAGGAAGTAGATCATCCTTGACCTAGATAGTGAGGCAAGGTCTTACCTTGGGGTAGGATCCTACCCCCTACTAAAGGTCATCCTTGACCTAAAACAACTCTCATGGAAAATCTATTCGCGAATCTTGGAAGTTCACTGAAAAGGGTATTCAAATCCAGGCTCCGATTCGCAGTCCTATACCTGTACCTGCAAGAAAAATGGTTTTTGTTGTTTGGATGGGGGGTTTGCCTTGGTCAAACCCCAATTTAGGAATTAACCTTGAAATCGAATTGAAATTGCAATATGCATAAACAAAGTAAATGGAACTATTCACCTTGCTTATGTTGAAGTCCTTGTGGAGGATTCAAATCCTTGAATCCACAATTAGGGATACTACAAATGAATGTAGAAGTATGTAGAATGTCTCAAATCAATGGCATTAGATCTTCAACACCAATCTTGAATGGATCTTTTCATAGGGAGAGGCTTGGATGAATGTGGATGGAGAGATCTTCAAGGGGGCTCCAAAGAGATTGAATCCTTCAATGGATAACAATGGATCTCCTTGATGAATGCTTGAATACTTGAATTCTTTGCTTGAAGATGAATGAATTATTGCTTTCTTTCCTTCTCCTTCTTGCTTACTTTATTGCAAATGTTTGAGTGATTTCTTGATAATGGATGCAAAACTTGATTTCGAGATGGAGAAAATGAGAGGGGAAGGCTTCCTTTTATAGTGATCTAGAGCACAAACCTCTAGAGAAGGCCGACATTGGAAAATTAAATCTCAATTAACCTTAACCCCTATAAATGGACCCAAATTAAATGCAATTTAAGGATTTACCATTCTGAAACCCGAAATGGCCGACCCAGAAGCGGGAAAAGAAATCTTTCTAAAACTCGATATCCCAGAACTCTTGGAATCTAAAAATTAGACCTGGGGTCAGGGATGAGGTAGACACCACCCTAGGTCAAGTTTGAGGTCATCCCTAACCTAGGTCAAGGTCTAGGTCATCCTTGACCCTACCAGGTCATCTTTGACCCAGACAGTCAGAAACTCTAGATTCTCAGAGAAAACTATCTGGTAAAGGCTGGAAATAAGGAGGAGAGAAGCAGAATAGGGGGGAAACAACTAGATACATGCAAAGACCCAATCAAGGTTCTTAACATGACCCTAGACTACTTACTCGAAGGGCTAAACATTCTTAACATGAAAGTGCTTCAATTTTAAGATGATACATTAAGCCCCCACTTTAGCAAGAGTATGGAATCGATGCAAACTCTTGGTAAAGGAGATCATAATGAAAAGATAATCTTATCATAATCAAAGGGACAAATAGAAACCTCAAGCCTCCAGGGACTCAATTCTTCATCAACTCCAAGATCATAATAAGAGAGACATCTCTAGAGAGAGAGAGAGAGAGAGAGAGAGAGATTATCTCACCCAATGAGAACTTATGTCCCATTGTGAACCAAACAAAGAAACAACAAAACTGGAAAGATGGAATGGAACCACCTAGTGAATGTGGCTACTCACTAGTCAACCCATCAAAGATTCACCCTTAGGAATATTCTATTCCATAAGAGTAAAGCCAAAAACAAAAGAGATCCAGTCTTAAGGACACCTCCGACCTTAAGGGATCAAATATATATTTGAAAGTGGAGGGATCAAGAGATCCTAAAATATAAATCCATGCTTTAAGGATTAGTTGCTAATCCAAAAAGGGAGAAAAGGCTATCTTGAAAAATAATATATGCATATTGAAAAGTGCATGTGTGCAATAGGTGAGCAGAGCATATGCCCCCACATTAAAGTCATTGCTAACACTTTAATAGGTCTAATGGCTTTAACGAAAACATAAACCACTCCACTGATTATGTTTCCACTATGAGATTCCCCCAGATGAAGACAACTCAAGAGAAATACCACATAAACATACAGAGAACACTAAAGAGATCTACCTACCATGGGGTCAGTATGATCATAAGATAATATATATATGATATTATTGAAAATGAATTGACATCATTCCCCAAATAAAGTAGAACTACAATCACAATGGAGGAAAGATCACATAAGAAATACAAAGAAGAATCTTTTTGGACCATGACATGGAGACCAAAAAGAATCAATGCTACCACATCTTGAATCCAGGTAGATTACACAAGGAACATTTACGAACAATAGCACAATTACAACATAACATGAAAAAACATATAGAATAATAGAGATACATATAGAATAAATATACAACAGGTTCGATTCCTTTATCACCTTGCACCAATAGAGCAACAAGGGTCGTATAAAAGAATCTAACAACATTTAGCAAACATATCATGGGAGAAGCACAGTACAAAAAGAAAACACACAACAAAGCTACCATAAAGGACAAGCCAATCAAGCATGCCACCTACTATCCCTATCTCATTCTATATCATTTAGGGAAGGTGGGTAAATCGCAAGAGGGACTACATCCAACATAGTAGGAATGATAGCCAGTTCCAAACAAGGATCCTCTTGAGAATCAAAATGTTTGATACTAGGTGTAAGTGTTAATTGTGAAGAAAGCATACTAGGTAAATCAATGTCAATTTTAATAGTCTCATATTCATCATCAACATCATCAATATCATCAAGAGTGTCTTTTTCATCTAGATTAATCAAAATAGGATCTAAGATATGAATAGAATCATCATAATCATGCATCTTACAATCATTATTAGTAACAAATTCTTCTAACACATCATGCATAGGTTTATCCGAAGAAGGTAGAGATATTTGAAGAGTAGAATTATGAGCTTTAGCTTGAGCATGAAGCTTCTTATGATGTTCATCAGCAGATTGATTACAATTTGCTTTACTTGAAATATGTTGAGAACTAGGAGGAACAACCATAGGATCCTTCATAGGTTCTTTAGGAAGATTAATAGGATTATTAGCAATATTAGGAACTTGATTAAAATAACTAGAAGTCATAGTTAAAGGAGGTATAGAAGGTGTAGGAAAAAGACCATGATTAAGATCCATAGGAGGTATACTTAATTCAAGAATCTTACGATGCTTATAGGCTTGATATGAGTGGAACAAATTATCAGGTCAAGAAGGACATGAATTAGGTAATGAAGGCCAAAAGAAGTCAACAATAGAACAATCTCTAGGCCTAGAAGGTTGATATAAACTATGATTAACCGTATTCACTTCTTCATCATGAACAAATTTAAGTCATTTATGGATAGGTGAAGCAAAAGCATGCATGGCATTTAACCAAGGCAAACCAAGCTTAACTTGAAACTGATCAAAAGTAGGAACAACAACAAAGGTAGTGCTCACAATTTTTCCACAAAGTTCAACTGGTAAGTTAATAGAACCAAATGATGGATAAAGAAAACCATTACAAGTTTGAATCCACACATCCGATATATCATAAGAATCACATTGCAAGTTTTTCATAAAAAGATTATCTTCAGTAATAACATTGACTAAGGATGTAGGATCAACAAGACAACCATGAGTAGGTTTCTAAGAAATCCTAGCATAAATATAAAGGGGACCATCAGGAGCTTTAATAGTCTCAGAATCATCAAAGGTAATCAAAAGTTCCTGAGGTCTTTTATTCTTAGGTTGTTGTCAAGGTTTAGGTTGAGTTTTCAATTTAGGCTTAGGTTTTGGTTGAGGTTCAGATTGAACTTGAGGTTGAAGCTAAGGTTGAGGTTGAGGTTGAGGTGGAGATACAGATTGACCAACATGCTCCACTTGATTAACAATGTGATTGAGATCATCCATCTTTGAATCATACACAATTTCCATAGAAGATGGCTGAGCAATGATATTAGTATCATGCGTAGGTAAAGGATTCGTATAGATTTGAAGGTTTTGATTAGGAGGAGAAACAAATGTGTTCCCACTACCATCAATATTATCAACAAATAAGGCATTAGAATCAATTAAGTCTTGAATCTTATGTTTTAAAGAATAACACTTCTCAGTATCATGACCATTCTGACGATGATATTGAGAAAAAGCTTTAGGATCAAAAGATTTAGATGTAATCATAGTAGGTAAAAGTGGGTGAATAGGAGGTAAAGTAATCATATTAGTAGTTAACAACCTATTCATAATAGAATGTAAAGATTCAGAAAGAGGAGTAAACATATGATTTAATTGAAAAGAAGTGGATGCAAAAGTGGCATTGTGAGATGCAACAACAACTTGATTAGCAACTGCATTCACTTGTTTGTTTATCTTGACATAATTATTGAATTTTTGAAATTTGTTTGGATTAGGAGCAGCATCACTTTTATCAGTAGGAACAGGAGCCATTGGAGTGGTGCTCTCAAATTGACTCACTTGTAATTGATAATGATGAAGCACTGCACAAAGTAGTTGAAAAGAGGTAAATTCAGTAAGTAGAATCTTATCTCTAATATCCTTTTGCAAATTTGAAATAAACATACATCGAATATCAATATCAAGAACAAGATAGGAAATTTGATCATGCAAATACTTAAATCTACCAACAAATTCAGTCAATTTTTCCTTAGCACTTTGTTTACAATGCATCAAATCAGTCAAAGACACTTGCGGGCCAATGTTGTTTTGAAATTGTTGAATAAAGGCATTGGCAAGTTGTGGAAATGAATCAATAGAATAAGGAGGCAAGGAAAAATACCATTGGAAGGCCTTGTCATGAAAAGTTCTAGCAAACAGTTTGGCTAAAATCCTATGGTCATGAGCATAATCACTACAAAGGATTTGAAATGTTTTAACATGATGCATAGGGTCTCCTTTTCTATTATAATTCTCAAGATGAGGCATATCAACTTGCTGAGGAACATGAGTATGAATAATGTCTCAGGACAAAGGACTTCCCATTCACATGTAGGAACACTAAACTTGTTTTGAGTTAAGGAAGCAAGTTTTTGTTGTAAGGATGACACAGTTTAAGCCAAACTAATGATTGTTGAATCATTAGATGAACTAGGAGGAATAGAAACATTAGAAACACTAGGTAAAGTGTAAGAAGCTGTAGGAGTAGAGGACACAACTGGAGGAACAATTGGAACTATAGTTGGAAGCAGATTAGAATAAGTAAAAGGAAAATTATGATAAGAAGGTTGTGATGTAGGAAGAGACACAAGAGGAACAATCATAGGAATAGAGGGAATCATCACAGTCACTAAAGAAGGATTATTGGTAGGAACACTTGGTAAAGGATTAGAAGAAGGTTCTACACTAGTGACAGGAGGAATCAACCCTAAATCTTGAGCTTCTTGAGCTAAAGGTTTAACATTTGAATGCATGAGGTGAGTAATACCATGAAGAAGATTAACACCTTGATCACTATCATGAAGAACTTTCTTCAGAGCCTCTATAGCTTGCATAGAATCTTGATTATAGCTTTCTTGAATAAGCCAATTACCCATTTTATCAAGTTCAGTTGAGATTTTTTGGACTTGTTCAGGAGGAACTCTTAAATCATCATCCTTGTCATGAGATGAGTGAGAAGAGTTTTGCTCCATAATAGGATTGGAATCATGAAGAATCAAATTATCATCTAGGATCCTAAGGAAAGGAGATGAAGATTCAAGATCAAATGCACCCATGAGTCTATGACTTCTTCTAACCAGAATGTTATAAGTAGGACTAGTAGTAGTAAAGCTCATAAACCAATGCAATCCAAATGAACTAAACTAAGAAAACATAGAGCATGAATATTTTTTTATTTTTGAAATATAAAAGAAAGAAATCTAATTAGCATGCAAGATTTAACATAAAAGAGAAATCTAATACCAAAAAGGAAATCTAACACCACAAAACACAATAGGGCATCTAATTCCACAAAAGAAAAGAGGGTAAGTATATCGGGTTCACCAAAATGAATAAGGTTAAAATGTGAATCACCTTATTGAATAGGGTTTGAATTTGAATAGGGGTGGAATATAGGACCTATCCTCAATCCAAATTCCCAAAAGGAAAGATCCAAATGGATTAATCACAAAGAATTTATCAATGCACAAACGAATCAAACAATGGAGAATATGAAGAAAGGAGAAAATCCTATAATCTACTATAGAAAGTATATGATTGAAATCTTAAATAAATAGAAGGCAAGTACTAACCTCAAAATAGGGAAGATCTAGAAAATGCTGATTTCTGATGTCTGTGCATAGTTTTGGGCAATTCTGCAACCTATTTCAGACTGGAAATATCGAGATGGAGAAAACCCATAAAACTTTTATCTTTCGGGAAGCAGGTCATCCTTGACCCAGATAGCGGGGACAGGTCTTACCCTAGGGCAGGATCTACCCCCTACTAAAGGTTGTCCTTGACCCAAAATAGCTCCAATAGAAAATCTGTTCACGGATCTTGGAAGTTCACCAAAAAGGGTATTCAGATCCAAGCTCTAATTCGCAGTCATGTACCTATACCTACAAGAAAAATGGTTTTTGTTGTTTGGATGGGGGGTTTACCTTGGTCAAACCCCAATTTAGGAATCAACTTTGAAATTGAATTGAAATTGCAATATGCATAAACAAAGTAAATGGAACTATTCACCTTGCTTATGTTGAAGTCCTTATGGAGGATTCAAATCCTTGAATCCTCAAGTAGGGATGCTCCAAATGAATGTAGAAGTATGTAGGATGTCTCAAATCAATGGCATTAGATCTTCAACACCAATCTTGAATGGATCTTTTCATAGGAAGAGGCTTGGATGAATGTGGATGGAGATATCTTCAAGGGGGCTCCAAAGAGATTGAATCCTTCAATGGCTAATAATGGATCTCCTTGATGAATGCTTGAATGCTTGAATACTTGAATGTTTGGCTTGAAGATGAATGAATTCTTTCTTGTTTTCCTTCTCCTTCTTTCTTACTTGATTGCACATTCTTAATGGATGCAAAACTTGATTTCGAGATGGAGAAAATGAGAGAGGAAGGCTTCCTTTTATAGTGATCTAGGGCCCAATTAACCTTAACCCATAGAAATGGACCCAAATTAAATGCAATTTAAGGATTTACCATTCTAAAACCTGAAATGGCTGACCTGGAATTGGGAAAAGAAATCTTTCTAAAACTTGATATCTCGGAACTCCCAGAATCTAAAAATTGGGCCTGGGGTCAAGGATGAGGTAGACATCACCCTAGGTCAGGGTTGAGGTCATCCTTGACCTAGGTTTGGGTCTAGGTCTTCCTCGACCCTACCAATTCATCTTTGATCCAGATAGTCAGAAACTCCAGATTCTCAAAGAAAATTGTCTGGAAAAGGCTGGAAATAGGGAGGAGAGAAGCAGAACAGGGGGGAAATAGCTAGATACATGCAAAGACCCAATCAAGGTGCTTAACATGACCCCAGACCACTCACTCAAAGGGCTAAATTCTCTTAACATGGAAGTGCTTCCATTTTAAGATTATACACTATCACAAGTATATGCTATTGTGGGATAGAGATTAGAAATAAAAGAAGGATCATAGTTAATCTTCTACAAAAAAGATTCAACTTTGAGATGCGGTTAGAGAATAGGTCTACCCACCTAGGTACTGCAGAGATTGAAGTGGAGGGGAATTTAACTATAAATTTGTTAATCTTGTTCATTGGCCAGATTAGGTGAGAATTTTGTAGAATTAATTTGGCATATTCTAAGGATTTCTCATTTTGTTTATTTGGGAACCAACATATTGGTCACTCTACTAGGGAGGTGAATGAAAAAAAGAAAATTTCTAAAATATTTGGTATTATTAAGTCATATTAGGATAGTTGAGATTGTCTCATTTGATTCACACAACCATTAGATTGGTGTCTCTTCTAGGGAGATAATTAAGCAATCCATTGGAGAGAGAGTCAGAGTATTAAGATCCATGTCTAAAGAGTTCTTTCAAATCAAAGTGAATCTACTGAAGGAGAAGGCCTAGAAGAAAAAGAATTAATTTTATTCCTCTTTGAAAGAGGTAGTGACCTTGTTAAAGAGAACCTAATGAAAATATAAATTAGTTGAAAATATCTCAGGCATTCAGTATATACCAGTATACATATCCATATAAAGTAACATATTCAAAAGTACATTATTCACAAAGGCAATGTCAAATACAAATATTGAGACAAAAAAAATTTATTGGAGCATATAAACCACTAAATTTCTATGGAATCCTAGATTATCCACATGATTTCCCTATTGATTTCAAGAAATATGTACCAAAATTTTATGGATATGGATCAAAATCAGTATTTTAACATGTGCAAGAATTTTTTGAATTTATTAGAGATTATCAAATTTATGAAGAAGATGTCATTATGAAACTGTTTGCAATATCTTTGATAGATCATGAAAACTTTCTTTTTAGTATGTTACCTGAGTAGAGTATTTCATCTTGGAAGGAATTCAAAAGATGGTTTTTAGGTTTCTTTTGTGATGATATTTAAGACAATGCACATGTCACTAATTTTCCATCTTGTTCACATCAACACTCCTCATGCCATAAGAAACTCCTATCAAATATGAATATGTGGTTTATCCTACAAATTTTATTTAGGATTTGTTTTCCATAAGGAAATATGATAATGATTCCATATTGGATTTATTTCAAAAAATATTGAGCACATATATCCAAATACATGTTCATGGAAGGCTTGAGGAATTTGTGTGAGTCAAACTATTCATGAGATCATATAATCCTATCATAGTTGACGGGCCTGAATTTTCAAGGCCAACTACTTTGAAATAATTATTGATATTTCTTGTTAATGAAGAAATGATCAGGAGAAAGTGTATTAATGAGACAAATAAATCAATAGAAGAGATATTTTCAATCCATGGCATTTTGAGTTTCAATAGGTATATAGGAGAATCACTTATCCCTTTGAAAGAAAATTACAATATTGAGAATGATGATGATATAGTGTTGTTAGAAATTTATGATGAGGATATTGAGGAGAATGAAAAGACACATGAACAAATAAAAAACCCACCGATGGATGAGTATCTTGATGACATAGAAGTGTGTACACTTGAAAATAATTTTCAGATTTGTTCAAGTCTATTACGTGAAGAAAGTATAGATGATCAGGAAAGGTTTCAAATATTTGATATCAGCTATGAAAGAGAAGACTATGTTGATTATGAAAGAAAAGATAAATGTGAAAAAATAAATGATTCATCATTTCTTGGAAACCAAAATGACACCATTGGTTAAGTGGAACCAAATACCACTGATAAAGGAGATGAGGAAAATTTTCTCAGCATTAAACAAATTTCAAATTTATTAGACAAAGAATATCATAGGCATGTGCACAAAAATGGTCCTAAATGTTTTCAGGCTTACATGGATGAACAAGAGGAAGATCCATTCATATATAGAGATCACAATACATTCGATAAGAGTGAGGTCTATGCCATTAATGATGTGGAAGAGGCAAATAGTTCTCAAGAAGATGATACATCTAGTGATTGAGTTTAGTGTGAGAATGAGGTAGAAGAAAGTATTTGTGGAAATGACCTCAAAAAATTTTCAAATCCCTTATATGATGAGACAACGAAAAATACTCATAAAAATTATTGTGATGGTGCGGTCAAAGGTGATTTCTACGCATTCTAAAATCCATTATATGAGGAAGAGAAAATTATTTCATGTGATCAAGATAACTTATATGAAGATGAAATAAAGTCATGTGCATCATGTGATGATAAGATCGAAGTCATAAGTGATACTTTGAATCAAAGAACTCCAAATAATGACACTAGAACTCCTCCTACAGAAGCATGTAAGCCACAAATACAAGGAACTCATTCAAGTAATGGTACTAATTATGATCATTCTCCTCCACTCATGGGTCATACTTTCAATATAAGAAACAATGCAGGTGCATGTCTAGTAATGAAGAAGGAAAAAAAAGGCTATAACAGATTTAACACTATTGATATTACATATTCATATGTAAAGTTTCTTGATTTTCATAAGGAAAATGATTATAGATCCAGTAGGGTTTTATCATAAATGAATTTGCAGTCAAGTAGTAATCATTTTTAGAGTATGAATGATGTTGTAACTAAATAAAAATTTGTGTTAAGGATAGAGATATGTATTTTCATGAATGTTGATAGAAAAGGGGGCTAAAATGTAATTTGTGGAAGAGTAGAATGTTATGAGTTGAATCAAGATTCTCAACATATCCTTGAAATAAGAACCTCTTAGATGGAAAGGGAGCAAGAAGGAGGAGGAGGAGGAGGAGTGGGAGAGGTTTTTTCAAATTTGAGCACAGGCAGGAAACTGGGGGATGGAGGATTTTTTGCGGGATCTACAACAGGGGATGTGGTAATTACTACGGATTCAGTGTCAGGGAATGCAGAAAAGGCTAGTGGGTCACCTTTGACTTTGTCCAGCAAGGACTTTTGTCCCTCCAAGGGGTTAGAGACACAAAAGGACAATACTTTTAAGGATGGAGAAGGGCTTAAGTCTCCCTCCTTTGAGCTTCAAGGAGGTAAACTAAGTGGCTTGTCTTCTCATCTCAAAAAAGGGAAATGGTCAGGTTTATTTGGTGTTAAAACTTCTAGTAAATCTTCTTTCCCTGAGGTTAATATTATCTCTGAACCAGAAAAGAGAGATTTTGGGATTTTCATTCCGGACCTGTTAGTTGACCACATTGTTTCAATAATGGCTTCAACTCTAGTTGGTAAATTTTTTGGCTCAAGACCTAATATTGATCTTGTTAGATCCTTTGTGGATAAAAAGTGGAGACTCAAGGGTCAGGTAGATATAGCAGCAATGCCAAAAGGTTTTTTCTCTTTTGAGTTCTCAAATTGGGAAGACCTATCTAAAGTATTGTGTCATGGTCCTTGGATGATAGTTAAATTGTCTATATCATTACAAAAATAGTCAAAAAAATCTAGACTATAATGATAACTTCTTTGTTGTAGCTCTTATGTGGGTCAGGCTCCCCGAACTGCCACTGGAATACTAGTACAAAGATATTTTTGTAGGATTGGCTGGAGCTTTTGGGGAGATTCTTTAAATAGATCCAATGAATGTGGCCAGGAGTAGACAAGTGTAAACTAGGATTTGTGTGAACATTCAACAATCTTTTGATCTTCCATAATTCATCACCATTAAATTTAAATTGGGTAAGTGGAGTCAAGAAGTAAAATATTAATTAACTCCCTATGCTTGCTTCTCATGCAAGAAGTCTAGTCATTGGGTGAAAAATTTCCCTCAATAGGAAAAATAGAAGATGAAGGATAAGACTTTAGAATGAAAGATGGAGTGGAAAGAAAAAATAAGCCCTATTCCAAAGGGAATAGAAAAATATTGTCCAATGGTATTAGAAGAATGCAGTTCCTAGAAGATTAATGAATCTCCCCTGAGTCCAAGGAGAATTGAGAAACATCAGATACAACAAGAGTTTCTTACTAGAAAAACTCAAAAGGAAAATGATCAAGAGAAGGAAAAGGAGGTTTCAGTAGAAAGTGTTAATAAGTCTTCCACTCTTGACTTGAACAATAAAGATGGAGGAACTAGATCACTGAAGGGAAAAGACACTGAAATGGAATCAAGGGTGGAAGATTCCCTGAAAGGACTGGAATCGGTAGAGATCATTCAAGTTATAGAGGAAGGTTAGAGCTATAATATTTTGGATGGCCAAACTCATAGTGACTCCTTAAAAGGTAATATTAAGGAATCTCTCTCATCCCCAATAGTGAATAGGTCTTGGGAATGTGAAGATAAAATAGATCTTGATGAAAATTAAAATCCTTGGATTGAGGTTGGGGAACTTAAAATAAAAAATAACTTGGGAATGAAAGGCTCTCCTCTAGGACCTGCAATCTCAAATGATCTAACCTCTAATTCAGAGAAGAAAAGAGATAGTGTTTCCAAGGGAGGCTCTATTCTTAGATCAGTTAAGAAGAGTGGAGCTCACAAGAAAGAAGGAGTCCAAACTAGAGGGAAACATAAAGATGTCGATACTCTAAAAAGGGAAAGAGGAAGAAGAATAGATAGAGAACTAAGAGATCTAGAAGCTAAACATAATATAACGGATGAAAAACAAATGACCATCCCAGAGGTATGCTCTCCAATCCCCTTATGAAGATCATATCATGGAACATAAGAGGACTTAATGGTGCTCATAAGAAAGATGTAGTTAGGAATCTTGTTAGGGACTTGAAGCCATATTTTTTACTTATTCAAGAAACTAAAATGAACAAAGATAAAGTTGAAAAGATAAAAATTGATTAAAAATGGAGGATGCCTTGGATGTAAATCTAAAGGAGCCACTAGAGGTATGGATATTTTTTGGAACTAGTTTAACTTTAACTATTAGCTTTTGCATGAGGAAAAAAAAATTCTTTTTGTTAATATTTTTAATATTAAGGATCAATTTTCTTGGATTCTTATTAATGTCTATGCTCCTAATACTAAGTCAGGAAGACTAAAGTTGTGGAAAAAACTTCATGAAGTCAGGGTCGCTCTTCCTAATAATCAATTGATGATAATGGGGGACTTTAATACCCCTCTGAAAGAAAATGACAAGTTGGGAGGGAATACCCCCCAAGTTGATAGTAGGTTTGACTTGATGGATTTTATTAGCAATGAAGGATTGCTAGATGTCAAACTAGAAGGAAAAAATTATACTTGGACAAATCATAGAACTGGAGTCAATCTTATTCAAGTCAAGCTTGACAAGGTTCTCATTTCTATGATCTGGATGACTCATTTTTCTTGTTCCATGTCCTCTCTTGCAAGAATTAGATCAGACCACTTCCCTATTTCTTTCACAGCTAGCCCTTACAATGGTAAAAGAAATGCTCCTTTCAGAATTGAAAATATGTGGTTAGCTCACCTGAATCTTGAGAATAAAATAAGGGACTGGTGGAACCTAAAATTGCATGGTATATCCATGTTTAAAGTTATCAAAAAACTCTCAAATGTGAAATCTAAAGTAAGACAATGGAATAAAGATGTTTTTAGGGATACATTTCAAGCTAAGAATAAAATTATATTAGAACTTAAAGATATCCAAGATGAAATCCAAAGAGAAGGCTTGATTGATGATCAGAACAATCAAGAGAATGATCTCCTTGTGGATTATCATAATATCATTTCCAAAGAGGAGGCTTTTTGGAGGTAGAGATCGAGATCTCTATGGCTTAATCTGGGAGATAAAAATGCTAGATTCTTCCACCTTACTTCCCTCAAGCATAATGATATCAAAAGGATTAATTATGTACCTTTGGCAAGAGGAACTATTTCTAAAGAAGAGGAAATCAGACAAGAAATGAAGGGATAATTTTATTCTTTCTTGACCAAAGAAAAAAATATCATGCTAAAAGATTAGAATAAGTTGTTGGAATCCATCCCTTCTATCTTGGGGAATCCCTTGAATGATAGGCTTAAAGTTATTCCTTCAGATAAAGAGATTAAAGAAATGGTTTTCTCTTTTGAAGGAGAAAAATCTTTAGGCCTTGATGGATTTTAGATGTTTTTCTTTTAGAAATTTTGGAGCATCACTGGAAAAGATATTTTCTCAGCTATTAAGGATTTTTTTGGAACCAAAACAATTATAAAAGAGATTAACTCCAATTTTATAGCTCTTATTCCTAATAAATTGGGAGCTAATACTATTGATGACTTTAGGCCTATAAGCCTCTGCAACTCTTTGTACAAGATTTTATCTAAGGTGCCCACTTCCATAATTCTAAAAATTATGCCTGATTTAATATCCCCTCAAAAGAATGGTTTTATTCTGGGAAGACAGATTCTAGACTCTATTATTGTTCTTCATGAGAATTTTCACTCTCTATAAGTTTCTAAAATTCAAGGATTCATGATGAATTTGGATCTATCCAAAGCTTATGACAAAGTAGATTGGTTGTTCATGTCTAAAATTTTTGTCTTTTTGCTTTGATAAAGGGGTGGTTAGATTTATCATGGAGTTGGTTACTTTAGTTTCTTATTCAGTCATAGTGAATGGTGGATCCTCTAACTTCTTCCATCCCTCAAGAGGTTTAAGGAAAGGAGATCCTATTTCTCCTATCCTATTTTCTATTATGGAAGAGAGTCTTGGAATATATATCAATAAAATGGTGAATGAAGGGAATATCAAGGATCTCCAACCCTCATTTTCCAGAATGAAGTGCGCTCATGAACAATTTGTAGATGATACCATCATGATGGGGGAAGCTACGGTCAAGGAAGCTAGGAATATGAACAAGGCTTTGATGACCTACACCAACAGAACTGGCCAACTTATTAACTGGAAGAAAAGTTCTCTATTTTTTAATAACACTGGTGAGGTAAGGAAAAGGAAAATTTCTACAATAATTGGTTGCAAAATAGGAAAACTCCCTACTTCCTATCTTGGTCTTCTTTTATGTCTGAAACCAGATGATTCCTTTTGGAATAAACTATTAGATAGATTTCATCAAAAATTGGCTAGTTGGAAAGGGGCCATTCTAAGCCAAGATGGAAAAGTCCAACTTCTCAAAGAACCTCTACAAAACCTTCCAATGTATACTCTTAGTCTCTTCAAAATCCCTCAAAAGTATGCAGACCTGATTGAGAAAATTTAAAAAAGATTTATTTGGCCATAGGTTGAAGAGAAAAAAAGGCTTAGTCTTATTACTTGGGATAAGGTTTGTTAGCCTAGGAGATTTGGTGGTCTTTGAATTAGAAGTATCAAAATGTCATGCCCAGGTTTCTACTGGACATGAACATAATTTATTTATTTTTTATCTATTTTTAGTTAAACTCACTAAGTCTCTTTACTCTTCCATACAAATGTTACAACAACAATATACATGACTAAAATCTTCTTTTATTTTTAAGTTAGAGTACATGCATAGATAGGTTTTCTTAAAAGATATTAATCATAAAGAAAAATTACAACTACAAACAAAAGTGAAGACATCCATACAATGCCTTTTTTCTTTAAGGACTATAATATATATATTTTGTTGAAGATACAAAAATAGGAAAACACATCATTTCTTCCACACATTCACATTTCTTCAAGAGGGATTGCATCACATGGGATTCCACAATTTCTAGCATGCCTTCAAGACATTAAGACACCAAAACTTGCATATCCAAAAAAAATCAGCATAACCATGGGTGCTCTCCACCCTACCATATGGCATCATGAGGCCTTTTGTATGCCCTAGCCAACCCCCGAGCCCGGGGAACCATGCTAAGGTAAGAAACATACATAGGACATAGGGCACATACACTCAAACATATATATTTCATTCACATATGAATACACAACTTACCCAAAACATATTTCACCACAACCATCTTCACAAGATCACAAAACATTACATGGGGAAGGAAAAAGTTTTCAACCCATGAACATACACAAACACAAATATATGAAAATGAACATAGTTAGAGCACCAACCTCTCCTCCAAGCCTACACAAAATGAAGCTCTTCCCTCCCTCTCCCTCTAGCCATTCCTCCTACTTAGTTTCCAAACTTTTTGTCTCCCAAAGATGGAGAGTGGGTGAACAACCCCAAAGTTTCCCCATACTCTCCTCTAATCTGGTCTCCCCTCACAAACCCCAAAAATTCCTAGGGGAAGAGGCCCTATCCTATTGGCTGACCTTCCCAAGACCTTTTTTTTTTTTTTTTTGAGAAGAGGAAATGTTACTTTCCTCTTTCCCCAAATTCGTCACACTCTTCCCAAGCATTTTTGGAAGGTGAAAAATTAGTTTGAAAGGCTCAAGGTGGCCTAGAAATACCCCCAACCCCATAGTATACCTTTGGAGCAAGTCAAATCTAGCCTAAACTACTCCCTAGGGTCAAATTTAACCCTCCAAAAGCCCACTACAAGGTGACTCACGAAAATGAGTGATGGGACTACTCACAAGACATCCAAACCAAGGAAACTCGCCTAGGGATTCTTAAAGGTCACTCATGGTTACAATAACTGATGCAGGAGCATCCTGGGTGTAAGAGCAATCTTGCATCACCCAAAAATATTTTTGTTTTTTTATTTTCAATAAGGGCTATTTTGTGCAGAGCTGCTATTTATGGAAAGTTACTATTTTTGGTAATTTTTGTATGGGCTCAGAATGATCTAATTTCTTTCTTGGAGGTTCATTTTGGTCATATAAGCCTGCCAGTAAAGTTTCATTGCCAGATCAAGTGTATATTGGAAGATATTGAAGATTTTCGGTATTGGCAGCAGGGTACAGAAACTTTGAACTCAGTTTTGAAGGCTTTAGAGGCCCCGGATGAGGTCGAAAATTTGGGTGATAGGCGCTTGCGCCAATCAAGCCTGTAGAGCGCTTCGTGGCGTTTTCGAAATGGGGTTATAATAGCCGATCGGGTCAACTGGTGATGACTTATGGTCTTCGGAAGTTGGGCCACCCGAAATGGCGAAAAATAATTTTCTTCAAAAATTTTGTTCGGGTTTCAAAGGTTATCTTGAGCCAACTATGATGTAATAAAATGTAAAATAAAATAATTCTAAGTTTGGTCGGCCTTATTGGCTAAAATTCTGGAACCTTCCAGGCGGTGGAAAATTGCCTATATAAGGAAAGCTGTATTCTTGTCTTAGACAGTTCAGAATAGTTCTGGGTAGTAGATCTGGGTAATAGCTCGAGGCTTTGTCCTACAGAATATTATAAGGGAATGCCCATGTGGCTTTGCATATTGTAATTCTGAAAGTTTGTAATTCCACATTTGTGGAGATAATAAGAAGCCAATTTTATGTTCTTGCATATTGTTGTTGTTTCTCTATTTCTGTTATGTGTTTGTGGTATTAAGGGGAGCACCCTTCATCAGGTGGTATCAAAGAAGGACATGAATGGAAGACTACCTTCAAGACAAAGGAAGGACTGTATGAGTGGTTAGTCATGCCTTTTGGGCTAACCAATGCACCGAGCACTTTCATGCGGCTCATGAACGAGGTTCTGAAAGAATTTCTGGGTAAGTTTGTCATTGTTTACCTAGATGATATTTTGATCTTTAGTAAGACATTGGATGAGCATATGATGCATATTCGTATGGTATTTGAGAAGTTGAGAGAAGAGAAATTGTTGATTAATTTGAAGAAGTGTTATTTTGTGAAGAAAGAGTTAGTGTATTTGGGATTTGTAGTTTCAGCAGAAGGTCTAAAAATGGACCCAGAGAAGGTACAGGCTATCCTTGAATGGCCTACTCCAAGGAGTGCTACTGAGGTAAGATCTTTTCATGGTCTAGCTAGATTTTACAAAAAGTTTATCAGAAATTTTAGCAGTATTTGTGGACCCTTGACTGAAACAATGAGAGGGGATAGAAAAGAGTTTAAGTGGACTAATGGGGCAGAAAATAGTTTTCAGTTGTTGAAACAAAAAGTTACAGAACAACCCGTTTTAGCACTTCCAGATTTTAATAAGGTGTTTCAAGTAGATTGTGATGCTAGTGGTACTGCAATAGGAGCTGTTATGAGCCAAGAAGGTAAACCTGTTGCTTATTTCAGTGAGAAGTTAAATGATGCCAAGAGGAAATATTCTATTTATGATCAGGAATTTTATGCTATAATTGAGGCATTAAAGAAGTGGAGACATTATCTGCTTCCTAAAGAGTTTGTTTTGTATACTGATCATCAAGCTTTGCAATATTTGAATAGTCAGGGAAAATTGAATCAAAGGCATTTGAAATGGGTTGAGTTTTTGCAGAGTTATACATTTGTTTTGAAACACAGGAGTGGAAAGTCTAATAGGGTTGCAGATGCTCTTAGCAGAAGGCAACTATTGCTGACAGAAATGCAGATTGAAGTGGTTGGGTTCAAGGAACTCAAGAATTTGTATCCAGAGGATCCTGATTTTGGTGAAGCTTGGAAAGCTTGTGCAGAACCTGTTACTCTAGACAGGACAAAATGGTTGGATTTCACCATCCATGATGATATGCTATTCAGAGGGAATCAGTTGTGCATTCCACGAAGTTCTATGATGGAGAATCTCATCAAGCAGAAGCATAGTGGAGGATTGGCTGGACATTTTGGTCGTGATAAAACCCTTGGTCTGGTTAGTGAGAATTATTATTGGCCACAGTTGCAGCAAGATGTGAAGAAGTTTGTACAGAGTTGTAGAGTATGTCAGATGGCGAAAGGAGTGAAGCAGAATACAGGGTTGTATCAGTCATTACCCGTACCAGAGAAGCCTTGGGAGGATATCAGCATGGACTTTGTTCTTGGTTTATCGAGGACTCAGCGGGGACATGATTCAATTTTTGTGGTGGTTGACAGATTTTCAAAGATGGCACATTTCATTCCCTGCAAGAAGACTAATGATGTTGTTCATGTAGCAGAATTGTTTTTCAGAGAAGTAGTGAGACTTCATGGTTTGCCAAAGACCATAGTTTCAGATCGGGACACTAAGTTTGTTGGATATTTCTGGCGTACGTTGTGGAAGAAGTTGAAGATAGATTTGAAGTTCAGTTCATCACATCATCCATAGACTGATGGACAGACAGAGGTGGTGAATAGGAGTTTGGGAAATTTGCTGAGATGTTTGGTTGGAGATAAGCCAACAGGATGGGATTTGATTTTACCACAGGCAGAATTTGCATACAATAATTCTGTCAACAGGAGCACTGGTAAATCACCATTCCAGATTGTATATGAAAGTAGTCCAAGAAATGCATCTGAATTGAGGAAGATAGATAAAGGAGAAATAAGTAGTGTTGAAGCTGAAGATTTTGCAGAACACTTGAAGAACATCCATGAAGAGGTGAGGAAGCATATTACCAAGATGAACGCACAGTATAAGGCTAAGGCAGATGAGAAAAGGAGGTATAAGGAATTTGAGATTGGTGATGAAGTCATGGTTCATTTGCGGAAGGAGCGGTTTCCAGTTGGTACATATAACAAGCTGAAAATGAATAAGTTTGGACCATGTAGGATACTGAAGAAACATGGTTCAGGAAACGCATATGAGGTAGAATTGCCTACTGAGCTAAATATTTCACCAATTTTTAACATTTCAGATCTGACAGAGTATCATGAAGGAGGTGTTGAAGATGAGATCACAACAGCACAGTGGAGTATTCCAGCAACTAGTTCAGACACTAAGGAGATCGAAGATATACTGGACAGTCGTGTTGGTAGAAGCACAAGGAACAGGACATATGAAGAATATCTGGTCAAGTGGAAAGGATGACCTGTTGAAGATTCATCAGGGTTGACAAAGGAGGAGGTGAGCCATCTTGGTTTTCCTCTGCACACCTGAGTCGTGACAGGGTCACTTCTCAAATTACCCTGGGTGTCTGATGCAGGAGCATCCTGGGTGTAAGAGCAATCTTGCATCACCCAAAAATATTTCTATTTTTTTATTTTCAATAAGGGCTATTTTGTGCAGAGCTGCTATTTATGGAAAGTTACTATTTTTGGTAATTTTTGTATGTGCTCAGAATGATCTAATTTCTTTCTTGGAGGTTCATTTTGGTCATATAAGTCTGCCAGTAAAGTTTCATTGCCAGATCAAGTGTATATTGGAAGATATTGAAGATTTTCGGTATTGGCAGCAGGGTACAGAAACTTTGAACTCATTTTTGAAGGCTTTCGAGGCCCCGGATGAGGTCAAAAATTTGGGTGACAGGCACTTGCGTAGTCAAGCCTGTAGAGCGCTTCGTGGCATTTCTGAAATGGGGTTATAATAGCCGATCGGGTCAACTGGTGATGACTTATGGTCTTCGGAAGTTGGGCCACCCGAAATGGCAGAAAATAATTTTCTTCAAAATTTCTGTTCGGGTTTCAAAGGTTATCTTGAGCCGACTATGATGTAATAAAATGTAAAATAAAATAATTCTAAGTTTGGTCGGCCTTATTGGCTAAAATTCTGGAACCTTCCAAGGGGTGGAAAATTGCCTATATAAGGAAGGCTGTATTATTGTCTTAGGCAGTTCAGAATAGTTCTGGGTAGTAGATCTGGGTAATAGCTCAAGGCTTTGTCCTACAGAATATTGTAAGGGAATGCCCATGTGGCTTTGCATATTGTAATTCTGAAAGTTTGTAATTCCACATTTGTGGAGATAATAAGAAGCCAATTTAATGTTCTTGCATATTGTTGTTGTTTCTCTATTTCTGTTATGTGTTTGTGGTATTAAGGGGAGCACCCTTCATCAGGTGGTATCAAAGAAGGAGATGAATGGAAGACTGCCTTCAAGACAAAGGAAGGACTGTATGAGTGGTTAGTCATGCCTTTTGGGCTAACCAATGCACCGAGCACTTTCATGCGGCTCATGAACGAGGTTCTGAAAGAATTTCTGGGTAAGTTTGTCATTGTTTACCTAGATGATATTTTGATCTTTAGTAAGACATTGGATGAGCATATGATGCATATTCGTATGGTATTTGAGAAGTTGAGAGAAATAAATTGTTGATTAATTTGAAGAAGTGTCATTTTGTGAAGAAAGAGTTAGTGTATTTGGGATTTGTAGTTTCAGCAGAAGGTCTAAAAATGGACCCAGAGAAGGTACAGGCTATCCTTGAATGGCCTACTCCAAGGAGTGCTACTGAGGTAAGATCTTTTCATGGTCTAGCTAGCTTTTACAGAAAGTTTATCAGAAATTTTAGCAGTATTTGTGGACCCTTGACTGAAACAATGAGAGGGGATAGAAAAGAGTTTAAGTGGACTAATGGGGCAGAAAATAGTTTTCAGTTGTTGAAACAAAAAGTTACAGAACAACCCATTTTAGCACTTCCAGATTTTAATAAGGTGTTTCAAGTAGATTGTGATGCTAGTGGTACTGCAATAGGAGCTGTTATGAGCCAAGAAGGTAAACCTGTTGCTTATTTCAGTGAGAAGTTAAATGATGCCAAGAGGAAATATTCTGTGTATGATCACGAATTTTATGCTATAGTTGAGGCATTAAAGAAGTGGAGACATTATCTGCTTCCTAAAGAGTTTGTTTTGTATACTGATCATCAAGCTTTGCAATAGTTGAATAGTCAAGGAAAATTGAATCAAAGGCATTTGAAATGGGTTGAATTTTTGCAGAGTTATACATTTGTTTTGAAACACAGGAGTGGAAAGTCTAATAGGGTTGTAGATGCTCTTAGCAGAAGGCAACTATTGCTGACAGAAATGCAGATTGAAGTGGTTGGGTTCAAGGAACTCAAGAATTTGTATCCAGAGGATCCTGATTTTGGTGAAGCTTGGAAAGCTTGTGCAGAACCTGTTACTCTAGACAGGACAAAATGGTTGGATTTCATCATCCAGGATGATATGCTATTCAGAGGGAATCAGTTGTGCATTCCACGAAGTTCTATGAGGGAGAATCTCATCAAGGAGAAGCATAGTGGAGGATTGGCTGGACATTTTGGTCATGATAAAACCCTTGGTCTGGTTAGTGAGAATTATTATTGGCCACAGTTGTAGCAAGATGTGAAGAAGTTTGTATAGAGTTGTAGAGTATGTCAGATGGCAAAAGGAGTGAAGCAGAATACAGGGTTGTATCAGTCATTACCCGTACCAGAGAAGCCTTGGGAGGATATCAGCATGGACTTTGTTCTTGGTTTACCGAGGACTCAGCGGGGACATGATTCAATTTTTGTGGTGGTTGACAGATTTTCAAAGATGGCACATTTCATTCCCTGCAAGAAGACTAATGATGCTATTCATGTAGCAGAATTGTTTTTCAGAGAAGTAGTGAGACTTCATGATTTGCCAAAGACCATAGTTTCAGATCGGGACACTAAGTTTGTTGGATATTTCTGGCGTACATTGTGGAAGAAGTTGAAGATAGATTTGAAGTTCAGTTCATCACATCATCCACAGACTGATGGACAGACAGAGGTGGTGAATAGGAGTTTGGGAAATTTGCTGAGATGTTTGGTTGGAGATAAGCCAATAGGATGGGATTTGATTTTACCACAGGCGGAATTTGCATACAATAATTCTGTCAACAGGAGCACTGGTAAATCACCATTCCAGATTGTATATGGAAGTAGTCCAAGAAATGCATCTGAATTGAGGAAGATAAATAAAGGAGAAATAAGTAGTGCTGAAGCTAAAGATTTTGTAGAACACTTGAAGAACATCCATGAAGAGGTGAGGAAGCATATTACCAAGATGAACGCATAGTATAAGGCTAAGGCAGATGAGAAAAGGAGGTATAAGGAATTTAAGGTTGGTGATGAAGTCATGGTTCATTTGCGGAAGGAGCGGTTTCCAGTTGGTACATATAACAAGCTGAAAATGAAGAAGTTTGGACCATGTAGGATACTGAAGAAACATGGTTCAGGAAACGCATATGAGGTAGAATTGCCTACTGAGCTAAATATTTTACCAATTTTTAACATTTCAGATCTGACAGAGTATCATGAAGGAGGTGTTGAAGATGAGATCACAACAGCACAGTGGAGTATTCCAGCAACTAGTTCAGACACTAAGGAGATCGAAGATATACTGGACAGTCGTGTTGGTAGAAGCACAAGGAACAGGACATATGAAGAATATCTGGTCAAGTGGAAAGGATGACCTATTGAAGATTCATCATGGTTGACAAAGGAGGAGGTTAGCCGTCTTGGTTTTCCTCTGCACACCTGAGTCGTGACAGGGTCACTTCTCAAATTACCCTGGGTGTCTGATGTAGGAGCATCCTGGGTGTAAGAGCAATCTTGCATCACCCAAAAATATTTCTATTTTTTTATTTTCAATAAGGGCTATTTTGTGCAGAGCTGCTATTTATGGAAAGTTACTATTTTTGGTAATTTTTGTATGTGCTCAGAATGATCTAATTTCTTTCTTGGAGGTTCATTTTGGTCATATAAGCCTGCCAGTAAAGTTTCATTGCCAGATCAAGTGTATATTGGAAGATATTGAAGATTTTCGATATTGGCAGCAGGGTACAGAAACTTTGAACTCAGTTTTGAAGGCTTTAGAGGCCCCGGATGAGGTCAAAAATTTGGGTGACAGGCGCTTGCGCCAATCAAGCCTGTAGAGCGCTTCGTGGCATTTCTGAAATGGGGTTATAATAGCCGATCGGGTCAACTGGTGATGACTTATGGTCTTCAGAAGTTGGGCCACCCGAAATGGCAGAAAATAATTTTCTTCAAAATTTCTGTTCGGGTTTCAAAGGTTATCTTGAGCCGACTATGATGTAATAAAATGTAAAATAAAATAATTCTAAGTTTGGTCGGCCTTATTGGCTAAAATTCTAGAACCTTCCAGGCGGTGGAAAATTGCCTATATAAGGAAGGCTGTATTATTGTCTTAGGCAGTTCAGAATAGTTCTGGGTAGTAGATCTGGGTAATAGCTCGAGGCTTTTTCCTACAGAATATTGTAAGGGAATGCCCATGTGGCTTTGCATATTGTAATTCTGAAAGTTTGTAATTTCACATTTGTGGAGATAATAAGAAGCCAATTTTATGTTCTTGCAAATTGTTGTTGTTTCTCTATTTATGTTATGTGTTTGTGGTATTAAGGGGAGCACCCTTCATCAATAACTCAACCCCAAACCACATTGACATGCCATGTCACATCACTAGTGTCAAGTGACACCACACAAAGAGTACATCACAACACAACACTTGGCATGCCAACAAGGAAATAACATATAACATCACAAATTATTTACATAACATAAATAACAATTAAAACACTTTTACATTCAAGGTTATTCCCTTCTTAGGGTTGACCTTGGTTCCACAAGGGTTCTTACAACAATTCCTTAGCAATGGTTCTCCGCAGTGTCCATGGTTACCCACCTGCACACTTGTAAAAGTATCTGTAGTCCAAGATAGGTTATACATGTAATCCAATTAAAACATCATATAAATCAACCTCTAAATTTAGAGAAAATAGATCAACATATTGCAACATCTCATAATAACCTTCACATATTTAAATCCACATCTTCCATATTTGAAATAGATCAAGCGGCATCATGTATCTAGTAATTAAACATATATCCTATCTCATTACATTACTCAAATCCACATAATCCATATTACTTATTATATCCTCTATCCTTAATGCATAGCATAATTCATTATTTTAAATTTACTGCAAATCAAGTCACATATATCAGAATATGGTTTGGGTTCTCGATTTTATATATCTTTTCATTTAAATCATAACCAGAGGTAAGTAAAACATAACCCAATATTATTTGATATCAACACACTTAAGACTTTCATACAAACATGCAAGAATGTATCCTATTACAATAACATTATCTAAGATTAACACAAGGTACACAACTAAAATATTCTATCCAAGAATACACTAATCTAGCTTATACCAAGATGGTCCTTGGACTATGTTAATCATCGATCCTAATATCAAATTACTATTATACCACTATGAAATTCCCACATAATGAAATCTATCATAGGTTCTTCTTCTATTAAGTCAGAGTATAATTCAAGAAGACAAGACACAAGGATGGTCATCTCATAGCTATATTTGATTCATCCAATATTTAATTGTGTGGTCCTATTAGATCTTTAAATTTTTACAATCTCACTAATTCATAAAGGAATCCAATTGATTACTTGTGTATCCATGTTCAACTAAATAGGTTTATTCACATCCTTAAGATTATCTTAATCTTGTTTATGTTAGTGTACTCAAACCATTAGCACTATATTGTCGTACAATCAATTATTTTCCATTGTTTTGATGACTATATAGCATTTCTAGAAATCATTATATTTACCTACTAACTTCATACATCCAACATGCCTTACTTTCAAATATTTAGTATGTGGTGGTTTACATAATCATTTTTTTTACATGAATTATCAACAAGAATCATCTACGAATCATGCATCATCCCATCCTGAGTCAAATCATCATAACATATAACAGTGCCAAGTAACTTATAGATTCTATTAGGTTGTTCTTTTCTACACACTTGTTTAATTACCATTGATCATTTTTTTACTTTAAAATGGGTCTTAAAACTATGTATGCCAAATTGCCAAATTCTATTATTCATTAGGGAATATTCTAATCCTCTAAGGCTTCCTGATTATAATTTAGATGTTTGTGTCAACATTTTCCAAGCATCCTAGAATATCATTAATACTATCATGTAAATGCATGTAAACATCTTCATGATCTAATACTATGATAGTTTTCCAAAAGTAATATTACTTCAAAACTGTCTTAAATTACATATTCCATGAATTTACTTGAAAATGAAATCTATTTAATTAAGATGACAATTATAGCTAAGATTCCTAAGAATTCCATATGGAATCTAAGAAGATTTTTTTTGCAAGAAATATTAATGTTGCTTACCGAAGTGCTTCTTACCAAGATGAGAAACAGAGGGGTCCTACACAAAAACATAAATAAAGCCTTGTTGGCCAAACAAATCTCGATGATCTTTGAAGAGAAGAAAGAATGGAACACTATTTAAAAAAATAAATACCTTTTCCTCTCTTTAGAAGATACCCTAAGTAATCAAGAGGATATTCAAGGATCCTACATTTGGAACAATATCAGTAAAGCTAAGTCTTTGGTTAGAAAGGGGGTTAGATGGAAGTTGGGAGATGGAAAGAAGATAAAATTCTAGGAAGATAATTGGTTGAAAGACAGTCCTCTAATTGAGAACCAAGAATGGTTGAATGCTATCCAGGTTTGTAGAGAGACAATAGGTGAAATGGTTTCTGACTACTGGGAAAATGAAAAATGGATTGATCTCGGTATCATTGATGAAAATATCAAGAATGTGAATCTACAACTCTACTCTTGGTTTGTAAGAAACAATAAAACAGGATGTTTTAGTTTGGGGCCTTGAATCTAGTGGTAAATTTTATGTTTCCTCTACTTTTTCTCATTTCTTCAAGGAGGAAGAACATCCTATTTTTTCTTGGACTTGGATTAATAATCTTATCCCCAATATTAGCATGTTCTACTGCTTACTTGTCCAAAACAAGATTCTAACTATGGGCAATCTTTGTAAAAGAGGTTTCTACATGCCCAATAGATGTTTTTTGTGTTGTGTTGAAGTTGAAAATACTAACCATATGATGATGCACTATCATTTCACAAGAAAAGTTTGGGTAACTATATTCAAAAATATCCAACTAGAATGGGTAAACCCTTAGAATTTCCAAGATCTAGTTAACCAATGGATTTGCCCCTTCTCAGGGAAAGAGATCAAAATCATATGGAAAATGTTTCTCCCTCATTTCACATGGAGAATATGGAAAGAGAGAAACAACAGAGTGTTTAGAGACAAAAAAACCTCCTTTGAGATAGTGGCTGACCAAGTCTGCAGAAGCCTAATGGAAAACTTTAGAACCAATTGTCTGTATGACTCTTCATTTTTTTAAAACATTCAGGACTTTAAAGAGATCCACAATTGGGATTTTTTGTGTAAAAGAGCCAAAGATCCCAACCCTAGATAAAACACTATATGGATAGCCCCACTGAATGGATGGCATAAACAAAATTTTGATGGCTTGGCCAAAGGAAATCCTAGTAGGGATGGGGTTGGAGATTTATTGAGAGATTGGGCTAGAAATTGTCTGGGAGCTATTGTTGCGCCTCTGGGAATTCAAACAAGTCATGTTGCTGAAGTTATGGCAGCTCTCTTAGTTGTGATGTTGGAAAAAGATCTAGAAAGTACGAAGCTTTGGCTAGAGGGAGATTCTCTAAACATAATAAATTGTATAAAAGGTAAGAATATTGCCTAATGGACTATAGTTCATATCATAGAGAAAATCAAATCTATTTTAGGTACTTATCAAGAAGTGTATATTTACCATGTGTATTGGGAAGGAAACAAGTATGTGGATGGGCTTGAAAATGTGGGGGCCCATAAAGAAGCTATCATTACTTGGAAAGAGGAAGTAAATCTCCAAAAAGAGATTTTAAGTCTAATCATGTTTGATAGACTTAATCACAAGGAAGGTGTAATCACCTGAAAATGGACAAGATCAATTAAATGAGCAACCAAGGAAAAAATTAATGCAATTAAATCAAATCAAGCTAAAATCAAAGCTAACCCTATGAAGGTACTAATCCTAGTACACAAAATGGTGCCCACCGTGGGGCATTAGGCCTCACTTATTTTTTAAATTTGGAGAAGTAATTTTTTTCTTGCAAATCCTTCTATTGTTCTTTGTTTTGTAGGTTTTTCAGCACTTTTGTAGGTTTCTCCAAAATGTATGCTACTTTCTCCAACACATACAAGGTCTGAAACAGTGCTCCTACAACAAAGTTGTGCGCATTTACATAGAGTTTCAGTGCATCTAATCTTTCTATCTTCTTATCTTAATTCTTTCTGCGAGTGTACCCTAACTCTGCAGCTCTTTCAATTTATTCTCCAGTGCATCAAGGATTTCTCTATATGCCTTGCTTAATTAAAAAATGCATTTAAATTTTGTTCCTGCGCTTTCAATATTTTTCTGTAGTGCATTTTCTAGTTTTAACAATGCTTTCAATCATTTTAGAAGTGCATTTAATAGATTCTATTGTGCATTTAATTAAACCGCAAAATTCCAGAATCTAACATTTGAAAAATGATTTGCATATGTCTACAGGATGACTGGTCATAAAAAAGTGAAAAAGCCAAAGACCAAATTCAATAGTGAAGTAAAAGCCTTGGCCAAAAAGATCAAAGAGGAGAATATTGCAAACATTCAGCTGGTTTTGGAGAATTCACAACATGAAACAAAGGTATATGAGCAATATTTGAAAATTGTAGAAGCCTATAAATCTAAAGGTATATGAGCAATATTTATCAAGCCTATAAATATTTGAATATTTAT
This sequence comes from Chamaecyparis obtusa, assembly GCA_027943335.1. Classification (NCBI taxonomy): domain Eukaryota; kingdom Viridiplantae; phylum Streptophyta; class Pinopsida; order Cupressales; family Cupressaceae; genus Chamaecyparis; species Chamaecyparis obtusa. Next base: position 419,439 of record BSBK01011231.1, on the reverse strand, counting down.
GATTTAAATAAGGTTAGATTTCCAACTTTTTTCTTATTTTTCTTCATTGTTCTTGTTGGTGTTGACTAATTTGCTAGAGGAGAAGTGAAAAGGAAAGAATGATCACAACTAGGTAAGCATAAATAATGGAAAAATCATCAAAAATGCCCCTAGCCTTTGCTAGCTTCGACGATTGAAGGTAAGCCTAAACTTGGTCAATTGTTCCTTAAATTTTGGCCTTGTGATTTTCGTTCAAATCTAGTAATCAAAATAGCATAAAGGATAAAATCAAGCACTTAATCAAACAAACCCCTTTGTTTGTGGAAAAGAGTAGAAATACTTGATTCCCATTAGTTAGTGGGTTTTGGAAATTGAACCTGGTTAAAAGTGTTTGGGAATCAAGAAATAGATAGGGATATGTTCTTCACCTTTTGGTGAATCAAACTCCCAAAACCTATCTATTAATTTCATTTTGATTTCTTTCAATATGAACATGCTAGATCTTTAATGGCCTCGCCTTCTGAGATTTTCCTTAAAAGGGCCAGTGAGAGGGACAACCCAAAGTGGGATACAATTGCCTTTGCTGAAAATAATCTGACCCAATATAAAATAAAATACATGCATCCTTAATGGGGTGTATGAAAAAATGGTTTTAAGCTTCCAAACTTCCTCGAGTAGTCCTTCGGGATTGCACAAAATGCCAACATACCAATGGTGGGAAGCCTCCTAATTTTTGGAGGATGAAAACTTATTATCCATTTTGAACAAATCTTGATTAAATACCTTCTTAAAATAGAAAATCCTACCTTATAGAGCCATGTTTATGAACCAAATTGTGAACTAGGTAGATTGCTTGAAGTACTTTTTTGTGAAAAACCTGTGATAACGTCCTTACAAATTCAAACACTTTTTTTGTAGAGGGTTAAAAAGAACAAGTGTATTTGTGATTGCTTTGTCTGAAAAATACATAGAACAAGTAAGAGATGTCCATTTGAAAACTCTTCTTATATTTTTAATCTCTTCATTAAAAAAAATAATGACCAAATTTGGGGAAAACAATTCAAAATCAAACCTTATTGAATGTCGGTTTCTACACACTCTCATAGACTCAAATTATCTTTACAAGAAGATGACACTTGCCTTGCCAAAGAGGTCTCTAAATTTGAATCCCAAAACTCTTTTGTAAATCACAACCAAGGGGATAGTCTCCCAAATCTTTTTAAAAAGAGAATTGATCCAATGGATAGGAACTCCACATTTCATGATTATCTCAATAGAGGAAATAACGAAAACATTAATCATGCCAACCAAGGGCCAAAATAAATAATGGAAGATAAGGCAAATAGAGCGGCTCAAGACATTTAATTTATTGAGGTCATGGATAAATTAATAGAAATAGATAGGGAAAGATATATCCTAAACTTGGCCCAAGACAGGGTAAACCTTCCTCACGATTATGACATTGACCAACTTAAGAAAGACAAGGAAGATGATAATCAGATAGGTGTGATAAATAAACAATTAAAGATGTTCCAAACACAAATTGACTGAACCTAGGCCATTTTCTATCGAGCCTTGTGCCCATTTATTTTTGACAAGAGCTTGTTATGGAACCTTTTCTAATAAATGTGGTCTTTCCTAAGTATGATAAATATACAGGTAAATCAGACCCACAAGACCATCTTAGAGAGTTTTGCACTCTAATTATTGAATTTATGCACGATAAAACTTATCTAATGATACTTTTTCCAAGAAATTTAGGAGGCCAAGCCATGGAATGGTTCTCAAAACTTTCACAAGGGATAAAGACATTCAAGGAATTAGCCTCTAAATTCGTGACTCATTATTATTACAACATTGAGCACGAGATCACCATGCTCAACCTAATTTGGAGAACAATCTTCATAAGATATCCACAAAGTATACCTGAAAAGGAAAAAATGGAAATATTTATGAATAACTTAAATATGGAGATGAACTATAGGCTCCAACTTCAATGTCCCCATACCTTTGAAAAACTTATCAAGAATGGGATTAAAATTGAAGATGTGTTGGTTAAGAGAGGATAAATCAAATTATTCAAAGATAATAAACCCTATACCAACACTGATAACAATCATAATTCATCTAATTATAACAATAATAAAGGAGTCAACAATCACAATGATAAACCTAGACTATGGTTGAAAAATGATAATAAAAATCTTGTGAATGATGGAGTTGTGGAAGCACACAACTTAAAGGCTACTCCCTTTAATTTATTAAGTGGGGTGAATTCAACATATAATTTCAATCAAACAACCAAAGCCCCTTACAATTATAAAAATTCCAACAACAACAACAATAATGCTAACAACAACAAAAATCCCTTTAATAGTTCCAATTTCAATAAACCTAAACCATTCTTTTCCACATATCAAAAGAGAAAATTCACCTTTTTAGGTGAACCATTGGAAAATGCATCGAGAACTTTGGTGGCTAAAAAAATCATTACCTTACCCCAATCAAGCCCATATGAACCCCAATTCAAGCCCAATTTGTGGAATTATTCTCATCATTGTGAGTACCATCGTAACAAGGGACATAAAACAAATGAGTGCATGAAATTGAAACATCTTGTCCAAGACCTAATTGATGATGGAACACTAAAAGTGGAAGGGCCTCAAAATAACAAAGACCATACGGCTTTTGAGAATCCTTTCTTGAATCATGAAAAAGGGGAATCATCAAACACCAACCCTAACAACAAAAGAGGTAATGAGAAGGTTAACTTTTCTCATACCTATGATAACACCATTAATACTCTAGGTGGTGATGAAAACACCATAAATGTCATTGTGGTGAAAGAGAAGCCAATGGAAGCAACATCTAATGTTGTGACTAGGGGGAAAGCATCAAAGATTACCTTACCAGGAAGTGCCCCAAGGATTGTCCTACCAAATCAGACCTTATCTTCATCTTCAAAACAATATAATTTGGTAGACCAATTGCAAAGGACCCCTGCTCAATTATCTATTCTAGAATTGCTCAAGCTTTCACCAAATCATAAGGAGATTATAAAAAAAGCCTTAGTAGAGACTAATGTACCTCTAAATTTAGATGTGGATAAATTTCAAAATATGGTAGGCCATCTTGTTACACCCCATTGTCTATCATTTTTAGAACAATATGATATGTCTCTAAACCACCCGCAAAATTTGTCCTTTCATATAGAAGTCCTAATTCATAAGAATAGAGTGAAAAGAGTCCTCATTGATGGGGGAGCTAGCCTGAATATTTGTACCTTGAATTTGGTTAAAGCCCTAGGATTTTTGGAGGAGGCTATTGACCCAAAGAAAAAGATAACCATAAAGGCCTATGATGATTAAGAAAGAGCATCTAAAGGCTTCATAGTACTTCCCATCAAAGTTGTTCCAATGAAAAAGGAGACCATTCTCCAAGTCCTTGACCTAAAGCTGACGTACAATATTCTATTTGGAAGGCCATGGATCCATGAAATGTAGGTTGTACCTTCAACCTACCATCAATGTCTCAAATTTCCCTATCTAGGACAATAATTCATGGTAAGCGAGGATTCTAACCCCTTTCAATATTGTAATAACATGAAGCCTATTAATGACTCCTTAGTCCCACATAATGCAAAAGGGTCTATAACTCAAAGAATAGAATAAGGGAAAAGTTAAAAAGATCTTCCATCTTTGAAGGGAAAATAAAAATAAGAAAAATAAATTGTTGTTGAAAATAACCAAAGTCCTAGTAACCTAACTACGTCAACAAAATGAAAAGAGAAGGTTAGTGAGGAGAGTTCTCTTGAGAAACAAAAAGAAGACCAAGCTAGATCTATTCAAATCTACACCAAAGATGCCCATTACCAAAAAATGGATCATATGACGAAGAATTTTGAAAAGCAATGTCAAATCAAACAAAAGGGTGTAGGTGAATACTCCCTATCCATGATGGATCTACCCTTATCTACAAATTCACATGGAAGACCATATAATCTACCTCATAAGTATAATGATCACTTTGTGAGGGAAAGCACTTCTTCATCCATGGATGAGGAAGATAATGAAATCTTAAATTAAATATATAAAGATGGGGAATCAAGTGCACATGAAAAGCGCATTCAAAACATAAACATTCCTACTCATCAATATGGAAAAGGATTCCAAATAATGTAAAAGATGGGGTATAAATGACAAGGACCTTTAGGGATAAGAAATGAAGGATTAATAGAACCTATCGAGATGTCATGGAGAGATAGTAAAGAAAATTCTAGATTGGGGTACCTAGAACAAGGGTACACTCAAAAGAAGTATCCCTTGGTTTATGATCAAATCTTACAATTAGGTTCCCAAAGTGATGAAGATTCAAACAATTGGGAATGGGACTCATTGTCAAGTGATTCATGTCAAGATAAAGAAGTTGATGTCATCCATACCTATACTCCTAGCAAGGGAAAAGAACAAGTCTCAGAATCAAGCTTCAAGTTCTAGTCAAGTGGTCTTAGATAATGTACCAATTCAAGAAATTGAAATAAATCAATGGGTAGGAGAGCCTTATGTTCCAACATGGAGACCTACGATAGAGGAATCTAACCCTAGGTTTACTCCAAGATATTTTTACCCAATGGAAACCCTAGAGGATTCTAGTGAGGAATATTCTTACCCTCGTTCTCTAGAGCATCTCGAAGAGGCACATATCATAAACTTAAACAATAAAATGTTTGAACCTAAAAATGAAGTCATGTCCCTAAATCCTATTGAACCAAACCAAAGCATTGATCTTTTGACCCTTATCTATCCTAAACTAATCGAATGGGATTCCATTGAACCAACCATCCTCCCTACATTCTTGAATGATAACTTGGTGTCCCAATGCCTTAATGTGTTTGAGACTTATTCTACCATGTAATATTAGGAAGAAGTGATAAAGGGGAGTATTCAACCTTTCAATTCATAAAAAATTGAAAATTTTGAAAAAAAATAAAAAATGGAAAGAATTTAATGTTGAAAACTAGATTGTGGCAACATTAAATAAAAAAGAAAAAGAAATAAAGAACATTTTTGAAGGTGAAAACCCAACGGAGGCACCTAAGGAAGAAATTTTGGATACTTTTCCCAAGCACTACGAAGAAAGATCACCTATCTTAATTGAACCAACAGAGAAAGTGAACATTGGGTCAGAATTAGAGCCAAGAATCATACACTTAGCAACATCTCTATCTAGTGAGGAAAGAAAAGATTTCATCAAATGTTTCAAAGAAAAACAAATCAATTTTGCATGGTCATATGATGATATGCCTATATTAGATCCGAACTTAATCATGCATCATTTGAATATCAGAGGAGTAAGACTAGTGAAGTAGAAATTAAGAAAAATGCATCCACACATAGATTTTCTTGTGAAAGTAGAGTTGGAAAAATTGCTAAAAGTGGGGTTTATAAGAGCCATTGATATACCAAGTGGATTTCAAACATCACACTAGTTTCCAAATAAAATAAATCTATCAAAATTGGCACGGACTTTAGAGATCTAAATCTTGCATGTCCTAAAGATGATTTTCCTCTACCAAGCATAGACGCCATCATAGACCTAACAACAGGACATTCAATTTTCTCACTTATGGATTGGTTTAGTGGTTATAATCAAATAAAGATAGCACCCAAAGATCAAGACAAGATAGCATTCACATGCGCATGGGGGACATTTTTCTTGAATGTTATGCCTTTTTGTCTCAACAATGTCGGAGCGACATATCAAAGAGCCATGATGACTACATTCCATGACATGATGAACAAGTTCATGGAGGATTATGTAGATGATATAGTTGATAAATCCTACTCAAGGGAAGAACATCTACCTATCTTAGAAATTATCTTTGTAAGACTAGAGAAATTCAAAGTCAGGCTCAATCCAAAGAAATGTGCATGTGGTGTACAATCTGGAAAACTATTAGGATACATAGTTTCAGCAAAAGGAATAGAGGTAGACCCGACCAAAGTAAAATTAATCATGGAAATGGGGGCACCTCAAAATATCATTCAAATGAGATCTCTTTAAGGAAGGATTCAATCCATCAGAAGGTTCATTTCTCAATTAGCAGAAAAGCGCCACAATTTTACTCAACTCCTTCACAAGGACATAGTTTTCAAGAGGGATGAGAAATGTGAAGAAGCATTCACCTTATTAAAGAAGTACATAATGAATCCTCCAGCATTAATGCCACCAATTAGAGGCAAAACCTTAATATTATATATCTCAGCTACAAAACATGCATTAGGGGCACTCTTGGCTCAAGAGGATGAAGCTGGAAAGGAAAAGGCCATATACTACATAAGCAGAAAATTGGTGAAATATGAGTTGAATTACACCTTCATTGAATGAGCATGTTTGGCCATAGTTTTTTCTTCCCAAAAATTACACCATTATATGTTATCTCACAAGATTTGACTCATTGCAAAGATTGATCCCTTAAAATATCTTCTCAGCAAAACAACATTGAATGGAAGATTGGCCAAATGGGTCATGGTTCTAAGTGAATTTGATATAGAATATGTGGACTAAAATTCTATCAAAGGTAAAGTAATAGCAAATTAATTAGCAGAATCACCATTACAAGATGAACATCCAATTCAAGTTGAATTTCCAGATTTTGAAATTTTTAATGTTGAAGCAAAGACATGGCAATTATATTTTGATGGTTCTTATATACAACATGGATTAGGAGCATGGATACTTTTGATTACTCCTCAAGGGTCTAAAATTCAAAAATCATACAAATTACTATTCCCATGTACAAATAACATAGCTGAGTATGAAACATTGGTCATTGGCATAAAGTTGGCATTAGAATGGAAAGTCACAGAGCTACAAATCTATGGAGATTCTCAACTAGTGATTAATCAAATTAATGATGAGTATCAAACTAAGGATGATAATTTAATACCACACAAGAATATGATTGAGAATATTAAGAAATACTTCACTCTAATCACATTTGAGCAAGTGCCAAGACATAATAATAAAGCAGCAAATGCAATGGTTACTTTGGCATCACTTCTCCAAATACCAAATCAAAGTGCTAGATATGAATTCTTGGTAGAAGAAGTTGACCAACCTACATTTGACCCTTCTTATCCTCATGCCATTTGTTTACTAAAAGGATATGAATCACCTTGGTATGGAGTCATTTACACCTACTTGAAAGACCAAATCTTACCCTTAGACCAAACTAGAAATCAAAAGAAAAGCTTTATATGCCAAGCTTCTTGCTATACCTTGATATTCGATATGTTGTATCACAAGATTCTAGATGGAATGCTTCTAAGATATCTATAGAAAGAGGAATCAACTTTATCTTTGTAATAAATTCATGATGGGATTTGTGGGTCGCATTCGAATATTTTAACCCTAGCTAAGAAACTTCTTAGGATAGGATATTTTTGGCCTTTTATGAAAAAGGACGCTTGTCATTTTGCAAAAACTTATCGTAAATGTCAATATCATGGGAACCTGATCCACATACCAACACAAGAGCTTCATCCTATGAAAACACCTTGGACCTTCTATCAATGGGGTTTGGATTTGATAGGGCTGATTTATCCACCATCTTCAAATGGTCATAAATTCATCATTACTACAACATAATATTTTACCAAATGGGTGGAAGTTGTACCCTTATCCACTGCCACATGAAAGTAGATATCCTTATTCATTTTAAATCATATAATCTATAGATATGGAGTTCCTCATGCCATCATAATGGATAATGTAAAAAATTTCAAAAATAAGGATTTGAAAGAACTACGTACAAATTTTCATATGATACATCACTCATCTTCAATATATTACCCACAAGGTATTGGGCAAGCAGAAGCTACAAACAAGAACATTCTAAAAATATTCAAGAGAATTGTGGATAATTCAGGTAGAGATTGACACATTCAAATAAACCTGACTCCATGGGCTTATAGAATGAGCATTAGAACGCCAACAGGAGCTACACCATTTTCCCTAGTCTATGGAGCAGAAGCAGTTTTACCTTTGGAGGTAGAAATTTTATCCTTAAGGGTCTCCTTACATGGTTTACTAAATGAAGAAGATTATAGAGTGGCTAGGTTGCATGAACTAGAGCTTCTAGATAAAAGACAAAAACAAGATTTTGACCAATTAAAAGTGTATCAGAATCGAATGACCAGAAACTATAACAAACATATCAAACCAAGGGCATTCCAAATAGGTGACTTAGTGTTGCAAGAAAATCCCAAGAATCAAGAAGAAAGGTAGAAGAAAGGAAAATGGGAAGCAAACTGGTTAGGACCCTTTATGATCACTTTGTCTTTTGGCACTGGTACTTACAAACTAGCTGATTGTGAAGGAGAGGAGTTGCAAGAGCCAATAAATAGTATACATCTGAAAAGGTTCTACACCTGAAGCAATGGAAGAGGGATAGAGAAAAAGAGTATCAGAGATATCAGATGAGATAATGTCCTATTTATTGTACATAGTTGGAAAGAGATCTTGAAAATACCAAAAACATTCAAAATTAGAAAAGAGAAAACAAATAAAAAATGCAGAAAAGATAAAAAATAGTGGAAAATTAAGCATGAAGAAAGCTAAAAACATTCATAAATGATCCTTAAAAAAATGTTGTCTTGGTGAAGACCTAGAAAATAGGCACCTTGATGATATAAAAACAAAAAAAAATGAAAAAATAGAAAAAGCAAAAAAAAGAGAAAAAGTACCTTGGTGAAAACCTAGCAAATAGGTGCCTTGGTAGCAAAAAAAGGAAAAATCTTTAAAAATAGAAAAGAGAGAAAATTCATTCAATCGGTGAAAACCTGTTAAATAGGCACCATTGAAATTCCAAGTCAGTCTCATGCCTAACAATCATCCTTGTAACTATTGCATTCACCAGCATTTGTATATATCGCATAATAAAACCCCACAGTTGTATTTACAAGTACCTAAAGGTTTCATCACTAATCCAATCTGCAAATTGTCCCAAGTTCCAAAATGCAATCATATCAAACTAGGGGCAAAAACTACTCTCAAGGAGAAAGGATTCATCAAAACAAATATCAATCTAACACTAAATCAATTCATCAAAACACAAGTGAAACACTCAATCAAATCCAAATCCTAATCCAAATGTCATTCAAATGCAAAATTTTGATCGAAGATCTCACAAGAACATTTATCTTTATCAGGATTAAAAGTATGAAATGGATAGAACTATACTTGAATATGGAATTGAAAAATGATGCAAAATTTTTCTAAGTGTTGACTTGATTGATGAAATCATGTCTTTCTAGCGAATCGATGAAATTTTTATAGTAGAAAAGCTATGATGAAAGCGGGATATTTTATTAATTTCTGAATAAGTGTCTTAAGGTCAAAATTTTGAAGTATGTATTATTTGTCTAAGGACATGATCATCAAAGAATCATCAAGTACATGTACATATGGGGAAATTGAGATCTTTGTTTTTTTACGCAAAAGGATACCTTGGATGTTTTGATGTTAAATATCATAATACCAAAAACCACTTGCAACATAGAATCAAAAAAAATCAATATTCATACTCTCATGATTGGTCTCAATCAGTGACAGTTGTACCAAAGATGGGAAAGCACCATGTAAAAAGGAAAGAATTATTCATATCATCATAGTTGAACTAGTGATGGTTGTACTAATTTTAGGATTCCAAAAACTGCTCAATGATGAATATAAGCTCCTAATATGTGAATAGTGATAGTTAGCTACATCCATCCTAGATTAAATGCATTTAAGTGATTTTCCTTTCTTAGTTTGAAAACATCAATTGGAAAAGATAAAACAAAAGGGGGTGGAGTAGATCAAAAATCAAAACGTACATCAAACACTATGTATGATAGAGTGTGTTGGACATCAAAATCAAAAATCAAAAAAATAAAAGGTGCTTTGCATTAGATTAAAGGCATGTGTTAGATTCATTTTAAATCATGAAAAATTTGCATCCATTTAAGACATTTATCTAATTTCATTTAAATTAAAGTGCATTAGTTTGCATTCATTATAGCTTGCATTCATTTTAGTTTGCATTCTATTAGCCATCTTCATTACATTCATTTTCAAATAAATCTTTCATTATCATTTTAGGTCATATTCATTAAACTCATTTGCTTTAGTTTTCATTGCATTCATCTTTAAGTTCATTCATACTCATTTTTATTAGGTCATCACATTTCATTATTCATTACATCTCATTGCATTTCATTAAGTTCATCTTAAAACATTGCATACATCTATTTTATTTCATGCATTATCTTTTATTAGGTTTCATTCATATTAAATATTTACTAGGTCATTAAAGTTCATTGCATTAATTGCATCCATTGATTAATCTTTATCATTAAATATCATTTAGTTCTTCAGTAAGACATTACCAAACATTGCATTGCATTCATTCTACACCAATTACATTTTTAAGATCATATGATTAGTACATTGCATTGTTCATTTAGGTGCATTCATCCAAATTCATTCATATAAAACATTAAAGTATATTCAAAACTTAGCTCATTTGTATTTACATCTAGAATCATTAATTCATTCATATCATTAATCATTAAAGCACCCAATTTCATAATTGCATCCATCACATTTTTCATCACATTAATGTACCATATATCCATTACATTTATTATACATCCATATCATCAAATAAATACATTCATAAGTACCATTACATCACCTTAATCATTATACCATATGCATCCATCTACTCTATGTCATAAGACAAACATTTGCATCAATAGAAAGATTAGACATGTGCATTTATATCATAAACTACATTTTTTTAAAACATAAAAATAAAGCATATAGAGATAGAATCATATAGATCTGCATATAAAGCACCTAAAAAATGAAGTCCAACACATGATGACATCATATAAAGTAAATCTATCAACTGAGTATCAGATTCCATAGTATCATCAAAACCGATAGTATTTGGAAATCAAAGACTATCAAAAATATCAACAAGTATCAAAGCATGAGTAACATCAACTAATCAAAGAATAATATGAGTCCAATGTCTCAAGATAAAAAATGAATCATCATATACATCAAAGAATAAAGTATCTCATATCAAAAATAGGTCAACTAACAGAATCACCGACACATCACGACCACGATCAACATCTGGAGCTCTACTTGAGCTAGCCTCTAAACCATGTTGATGCATAGAAGCCATGAATGTATGCATCATCAAACTCAGCTGAGTAACCTGTTGTCTCATCTTTGACTACAATGATCTAACATCTGAGGCCAAGGCTAGTGCAGGAGTCTGTGCTAGTACCTGTGTGGGTGGAGCCTGTGGTGGAGCCTGAACAGGTGGATTTTATGGAGGTTCCATAGAAGAAGATGGGATGGAAGATTTAATAGAAGGAGACAAAGATAGAATGAAAGCAGAAGAAGATGGAAGAATGAAAGAAGATGGAAGAATGGAAGAAGATGGCATAGAAGAAGTAGCAGGAGCCTGTACTAAAGGAGCCTATGGTGGTGCTGGTGGACCCTGTACCTGATCTAATAATATCTGTGTGGCCTGAGCATCCACATCAACCATAACTTGAGCACCCACCTACCCTAAAACTCTCAACATGTGTTGGCCCCATCTGACCAATCTATCCACACCAACCTGGTGAAGAGCTCTATAAGGTCCACCTTGGACAATAACTCGACCACCCCTCATCTGAAATCGGCCACTCCTAGGAGGAATCAATGTAGTAGTAATCACTGGGATAACAACCCTACCCCCTCTATCCACTCACCAGCCCTGTCATCCTTGATGACCTCATCTTTGACCTCTACCACCACCATCTCCATCTCCACTATCATCACCTGACTCCTCCTTAATGCCCATAACTCTCTCAACAGGATCTGTGAACCTAGGAAATGGGTTCAGAGTGAACCACACTGCATAGTCATCTATCATCCCTGCATCTACAATATGGTCCCTCATATCCCATGCAAGGTGGGGAAGCTATAAAAACTCTTCTCAAGTAGTATGATAATCAATCTATGGGCCCTATAGAGACCTCTCTACCTGTACTCAAGCGTATAATGCCAATCTCTATGGCATGCCCTGGATCTGGTTGTGCTATCGTAAAACTCTCAAAAAGAAAAACCACTCAATAATCAGTGGTGTACACCCTATCATCCACCATGGCATACACATAAAAGGTAACGTGGCCACATCCTCAGGCCATGCCTCACATCCAATATATGGTTGCCACATGACCTGATCAATATCATCAATGATACGTCTCCAATAATCCAACTTACCCAAGTGGGCCTGCACTACCATCTCCTCATACATCTAAGCAAAGGGCTGGCATGGATCACGGTGTTAAACAAATATGGGTCAAGTGGCAGGGATGTTCTCCCATGTCCATAGTTGTAATAGAATCACCCCAACATAGAGAATCACCCCACGATGGTATAGAACATAATGCAACTCATGATACAACTACACTAGCACATAGCTACCCTAGTCAAATCTTCATGGTTGTGCAATCATATCCTCTAGGATACAACCCCAACCAACTGCAAAGCCATGACCTCACCGATTAGGGATGAGGAAACCACCTGTTGGATGTTCCTTTCTTTCTACTTATAGGTTTACACTATGATTGACAACTTAATGTCACTGACTCTATCACCACTCCAAAGTCTGGAAGGAAAAGGGCCAATTAACAAGGATCAAAGAGATCCTCCTACACTTTGAGCCTAGATGCTCAAGCAGGTGTACCTTTGATTCACTTCTTGAAAGGAATCACAAAATATTATACATTTATACCCCTTACTAACTGATTTAAAGATTTTATCATTTATATGTATGGTGGATGATGATGAACTACTTCCAGAGAAAGGACCAATGCCTTAACCTAGGGCATAGAGTCACCAAATAACATATATCAACTGAAAATCCTAAATCAAATACTCCTAAACTTAGGATAAGTTCTTTTCCTATTATCCCTCTCACTCCCAAACCTGATCATCAAGATCCTTATCTAACCATGGACTTGCTAAAATCACCCTAAAGACTTTAATCCTAACTTTGCTAGGAACTCCAAGATAATCTCATAATACTCTTTGTTTACCATATGCTAACTTACTTTGTGAATTTAACATATATGAATCCAAAATCAAGACAAGAAGACAATCATAAATTTGAGACAAGAATTCAAGTGTATTCTCATTAAAACTTGTAGAATCAATACATTACCAAAACAACAGAATGTTAGGAAAAAGACCTAGAATCCAAGATCTCCTTGTTCAGTCTTTACATTGATTTTCAATATACATCAACCAACTACTTGAAAAATTATAAAATCAACCATATATACCCCCTAGTCATCTTGGAATCCCAAAAATAGGATGCAACAAGCTACGGATGACTAGGGCAAGGGGTTAGGGTTTTCACCCACCAAACCAACCAAAATACAATCACAATTTATTCCATTTGGGGGAAAACCAAGCAGCCTCAAGAAAGCAGATCCTAGAAAGATCCGTAATCATGGTAATTCCCTAAGAAAGTACTAAAAGCCATGGATTTTCCCATATTTATCAACATGTTCGGCCACCTGCAACATGCCTTCGAGCAACAAAATCATGGTACAAACCCCTACAATTAATCATCAACCTCCTTGGACCACACTGCAGCAACAAGCGCCACTAGTTCCACCAAATCCAGCCACAAAACATTCAACCTCAGTCCTTCCTGTCACTAAAAACCCTTCTAAAAATTCAAATTTGAAATGCAACGGTTAGTCGACAAAGTTTAAAATGTGACCGTTGATTCCTATGTTTTCTCAGTAGATCGGGTGGTCCTCATTAATTTCCTCAACATTCACAAAGTTGTTTGAAAAGTCCCTAGCCACATCAGCACACCACAACCAATGAAAACCAAGCAAGTCAGCACCATCTGACAGTGGACCCACAACTTAGAAGCTTTCCAATCGGACGGTCGGCGTATGATCACATAGCATGGAAAGATTCCATGCGATCATACGACCATCATAGATCCTACCACACTATCATCCTTCAAAATATTTGGGTCCACTGACACATCCTTGTCACCTTCCCACTCAACCAATCAAAACAACGCATGTCAGCTCCAACTATTAGAGGACCCACCTTCCCTTTGCCGCCTAAGAAAAAGGTAAAATCGATGGCTGGCGTAAGATCTCATGGCACTAACAATACCCATAACATCATACGCCAAGCATAGATTTTCTGTGGATGTCAAGACCCTCAAGGACACTCCAACAACTAGGTCCCACTGATACTTGCCAAATCATCAGACCTGCCGACCAATAATAAAATGCCACATCATGAAATCTGGCAGGTGGACCAACCACTTTTATCTCATACAGGTCCATCTGACATACTTCCACCTCACAATCCATGTCGACCAATCAGAACAAACACGGTGGCATGACCTGGCACTAGACCCACTGTCAAGTCTCTACCTTGCAGAAGATCGGATGGCCGTCGCATGATCTCATGGCCTAGAAAGATTCCATGCGATCATACGACCACCGTAGATCCTAAATCTGAGACTAAGATACTAGGCCCACCTGACAACACTTCCAACTCATCGCTCTACAGCCAATAATCATCAGACAACTCAACATATATCAGATAGTAAATTTGAGGATGGGCCCACTGGGACAAGTGGCATCTTGTCACTATACTGCATGTTAGAAACTCTGACAATGGGAAGCCTTGCAAAACAACGACAACCACACAAAATAAAAGGTGGAACTTAGGAAAAATTAACGGGGGACCTAGGCTTAGAGAAATTTATTAAAAGGGGACCCCGACATGAAACCTAACTATGAAACACTTAAAGATGGTCATTTAAAAGGCACATGCAGATTAAGATTTAAGTGGCTGAAAAAGTAACAATGAAATAGAACTCAGCCAGGGTAAAACAAGGGTTTATATCCCAACGGCTAGATTTTCAAACTTTTTGACCTAGGGTTTAAGCCAGAGATAGAGAAAAACCTGCAGAGACCAAAGGAAAGATGATGAAGCCATGAAAATTTTTGCAGGTCCTAATAGTGGCTCTATCTGGGGATGTATGCCTCCTGCAGGCATAGCAAGGATCTAGAATAACTGGTTAAAGCAGACCACCCATAGGAAAAACTAAACAACAAAGAGCAACAGGACAAAAACCATACAAACCAAGACAAAACAAGACTGGGGGTAGGCAACTTTACAAAATTTACAAAATATACAAACCTAACTACTGTTCATGGAAAGAATGATACCTTCAATTGAAGTATTTCTTCAAGAATTGTCCATGAACTGGCAATTCTTGAATATCACCATTTAGTTCTTTTACAGTGTAGGAATCCTGGCCCCATTTTTCATGAATTAAATATGGCCCTAATCAGATTGGCTCAAATTTGCCATGTTTTCCTTTATCCTCGAATCTAGCATTCCAAATTAATACCAAGTCATCAGGCTCAAACTTCCTATCAACAGTCCTTTTTTCATACAAATTCTTAACTTGTAACTGCAACCTGACATTCTTTGAAGCTGATTCTCTTCTAGTTTCATCCAACCTTATAAGGTCCTCAATTCTTAGTTGCATTTCATCATCTATATCATCATCATATAACTGAACAAACTTATACATTTCCAATAGATTGTTCTGAGGCATCCTTGCATGTATCCCATACACTAAATCAAATGGTGCACAACCAATTGCCTTCTTCACAGTTACCCTATCAGCCCATACAGCCAATGGAAATTTTGAACTCCATGCTCTTTTGTTCTTATCAAGGATCCTCTTGAGGATTTTTATCAAGCTCTTATTTGTTGATTTTTCCTGTCCATTCCCTTGTGGATGATAGGGTGAGGAATTAGACATCTAAATTCCTAGACCTTTGTAGAATTCCTTGTACTCAGTAGACCTGAAACACATTGCATTATCACTAAAAATCCTCTTAGGACAACCAAACCTTGTGACAATATTATTCAATAAGAAATCAGTCACCACCTTACTAGTTGAATTCCTTGTAGGTATAGCCTCTACCCACTTTGTGAAATAATCAGTGGCAACCAAGATCCAAGAGTGTCCTCCACTTGACTTGTTTGGTATCTCCCCTATGAAATCTATTCCCCACTATTGGAAAGGAGCTTGTACCTCAACTGGCCTTAAGGGCATATTGCCTGAAAACTTAAGCTTACCAGAGAACCTTTGACAAGCATCACATCTCCTTACCAATTTTTCTGCATCCTTAAAGATTGTGGGCCACTAGAATCCTACTCTCAAGATTTTTTGAGCAGTAGTTTTACCCATATAATGTCCCCCACAAACTCCCTCATGCATTTCTTTTAATAGCTTGTCAGCCTGATTTTCATCAACATATTTCAAAAGTATGCAATCCAAATTTTTTCTATACAATTTGCATCTTACAATCACATACTTGATAGCTTGTAACTTCAAAGTCCTTTTCTTATTATCATCCATTCCTACTGGAAATTTCATGTTCCTTAAGTAATATATAATGTCTTGATACCAGATGCAATCATCCATATCACATGTGTAATCAACCTTAGTCTGGTTTATCTGGTTTGCATCAAGATTGGATTGAGCCATCATTTTTTCCAATCCTTGTCCTCTGACCAACTTGGTAATCTGGATATCAATATTGAACTCTTGAATTCTATTTATCCATCTACATCTCCTTCCAGAAACCTCTTGCTATGAAAAAATATCCTTTACTGCTGCACTTGGTACAAAAGCAATCACAATTGCTCCCATCAAATAACACTTAAAAGCCTTGACAGCCTTTACCAATGCATAAGCTTCTTTCTCATTGATATCATATTTCAACTCAACAGCCTGCAAAGATTTACTGAAGAATGCAATGGGCTGCTCATAACCCTCGTTATTTTTCTACAACAAAACTACAACAATAGTATGAAAAGATGCAAAAGAAAAAATATGCATTGGAATATTGTAATTAGGTGCCTTAAGCATAGGTGCATCCTTGATAGCCTACTTGATATTCTTGAAAGCTTCATCTGGCTCACCTACCCATTTGATCTCAGATCCTTTCTTCAACATCTTGGATATTGGCCTAGTAACTTCAACAAAATTTGTAACAAATCTTCTCAAAAAATTCACCTGACCAAAGAAAGACTGAATTCCTTTAACATTTTTTGGTCTTTGAATCTTATCAATGGCTGCCACCCTCTCAGGATCAATTCTAAATCCTTGCTTTCCAACCAAGTGTCCAAGCAACTTACCCTCAGTGACACGAAATGCACATTTCTTTGGATTTAGTGAAATGCCATATTCCAAAGCCCTCACAAATATTTTTTCTAAATGGGTACAATGGTCTTCTTCCTTCTTGGAATAAGTAGTTAAATGATCTTGATAAACAACAAGGAAATCATTTATAAAATCTGAAAAGGCAACATCCATTGCCCTCTAAAAAGTTGCACCAGCATTTGTGAGACCAAAAGGCATTCTCACATAAACATATGTCCCCCAAGGTGTAGTGAAAGTTGTCTTAAATTGTTCTGATTCTTTTACAATTACTTGTTTATAGCCAGAGAAACCATCCATCATAGACATTAATTCAGATCCGGTCACTCTTTGCAACATAGCCTCCATATTGGGCAGACAATAGTTATCCTTCAATGAGCTGATGTTCAAATTTTTGAAATCCACACAAAGTCTAATGTCACCACTCTTCTTCCTGATAGGAACCAAATTTGAAACCCAAGAAGAATGCCTAATGGGCTTGATAATTCTAGCATCTCTTAGCTTCATTAATTCTTCTTGCATTTTAGGTGCCAAATTAGGATTTATAGGCCTTTGTTTTTGCCTAAAGGGTCTGGCATCTTCTTTCAAAGGAATAACATGTTGGAACAAGTCTTCTCTATAAACCTTTAGGTCATCATATGACCATGCAAAAACATGCCTAAATTTTCTTAATAATTCAATCAATGACTCCCTTACTTTGTGAGACATATCCTTACCAATGTAAACCTTCTTAGGTGCCTCTTGTGTTCCAAGATTTATTTCTTCCAAATTTATATGATCCTCCTTTTTGGTAACTATCTGAACTCTGTCCTGATTATCAAATATAGTTTCTAGAGCAACAAGTCCCTTAGGAACCTTGTTAGTTTTAAGTTGAATGACCTCATTACCAAGGAAAACTTCCTTTCCTTCTATAATCTCAACCAAGGCTAAACAATCTAATTCCTAACCATGATACTGATCTTCACAATTCAAAAATCTCAAGATATCCTGGTCATCTTCAAAAACTTGCCAATTCTCAACATTGTCTGGTATACTAGGCCTAGTCTGAATTTCAACTTTAGAGAGGCCAGCAAAAGTAACATCACTAGGATTGATTGCAATATTGGCTGACAAATCAGCCATCTTGTTATTACTTCTATCCTTCCACTCAATATTGAAGGCATCAAAACACTCAATCAAATCCCAAACAGCATTTATGTATTGCTTCAACCTCTTGTTCTTGGAAGCATATACTGATCTTATTTGGGACACCACCAATTCAGAATCCCCAATAACTTTTATACATTTAATTCCATGCTTTTGTGCCAATCTCAATCCTAGCAATAGTGCTTCATACTCTGCTATATTATTGGTACAAAATAAATTCAATGTGAAAGAAAACTTGTAGGTGTTCCCCTTAGGATAAATGAGTAAAATACCTACTCTTGCTCCATCTTTGCAGCTAGCACCATCAAAGTACATCACCCACAAATCACCCTTCATAGACCTAGAACCTATCTCTTCAGCAATACATGGCAATATAGGCTCCTTTTCAAGTATAGTGACCTCAGCTCTGAAAGCATTGACATCAGTATCTATAAAGCAGGTAACCTCATTATCAATATCCTTTTCAATCATATAAGTTACCCTTGGTTCTCTTTTAATCCTAACAAACTGATCATCAATCTTGAAGGTTGCAGAAGAAAGATCACACTGCAAACACCCACCCATAGAAGGACTCCATTTCCTAGATAATAGCATACCATAATGAGGTGGAATGTCTACAACCAAGACACTCATGGTCAATTCTTTCTCTGGATAGGCTGCCAATCTGTATGGAATTTCATTTATAGTCCCAATGACCGGTACTTCCCTCTGATCCATTGCACAACATCTACCTTGATCTGTATCAACTTTGAGACCTAACTTTTCCATGATCTTAAAAGGCATAACGGTATTGGAAGCACCAAAATCAATCATACAATTTCTTAACTTCATTCCATTCTCAAGGACACTCAAGAAGAATGGATCTATATTCTCAAGTCTAGCATTGATAGAATTATCCAAGTAAATAGGTGGTATGTGAGATACCAATCCTTAGACCTCCACTTCTTTCAAAACTTTATCCTAAGGTTCATTGCATGCAACATCATTATTATGAACATTATCTACCCATGCAATAGCCCTATCCTTATGTTCAGGGATCCTCAACAATTCTGACAATGGAACCTTGACAGTTATCTGAGACAATACAACCAACATATCAATAGGAACAGAGGGAGGAAACTCAATTTGTTCTACCTTAGTGTCCTTTTGTTTATCTGATATGTTGGTTGTAGCTTTGATCTTTACTTTTTCAACTCTAGCCATTTTGTTAACTGGCTTTTCTATTTCATTAGAAAAATTTTCAATTCCAACTCCCTTAGGTTCCCACTTTTTACCTTTTACATTTTTGAACCTTGCTGAATGATCATCCTTTGATCTATTTCCAGTGAATTCCCCAGAGTTGTTGTTTTTTATAAACATTCCTACGGCTTTCTCATTTGTATTCCTTGCCACCATGCCTCTAGTTTGCACTTGGGCTATCATTTCTGTAGTTATTTTATCCATTTCTTCCTCTGAAGGTCTTCTTAAATTTACTATTTCTAAGGAAGAATTCATGTTACATGTCTTTTCATCAATGTCATCATTATCAGAAAAGACCTCCTGATGGAAAAGTGCCCTATTGTGTCTTTCAAACACACATCTACTTCTTCATCAATATTGGAATCATCTTCATATCCCAAATATGAAGTTTCCATGTTGCACCCAATGTCATCATGATTTTCTTCTTGATCTACCTCCTCATTGTTACCATCTTGATATGCTGAAATGGATTGTGCAACCACAAAATGTACTACAAAATGAGGGGACTGACATGCTATACACCATGGTGTATCCTCTACAACATTTATAGAGGATCTTTATAAAGGATCAAGGACAATTTTATCATTACTTCATCTTGCAGTAGGGACAATAGGCTTGCCATCCTTCCATTGGGTGTTGTAGGGATAATTCTGCAATCTATTCTGCCTACTGAAATTGTTGTTGAATTGAGGATTTTCATTGGTAGGAGCATTGTTAATCCTATTAGTAGGTGCTTTTAAATCCTTCAATGCATTCAACACCTTATCCAATTTATCTTCCTCTTGTTTCTTATTTCCAACATTTCTTTCATTATCCCGCTTATACTTCTTATCTCCAAACAACTTTGGGTCATCTCTTTTTCCACCCAACTTTCCTGATATTTTCATATTGTTTTCAATATTGATAGAAATCCTAAAAGCATCTCTAAGAGTTCTTGGTTCTTTGTCCCTCAACAAATATCCCATCTTTCCATCAAATGCATTGAAGTATGTGGTCAAACAAACATTGTCATCTAACCTCATGACTTGAAACAACTTATGCATACCCTCCTAAAACCTCATATTGAACTCAGCTACATACTCATTTTGATTTTTCCATATAGTGTTGAACTCATTCAACATGAAACTAGCATTAGGCCTATCACCATACTGTTCTTTGAAATATCTCTCAAAGGAATCCCAAGTGTCAATACAATGGTCAGGGAGTCTCTTAAACCAATCTCTAGCATCTTCCACTAGAGATTGAACAAATAATTTCATGACTACATCCTCATGCTCTACCTCATAATCATTCAGCATATCAACAAATAACCTAAGATGTTCCTCACAACTAATAGCATTATTACCAAAAAATTTAGGTATCTTATCTCTTATATCAGTTGGAAAAGCATTCGGGTAGCCAGGTATTCCATCAAAACTAATTTGCCTATAGCCTTCTAGTTGCATAGGTCTTCTTTGAAAACTTGAATGAGTGTTCACCCTAGGATCAACATTTACATTTACATTCCCATCTACTTGTGCATTTGACTGTTGCCTAGGATCAACACCTATCTTAGTAGATGAAGAAGGAATTGAACTAGTAGTAGCATTACTAAGTGGAACAATAGTAGTCATAAATGGCATACCTAGTTTAGTATCAGATGGGCCAAGAGCATTTGTAGATGAAGCCTTCAAGAACTGGATCTTTCTTCTTTTTTTCTGCAATGGAAGCTTCAACTTTAGCCTTCTCTAATTCTCTTGCAAGGTCCTCATCTTCTTTTCTTCTTCTCTCCATCTCTGTATCCTTATTTGAATTGGGTGGTGGGACCCCCGATATTGTCAATGATTTATTTGTTTGATGTCCCACCATCTTTTTCTTTCCTTTTTCACCAGAAGCAACAGCAAGCCTAGTGATTTCATGCCCATCTTTATCTTTAGGGAGGGAAGCATAACTTTGAACCTGTCTAACCACTGGGCCCTCTTTATCAAACTCATGGTCTTGTAGCAGGCACTCTTGCTCACTTCTCAAAGCATCAAGATCACCAAAGACATCATGTTACAAAGTCTTAGGAGTAGAACAAGCATCTTGTTTCTCTCCTTCAACTCACTGATCTTTCTAAGAAGAGACTCTCTTTCTATTAGAGCATTCACCTTTTCAGCTTCTCTCTCCTTTTGTAACCTCTTATGTATGGCATCTTTCTCTACCAACTGTAACCTTAGTGCACTCAAATCATCTAGGTCTATCATAATATCATCAGAACCTGATGGCACATCCATATCAGTGAGACTTTGATATGGGAAATGGACCTGTCTTGGTCTCATGGGTTGCCTTCTGAACATATCCTCATCAGGATCTAAATCTGGTCCAAAACCTCTTTCTTTAGCTTGTTCATCCTGCCCTATAGGTAATGAACCTTTGTCTTGAAATACTACCTCTGGGGTATCATAAAATTTGTCTTTAGAGTGACCACTATCTGATTTAGAACCCTTGTATTGTGAATCTTCCTCATGAGAGGATGCATGTGGTGCTCTATTTCTAGTATTTCTTTGTTCTCTCATGGGAGCACTAGTAGACTCACCATTTCTTCTACTCCAACTCTTCTTTTCCTATCTAGGCAATTGTTCCAGAGTAACCTCCAGATTTTTCTTGACAAAGGACCTAGTATTCCTTCTTTTATCCATGATTCTACAGTCTATGGCACTGGTTCTAACCTTTTTGAGTCACCACCCACCAAAGTGGGAAATCCTTAACTAAATACAATAGGAAAAACAAGAGTCCACTTAATAACTTTATCTCTAGACTCTCCCCAGCAGAGTCACCATTTTGTTGGATGTTCCTTTCTTTCTACTTGCAGGTTTACACTATGATTGACAACTTAATGTCACTGACTCTATCACCACTCCAAAGTCTGGAAGGAAAAGGGCCAATTAACAAGGATCAAAGAGATCCTCCTACACTTTGAGCCTAGATGCTCAGGCAAGTGTACCTTTGATTCACTTCTTGAAAGGAATCACAAAATATTATACATTTATACCCCTTACTAACTGATTTAAAGATTTTATCATTTATATGTATGGTGGATGATGATGAACTGCTTCCAGAGAAAGGACCAGTGCCTTAACCTAGGGCATAGAGTCACCAAATAACATATATCAACTGAAAATCCTAAATCAAATACTCCTAAACTCAGGATAAGTGCTTTGCCTATTATCCCTCTCACTCCCAAACCTGATCATCAAGATCCTTATCCAACCATGGACTCACTGAAATCACCCTAAATACTTCAATCCTAACTTTGTTAGGAACTCCAAGATAATCTCACAATACTTTGTTTACCATATGCTAACTCACTTTGTGACTTTAACATATATGAATCCAAAATCAAGACAAGAAGAAAATCATAAATTTGAGACAGGAATTCAAGTGTATTCTCATTAAAACTTGCAGAATCAATACATTACCATAACAACAGAATGTTAGGAAAAAGACCCAGAATCTAGGCTCTCCTTGTTCAGTCTTTACATTGATTTTCAATATACATCAACCAACCAGTTGCAAAATCATAAAATCAACCATATATACCCCCTAGTCATCTTGGAATCCCAAAAACAAGATGCAACAAGATACGAATGACTAGGGCAAGGGGTTAGGGTTTTCACCCACCAAACCAACCAAAATACAATCACAATTTATTCCATTTGGGGGGAAACCAAGCAGCCTCGAGAAAGCAGATCCCAGAAAGATCCGTAATCATGGTAATTCCTTGAGAAAGTACTGAAAACCATGGATTTGCCCATATTTATCAACCTATTCAGCCACCTACAACATGCCTTCAAGCAACAAAATCATGGTACAAACCCCTACAATTAATCATCAACCTCCATGGACCACACTGTAGCAACAGGTGCCACTAGTTCCACCAAATCCAGCCACAAAACATTCAATTTCAGTCCTTGTCATTGAAAACCCTTCTAAAAATTCAAATTTGAAATGCAATGGTCAGTCGACAAAGTTTAAAATGTGACTGTCAATTCCTGTGTTTTCCCTGCAGATCGGGTGGTCCTCATTAATTTCCTCAACATTCACAAAGCTATTTGAAAAGTCCCTGTCCACATCAGCACACCACAACCAATGAAAATCGGGCAAGTTAGCACCATCTGACAGTGGACCCACAACTTAGAAGCTTAAAAATCGGACAGTTGGTGTATGATCTCATAGCATGGAAAGATTCCATGCAATCATACGACCACCGTAGATCCTACCACACTATCATCCTTCGAAAGATTCGGGCCCACTGACACATCCTCATCACCTTCCTACTTAGCCAATCAAAACAACACATGTCAGCTCCAACTATTAGAAGACCCACCTTCCCTTTGCCGCCTAAGAAAAAGGTAAAATCAGCTGGCGTAAGATCTCATGGCACTGACATAACCCATAAGATCATATGCCAACCGTAGTTTTTTTTTGGATGTTAGGACCCTCAAGGACACGCCAGCAACTAGGTCCCACTAATACTTGCCAAATCATCAAACCCACCAACCAATAAGAAAATGCCACATCATGAAATTTGGCAGGCGGACAAACCACTTTTATCACATGCAGGTCCATCTGACATACTTCCACCTCACAATCCATGTTGACCAATCAGAAAGAAACATGGTGGCATGACCTGGCACTAGACCCATTGTCAAGCCTCTACCCTGCGGAAGATCAAATGGCTATCGCATGATCTCATGGCCTGGAAAGATTCCATGTGATCATATGACCACCATAGATCCTAAATCTAAGACTAAGATACTGGGCCCGCCTGACAACACTTCCAACTCATCGCTCTGCAGCCAATAATCATCAGACAACTCAACATCTATCTGATAGTAAACTTGAGGATAGGCCCACCAGGACAAGTGGCATCTTGTCGCTATACCACATGTTAGAAACTCTGACAATCGAAAGCCTTGCGAAACAACGACAGCCACACAAAATAAAAGGCAGAACTTAGGAAAAATTAACGGGGGACCTAGGCTTAGAGAAATTTATTAGAAGGGGACCCCGACATGAAACCTAACTATGAAACACATAAAGATGGTCATTTAAAAGGAACATGTGGATTAAGATTTAAGTGGCTCAAAAAGTAACGATGAAATAGAACTTAGCCAGGGTAAAACAAGGGTTTATATCCCAACGGCTAGATTTTCAAACTTTTTGACCTAGGGTTTAAGCCAGAGATAGAGAAAAACCTGCAAAGACCAAAGGAAAGATGATGAAGCCATGAAAATTTTTGTAGGTCCTAACACCACCAACCAATGCTCCCAAGACAGTAGGAAGAGAAGGGAAGGAAGGGAATTAGGCCCACTAAATTGAATCATCACCAATAGTCGGGTCACCAAAGACTTGCCTATAGGGGGTCCCATCATAAACCTGGTCATAGTATATCAGCTCCCCATGCGTAGGGATGTGTAGGAGCCTATAGACATCCTCGGGAGTGATAGTCATCTCCCCCATTAGTAGGTGAAATGAGTTATAATTAGAGTTCCATCACTCTGCAATAGCTGTGAGTAGACCCCCATTCACGCAAAATCGAGGGAGAGACAAAAGGAAAGAGAGACCACATCAACCAATGACTTAGCACTCAAGACTATTCAAATCATCAATCATACTAAACAGTAAGGGATACAAGCCTCAAACTCTGAGCCATTTAAGCTCAACCTGAAAAAAGCAAGTTAAACACATCAAAAATCAACATCATTACATATTGAATCATTTCAAGTCAATCAAAATTTAAATCAAACCACAATCAATTTTCCTGATTCTATTCAGAGAGGACAGAAAATTTATCATCATCCACCATCAAAATCAAGATTGACAATCAATTCAATATGACATAACTCGAACTAACATCATACAACTCGCTATGAAATCAAACTTGTTACCTAAGCCAATCGACTGATTAACAACACGAGATGGTTTAGAAAATTGACTCATCAATTTTCATATTTAACCAAATAGGGTATACGCATTGTTTAAATTATTAAAAGTGCTAAAAGGAAAAAGCACAGTTTAAAATGGTGAATGTGCTATAGAAATGATTAAAAGCATTGTTTTAAGGTGTACATGCTATAGAATTTAGTACGTGCTACAGGAAACCCCTGTACGTGCTACTAAAATTCTAATATACGCAAACTAATTTATACATGCAATAGAAAATGGTGAATATGAATCAAGCCTTAGTTCTACCATTTGTACATGCTATTAAAAATAGCGGATGTGTAGTGGAAAATTGTGGAAGTGCTGGAGAAAATGTATATGTGCTATTAAAAGTATCAAATGTGCTATTTAAAATGGAAAAAGAAGAAAATAGGCTTTTTCTTGTAAAAATCCAAAAAAAATTCAAATTAAATGCATTTAATTGATAAAGTAAGTTATCGGAGTACATACCAGAGGTCTGTAGCCAAGTGGTCACATGTATCGACGGCCTCACTCAAATCTATGCTCATGAATTGGGATCACCATCATCAAAAGGGTAGAAATTGGCTCAGAGAAAAAAGTCAAAAGTGAAGGGTAAAATGAATAGTAAAAATGACTTTTACCCCTATATATAGCCCATTTTGATCTAAAAAGGGCATCTTTGACCAGAAAATGCTCACGTACCCAAATTTTACACCCATTATGTTAGAAAGTAAAGTCCACCAAGATAACTAAGAGGGGGGGGGGTGAATCAGTTATCAAATAAATACAACTTTTATCAACTTTAATAGATTTTAACCAAGTAAGCAATGTGATCAACAACCATAGAAAGATGTACATACACAACAACACAATAACACAAGATATGTTTATTAGGGAACCTCTTGATCAAAGAGTAAACCTCGGTGGGAATGATGTCCACAAAAGATGCACTAATATGAAAGTTCCTTGCGAGAGGATGGACTTTGTTAGGAGTCTTATGAAATACATTCAGTACATATCAGTCCCTGCTAGGAGACTTTGAATCTCTGCTAAAAGATTCTAACTCTGTTAGGAGTTATGGAAGATAGAAGGACCCACTTCCCAAATAGCTTTAGGTGTAAGATCACTGAACACACTGTCCAACTGATCTCTGTATTACTCAATAGAATAATACCAAAAGATTTTTGATCTCAACAACTTAATACTTCTCCTCTGACTGTGCCAAACCGCACCAACTGCTTCATCAGATCTCAATACCATATCTCTATACTTTGCATCTCCTCTTTCAGCAAGTATTACACAATTCCACAATTCACTTTCACAATCATACATTCCAATTACACACTAAAATAAGGAAAACATTCCTTCCTTTATACCACATTCAAATAATTACAAATGAGTCGGTATACAAATTACAAAATAAAATCTTCTACAGATTACATAAGAATTCTATAATTACATAAAATTGTCAGCCTCCAATTAAGATAAATCTTCACTCATGTGACCTCTGACCTTTTTTTCATGTCCACATCACAATTATCATGTCTTCATCATCTTTTCAACTTTGCATGCTCCTATCCAGATTAGGAGATATCATCCAATTTCCAAAAACCACTACTCAGGAACACTGCCTGAATATTGCTTCCACTGAATTACACATAACTATCATGAATAAATGAATTTCCATATGTTCTCTTAACCATGATCTTATAGAACATCATAGAGTAAATCCTCAACTCCGCATAGCTTGATCTTTAATATTCCATGTGTGCTAACTCAAACACTGTCTGCTTCTCTGCTAAACTTCTCTAGATCACTGTGTTGACATCAATGACAATCACAGTCATGAATGCAACAACAACTACTATAGAATGGTTGTGAATACTCCCCCATAAGATATATTCAACATTCATTCCTAACAATCTCCCCTATTGGCATTAATGGAAACAAAGATGAAAAAACATCCAAGTTCCATGAATACCAACCACTGCAACACTATTTCTCTGAAATGCTTCAGATTCTCTTCATCAATCAAATCTTGCTTCATTTTTATGTTCATCTCTTTTTAGATTTCCATTTTATATTTCTTGTACCATTCTCCCTCAAATTCTCTTTAATAGATAGTTTTTTCATGTATCCTTCTCACCCATTAACATTAATGACTGATGCTTCATCACTATGTCAACAACAACTTCAATTTCAAAAGACACTTTTTAGAAAATGCATTCACTAGAATCCTCATGACTCAGCTCAGATACACATACTCCCCCATAGAGGAAGTACCAACATCTAGTCTAGAAGAAAGATAAGGCTCATATATCACTAGACGGATGCAACCATCTGCATCACTTCTCAAAAGTAGGTTGGGGCATAACCCCAAGCATACATCTCAGATACACAAATGTATCCTTAGGAAAAGGCTTTGTAATATATCCGCAATCTGCTCTTTTGTGCTTATATATTCCAATCTAACTTCTTTTTCTGCCATTTTCTCTCTCACTACATGATACTTTATCTCTATATGCTTTGTCTTAGAATGTAGTATAGGATTCTTAGACATACTAACTATGCTGGTCTTATCACAATGTATAACAACAGGCTCAACAAATTTTATTCCAATATCCTTTAGTATTTGTTTCATCCAAATTATTTGATTACAATTGTTTGCTGCTACCACATATTCTACTTTTGTTGTGCTCTGTGAAATACATTTCTTCTTCTTGCTTAGCCAAGAAACTAATCTTCCCCCAAGGTTTAATGCTCCACCACTTGTGCTCTTTTTGTCATCAACACTACCTCCCCAATCTGCATCTGTATATGCACATAGGGTAAAGTCATCAAATTTTTCATACCACAATTCATATTCAATTGTGCCTCTTAAGTACCTCAGTATCCTTTTTACTACTGCATAATGTGATTCTCTGGGATCAGCTTGAAATCTTGCTACAATTCCAACTACATGTGATATATCAAGTCTTGTGTGAGTTAAATAATGTAATCCTCCAATCATAGATCTGTACTTCTTCTGTTCAACTGCAGGAGTCTCATCTGTGCTAGATAACTTTTGTTTGATTACCATAGGTATTCCAAATGGTTTACAGTTCTCCATTCCAAATCTCTTCAACAAGTCATTCAAGTACTTTTTCTAACTTATGAAGATATTATCACTATTCTATTTTAAATGCAATCCTAAAAAATATTTCATCTCACCAATCATACTCATTTCAAATTCAATCTTCATTTCATCTACAAATTTATCACTGGCTTCATCTTCTCCTCCAAATATAATATCATCAACAAAGATAAAAACAACCAACAAACCATTTTCAATTTCTTTTGTGTACAAGTTGTTGTCTATTGTGCCTTTAGTAAATCCTAATTTTATCAAATACTTATCAAGTCTTGCATACCAAGTTCTAGGTGCTTGTTTTAATCCATATAAAGCTTTCTTCAATTTACATACCATATCTCCTTCATTAGTTAAAGGAAAACCTTCAAGTTGCTCAATGTAAACTTCTTCTTCTAACTCTCCATTCAGAAATGTTGACTTCACATCCATCTGATACACTTTGAATTTCTTATAAGCTGCATAAGCCAAAAACATTCGTACTGCTTCAATTCTTGCAACAGGTCACTAGTACATTTGACATCATTTTTTGACCTTTATTTTCGACCATTAATGAAAATGGTTTAGATTGGTCGAGGTATAGAAGGAAAATTTTGTTTTTTTTTTAAACCATGCCCGTGTTCGTCAAACTTTTGACCAATATGATGTCGGTCAAATGTGCGATGAATACGGGCATATTACTTAAAAAGAACAATTCAATTCTCATTTTCACTTTTACAGTTGCAACGAGCGCCCGAATTAGGAGCGGAGCGGAGCTTATTCCTGAAGAGCGCACCTATACCCGAAGTTAAAAGTGAAATAAAATTTTGAGTACGTTCCTTCTATGTTTTTTTATCATTTCTTATGGTTGATAGCACAAGTAATTGATATTTACATATACCCACAACCAGTTTGGATGTAACGGTGGCATGTGTAACTTGTAAAAGTTGTTCATTCAAAACTTACATAGTTGATTTCGTACGGAACATACAGTTGTTATGCTATAGCAAGTTTAACTAATATTTCGGCAATGTTGTAGTAACTCCAATGCATTCGTGTTATTAGTTTTTGTTTATTCCTCTCTGTCCCACGACATTCTATCAGGCCGAACTCAACACATTGTGTTGGCTTTGCCATGAAGTCGTGGCCCTAATTTGTGCTTTCATCACAGAGATTCCATGCCACTGGGTGAAAAAACAAATTAGGCTAATGTCATTTCATTTGTTCAATGCTCGGAATTGAGAAAGACATTAACTGTGCATGATCTGCATACTTTGCATTACAAGTCTTCAAAAGAAATCGCTAAAAAAATAGTGTTTTCACCATTTGTAGATTTCCCAAAGTTTTATTTTTCTGTCTTTCAGTACATTTTATTAGGAGCTTAGCCGATGCCCATTTTCTAGGGTATGTACTTTTGTTGCTTCATTATGTGAATACACTAAGGATTTTGTATGATACCCACATCTAAGACCGGGGTTGTTATTAGATGATGCATGATATTCTTGTGTAATATGTACTATACACATATTCATACTCCATTTAAATAAGTAAAATATTAGAACATAAACATTTGTATTCAGGATAAGGTTGAATGCTAATAGATAATAATTACCCTATACGCACTTTTATTAGGGAAATTTTTGGGCACTCCAAATTGCATGTAGGCTCAAGGGTAGGAAATGTGATCCCAACAAACAATATTGGAGGCTAAGGAATAAAAAGAATTTTGATAAGTATAGTCCTCGCAAATTTGAAACAGTATCAAAACTTAAATGTCAATATAGGTGCATTGAGGTTTTGCTTTGCTTTTTTGTGGCAAGTGAAGCTTCAAAGCATGTTGCTAGAAGGATAGGATAAACTAAACCATATCCCCCATATGTTTCCTTTTCCATTTTTACCAAAGCAAGGATGAATCCAAGTAAAAAACCCCTATCATTATGCTTTGATGGATGTCCATACCCTGTTCCAAAGTTCCCATTTTGGAAATATCTAGGAAGGATGCTGACAGGTTGTCAAATTTGATTTTACACGTGTTGATTGCATTTGCTTGAAATTTTCTGAAATCCTTTTCAACAAGTATATTTTGTGATTATCCTGCAATCATGGCATTCCATAAAACCATGATTCTTAAATGCAGTTTGTCAAAAAGTTTGCTGGCCTTTGTCTATACTTCCACATTTTGCATACATTTTGTAGGGAAAGGTGTTAAAGAATATAGATCAGAATAAAGAATAAACGTAATGCTTTTTCATAATCAAACTTCTACTAGATTAGATAATTGCCACTGTGATTGATTTCTAAACAATAGATATGATCTCATATAAGTAGAAGAATGAACGGTTATTATTGTGAAAGGACATGACCGTACGTGACTGGATAGTTACGTAGGGTCATGTCTTTCCACAATAATAATCGTTTGATAACAATCAACTTCTAATTATAATGATGTCGTTTCATATTACTGTTTTAACACTTAACACATGATGCACGGTAATATCATGATTATCGACTTCAGTGATATAGGTCACAATATGTATATGTATCATGACTGCAGTCATGATACATATGCATATCGTGACTGGTATATATAGCATTGATGTAAGTTACAGTATGTATATGTATCATGACTGTTATAAATCATGGTATGTATAGGTATTGTAACTGTTATCACAGTCATGATACACATTGTGACTGATATATATGACATTCGACTGTATTTCCTTCATAGCTGATCTCAGCATGAATATATATATTTATGATATGAGCATATATATATATATATATATATATATATATATATATATATATATATATATATATATATATATGCTTAACTTGGTCCCCTTCCAACAGCATTGGATTCCCGTGGAGGAGATACAAGTTAAGGGTTGAGTCCCATAACAAAACCAATCAGAATACCTTTGAACACGGTCTGTCGGAGAATGGAACTTTGTGGAAAAAATGTAAATAATACTACATAATCAAACTTAAAAATGCATGAGTATGAATTTGGGGTGCGTTATCCAAAGTGTAAGTTTCTAACTAGTGGTGGACTGTGTCTTAACAAAACATTTAACCACACAATGAACAACAGTCATAGAAAATACATAGTAGTCTAGCAGAACCCGCAAATGTAAATTATGGGTTTCTATAATAACAGGGACTGCATATAGTTCCAAAACACTAGTGCTCGTTTAAGCAAATTGTTCCATAGAAACAATAGATTCCAAGTGGAGATGCATTAGGAACCTTATTGTCATTCACTGAGATGTAATAGAAGTTCTTTTTCATTCATTATTTGTTTTGAACAAGATTGATACACACTGTGCTGAAAGTTAGACGCCTGGTATCAGTTAACAGATTATAAGTTTTGAGTTTTCTTGCAAC
Source organism: Chamaecyparis obtusa (assembly GCA_027943335.1). Lineage (NCBI taxonomy): Eukaryota > Viridiplantae > Streptophyta > Pinopsida > Cupressales > Cupressaceae > Chamaecyparis > Chamaecyparis obtusa. The sequence goes on along the minus strand of BSBK01011231.1, from coordinate 387,319 downwards.
AGTCTAGGTTCTTTTCATTATATGACCATCCCATGAAAATCCAAGGGCCCTAGCTTCATGGGATGTGTTATTCTAACCTGTATAATAGACTACTAACTCCTGAAATGCAGAAACAATGTAGCATTGATTGACTATTATGGAACAGTGAGGGTTTTGTTACATCTCAGTTATGGAATGGTTATGTTAGGAAGGGAACGATGATAGTTGGTTATGAGGCTAATTCTTTTAACACTGAGGGAATGATGATAGTTGGTTGGAATGGTTATGTTAGGAAGTTATGGGATGGTTATGTTCCCTGTTAGTTAGAATAGTTATGTTATGAATGGTCATAGGGAGTCTCTGTTACAAAATAGTGAGAACAGATTGGTGTATGTTTTGGTGAACGAAAAGACAATAAAACTTTATTGTTTTCTGCAATTCGATGACTATTTGAAACTCTATTAACTTGGTTGAATTATATATGCATTGACAGAGTCTTTTTAACCAAATTGACTTGCTATTTGATGAGTTTTAGTTTACTTTGAACTTGTTGTTGCACTGGTGTAGAACAATGGTTATCTTTTAATTGTTTTGTTATTGCAGTAGAGTTTTAGATAAATGGAAGTCATTCCATGAATAATATAAGGCCTAATTCATGGAATGACAATTATTAACTTGTATTATATAAAGCTGACTGTGCACATGCTGATAAAAAAATGAGCTATTTAATTTAGGTTTACTTTTCATTACTGTAAATGGTTAATATTTTTTATGGTACTCCTTGGTGTATTTGGACTGTAAAAATAATCATATAAAAATAATAAATGTAGTAACAATGGTGCAGTGCATTATTGATATAGGTTTGATGACTCTTGTCAATGTGCCAAACTATCAATGTGGTGGTGGGAAGTGTGTGTTGAAGACTTCATGGACATTGAACAACCCTGGACAACAATTTTGGTGCTACCCTAATCAAAAAAAGGTTGCTAATGTGTATATATTTAAAGTTTCTAATGTAAATACTATTCATTATAATATAAGAACTAATGTAGACTGGGTATCACAGGGAAATAATGGCTGCGGATACTTTAGTTGGGTCGATGACAACTCATCTACATCTATCTACCCCTCTCCACTTATCCGCGATGAAGGATTTGAGTGCAAAATGTGTCAGACTAGGGCAAATTCTGAAATTATATTTTTACGATGCCTTCTATGTATTGTAATTGCATATCTAATTTTTTGCGACCATATGCAGAGATGAACTCAGGAATTAGTTAGTTTAGTATTTTCATATTGTAACTAATGTTTTAATAATTCTTCATGTTTATGGCTCATGGGAGCCCCAATCTGCTATCAATCACATGATTTAACATATAGTGTTTTCTTGGTTGTTCCATTTGTTCCTTGACCTTGACTATGGATTAACTGTCCCTTTTGCATTTTTTCAAGAGTTTTCCCACCAATACAAGCATAAATAACACATTGAATGTAATCTACAGACGTTGCATGGTATGAAGTTTCATTGAAGTTTGAGTGCAGTGTGGTATCAAGTCTCGCTGAAGAAGAGTGTTGCAGAGAGCAGGCCTACTGTACCAAGGAAGTTTGACAAGAACAAGGAATATGGCTTAAAGACGTCTTTCTAGCCTGGGCTTGGATCCTTTGACAATTAGCTTGATAATAAATGAAGCAAATGAGAGCTGAGCAATTAGCTTCCCAAGAAAAATCTTGTAAATGAACTGTGTACCCCAATTCTTGTGCCTTCTGCACATACCTAAATGATATATTTGAAACAACAAGGGTAAATTTAGCCTTACCCTTGTTGTTTCAAATATATCATTTGGGTAGGCATAGAGGGCACATTAATTGGGGCACATATAGTTCATTTATGGGCTTTTTCTTGGATAGCTAATTGCTCATCTGTCATCTACAATTATTATTAAGCTAATTATCGAAGGATCTAGGCTTAGGCTAGAAATATGTCTTCCCAAACACATAAAAAACATACACATAAACATGACAACTGAGAAACATAAATGTAGATTTCACAATAGCTGAGAAACATAATTGTAGGCATCATGGTCACAATTTTTTGGAGACAACATAATTGAGTTGTATACCCAGATGATGGAGAGCAACCTCTGCTCCTCCGGTTCCAAGTTGACACTACGGGATCCAAAGACCATAGATAAGGAATAAATTGAGAGAGAGGAGGAGGGCCATAATGACCAAAATAATACATGATGAACCTCAAGTTAAATGAGGCAACTGTAAACATTTTAATAAAATTCTATTAAAATGTTTGCAGTTGCCTCATTTAACTTGAGGTTTGTCCTCTATTATTTTTGTCATTATGGCCCTCCTCCGCTCTCTCAATTTATTCCTTATCTATGGTCTTGGGATCCCACATTGTCAACTTGGAACTGGAGGAGCAGAAGTTGATCTTCATCATCTGGGTATACCACTCAATTACGTTGTCTCCAAAAAAATGTGATCATGATGCCTACAATTATGTTTCTCAGTTGTTGTGTCCCAAGACCCCTTATGACCCTTTACGACCATTTACAACCTCTAAGAATACATCTTAGAGGTCTTAAAATGTCGTAAAGGGTCATAAGAGGCTCCTAGGAGGGGCCAGATGAGCTTCCACCTTCACGTGGTTGGCCCTGTTAAGTAGAGAATGTTAATTAAACTATTCTTGAAACATAATTGTAGGCATCATGGTCACATCAAGGATGAAACTATTCCAATTTGACACTGTGGGATGGAGAACAACTTGGAACTGGAGGTGCAGAAGTTTCTCTCCATCATCTGGGTATACCACTCAATTACATCATCTCCAAAAAAATGTGACCATGATGCCTACAATTATGTTTCTTAGAGAATGTTAAACTATTCTCGAAACAAAGAGAAGCTCAAAGAGAAGCTAGCAATAGAATGAGTGTGGACACCTGAAGATAAATATCAAATAGGGGAAAAGCACCTACAACAATAGAGGCAATAGCTATAGATACAGATGAGGATATCACAGAAATCCCTAATTTAGTGTTTCAAAGAACAAACAATGGACTGTGAATTAGGCATTTCTGTGATATCATCATCTAAATCTATTATTTACATTGGAATACAGCCTATGGATATTGATATTGCACCGGTTGAGCACGATGGAGGCATCAATTCTAATGTGAATTGTAGTACTCAAGGTATACATTTTGTGATGACCCCTTTTCCTATCACTTGACTTGAGTTCTATAATTTAATACAAGCTAGGCGTAAATTAGGAAATCATCTTAAAAACTATTAAAATACCCTATGCTAACCATTACTATAAGAAATGCAACTATTAAAGCTCATAGATTAGATCTGATATTTAGATCTCTTCATATAGGATATAGGGATCTTTCTCCTTCCTTACTAAGGTCACGATAGGGTGGAAAACTTATCGTGCTCCGGGCGCGTGAAATAGACTACAAGTGGCTTCCCTCAAGGCTTAACCCCAGTGTTGGGACAACCGACATGTGCCCAAAATTACTCCGCCTCTCCCCTCCACAAGCTCCCTACCTAAGGTATTATAGTAAGGAAATGAGGGATAGACCCCTACATTCTATAATTTAAATAACTAAAATTCTTTATTCAATCGCATCTTTATTTTCATATTTTCTTATACACTTGGAATTTGTGTATATATATATATATATAATTGAATATAGTAATTACTTGGAATATATATTCTATTCTCACCGTTATTCACTAACCGGTGTCTTATATTCTCACAAATACCATTTAACAGTGCTGACGTGCACATCACATATTACACGTACCTTAATGCAGCTCGGTGGTACCACGAGACTATTGTACTCCTTCCTTACCTTCGTTCTAATATTTTCTACCCCCTTTTCCTTTCTTAGTTTTGAAACCTATTTATATACATTGCTGGTTGCAGGTCATGGGACACGACCCCATACTCAAAGATTAGTATTGTTTAATTTATTCCTATCGACTATTAGTCGATTATGAATTATATCGTTTACTTAATATTATTAAATATTTATTGATTGGTGTTATATTAGTTAATTTAGGTATTATTAATTTTATGACATTGATTAATTATATATATTGATTAATATCATATTAGGTAATATTATTTTATGGATCAATATTAGTATTATATTGATTGATTAATATTATGTTATTATAGATTAATATTAAATTAATGATCTATATTAATTAACAATATTGATTCGATGATATTAATATTAATAATATAATATCTATAATTTATATATGTATATTTTAATTAGTGATCTAGATTAATAGTATTGACTCACCAATATATTATTAATATTAATTATTGTTACTCCTAACACAATTAAATAGTTGATTATTGATTAACAATCATATCTATCATTTTAATTATATATTATATCACAACAATATATCATAGTTTGTATTAATAATAGATTTATCATTAGTCTATTTATTTGAATTATTATTGTTATTATTATTATTAATTATTAATTATTAATATTAATAATATTAATATTATATATAACAATTATTGGTATGAATTGATTCTATAAGGACTCAATAATATTTAAATAGAGTTTACTCATTTACATTGTCAATTAGGGCTCATGACAGTCCGCCCCTCTCAAATTTGCTTGTCCTCAAGCAACGATATATTTGTTAATCAACTATTTAACTATTTATTTATTTATACAATTTCTTATTACAAAACAGGGAATATCACAGTCCTACCCTCCCAAAATTGCTTGTCCTCAAGCAATGTGTCATTTTTGGCAAATTAACTTAAGACAAATTTTCTTTCATCTTCTTAAGAATTAAGACATACGTATTCATACATGGAATAAAATAGTTTAGACATAAGGTATGTACACTTACAAGTAATCATGTTAAAAACCACCTCAAACATGGGGAAAACATATAAAAATCATCATATGAAACCTACACACAAGGCCTGTAATGTACACTCAGGACATGAAGCATCTATTTAAGTTATGAATACACATAAAACGCAAGTCATACATGGATACACATATGGTGTGTAGCACACATATACAAATTATATATATATATACGATATAAATCATACATATGACTACACACAAAGCACAAATCATACACAAGAATACATTAGTGCATATGAATATATGTAAGGCATGAATCACACATACAACACCCATAAGTCATGGTCATACGTACGCAAGGTATAAATTCCAAATATACACAAGGCCAGGATTATGCACTCAAGGCATATATCGCACATCATGAATCACATAAATATATAAGACATGAATTCACATAAGGTTTACACACAAATTCACTCAAGGTATGAAGCATACACGTGAATACATAAATTTACTTAAGTTAGGAAGCATACATATGCACACATCACATAACGCAAGAAGTATCCACATGAATTCATTAAGTCAAGAAGTATACACATAAATACATATGGATTTTCTTAGCATACATATAGCACATGAAGGATACACTTAAGGCATGAAGCATACATGTAGCACATGAACCATGAAGCAATAATATACATAGGCACACACAAAGCATTATATAAATTACTCACATAATATGTGAAGTATAAATACAGATAGGGTATGAAGCCATATACATGTACACAAGGCAATAAATATATATCAGACACTCAAAGGATGAGGTAGCACACTTAATTACATCCCAAACATAAAGACATAAAGAAGCACATAAGTACACACCCAAAGTGGAGCAATAAATACACATTAAATATTTAAGGCATGGAGCAAGCACAAGTACACATATGAAGATAATGCATTTAGCACACTAAGAGTAAGCATATAGTTCAAACCATCAATGTTTACTCATAAACTCAGATTATTCTCTTGTTTCTAGATCAATCAAAAATATGCTTGAAAATATGAAGTATATGTAAAAATGTATAAGGACATAAAGCATACATCAAGTATACACATTGATGCATGAATACACAGAGCATACACATTGAAGACACGAAGCATACACATTGATGCATGAAGACACAAAGTATACACATACACACAAAGTATAGGTAATACATCTTATTAGATTCATCCTTATCGACGAGTGTCCTAACAAGTCTTTCCTAATCGATATCGATTGTAATGACACCAATCTCTAGGCACTATCCATATACATCAAAACGGTGCCAGTTTAGGAACTTCTATTAGGACCATTTACATTTCATCCTGTACAACTTATTTAAAGGAAGGTAAACCGATAATGATAAATAAGTAGTATAATTTGTATAAAATATCTCCTATAGAGATTATAGGAAAATCCTTCTTTCTATCTCATTAAGGTCATCCGGTGTGGGAGAGTTATAGAGTCCAGGTTGCGTGGAATAGACTACATGTGGTTTCCCTCAAGGCTTAACCCTAGTGTTGGGATAACCATCATGTGCCTGAAATTACCCCGCCTCTACCATCCACAACCTTCTCCGTCGAGATGCCTTAGCGGTGTGGAAAAGTTGAGTTTGTCTGATCTATATTAATACATCCCTCTTTGTTTGTATTGTTCCATGATATTTCTAAGCACACTGGTTACTTGTCCTACCATGGGTACACTTCCCCTTGTTCGTTGAGGGGTTTGCATGAACTTAATTTCCACAGGGTGGCAAGATCATGCTCTGAAACCACTTGTGATGACCCCTTTTCCTATCACTTGACTTGAGTTCTATAATTTAATACAAGCTAGGCGTAAATTAGGAAATCATCTTAAAAACTATTAAAATACCCTATGCTAACCATTACTATAAGAAATGCAACTATTAAAGCTCATAGATTAGATCTGATATTTAGATCTCTTCATATAGGATATAGGGATCTTTCTCCTTCCTTACTAAGGTCACGATAGGGTGGAAGACTTATCGTGCTCCGGGCACGTGAAACAGACTACAAGCGGCTTCCCTCAAGGCTTAACCCCAGTGTTGGGACAACTGACATGTGCCCGAAATTACTCCACCTCTCCCCTCCACAAGCTCCCTACCTAAGGTATTATAGTAAGGAAATGAGGGATAGACCCCTACATTCTATAATTTAAATAACTAAAATTCTTTATTCAATCGCATCTTTATTTTCATATTTTCTTATACACTTGGAATTTGTATATATATATATATATATATATATATATATATATATATATATATATATATATATATATATATATATATATATATATATATATATAATTGAATATAGTAATTACTTGGAATATATATTCTATTCTCACCATTATTCACTAACCGGTGTCTTATATTCTCACAAATACCATTTAACAGTGCTGACGTGCACATCACATATTACACGTACCTTAATGCAGCTCGGTGGTACCACGAGACTGCTGTACTCCTTCCTTACCTTCGTTCTAATATTTTCTACCCCCTTTTCCTTTCTTAGTTTTGAACCCTATTTATATACATTACTGGTTGCAGGTCATGGGACATGACCCCATACTCAAAGATTAGTATTGTTTAATTTATTCCTATCAGCTATTAGTCAATTATGAATTATATCGTTTACTTAATATTATTAAATATTTATTGATTGGTGTTATATTAGTTAATTTAGGTATTATTAATTATATGACATTGATTAATATCATATTAGGTAATATTATTTTATGGATCAATATTAGTATTATATTGATTGATTAATATTATATTATTATAGATTAATATTAAATTAATGATCTATATTAATTAACAATATTGATTCGATGATATTAATATTAATAATATAATATCTATAATTTATATATGTATATTTTAATTAGTGATCTAGATTAATAGTATTGACTCACCAATATATTATTAATATTAATTATTGTTACTCCTAACACAATTAAATAGTTGATTATTGATTAACAATCATATCTATCATTTTAATTATATATTATATCACAACAATATATCATAGTTTGTATTAATAATAGATTTATCATCAATCTATTTATTTGAATTATTATTGTTATTATTATTAATAATTATTAATTATTAATATTAATAATATTAATATTATATATAATAATTATTGGTATGAATTGATTCTGTAAGGACTCAATAATATTTAAATCGAGTTTACTCATTTACATTGTCAATTAGGGCTCATGACAGTCCGCCCCTCTCAAATTTGTTTGTCCTCAAGCAACGATATATTTGTTAATCAACTATTTAACTATTTATTTATTTATACAATTTCTTATTACAAAACGGGGAATATCACACATTTTCTATTTGAATTTTGATTAATGAATATTTAATACAAGAAAACATATTCAATTATTTAAGGTGGATTAGTTGTGATGATGAGACGTGCCATTTAGATGTTAACTGTGATAGTCTCTTGGTTTCAGGCAATGCAGAAGGAGAAGCCTAGTTCAATATGCAATCTCACAGAATATGCACGGATATCAGGTGGAGTTGAAAAACACAACAGGGTTGCATTTTTGATAGAGATCTTTAATTGCGTCTTTTAAGTTATAGACCATCATGAAAATGTAAACATGTGTTTTTTCAACTCCACCTGCTATTTGTGCATATTCTGCTTGTGTTGCACGTGCATTCTCGATTCAAAGTGGGAAAAATCTTATTTTCGATGTGAGGGAGAGAAGCCAAACACAAAGAACATGCAAATAAACATGACAGCTACAAAACATAAATGTAGGTATCACAACATCTGAGAAACATAAATGTAGGCATCATGGTCCCAATTGTTTGGAGACACAACATAATTGAATGCTATACCCAGAAAATGCAACACAACCACTACTCCTGCAGTTCTAAGTTGACACTGTGGATTCAAAAGCCATATATAGATTCCTTATCTTTGGTTTTTGGATCCTGCAGTGTCAACTTAGAACTACAGGAGTAGTGGTTGTGGTGCATCATCTGGCTATACCAATCAATTATGTTGTGTTTCCAAAAGATTGTGACCATGATGCCTACATTTATGTCTCTCAACTGTTGTGTCCTAGGACCCCTTATGACCCTTTACGACCATTTACGACCTCTAAGAATACATCTTAGAGGTCTTAAAATGTCATAAAGGGTCATAAGAATCTCCTAGGAGGGGCCAGATGAACTTCCACCTTCACGTGGTTGGCCCTGTTAAGTAGAGAATGTTAATTAAACTATTCTCAAAACATAATTGTAGGAATCATGGTCACATTTTTTTGGAGACAACATAATTGAGTTGTATACCTATACGGAGAGTAATTTCTGCACCTCTGATTCCAAGTTGACATTGCAAGATGGATAACAACTTGGATCTAGAGGTGCAGAAGTTGCTCTCCATCATCTGGGTATACCACTCAATTACATTGTCTCCAAAAAAATGTGACCATGATGCCTACAATTATGTTTCTCAAAGAATGTTAAACTATTCTCGAAACAAAGAGAAGCTCAAAGAGAAGCTGGCAACAACCAATAGAATGAGTGTTTATGACCATTTACAACCTCTACGAATACATCTTAGAGGTCTTAGCTCAATAATTTATATCTGAATACCAATTTATATCTGCATATCAAACTCAGACAAGCACACAAATATGTAGGTAAACAGAGCTTTCTAATTGTGCTAAATAGAAGACATCTATAATATTCTTTTGAGGAAACACATCTATGATATTCTTTTGAATGATGTCACTATTGACACTTTTGAGGAAACAAAAGGCTGAGGTGGTATTAGGCATCCTATTCAGCTTAAGTTGTGTAATTAATAAACATTTTTATATAAAAAAAAATTAGTATTGGTCAAACTTTTGACCATTTCACAACACTAAATTTGACCAGAATGCTATGCACTCGATGATAATTTCTACAAACATTGGTGGATAATTCAACCTATCGTATGGTCAAAATTGCGACGATGTCACCAATTAAATCAACGGTAATGCTTCCAGTTCCAAGGGATTGTTGCAATTGATAATTCGAGCAGTAGTACGGTCGACATTTCAACTATTAATTAACATGTAGAAAATGTGATGAAAAAAGATCGATGACATTTTTAGTCTTTTATTTGACCAATTGTTGTAGAAAATTCGACTAATTCTCGTCGAAATTTAAGGTAAAATTTACTAGTGTGCAAAAGTTTCTTCATAGTCAATTCCTTCTTGTTGTGAGTATCCTTTACATACCAATCTTGCTTTATTTCTTAGAACTCCTTGTTCATTCATCTTGTTCCTAAATACCTATTTAGTTCCTATAACATTCTTATCTTTAGGTCTAGGGACCAATTCCCAAGTTTTATTCTTTTCAATTTGATCCAGTTCTTCCTGCATAGCTTTAATCTAATGTTCATCTTCATGGGCTTCACTAGTAGATTTAGGTTCAATTTGAGAAATTAAACACAATTGTTCTTATACCTTATTTCATGTTAGAACTCCTCTATCTATGCTTCCAATAATCTACTCAAAAGGATGATTCCTTGATATATTTTTGTTAGGTGTCACTGTCTCAGTTCTCACTTCAACTGTAGGTTCTTTTTTTATTTCCTCAATGATGATTTCATTCTGCAATTCACTATTAGTTTCATAGAATAATTCTGCATTCTCTGGATTAGTTCTAGGATGAGTTCCTTCATCTAATTCATAATCAAGCATTCTTTCCTAAATTTTAAAATTTTCATCAACTTTAACATTTGCACTCTCAACAATAGTCTTAGTTCTTTTATTATAATATCTATAAGCTTTTCTATTCAATGAATATCCAAGAAATATGCCTTCATCACTTCTAGGGTCAAACTTTCCAATGTCATCATCTCTCTTAATATAACATTTTCTTCCAAAAATTCTAAAATACTTAACTGATGGTGCATATCCAAACCATAGTTCATAAGGTGTCTTGTCTGTATCTACTTTGATTTGTACTTTGTTCATTGTATACACTATTGTGTTCACTACTTCTCTCCAAAATATCTTCGCCAAATCATTTTCAAATAACATGGCTCTTGTTGCTTTAGTCACTAACATGTTTCTTCTTTCTACAATACCATTTTTCTCAGGTGTCTTAGGGGTTGAAAACTATCTCTTAATACCATTCACTTCACAAAAAATATTAAATTCTTTTGAAGTAAATTCTCAACCTCTATCTGATCTCAAACATTTAATCTTCATTCCAGATTCATTCTCAACTTTGTTCTTAATAATTTTAAACTTATTAAATGCTTTAGACTTTTCTTTAAGAAATGCAATCCACATCATTCTTGTAAAATCATCAACAAGAATCATAAAATACCTTTCTCCATAGAATCCTCTAGTCCTTTTGGGACCGCTCAAATTTGTATGAACAATTTCCAACTTCTCTACTATTGTGAACTTCTTGTTGGGAAATGAGCTTCTCTTCTACGTAGCCATCACACATTCCTTGCAAATCATGTTAGTAGGTTTCATAATCTTAGGCAAATCTCTTACTACAAGTGTAGTAATTACTTTTACAATATTATCAAAGTTTATATGACAAAATATTTTGTGCCATAACCAACTATCATCAATATTAGTAATCAAGCACATCATCTCAGTAGGATTCAACTAAAATACATTACCTCTGGTTCTTGATCCAGTTCCAATCAAATTACCATCCTTGTCTTTGATTACACAAGTTTTCTCATTAAACCAAACTTGATATCCCTTATCAACTAGTTGTCCAACAATTAGAAGATTATGTTTCAATCCATCCACAAAGTAAACATCATCAATATTAGTCTTTCCATCAAGAGTAATAGATCCTATACCTTTTATCAAACAAGGTGCATTGTTTCCAACTCTAACAACTCCTCCATCATAATTGTTAAAATTTATGAATTTCTTCATGTCTCCAGTCATATGATGTGAACAACCACTGTCTATAATCCAATCAGCTTTCTTTTCTACTTGATAAACTAAATCTTTTTCTTCCTTAACTTCTATTTTAGGATTTTCTTCTTTTATTGCTACAAATCCTATATCATCATTCTCATTATCACTTTCACTTAGAGATTTCTCCATACTAGCTTCCAGTTCTTCATCATTAGCATAATAACATTCTTTAGATCTTCTAGGTTTAAAGTTCTTTCTATACTTCTTTACTCTCTTAGGACATTTAGATGCAAAATGACCATATTCTTGACAAGTCCAACATTTAAATATTTTCTTACCATCTGGTTCTCTTTTCACAAGTAAGGCAATACATTTCTCAATCTTCTTGTCTTCTTCATTCTTAGTTTTGTTGCTACTAGCATAATCTCCACTCACACTCATGCTTCTTGACAAACTAGGGAAAATACTAAGTGCGCTGAATGTTGTCTCCATTCTAGGCAAATCTCCTGATTGCCTCAAGTTTATTTTTGTTTCTTTTAATCTTCCAAGAAGGGTTTCTCTGGTGAAGTTCTTAGTACAAGGTATAACTTGTTCAATCATCTGCATTGTCTGTGTAAATACAATAGTCAATGTCCTCATAATTTTCCATATCATTTCATTCTCTATCTTGATTCCTTCACAAGATTTTATACCTGCAACAATTTCTAACATTCTACCTATATAGCTTCTAACAAATTCATCTTCCATTATTATTATATCTTCAAATGCACATATCCAGTTATGTAATCTGACTTTCTTTGCATGTTCATCACCTTCAAAAGTAGATTGTAAAGCTAACCAAATTTCATGAGATGTTTTTAGATATTTTACTTGATTGTACTCATTTTTCAGAAGGGCTGACAAGAGTGCTTCTCTGGAAAGTATGTTACACATGAATAGATCTCTTTCCTCATTAGTACATTCTTCAATTTTGTCTTCATCAATGATAGTATTATTGTTCTTCATGATTAACCAATATCCTGGTCTTAAACAAAGTAGGTGTGTCTTCATCTTTTCTTTCTAGCTATCAAAATTTACTCCATCAAACTTAGGGCTTTCTTTCCTAAAATGACTCACCATGGATCTCCTTAAGTTGTTAAACTTTTTCTTCAAGGACCTGCTACTCTGATACCAACTGTTAGAAAGTAAAGTCCATCAAGATAACTAAGAGGGGGGGTGAATCAGTTATCAGATAAATATAGCTTTTATCAACTTTAATAGATTTCAACCAAGTAAACAATGTGATCAACAACCATAAAAAGATATACATACACAACAACACAATAACACAAGATATGTTGACTAGGGAACCTCTTGATCAAAGAGTAAACCCCGGTGGGAATGAGGCCCACAAAAGATGCACTAATATGAAATTTCCTTGTAAGAGGATAGACTTTGTTAGGAGTCTTATGAAATACATTCAGTACATGTCAGTCCCTACTAGGAGACTTTGAATCTCTGCTAAAATATTCTAACTCTGTTAGGAGTTATGGAAGATAGAAGGACCCACTACCCAAACAGCTTCAGGTGCAAGATCACTTAACACACTATCCAACTAATCTTTGTATTACTCAAAAGAATAATACCAAAAGATTACTGATCTCAAAAACTTAATACTTCTCCTCTTAACTCTGCCAAACTGCACCAACTGCTTCATTAGATCTCAATACCAGATCTCTATACTTCGCATATCCTCTTTCAACAAGTATTGCACACTTCTGCAATTCACTTTCACAATCTTACATTCTAATTACACACTACAATAAGGAAAACATTCCTTCCTTTGTACCACACTCAAATAATTACAAATGAGTCAGCATACAAATTACAAAATAAAATCTTCCACACGTTACATAAGAATCCCATAATTACATAAAACTGTCTTCCAATTAACATAAATCTTCACTCATATGACCTCTGACCTTGCTGTCACATCCACATCACAATTATCATGTCTTTATCATTTGTCCAACTTTGCATGCTCAGATTCTATCCCGATTAAGATGATGCAGGAGCATCCTAGGATTCTTGGCAATCCTGTATCAATCAAAAATATATTTGTCTTTGAAATTAGATTATTTTCTTTGATCCTAGTTTGGTGGAGTACTTGCTCGGTTTGGGAGACTAGTTGCTTAGTTTTAGTGGTTACCAAGGTGCTCGGTCTCTGAAGAATGATCAATAATTGAAGGTTTCAGTTTACTGGCACTTGATAATAACTGCATTGCTCGGTAATGCTTGGCGTGGTCAGTTCCTAGCACTCAGTTATTTCTCTATTGCTTGGTGTTCTTGCTTACCAACTTGGTTTGTTTGGATGGATTGTCTTGGCCGACTAGTTCCATTGATCTGGCATGTTGCATTCTTCTATATGGATTGGATGACCGTTTAAAGCCATCTCCAAGATTCTATTTATTTGAAAGGCTATTTGAGAGTCGACTGATGTTTTGGCATTTAATATTTGTTTGTAAGGTTTAATTGTTTCATCAGCTGACTTGTGGCTGGGAATCATTATTTATAGGATGTTGGGTAGTTTTTTAGGGAAGGGAGGAGGAGAGAAGAGTTAATAGCCTTGGAGCTTAGGAGAAGGAAGATTTCTTGGAAGTTTGAGTACAAGTTTAGATCTTTCTTGGGTGTCTACCAGCGTGTTGTTTGTTGTAGACCTGGACTAGCTAAATTTTGATGTTGTGGAAAATATTTGGACCCTATGAGATCTTGTAGACTGTTACTTGCTTTGTATTTGGTCATAACCAGGAAGGCCTTATAGCCCAGCACATTGCATGTAATCAGTGATTTGATGAATAAAGATTTATGTTTCATATCAAATCTATTGTTGTTGTTGTGTTATTCCGCTGCATATTAGTTTGGCTGCAAGGTCGGTCAATCCTTCATTGGATTCTCCAACCTTTACTACATCAAGTGGTATCAAAGCGAAGTTTGTTCCTATTTGAGAAAAGTCTATTCCTATTGGAGCTAAGTAGATCTTGTGTGCCTGTGTCTAGATCTTGATTTGAAGATGCCTTTGAGGAGAAATCGTGAGATCTCAGAGGAAGAAGATGTAGGAGAATTCAGCCTTGATGATTTTAGGGCTTTGCATAAACAAGTGCAAGATCTACAAGAGGAGTTGAAAAAGAAAAAGAAGACTACCTTGAAAGAGGATAGTGATGATGAATCTAAGGAAGAAGATCATTTTGAAGAAGTTGTAGAAGAAGCTAGAGATCCAGAGGAGAATAGAATCCTGAAAGCTATGTCTAAAATTGGAAAGAGACCTAAGATTGAAGTTTCTACATTTTCTGGAAGCCTTAGACCAAAAGAATTGATTGATTGGATCAATGAGATAGATGAATACTTTGAGTATGAATAAATAGAAGATCCTGATAGAGTTAGATTTACAAAGACTAAGTTGAAAGGTCATGAAAATATTTGGTGGAGAGAAGTTAAGTTAGAAAGAGGTAGAAGAGGAAAAGAAAAGATCACTAAGTGGAACCGAATGGTTGACAAGTTGAAGAAGCAATTCATTCTGGTGGATTATGAATTGGACATGTTTAAGAAGATGAAATCTTTGAAGTAGACTAACAAATTGATACAGGATTATACCGAGGAGTTTTACAGAATCCTGATTAGGACTGGTCATTCTGAAGCTGATAAAGAAAAGGTTTCTAGGTATGTTTATGGTTTGAGACCTAGTATTCAAGAATAATTACTTACTGTTCAAATGAAAACAATAGGATATTCTTATCATATGGCATTGAAGTTTGAAGAGAAGCTGAATAAGAAGTTTGAAGGTAGATAGAATAATAGGAACCGAGGAGGTAAGACTGGTGAGACAGTTGCTGAAAGTAATGTGGTAGAGAATCCTAAGCCTGATGTGGGATCTAGCAGTGGTCAAGTTACTAAGAACAGTGGATAGAGAGGAAGGTGGAAGAATGAGTTCACCGGTACTTGTTATAACTATGGTGAAGCTAGTCATAGAAGTTTTCAATGTTCTAAGAAGAGGGAAGCACAAGCTGCTGAAGAAGACATTGTGAATGTTGCAGAAAAAGGTGAGACTCTTATTACTAGGAGGTTAGTTGCATGTGTCCATGAATCGGTACAAAGGAGAAATATCTTTAGAACTAGATGTAAGTGCAAGAATAAGGTATGTAATGTCATAGTTGATGGTGGCAGTTCTGAGAACTTTGTTTCAAAAGAAATGGTTAGAAAATTGAGTTTGGAAAGAAGGAAACACCCTAACCCTTATCTGGTTAGTTGGATACAAGATGTTTCTAAGGTTGGAGTTGAAGAACAATGCTTGGCTAATTTTCAGATTGGATCTTGCCAGGTGGAGATATTATGTGATGTATTACCAATGGATGCTTGTCATTTTTTGCTTGGTAGACCTTGGCAATTTGATAGAAATGTGTTTTTTGATGGTCGTGCTAACACCTATGTGGTTAGGCATGAAGGAACTCAGCATAAGCTGATACCTTTACAAGAAATAGGGACTAAGAAATGTGGAGTCATCAAGTGTTGTCCATGTGATAGTGACAAACCTCATAAGCACAGGGTTGATGAACCTATTCCTGAAAAGTCTAGTTTGGAGAAAGAGAATGATATATCTGATGAGTTTGTTGAGATCAAGAGGCAGTTGGTCTTTTTGATAGAGATAGTACAGTAGATGGTGACATTTATGACATGGAGAGATGCAGATGATACTGAGTTGATTAAGGAGGATGAACCTTACCAAGGCACTACTATGATCGATAGAGGTCAGAGTTGGTTGCTATCAATTATCGACTGGAAAGATAAGAAAAGTGGGAAGCAAAAGAACTTGTTGCAGGACAAAATAAATGAAGTGAAGACTACTTGGAATGAAGGACAAGAGGAGATATGGGTGAAGAATAGATTTGGCATACCTATTTTGATTCCCTTGAGATGTTCCTAATTTCCTCATGATAAAATCTTTCTTATATGGGGGTGTCTGATGCAAGAGCATCCTAGGATTCTTGGCAATCCTGTATCAACCAAAAATATGTTTATCTTTGAAGGTAGATTGTTTTCTTTGATCTTGGTTTGGTGGAGTACTTGCTCGGTTTGGGAGACTAGTTGCTTGGTTTCAGTGGTTACCGGGGTGCTTAGTCTCTGAAGAATGCTCAATAATTGAAGGTGTCAGTTCACTGGCACTGGGTAATAACTGTGTTTCTTGGTCATGCTTGGTGTGGTCAGTTCCTGGTGCTTGCTTATTTCTCTATTGCTCGGTGTTCTTGCTTACTGACTTAGTTTTTTTGGATGGATCAAATTGGCTGACTGGTTCCATTGATTTGGGTTGCACTCCTCAAGTTATGGATTAACCATTGGACATGTGGGGACTTAGATTTGGTGTGTTTCATTCTTCTATCTGGATCTGATGACCAGTTGGGGCCATCTCAGAGAGTTTATTTATTTGTAAGACTATTTGAGAGATGACTAATGTTTTAGCATTTAATATTTGTTTGTAAGGGTTAATTGTTTCATCATCTGACTTATGGCTAGGAACCAGTATTTATAGGATGTTTGGGTAGTTTTTTTGGGATGGGAGGAGCAGAGAAGAGTTCGTAGCCTTGGAGCTTAGGAGCAGGCAAATTGCTTGGAAGTTTGAGTACAAGTTTAGATCTTTCCTGGGTGCCTACTAGAGTGCTATTTGTTGCAAACTTGGACTAGCTAAATGCTAATGTTGTGGAAAAGATTTGGATCTTGCGAGATCTTGTAGACTATTACTTTCTTTGTATTTGGCCGTAACCAGGAAGACCTTACAGCCCGGCACATTGCATGTAATCAGTGATTTGATGAATAAATATTTATGTTTCATATCAGATCTGTTGTTGTTGTTGTGTTATTCCACTGCGTATTGGTTTGGCTGCAAGTTTGGTCTATCCTTCATTGGATTCTCCAACCTTGACTGCATCATAGGAGATATCATCTGATTTCCAAAAACTGCTACTCAGGAACACTGCCTGAATACTGCTTCCACTAAATTACACATAACTGTTATGAATAAATGATTTTTTGTACGCGCTCTTAACCACAATCTTATAGAACATCATAGAGTAAATCCTCAACTCCGCATAGCTTGATCTTCAACATTTCATGTGCACTAACTCAAACATTGTCTACTTCTCTGCTAAACTTTAGTAGATCACTGTGTTGACATCAATGACAATCACAGTCATGAATGCAACAAAAAATACTATATAATGGCTACGAATACTCCCCCATAGGATATATTCAGCATTCATTCCTAACACATTCTACCAAATCAGGGGCATTTTTCATCTCACGATCGTGAATACATTATTGGAAATGAAATCAAAATTCATTATAAATTCACCTAATTCACACAAACTTGACCTAAAATGTCATATTTTTTAACAATGCTCAAATTTAAATTCATTTCTGAGGGGGTATACACTCAGATACTCAAGACTGGCATGATAATCAACGAATCAAGGGCACGACCATCAAATCAAAGCATAATCTTTTATAAAAAAAAAAATTCATTTATCAATCGAAAGGGGCATCAAACATCAAATTGGGTACCATATCAGACAACATGTCATCAAATTGACCATCGAGGACCTAAAATCAAACAAAAATGCATCAGTTTTATCACCAGAATATACATATTTTATCACATCATTTGATCAGGACTTCACATAAGAAATGATCATGACATTCTTTGAACCAATACACTTCACACATTGATTCAAAGAGGGGCATTTGTAATCACCTAAAAATGGACAAGATCAATTAAATGAGAAACCAAGGCAAAAATCAATGCAATTAAATCAAATCAAGCTAAAATCAAAGATAAATTACAATCAAGCCATAATTCAAATTTAATTAAAAATCAAAAGCCATAAAATTAATTAAAATCAAATAAATCAAATGAAATTAATTAATTATGCAATTAATCTAATTAATTGCATAGTTCATGAAAATCAAATCAACCCATTCCAGGGGTACACATGGCTAAAGATATTAATTAAATTCAATTGATTAAATCATATTTTCCCTCAACAACCAAATGGGAGAAAAATTCATCAACCAATAAGATTTGAGAACCAAGCTCACATTGATCAAGCTCACATCAAATCTCCACCACCCATAGGGAGAAAGCATCTTGTCCACCCATTTTTTCCTCTTGTCCCAAGCTTTGAGGACAAAATATTTAAATGGTCTCCAAAGGTGGAACCATGGACTCAACCCTCATCAAACCATGATCAAATCAACTACACCCCCTACCCTTGCCAAAATTTATAAAAGAAAGGCATAATTCAAGCAATAATTATCCACAATTTTTGAGAAGCATCAAACCTCTTGCAATTTTAAGCTAGAAAGGAAAATTTAGAGCTTGTTTAGTTCTAATTTCTTTTTGAATTAATCTTTTAGCTTGTTTATCATTTCTTTCTCATATTAGGATTGTCACTAGTGAGAGCTTGTTGAGAGCTCATCATTAGCATCCCTGATTAGAGAGCCATAGAGTGCTCATTTGTCTTTTAAATAGCTTAATTGAATTGCATTTGTGGTAATTTAGTTCTTATGGTGATTTATTTGACAAAGCTAACCCTATGAAGGTACTAATCCTAGTACACAAAAGGGATCATAAATAAACCAAGTAATAATAAAGAGGACACTTAATTTTTCAAGGAGAGAGATTCACCAGTTAAATTATGTGAAAATAATGAAAGAGTTTATTACACATGGATTATGGGTAATTTTTTGCCTATTGAATCAAAGAAGTTAGTCTCATTTTGAAATAGCACAAGAAGCTAACAAGAGAGCAGAATTTGGTTGAAGACATGGTAGGTGGGTCGAGGAGGGAAGAGCCTGAGGATTGTGAGAAATAGAAAAAGGAGAAGAGTGTTTGGAGAAAGCTCCAGCGGGGAGGGTTTTCTCCCTACTTGGAAAGACTTTATGGTTATGACAAGGAGATTACAAATAAATTTTTTGTTGGATGGGAAAATGGTAGAGTAAATCTAAAGGGTAAGTCCTTCCCTCTCTCGTTGAATCTTATTTATGAGATAATGAGAATGCCTTTGGATGGCATGAATTTTTATAGGAACAATAAGCGCATGGGATCTCAGGCTATAAAGCTTTTCCCAAAAAATGAAGAAGAAGAAGCAATGTTGATCAAATGCTCAGGAGATTATGTAGAAATAGACATGATTAAGCAGATTTGGGCCAAAGTGATAAAAGTTATGATGGAATATTTCACTATTGATGGGCACTACACAAAGGTCTACAAATATCACTTTCTGTTGGTCAACCATTTTAGGTACCAGAAGAAAGTTTCTTTCCCTTACTACCTATTAAGTTCTTTGAACAACATTATTTTGGAGAATAGGAAAAAACCTGGTTATCTGGTGTTGCATGAAGGATTTATTATGGTAATAGAAAACCATGCTAGGGATAATATTCATGATGCTATCCCTAAAATGGTTAAAGGGAAGAAGAATAAAACAAAATAGAAAATTTCTGGGTCTAATTCTAAGAAGGATAAGAAGGTTAGTAAGGGTAAGGGAGATTTAAGAGAGGACATTGAAGATCAAAATTCCTCTATTCATAAAATGAGGAAGGGATGGAGCTAGGGGATAACATGGATGGTGTGTCTGAGGAAGAGGATTTAGAACCAAAGATCATATTGAAGGGCTCTTCCTCTAAGGAAAGGAATAAGAGGTAGAATAAGAATCAGATTGGTGAAGATTCAGATAAGGAGGAAGAGGAAAATAAGGAAGAAGCTAACAAGGAAGAGGAGAGGGAAGAGGAGGGTTCAGAGAATGAAGAGAGTATTAAGAAAAATAAAAAAGAGAAAAAAAGGAAAATAGAGGAAGGGACTCTACACAGGAAGCCTATAACTAGGGTTGGGAAAAGAGAAGAGAAAAGGTTGAGAGCTAGGAAGGAGAAAGAGGATCCTTCTAGCTTTGATGTTGATGAATGCATTCTTCAGGAGGTAAGGAATGCTGTAGGACATGGCATAGATTTGGGAAAATGTCTTAAACAGGAACTGGAGGAAATGGGTCGCAACCTCAAGGCCTTGGAAGATGATATGGAGTCTCTTAAAGGAATACTAGAAAATTTTACTGAAGATGTTTTGAAAAAGTTAAATATAAACAACACTGATGATAACCTGAATGCTACTATTTCTGCTATTATGGATGAAAATATTAAGGAGATTAATGAAAAAATTAGTTATAATGGCTACTGCATTAGATAAATTCTGAAGCATAGTAATGGAGGCCTCAAAGTCCTTGTTATGAATTTAAAATTGTTGTATGCCTATTTGGAGAGCAGTCTACTGGAGAAAACTACCATTACGATGGTTGATGATGCTGGGGGCAAAGATTAGTCAACAGGGCCTCATACAAGAACCATAAGAAACCTCAAGAGGAAAGTTCCTGATATCCCTAAGGAAATTACAAACCTCAAAGATTCCATCCAAAAAATAGAGGAAATGCAGAAAGAGTCTAAAAAAGGCCACTGAAGCTAAGATGTAACTTGTGCAGGCTTTTTGCTAGACAGTTTTTGGTAGATCTGTTGTCGACTATTTTTTTGGCTTTTTGTTCTAGTTTGGTTTAGTGTTATCTTTTGGGATTGGGCCCTATTTTGTCTTTTAGCAAGCGTTCTTTGGTTGTATTATCTTAATTGAAAATCTTATGTAATCTTTTGTAAATGGTTTCGGGGTCCAATCAAAACCTGTATTTACCTTAATCAAAATCATATCCTTCAAATAAAGATAAAGATCAGTGATGATGATGTTGAGTATTTTAGATTGATGAGATATAACACCATTTTCTACCAAGTATATCACTGAGCTATTTTTAGATTGATGCTAGTACAATGTGATGAAAACAAGATTTTTGATAGGGGCAAGTATTGGCTCTATATTTTCGGTGGCTCGGGTCCACCAAATAAAGTTTGATTTAAATTTTTGAATAAGATGTACAGTGACTCCATATCACAATGGAAAAGGCACCCAACCTACCTCTACCAGAGATAGATAATTCTCACTATGCTCACAGGGAGCATACATCCCAAGAAAGAGTCACTGTTGGAGCTCTTAATTTTTGCAAAATTTAGAGTTCTAGATAAGAAGAAAACCCTAAAAATAATCTCTTGAATCCTGTGGTCAAAAATTAAATCCTCAATTAAATCATATTAGCCACTTATCAATAGAGGTGTACGTAGAGAAAAATTTGACATGTTTCTGGAGTACTAATCCCCTTACACTACATTTCATAAATCACTCCAAATAGGTCATTCTCATGAGTAAATATTTCAATACATCATCTCTTCCTCACAAAATCAATTATTCATTTTGATTTTCCTCATAATAAGGTACTCATGTATCCATTTGCAAAGTCCCATGAGCCTATAATATTCAAAATATTTCATAAATCACACAAACTACAAAATATACCCTTTTCATTCATTTTTTTCTATATCACACAAGCAAAAAAAAAGGTTGCAAAATAGAAAAGCCATCTCTATTTCACAAAAGATTGAAAATAAAGGTTTTGAAATAGTGAAGACATCACCATTTCACAAAATTTCATAAGAAGAGGTTACGAGATAACGAACCCAATACTATTTTACAAAGAGCATATTTACCATTTAAGAATTGCCAAAATGGTTGTCATTTGGTAAATAGGAATAAAAGACACTTGTGAACTAGTGAAGGAGGTACTAAAATGACTTTTTCATCATTTCTCCGAAGTGACAAAACACACATGTTGAAGTGTGATGGGAATTAAATTCTTATGAGCTCAAAATTAAAAGAGCCATCACATGAATTATAACAACACAATTAATGATCGAGCTTTGAGGATTTGCTGACAAGGAAGAAGAATCAATCAAAGAAAATAATGGAGATAGACTATAATTAAATTCAAATAAAAAAATATAGATTGATACAATTTATCCAAGTTTTGCAAATCAGAAATAATTCTATCAAAAGAAAATCCCTGAGAAAACATGCTTTAGAAATACTATAATTTCAACATCTAGCAAAAATTATGTCACTAGAGGATGAAAGTGATCAAAATTTGGTAACGTAAAAAAAAAAAAGTTTAGAAAATCTGATTTCCAAGCTCCATTTAAAATCTTAGCTTTTCACAAGGTGTTTTGGGTTACTGACCAAACCCAAATCCAAAAGATAGGTATTTATTCTTTAATTAGTTGATTAATTTTTCAAAAAAAAATTTAATAGGGTGGTGTCTTTTCACTCTATATGGGTGTGAAAACCAATCAATCACATATATATGTGTGGTGTAAAATTTAAAGAGAAGGAAGAATTCATATTTTACAATACATACAAGATGTAATACATATTTTCAAAGAAAAACAAAGAGTCAGTTTCATTTTCTACAATTATGGTATGGAATTATTTTCTTATGAAATCGGTCCTTTGTGATTATTAATTCCAAGAATTAATTTCCATTTTTAAAAATTGTGCAAATGGGTTATTTATCCTTCACACTGATTCAAATATCAAGAGGCATTTGTGAAGTGTTGTCCTTATGTTTCTTATCTGATTGGCTTTGTGAAAGAGAAATTAAAATCAAGTAGACTAGTTGGTGTGTTGTGTACTTAATCATCTTGTATTGATACAATTGAATGGTTGATAGTTTATCTAAAGGATAAAATATTATCTCACAAAGTTGTACTTGAGGTGAGGAGAGGTGATTTTGTGCCCAATAAGGATAAGGGACTGGTCTTGATCTATTAAAAATATAAATCTTTAACAACATCAATTTTACATTTAGTAGGAGCACATAGAAAAACATAGAGGTAGAATAAGTAGAATCAGATAAATAGAAGGAATAAAGCATCAATAGGAGAGAAAATAGATAAGAGTAATAAAGAGATCAACAAACTCATCATTCTATCATAGGTATATGACACTATGGGATAGATATTAGAAGTAGAAGAAGGATCATAGTTAACCTGCTATAAAAAGCTTCAACTTTGCAATACGGTTGGAGAATAGGTCTACCCACCTAGGTTTTGCAAAGCCTAAAGTGCGGGAGAATTCAACCATGAATTGGTTAATCCCATTCATTGGATAGATTAGGTAAGAATTTTGTAGAAGGAATTTATCATAGTCCAAGTATTTCTCAATCTATTTATTTTGGAACCAACATAGAGCTAGTGTTGTTCATGATTCAAAGTACAACAAGCTATCTTTCATTATGACTGAGTTTGGTATTTTAGTTTTCATGTTGATCAGAGATAAAGATGAATTTGAATTTTTTATTACAGATCATGAAAAGGTTCTAGATGGCATTCATATTTCTTGTTTGTGTTCTTGGATTGTTTGATGATCATGCTATTGGTTTGCATTGGTTGAGGTGATCAATTTTTCTATTTTGGTAGCATGTTGGTGTTTCTTCATTTAGGTCTTAGTCAACTTGATGGAGTAACATGTTGAAATTCTTTATGTTGTCATGATGAAACGTATGTATGTTCATGGATGAAGATTTGGGTCCTATCTAAATCTTGGATGACTTGATTTGGATCACATTGGAGATTGAGAATAATGTTTATATCTTTTATTGTATTAGGTCTCAGCTGACCTAGTGGTTGATTATTTTTTGTAATTGGTATAGAGAGATCATTAGAGAAAGAAGAAATGTGACACGGATATTTTGTGTTGGAAATTGAGAAATGTGGTATAGAGTGAACATGAGGATACAAGAAGATGATTCTATTAGAGCATATGTTTAGAGAGTGACAGAGGCTATTACTAGTATCAGAAATATAGGAGGGTCTATTACAGAAGATGAAATCATTGTGAAGATTTTGAGATATTTGACACCTACGTATGACACCAAGGTCCTGACAATTGAATAAACTATACTTCTCATGAAGCAATTTAAAAGGGAGACTTTGATTGGTAGGTAATTTGTATTTGAAACCTCTAAATTACAAGATGATTTACCTAAAGTTGAATCTTCTTTTAAGGCTATTATTCATAAGGATAAGAAGATGCTAAAAAATAATGTGAGCACCAGTAGAAGTGACAAGTATGCAGATCTTGTATAATATGCTAAGGAGTGGGTATAAATAGAAGAAGAAGAAATGAAATTGGATGGGCTTGTAGCTCTAGTCGCAAAGAGGGAAAATAGAGGTAAGGGAAAGTGTGAAGGAAAATTATCTTTGAAGTTTTTTTCATGCAATAAGATAGGTCATTTTTCCTCTAGATTTCCTACTAGAGTTCCAAAGTATAATCCTAAGCCATAAAAGCCTAAATATCCTAAGGAATGTTATATTTATAGTGAGGTTACTTGTGATGATGAATCTATTAATGATGAAGATGAGATTGGGTTTTTTGTTGTTAAAGATATAGATCCTATTCATGAAGAAAAATATTTGGTTTCACATGTAGAAAAGACATATGAATGGATTATAGATAGTGGATAATCTTATCATATAATTTGTGATAAAGACAATTTTTTGCATCTTAACAAGTATGATGGAGGTGTAGTCAAATTTAGAGATAATACTCCTCGCTTGATCATAAAAAAGAGGATCTATAACTCTTGATGGTAAAAATAATATTGATGATGTTTTGTTTGTCAATGGAGTAAAGCATAATCTATTGAGTGTTGGACAACTTGAGGATAAGGGTTATCATTTTCAATTCAAGGATGGAAAATTTACTATCAAAGATCAGTCAAGAACTCTGATTGCATCAGGTACTAAGACTAAAGGTAATGTGTTCAGCTAAATCCAACTTAAGCAAGTTGTTTTTTCATGAAGATAGATGATAATTGGTTAGGCACAAGAGGTTATGTCATATAAATTTTGATAACATTGTGAAGGTTAGTAACACTAATGTAGTCAGAGGTTTACCAAATATTGTGAAGCCTACTAATATGATTTGCAAAGAATGTGTTATGGGAAAAAAACTAGGACTAGCTTTCAGAGAAAGACTTATTCATAAAAAGGGAGATTGGATCAGGTAAATACAGATCTTTGTGGTCCTACAAGAACAAGGTCATATTATATTGAAAGGTAGTTTATAATTTTTGTTGATTATTATTCAAGAATGATGTGGGTTACTTTTCTTAAAGATAATTCTAAAATTTTTGATAAGTTCAATATTTACAAGACAAAAGTTGAGATTGAATTAGGACTAAAGATTACATGCTTAAGGTCTAATAAAGGTGGTGAATTCACATCATATAAGTTTAATGTATATTGTGAGGAACATGGGATATATAGAAAGACTTATACACCTAGGATACCACAATAGAATGGGATAGTAGAAAGGAGAAATAGAACCATTCTTGATGCTGCTAGGACAATGATGCTTAAAGTAAAGGTACCATAGATGCAATGGAGGGAAGCAATTAATACCACAGTCTATACATTGAACAGATTTTTGATCAAACATGGCATTGGTAATACTTCATATGAGTTATGGTTTGGTCATGTTCCATAGCTAAATAATTCATAATATTTGGTAGTAAATGCTATATCAAAAGGGATGATGAACTAGGTAAGTTTGATTGTATAAATTTTGAAGGAATCTTTCTTGTGTAATACCCCAAAATTGGCACCTATTTAATTTCATCAATTTTGGTGCATTATCTCAATTTTACATCACCAAAGTCCTAGTTCCCTAGGCAATTTTATCTCTCCTACCTGACTTAATTTGACTTGATGTCAGTTGCAAAGACCATAAATTGCAATAATCAAATATTAATATTAATTCCTAAAGTCCTTGACTTTAATTAGCTAAATTACCTCTATGATAATTTAATTTAGTTCTAAAGTCCTAAGCACTTTGAATTAAATTAAAATCTACCCCTTTGGCTAATTACCCTTAAAAAGGAATTAATAAATATTTAGTTAATTGAATGGACACCTCCTTATTTGAATTTAATAATTCAAATTACTCGAAAGGTCACTCCCCACATGTGGCAAATTTCATTCTTTTAATTAAATAATTCATACCTTTTTGTCTCAAAGGGGAATGAAGAGTCAGGAGTTTCAAATCAAGAAACTCTTCATTCCTCTCCGGGCTTCTCTATTTAATGAACCTCTTTTTCTCATTCAAGAGAGCAATTTTTGAGAGCATCTACACTATAGGCATTTTTTAGTCTCATTTGATTCATTGTTTTCAAAGCTTTTTATTGCATTTATTAGATTAATATCTCATTATTAGTATAATCTTTGCATCACATTTTAGACTAAATTTGCTTATTTGTTCTTAGTTTAATATCATATTTGTTTCAAGTTCTTAGATTAAGTTGCATCTCATCTTTATTTTCAAGCTCTTAGATAAATTGCACTTCATCTTAGCTTAATTGCATTATTGCTCATCTTTATTGCTTCTTGGAAATCCTCCGTTGTTGAATTGGTCTCCTGGTTGTTGGCTCTCGTTCTGAGAGTCTTCAAACACCCCATTCACATAGGAGGCAACAGGTCACCTCACCATGGAATTTGGATTGAGTTTTTCATACTCTCTCTCAAATTCTATCAAGTGAATAATGACCATGTTGTGTTGTGCCTGATTTAGAGGTCACATTTAGTCACATACATCTTGCATATTCTAATTGGAATAAGACATATAGGTGTTACAATATTTTATTGATAAATGTAGTTCAGACTACTAATATGATGATTGATGAGAAATTTCATATTCAGGAAAGAATTTATGATGATGGATTAGATAATAAGGGTAATCAGGCTTCTACTATTTAGAATTAGAATTAGGAGTAGGAAGAAGAACAATTATTTTAGATTGACAATGGGATACAAGTATGTTGGAATAGAGAGATAGGGTACTGAGAGGGGAGGGGTGAATCAGTGTCGTCTAAAACTTTTAACTTGAAACTTAATTAGTAATCAGTAGTAAACTAGTCTTCCAACTAAATCCATTGTATGAAACATTCATTCAATTAACTTGTAAATGTAAATTGCATGAAAACAAACAATAATTCAATCACATAACACAAGTATTTTGGTTATGCAAAAACCCTTGTTAGAAGGTAAAAACTACGGTGGGGATGACACCCACAAATTCTTCACTACTGCAAATAATAAAGTATGCCACTTAAGGCTACAAGTTTGTTGGAAATATAGATGGAGTAACTGAGAGGGGGGGTGAATCAGTTACTCACAAAAATATTACCACAGATCCCTTAGATGTCTTAATAAATCATTTGCTGCTGTTGCTCGGTAAACATACAGAGAAATTCTGAAACTTTGTTATTGTAGTGAGTATTAATTATAACTGTTCTTAAGTATTCATTAATGATTAACATGCACGCATAAAGAAAATAACATGAACACAAGAGATGCTAGATTTAACGTGGAAACCCAATATGGGAAAAACCACCAATGTAACTAGTTACTATTTTTCACTCTTCTGAAGTGAGCCCTGTTAGGAGCCAACCCGGTTAAAGGTTACAAAACACACTATTAGGTGTGACCTTGTTAGAGGATTTAATCACCCTGTTAGGAGTGACCTTGTAAGAGGTCTTTGAAACAATTCAATAGAACTGTCACCTTGTTAGAGGATTTACAAAATGGCTATTAAACCAACTCTGTTAAGAGATTTTGAAATCACTACTACAATGGTAAGAAAGTAACAATGAAGTGACCTGAATAATGATGCAACTAAATTGCTGATTACAGATCTTTGTTCTGCTTTACTAGATCCTTCTTGATCAAATATATCTCTGCTGCTCCTCAAGGATATCTAATCATCCTTCAAAATTGGCTCACACTTTTCTTCTTTTCCACTTGCACACTTTTAATTCACAACTTGACCTTCTATATATACCATTTGGATTGTCCATTCAGATTGTCAAGTTGGCACTAATAATCATTACTAATCATTACAATAGTCAGCTAGAATAAACAAACTTTATTCCTCAAATTAACAAAAATCTTTACTGGGCCGACCTTGCTCGGTAAACACTAATCCTGAAAAGATTTCCTTCGGTGACGGAGTGAACTCGGTAAGCACTGTGAATTCTCCAACATCCTTTGGAGATCTCAGTAGACACTAAAAACTGCCTGCTGATCGACTGAGCTCAGTAACCACTAAGAACTGCTTTACTGACTGATTGAGCTCGGTAAACATTGAGAACTACTTTGCTGACCAACTGAGCATGATAAATGATATGACATTTGGGTGACATCAAATACAATACACAATTAATCCAATAATCTCCCTCTTTGGCATTGATGGCAACACAACATGTCATAGCACAATGAAATTTCATAGAAAACATAGAGTAAGGAACATATCCTTAGCTTCATTCTAATTCTTATCTATGAGAACTCCCTCTGTCAGTAAACTTCTCTTTCTGACTAAAAAACTCTCCAAGAAAACTCTCCCTCTTAGAAATCTTAAGAAATTTCTTGAAATATGACAGCAAACTCTCCCTCATTGACAACACATGCCAAAGACAACACATACTAGGTGAATAGAAATGTACCTTGAGTACTGATTCATATGCAATGATTCCTTGACTAAGCTACATCAACTGACTGATCTTCAATATGCTCTGGTTGATGCATCACTAAAACTTTATTTAGTGAGCCTCGGATAGGGGAATGACCCCTAACTTACCTCTTAGATACAAGAATGCATCCTTAGGTAGTGGCTTGGTGAATATATCTGCAATCTATTCTTTTGTATGAATATATTCCAATCTTATTTCCTTGTCCTGCACCAATTCTCTGACAAAGTGATATTTTATAGCAATGTGCTTGGTTTTGGAATGCATTACTGGATTCTTTGAAATATTTATTGCACTTGTATTATAATAAAATATAACAACTAGTTCTTTGATCTCAACCTTCATGCCTTCCAATAATTGTTTAAACCAAACAATATTAGAGTATTTTACTACTGCGGCAACATATTCTCCTTCTGCTGTGGATTGGGATGTGCAATTTTGCTTTTTACTGGTTCAAGATACCAACCTCTTGCCAAGAAAGAATGCTCCACCACTTGTACTCTTTCTGTCATCAATGTTTCCTGCCCAATCAGCATTAGTAAACACTTTTAAGTCTAGATTGCCTCCAAATTTATACCACAAGCCATAATATTTAGTTCCTTTCAAGTATCTCAAGATTCTTTTGATTGCCATCATATGATTTTCTCTAGATTTTGCTAAGAATCTTGCTACTATACCAATTGCTAAGGCAATATCAGGCCTTGTATGAACTACATACTGTAATTTTCCAATCATTGATCTGTATAAGGTCTGATCTACTTCTTTTGAATCATCATCTTTGGTAAGCTTCAGTCCAGTACACATGGGGGTACCAACTAGTTTTGCATCTTCCATACCAAACTTCTTAAGTATTTCTTTGATGTATTTAGACTGAGTAATGTAGATATCATTCTTGCTCTACTGAATTTGAAGACCAACAAAGAACTTTATTTGACCAAACATAGACATTTCAAATTCTTTGTTCATTTTCTCTAAAAATTCTTTGCACTGATCATCATCACCTGTAAACACAGTATTATCCACAAATATTTTTGCCAAAACAATTTTGTTATCTAGTCCTTCCTTGATGTACAAACTATTGTTATCATTAGCTCTTTTGAAACCAATCTAAATAAGATAGTTATGTAATCTTCCATACCATGCTCTAGGGGCTTGTTTCAGACCATACAATGCTTTATATAACTTACAGACCATATTCCTTTTGTTTGGATCAATAAAACCTTCAATTTGCTCAATGTAGACTTCTTCATCAAGAATACCATTGAGAAATGTAGATTTTACATCCATCTGATATACCTTAAATCCTTTATGTGTTGCATATGCAAGTAGAGTTCATACACCTTCTAATCTTGCAATAGGAGAAAAAGTCTCACCATAATCTATGCCCTCTTCTTGAGAATATCCTTTACATACCAATCTAGCTTTGTTTCTTGATACTTGACCATCTTCATTCAACTTATTTCTGAATACCCATTTTGTTCCAATTACATTTTTATCTTTAGGCCTAGGTACAAGAGTCCATGTTTTGTTCTTCTCTATTTGTTTTATTTCTTCATTCATAGCCTCAATCCAACTTTCATTTTCCAATGCATCTTTGACATTTCTAGGTTCAAAATCAGCAAGTAAACATGTACCTTTTAGTTTACTTCTTGTCATAGTACCATCTAATTTGTCTCCAATAATCTGATCTGGTGTATGATGCCTCCTGACATCTTTGGCCAACATAGGTTCCTTGCCTCTTGAATGAGTTACATTGTAATCTTTAGGTTCAGGTTGCTCAGGCTCAGTAGATATTTTCTCGGTAGCTTCAAACTGAGACTTGGGTCCTTGTGACTCAATTTGAACTTCTTCTTGTGACTCGGTTTGAACTTCTTCTTGTGACTCGGTTACTGTACTGGGCTTGGTAGATGCAGTCTCCTTATTGATAGATGTGTCTGGTATTGTATCAGGTTCAATGTAAACAAATCTCCTATAATCCTCTGGTTCCTTTTTGCTTTCTTCTTCAATCTTTTCTGCAAACTCATCAACTTTCACATGTGCACTTTCTATGATTTTGTGAGTAGACAAATTCAAACATCTATATGCCTTAATTTTGCAAGAATATCCCAAGAATATTCCTTCATCACTTTTCACATCAAATTTTCCTTTTCTATATTCTTTTAAGATGTAACATTTACTACCAAATACTTTCAGGTAACTTACATTGGGTGTATAGCCATACCATAACTCATAAGGAGTTTTGAATGTGTCTTTCTTCAACTGTACTCGATTTAAGGTATGAACTACAGTGCTAATAGCTTCCTTCCAGTATTTCATAGCAATGTTATTTTCAATCATTAGAGTTCTTGCATAATCCGTGATAGATCTGTTCCTCCTTTCAGCTATTCCATTCTGCTCAGGAGTTCTTGGGGCTGATACCTGTCTTTTCATTCCTCTTTCAATGCAAAAATTATTGAATTCATGGGAGATGAATTCACCACCTCTTTCTGATCTTAAGCACTTCATTCTTTTCCCTGTTTCCTTTTCTACTCTTGCCAAATACCATTTGAATTTCTCAAATTCTTCTAACTTTTCTCTTAGATACATAACAGTCATCATTCTAGAGTAGTCATCAACAAAGAGAATAAAAAATTTTTCTCTAGTATAGCTCTCAATTCCAATAGGTCCACATAAATCAATATGCACAATTTCCAAAATATCTTCAGACTGATAGTTTTTACTTTTAAAGCTAGTCTTTCCCATTTTTCCAATCTGACAATTCTTGCATAGACCAACATCAAGTTTCTTCAAAGTAGGAATGCCTCTTACTTTCTTGAATTTTCTTATTTTCACCATGTTATCAAAATTTACATGACATAACCTTTTGTGCCATAACCAACTTTCTTCAATTTGACCAATAAAACATGAGCATTCACCAAGATCAAGATAAAACAAGTTACCTTTGGTTTGTTTGCCTGATCCAATCAGTTTTCCTTTGTCATCCAGCAGTCTTACTTTTCCATGCATGAATTCAACCTTGAATCCAATATTGATTAGATGTGCTACACTTAGAAGATTATGCTTTAGTCCTTCAATCCAATATGCATTATCACATATAAGTTCTTTGGTTAATGAGATTCATCCTCTTCCTTTTATGCAACAAGGTTCATTGTTTCCAAACCTTACATTACCACCATCATAGTCTTCAAGGTGTTCAAACTTTGTTTTGTCACCAATCATATGATGTGAAAATCCACTGTCTATGATCCATGTATCATTTTTGCTTATATGAGAGATAAGTGCCATCGCATCTTCATCATCATCAGATTCATCTTTTACAGCAATGAAGACAATTTCTTCTTCACTATCATCAGAATCCTTAGCCAAAAAACATGTTTTCTTACCTTTATCCTTGAATGATTTGAAATTCTTCTTTCCATTGTACTTGTGACCTTTCTTCTCATCCTTGCTTTGCTTGTTTGGGCACCTAGCTGCAATATGACCAATTTCTTCACATGAAAAATAGATTAAGGGAGTTTTACCTTTGTATTTACCTTTGCCTCTAGTATATTTCTTTTCAAGTAATGCTTCAATAACTTCAAGATCACTATCAGAACTTTCCTCTCATTCTTCTTCACTCTCTGACTGGATTTTCTTGCCCTTCTTAAGTGAAAGTTTGGCCTCAAATGCTAATTCAATATTTTTGGAAGTTGGAACATAGTTGTCATAGTTATCCAACTCAAAGGCTATCAATCTTCCCACTAAAGAATCCAAAGTTATATCGTGATTTTCTTCACATCTTCTTTCTTGAATAGCAAATACTCTTATTGCATAGATAGGAAGTAATGTTCTGAGAACCTTACTTATAACAGTTTCATCATCAATTTTTCCTCTAGAAGCTCTGATTGCACTAACACTTGCCTTGATCCTTTTAACATATTTTGTAATGTTTTCATCTTCTCTCATTTTCATCTGATCAAACTATCCTCTTAGGCTTTCTTCTTTGGCTCTCTTCACATTTTCATCACCGCCATAAATTTTCTTTAGCTTGGTCCACATTGCATAAGCAGTTGTGCAATCTTTGATCTCATCAAATTCTCCATAGCTGAGAGCTGATGTAATGTCTATCATCATGGTGTTATGGTTATTTTTCTCTGCAATGTCTTCAACAGTTAATGTGCCAGTAGGAGCTGTATATTCTTGATCAATATATTTGCATCCTAAATCACCAATGGAAGCTAGATGAAGTCTCATGAGACCTTGCCATGCTAAAAATTTATCTCTGTTAAGCCTTGGAATTTCTCTCTTGTAAGACATCCTAATATTTAGCTTAGGTCCTTGAAACCCTTCCTGCAAGCAGCAAAAGCTCTGATACCAATTGTTGGAAATATAGATGGAGTAACTGAGAGGGGGGGTGAATCAGTTACTCACAAAAATATTACCACAGATCCCTTAGATGTCTTAATAAATCATTTGCTGCTGTTACTCGGTAAACATACAGAGAAATGTTGAAACTTGGTTATTGCAGTGAGTATTAATTATAATTGTTCTTAAGTATTCATCAGTGATTAACATGCATGCATAAAGAAAATAACATGAACACAAGAGATGCTAGATTTAACGTGGAAACCCAATATGGGAAAAACCACCAATGTAACTAGTTACTATTTTTCACTCTTCTGAAGTGAGCCCTGTTAGGAGCCAAC
Organism: Chamaecyparis obtusa; assembly: GCA_027943335.1. Taxonomy (NCBI): domain Eukaryota; kingdom Viridiplantae; phylum Streptophyta; class Pinopsida; order Cupressales; family Cupressaceae; genus Chamaecyparis; species Chamaecyparis obtusa. The sequence continues at coordinate 353,283 of BSBK01011231.1, read as the reverse complement.
CCGGTTAAAGGTTACAAAACACACTATTAGGTGTGACCTTGTTAGAGGATTTAATCACCCTGTTAGGAGTGGCCTTGTAAGAGGTCTTTGAAATAATTCAATAGAACTGTCACCTTGTTAGAGGATTTACAAAATGGTTGTTAAACCAACTCTGTTAAGAGATTTTGAAATCACTGCTACAATGGTAAGAAAGTAACAATGAAGTGACCTGACTAATGATGCAACTGAATTGCTGATTACATATCTTTTTTTTTCTTTACTAGATCCTTCCTGATCAAATACATCTCTGTTGCTCCTCAAGGATATCTAATCATCCTTCAAAATTCACTCACACTTTCCTTCTTTTCCACTTGCACACTTTTAATTCACAACTTGACCTTCTATATATACCATTCAAATTGTCCACTCAGATTGTCAAGTCGGCACTAATAATCATTACAAACATTACTAATCATTACAACAGTCAGCTAGAATAAACAAACTTTATTCCTCAAATTAACAAAAATCTTTACTGGGCTGACCTTGCTTGGTAAACACTAATCCTGAAAAGATTTCCTTCGGTGACCGAGTGAACTCGGTAAACACTGCAAATTTTGCAACATCCTTTGGAGACCGAGAGATCTCGGTAGACACTAAAAACCTCCTACTGACCGACTGAGCTCGGTAAACACTGAGAACTGCTTTGCTGACCGACTGAGCTCACTAAACATTGAGAACTACTTTGCTGACCGACTGAGCATGATAAATGATATGACATTTGTGTGACATCAAAGACAATACACAATTAATCTAACACAAGTTATGATCACTTCTAATTATCCTACCCTATTAGGAGTAACAATAAGATCAGCTAGATCTACCTAGTTAAAGGATTTTAATAGCACTACTTGAGTGTGTACTCAATTAAGATATTTTCAACAAGACTGTTAGGTCTACTCTGTCAAGAGATTTTTCTAACTTTGTTACAATGATTAGGGAATAACAGAAAGTATCTATAATTGACAACTTAACTTTGTCTAATTTATATCTATGAAGTATCAAATATATATCACCTTAATGTGTGGATATCTTGCCTCTGTACTACTCAGTAGCCTTCACTGATTCTGAATAATTTGAATATCTCTAATTTCTTCTCAACCTTGTCTAGAAACTGATGTCTTGAAGATGGATTCTTGCTTCAAGATCTCCTTCTTTTCCTTCTCATACATACATCAAAATGACATGAATTACAAATATATAGCATACTTCTATGACTGTTTAACCTTCATGACCTAATTAGGTTTACATGATCTTAGTAAAACCCTAAGATCTATGGTATACAAAAATAACCTAGATCTAACAATTACATAGAGATCATCATCACATTTAATGATTTCATCTACAATAAATGATCCTTGATCTTGGTAAAATGTTTTTTTATTCTGTTGTAATCATTTGCATAGATAAATGTGCCAAAACTTATTACTATATAATTTCTTGGATTGCTCGGTAAACACTATCAATATTACTCGGTGAATACACTAGTGTTTAGTATTTACTAACGCTTGGTATTGGTATACACTAATGCTCGGTAATACTACTCTGGTGCTCGGTTAAAACTATTTCATTTTAGTTCTCAGTACTACCTTGTGATTACTCGGTATGACAGCTTATATTATTAACTGACTAGCATATGTAGCTTGTAGTTCTTCCTTTTATCGACTGATCTTCTTTGATACTAATGACAATACTTAATGCTCAAATAGAGATAACAATGTATTGATGAGCCAAAAGGGACTCCTAAAACACCAAGTTATATATCAATGAATCATTCTAGTAAAAAATAATTGGAGATGTAAACAAAGATGTGATGACAAGTTCAAAGCTTAGAAATGAATTATGATTAATTTCACAAGTAGAACCTAAGACTACTGATGAATATTGTAAAGATGAATTTTGGATAAAGGCAATGCAAGAAGAACTGGATCAAATTAAAAATAATTATACTTGGGAGCTAGTATGAAGGCCTAAAAAAAAATATGTTATAGGAACTAAATGGGTTTTTAGGATTAAGATGAATTAGAAGGGTGAAGTTTTAATAAATAAAGAAAGACTTGTTTATAAAGGATACTCACAACAAGAAGGTATTGATTTTGATGACTTTTGCACCTGTGGCTAGATTAGAGGTTTTTAGATTATTTCTTTCTTATGCAACTCATAATAAATGTAAGGTTTATTAGATGGATGTCAAATCTGCATTCTTCAATGGATAACTTGAAGAGGAAGTCTACATAGAGTGACCTGATGGATTCACATTAATAGATTAGGTAGATATGGTATGTAAACTATAGAAATAATTACATGGCTTGAAGCAAGCATGAAGGGAATGGTATGCTAGACAGTAATATATATTGAAGGATTAATTTTTATGGTATCTTAATTGTTGAGGTACTTGTTGATGATTCATATTTTGTCGAAATTATGCTATGATTAATAAATTTTCTAAAGAGATGAAAGGTGAATTTGAGATGTCTATGATAGGGGAAATGAAATTTTTTCTTGGTTTACAAATCACTCAAATTAAGGCTGGAATTTTCATATCTCAAACTAAGTATCTTAATGAATTATTGAAAAAGTTTAGAATGGAGGATTGTAAGCTACTAGGAACACCTATGGTTACAGGTTGCAAACTAAATGCTAACGATGAGTCACCAAATGCTTTTTAGATGAAGCATAGGTCAATGATTGGAGGATTATAGTACTTGACTCATACAAGGCTAGATATATCCAGTGTAGTTGGAATTATTGCTAGATTCCAAGATGATCCTAAGGAAACTCATTTTGTTGTCGTGAAAAAAATACTGAGATATATGAAGGGAAACTTAGACTATGGTTTGTGGTATGATAGATCTAATAATTTTACTTTACATTCTTTTACTGATGTTTACTAGGAAGGTAGTGTGGATGATAGAAAAATAACAAGTGGAGAAGTTTTCTTCCTTGGAAAGAGATTGGTTTCATGGTTGAGAAAGAAGCGGGGTTCTATATCACAATCTACTGCTAAAGTAGAATATTTTGTTACTACTATTAATTGCACTTATATTATTTAGATGAAATGGATGTTGAAGAATATTGGGGTAAGCATTGAAGATCCTATTTTTATTCACTGTGATAACACAAGTACAATCAATATGTCAAATAATCTAGTATTACACTCTAAGACAATGCATATTTCAATTAAATATCACTTTTTGAGAGAGAAAGTTAAAGAGAAGGAATTCATATTGGAATACATCACTAGAAAGGAATAGATTGCAAAAAACATTACTAAGCATTTGTCGAAAGAGACCTTTGAGTATTTTTGTCACCAAGGATTGCACCCATAGAGGCTAAGTATGAAACCTTTAAATCCTATGAAACATTGGAATACTTTTAGGTTGTGGGAAACCTATGATAAAGTAAACCTTTTAATTAGGGTTCGGCTTCCCCTTGAATCACCTTAAACTTTTAACTAAATTTTGGAGGAAAAGGGAAGAGGGTGCATGAATTGAAATAACTAAAAGGGAAACTAGGTGATTCACCAACCTTAAAAGATCCACATATTGAAGAAACACTCACAATGACACTTGAAATAAATTTGTAACTCACAACTTGACCCTATTGCCTTGATATTCTTTGAAATAAAGAGGTACTTGGACTAAAAAGATGGGGAAGAGCTTCCACAACTTAAAACCCCAAATGTACACAGATTAGAACTGCAAATAGAAAAACACTTTCCTAAAACTCAATTTGAATAGACATGCAAAGTAAAGGATATAAGAGAATCACAATAACCTTGACATGAATCTCAATAAAAAACTTAGAAAATGAATAAGGACAAGAAGGATGACTACTTTGTATTCAGTAAAAAGGAGCCAACTACAATCTATTTCTTTGAGAGCTACAAAACACTTCAATCTCCAAGTGAGATGGAATGCAAGAACTACCTCAATCACCAAAGTGAGAGGTATAAATAGGTGAACCTCATAATCTACAAATACTAGAATTTGGGGATTCATTATGTCTAGTTCCACCAATCCGGGACTGGATGAATGGATATCTGCATCAAAATCCTGGGTAGGCCCATAGATGCCACTCCAAATCGAGGTGATAGAAATCCCAGATTTATAGGGGTAGGTGAAAAGATAAGAATTTTTTGAAATTAAGGTCATCCCCTATCAAATCAAAAATTTTCCCCCAATCATGCTTCATGAATGATACTTGACAAAATGATTTATAAAAACATCACTTGTCCAATATCTTTACAACAAAATAGAAATGATTTTACATTTATGACCCTTCATGAATAAAGATACCTAAAACATCCCCTAACCTTAACCATAGCACCTAGGACCTAAGGGACTTATATTTCATCTTTAATTTTTTTTCCTTGATGGCTTCATAGTTTTTAAAAAACATTTCCCATTATCCCCTCAATAAAAACCTCCACCATGCTTAGGAAATAGTTTCAATATCCACCCCTACCTCTAAACATATGTCGAAATAAATATCTTAAAATATCCACATATGTTTTTTTAAAACACTTTCAAATTGACCTCTTTCCTTAATCATTAAAGTGAGAACTCGGGCCCTAACTGCACTTATTTTTGGAAGGATGGCATGGTTTTGGGGATGTTTCTAATTGTATTGAGCTTCTTAGGGAATTTGCTAGAGTTTGAAACCAATATACGCAGGTCAGTGATCATTTCCATTTCATTCTTTTTCGCTCCTATGTTTTGTACCATCTTCTTTGAAAACTCCATGCTTTTGGATTGTTTCTTGATCATTTGGAGCCTGTGCTTGGGCATCATTATATTTGTTATCATTAAGATGCATTGTTTTCTACTCACTATTTTGGAAGGCTTAGAGCCCATGAGTTTGAGTATAGCATAGTATGAGCTCACTATTTTATGCTCACTAATCCTTATAGCCACTATTCTATTTGGCATCATTGCTACTATTTTTTGCAAAATGACATTCTTTTAAAACCCAAGAGGTAATAGGGCATCATTGATTGGTATTGTAATGTCACTGATTCCTCATTTGGCAACACATAAAGGTTTATGTTGTTGTATTTACTCCATTATTTGGTGTTTTTGAATCTTTGAAGGCCCGTGAGCTAAACTTAGGGCATCATTATCTTTGTTTGGTGCCTTTGTCTATTTATTATTGTTGTTCACTAGTGTATAATGCTTTGACAGCCCGCAGGTTTGAGCATTATGATTTATTGTTTCTATTATTATTACTTGTGCTCATAGCATTAAGATGCTCATTATTGTAAACTATGAATACCCATTCTTGGGCTAGGGCACCATCATTTCTATTTGTTCCCTTTACACAATGGATAAATCATTGTAGATGATATTGATGAATGTTAAATTTTGGACTTTAAATTTCTATCAAATCAGTAGAAATGTTGATTGATCTAGGAGGCCTTGAGCTTGTGTTAGATATCACTGTTGTTTGCTACCTTTGGGATCTTGTGATCTTGCATCACTATTTCTTTTCCTGATTTGAACACATGCAACCCTGCCATTACATGGAGATAAGGCATTGTAATTTTGATGCTTCATTTAATATTGTTGTTTCTTTTGGCTTCATAGTTAATACCCATATTGGGACTGTATTTTATTTCACTATTTCCTCCATTGCATGGAGCTAAGGCACTGTTTCATCACTTGATGATTGCTTCTTGATGGCTCTATGGTATTGATGCTTCATTCACATATATGTGTTGTCCACTTCATCTTGAGCATAGCTCCTCTTTTGTAACTTGTATCTAGATATCAGTGATGATGAGGCTTGAATGCCATCTCATTATGATGTTCTTGGTTTATTCACTATTTTCAAAACATGCAATGAGCCTCTTTTAGGAAGTGATACATATTGAGATGTTATGATTTTCATTTGAAGCCCATGATTTAATTTTGGATTCTCATCACTCATGCAAATTTGGCCTATGTCTTTTATGCCCCATACTACATCATTGTTGACCCTATTGATGGTATTGTGATAATGGATAAAGCAATGTAGGATGTGGATTTAGTGCACTTAGTGAAACTTTATGTAGATGACTCATCATTAAACCTCTTTCTCATGTTCCTATTACATGCTTGATTATGACTGCATTATTGGGGTACCATGACATGATGGATCACTATTGTGGATGCATCATTGGAAATGATTCCATAGAAACATTAGATGGAACAACAACATTTGATGTTGTTGTTGTATTGTTTGGATGATGCAATCCACAACAGTGATTCATTTGATGTTCATCTGCTCCATTAAGACTTATGCATGTCCACTTGATATTTCCATGACACATGATTGTAGAGGAACTTTAAAAGACAACCACTTACTTTTTGTTACTCCATGATCATTCTGTCTATCCTCTTTAATGTTGATCTTCTTCTGTTTGATTGTTCTCCCATGCTTTCTATTTTTTAATTTGGCTTGTTCTCATTTGAAGATGTGAAGCTCATAAGTGTCCTTGTATTCCAAATTGGGTCTATTGCAGAGCTTCCTTGTACTTGTTTTGCCTTCATGGATTTTGAATGTTTCATGGTCACTGTTGCTTCACTGACTACTTCCCTCTTCTTAGATCAATGCTCCTCCTTGGGGTTGTAAGGGTAACCAAAAACTCTATGGAAATGGGACTTCTTATTACCCTAATAGGTTCAATGTAGGGTACTAGGAGGTCCTAACACTTGATCATGGGTGCTCTTTTCATGTTATGTGGTCTTTTTAAATGAGCTTTGAGGGCTTCTTGATAGTGCCCACATTATAGGGAAACATCATTCATTACATTTCAGTACTTTACTACTGATATTGTCCAGACAATAGTAGCACCTTGAGGATGACCCTTTTTAGGAAAGGCCATCCTCTCAGTACTGTTATTATTTGAGTGAGGCTAAACAAAAGTGTCACAACTTCTTTTGTAGTTGCACATGGAACAAACAAGTTAGTGAAAACATGGTATCTTCTTCTTCGTGCAGCATCTTTCTGAGTGCACATTTCTTGTAGCATGGTTTCCTTCTAGAGATGTATGACTTGATTATGCACATGAATGACTTTAGATGAGGATATGTAATAGGATATCATGCATTTCTTAGATCCCTTGGATCTAAATCCATCTCTTTTCTTCTTGCAGGTTCTGGACCAAGTAGGAGCACACTGGATTCACACCCTAGTCATCCTTCCATCATCTCTCTAGGCAATATCTGGTACCATGTTGTTAATTCTCATTTACTCATGTATTTTTGTATTCAACTTTCTCTTTCTAGGAGTTGGCTATGCTCATGGCCTGTGTGATCACAGATGTTTTATTATTTACTCATTTCCTTATGTAGAACATACAATCTTTTTCAGCATATATATACATGTATTCTTTTAGATATACATATTTATTTTCCTTTACACATACTTCATCTTATGAAATGAATACAAATTTAAACAAGATCACTTAGTAATGAAAACTAGGGTATTGTAGTCACTCATCTAGTAATTAGGTTACCAATTGAAATAAACATAAAAATATGGTAACATTTATGGCGACCTCAGGTGAGTGCTTGCCTATTAAGTACCATTGACTAGTTGCCTTTTGCATCCATTGGGCATAGTCTTTTGAACCTATATCCAAACAAAATAGCTCCTTCTCTTCTAAAAAACCTAAATGTGTGAGACAGATTGGTATTTCTCTGAGGGACTCATCATGTGAGGATTGATGATTTTTATCAGTGGGCACTCTACTCACTACTACCAACCATTGATTTTTTCTTGATGGAACTTGCAAAGTGGCAACAATGTGTCTCTAGATTATTGCTAACCACAAAATCAAATTGAAACTAAAAACACACCTATGTTAGAGCACTTAGGGAATACAAAAATTTGAAACTGAAACAACTAACTAATAATATACAAGGGGTAGTACCTTAACCTCAGTAGCATGCTTTGAGGTGGATCTCATTCATAGGAATGGTAAATTCTTCTCCATCCATGGTAGCCAACTGGAAGTCATTATGGGCTCTACATTTTATAACCATGAAAGGCCCACTCCATATAGCATCAAATTTGGTGTGCCTTCCTGGTTTGCTCCTTAACTCATCTCATTTAAGGACCAGGTATCCTTCCTTGAAAACCCTAGGCATACTTTTCTAATCAAAATTTGTCTTCATCTGAGAATGATGAGCCTCAAGGTTCTCTAATGCTAGTTTTTTGGTTTCTTCAAGCTCAACTAATTTAGTAAGCCTAACTTGCATAGTGTCTTCTTCTATTAACTCAAGTTCTTTAATCAAGCTTAGAGTAGGTAATTCAACAGAAATAGGAACTCTAGCTTCATTTTCATAAACCAGCATGTAGCGAGAGTTACCTATGGATCTTTTAGGGGTTATCTTGTCTTCCCATAGGGCTAGCTTCAAATTTTTGTGCCAGTCTCTTTGGTTCCCCTCAATGGTCTACTTGATGATCTTTAACAGGTTCTTGTTAGTTCACTCTACCTGACCATTACCTGAGGGTAATAGTTATATTAAGTATTTAGTAAAATGTTGTTTCTTAATACCCATTCAGAGATCTTCATTCCAAGAAATGCCAAGGCATTATCTGAGATGATGGAGTCCAGTGTGCCAAACCTTGACACAATGTACTGCTAGACGTTAAGGACAGTGCTCTCATTTGCCTCTTTTAGTGCCACAACCTCTGTCCACTTAGTAAATTAATTCATAGTAGTAAGGATCCATTTATGGATAGTACTAGATGGTGGATTGATGGGTCCAATGAAATCCAATCCCCATTTTGTGAAGGGTTTCTCTACTTTGATGGGATGCAATGGGAGGGCTGTCAACTTTTGTTTGCCTACAAATAAAGCACAGTTCTTACATTTTCTTACCCAAGAAAAGGCATCCTTATGCAAGTTGTGCCAATAATATCCTTCTCTCATCACTTTCAGAGTAGTAGTCCTTGATGCAAAATGGCCTCCAGATGCTCCATCATGGAATTCTTCCAGAATTCTAACCATCTGGTTTGGCTCAACACATCTTAATAGGATACCATTATAGTATTTCCTATATAAAACACCTTCTAGAATGACAAAAGGAATGGATTGAATCTTGAAATACCTTCTCTTCACCCTATCAAGACCTTGGGGACACTTTCTAGTCAAGAGGTAGTGTTTCATTTCTGTTGTCTAGCTTGCACTTTGTTCTGAATTTTGGTTCATTAGGACAGCATCTTCCTCTTGTTGATCCACTTTCCCTTTAGCCATTTATTCACATAACCCTTTCCCTCTTATCAACTTAGTAACCTTTATTTCAACGTCAAATTCCATTACTTTAGTGACCCAACTAGCCCTTTTATGGTTCAAATCCTTTTTCAAAAGGAAGTCTTTAATACAAGGGTGGGAAACCATAAGGTGAATTATATTATTAGAAAGTAAATGTCTAAATTTTTTCAAACTTCTTACCACTGCTAGGACATGCTTCTCCACAGGGGTATATTTTAACTCATATCCATCCAACCCTGGCTGTGGAAAGACATGATTTGCTCATGTTTATCATTATTTTGTTGAACTAGCATGGAAGATATAGTGTCAATATTCCCAAATGCATACAAAATGAAGTCTCTTGAAAAATTAGGGTTTACCAGAGTAGGAGAAGATATTATTACCTCTTTTACTTCTTCAAAACACTTCTTATGTCCTTCACTTGTCCAATGGAAGCTTTCATTCTTCTTCAACATCTGGGTCATAGGTCTCAATAATGCTGCAACATTTTGGATGAATCTCCTCAAAAAATTGATTCTTCCTAGGAAAATTTGCAACCTCTTCTTGTGTGTTGGTAATGGTAGTGCCATGATTGCACTTATCCTCTCAGGATCAATAGTTGTCCCCACTTTAGACACAATATGTCCTAGCAGTCTATCTTCATGGACAACAAAGATATACTTCTTGGGGTTCAATGAGACTCCAAATTCCATGTATCTTTCAAAGATCTGCCTCAAATGGCCCAAGTGATCATTAGTGGTTTTTGAGAAAAAATTTATGTCATCTAGATAAACTAGGATAAATTTATACATTAAGCTAGCAAATGCCATTTCCATATCTTTATGGAAGGTTACACCAGCATTAGATAGCCCAAAAGTCATCTTCTTATGTGCTATGGTGTCCCATTTAGTGGTAAAGGTTGTTTTGTACTAATATTCCTCCCTTAACAAGACCTGGTTATAACCAGAAAAGCCATCTAGAAATCAGAAACTATCAGATCTTGAAACAAACTTTAATATATGTTCCATGGAGGGTAGTGGATGGTGGTCTTTAAGTGAGGCTCGGTTGAGGTCTCTGATGTCCATAGACAACCAGATTTCCCCATTCTTTTTTATGATAGGCACCAAGTTAGAAACCAAAGAGGTGTGTTTGATAGGAAATATGATGTTATCCTCAATCATCTTTTTAGTTTTGTCTTCATTAACACTTCTAACTTGGGGTTAATAGGTCTTTGCTTTTCTCTCATAAGTTTAGCATGGGATTCAAGCTCAATAGTGTGTTGGGTCAAGTGGGGATCAAACCCTTTCAAATCATGATATTCCCATGCAAAAACATCACTGAATTCCTGAAACAATGAGACAAAATCTTGTTGTTTTGGTTGGGTACATACATTCCCAAGTATGAGGAACTTATCCCAAAGTACCTCAATAGGTTGGTAATGTTCTTCTTTCACTATCATGATTTCTTTATCTCCCCTAAGATGATCATCATAGTTAAAAATAGACTCAAGGGTGACTAACCCCTTGGGTAACTTATTAGTTTTCAACTATAATATCTGATCAATGTATTGATGAGCATTCCTATTTTGATTATCTTTAGAGAATTCAGCCTCTTCTATCAAAAAAATTGATATTTGTTCATCACTTTCAAAGACTTTCCAGCTTACTTGATTATTTGGGATTAAAGGTATTACAAGGACCTCCACATACTACACTTCAGTTTTCTTGACCTCTTTAGGAATGTCATACTCAACTCCCATAGCATCCATCTTGTTTGCTTGTTTGTTCTAATTTCTTGGAATAGAGATTAGATTAAAAGCATCAAAATCTTCTATCAAATCCCAAACCCTATGCTTGTACATCTTGAACACATCATTTTTAGTGAGGTTAGTACCACAAATCTGATTGACTATCAACTCACTATCACCTAAAACTTGCAAGCATTTGATGCCTTTCTTTCTAGCCCATTCTAAACCATGAATTAAAGCCTCATATTTTGTTGTATTATTACTGTAGATAAAGGAAAAGTGTATAGTAGAGTAATACCTTTTCTCTTCTAGTGAAATCAGAACAGCCCCTCCTCCTACACTAATGTTTCTTTTGGAACCATTAAAGAACAACTGTCATAGATATTTTCATGTTTTTCTAGACCCTCATCTTTCTTCTTCATCAGATTTGGAATCACTGCATCCTTTTTATGAATGATATACATTCCTATGCCAGACAATTCCATATTTATAAAGGGATCATCCTCTAGGTTCCTTTTTGCCCATTCATCCAAGGAAATATCTAGAATATTCTTAGTAGTGGTCTCCAGTTTTGAATCAGTGAGCTCTTGCTCATGGAACATCAGATTAGTGTTAATGGGACTAGGTGTATAGGGTTCCACATGGTCTTTTACAAAGGCTTCTAACTTTATTTTAACTGTTGTGTCATACTTGGTCCTAAAATACATATGAGACCAATCTTTTGAAAGATATCCACCCAACCTAGCGGTAAAGTCTCTGCTGAGGCAAATAGAAAAGTAGGGAGGTAGGTCAATAACTTAGACATCCTAAGGGATTGAGAAATTAGGACATTCATATAAGGTGATTCTAATTAGGTCCTTAATCACTCCAAATGTACTGACTGGTGGCCCATCTAATTAGACAATAGGCCTATCTAGGGGCTCATAAGGCAACCCTAATGTGTCTTCTAGTTGCTTAGATATGACTAAACTACTTTCCCCTGAGTCAATCATACAATTATGTACCAAAAATTTCCCAATGATAAGAGTGACATAAAAGGGAGGGGGCTTGACCTATGGAGCTTGTTGATTAATGGTGGGCTGCAAGCTATCCTCTTTATTTTGTTGTTCCCTTTGAGATACCTCAGCTAACAAAACCCTAGGTTTCTCTAAAACATCCTTATCATTCAATGAAATTTTAGACAAAGCTTCAAGCATTATTTCCTTTTGTCAAGGAATGGCTAAAGTATCTAGCATGGGCACACTTATGGAAGTTTTCTTCATTTTTTCTATAATATTGAAGGATCCCAAGCTTACCTTTGACTACTCTTTTCCTGTAGTAACCTCTAGTTGTGCTGATGCAAGTTGTGTTATGCTTCGATAGGATCCTTGACCTCTTTAGGTTTCTTTTGAAGAAAAACTTGAGCATCCTTGGTTTGTGAAACCACAACTGGAGTTTTCTTACTGGTAGAAGTTGGTTTCTCTACATCTAGGGCCTTCTTCTTAGATATTGTGTTGGCTGCAACTGCAACATAATTTTGGTTGTCATTTAGGGAAAATTTTACCCCACAAAACTCCTCCTTCTAGAAATTAATGAGGGCGACCTCTGGTGTATTGAGCTCACTTGAGGCATCCAGTTGGCTTTTTTGGATCTCTGGTTCTTGTGGCATCTCCTGCGGGGCCATAACATTATTATGCACCATGAGAGCTTGTCCAAAACCATTAGGACATATTCCTTGATTGTTTTGTTGGTTGCATGGACAATGCCATTCGTATTCTTGTGCCGTATTGTTTTGTGCCACAAGAACAAGTTCTCTAGGAGTACTAGGAGTATTAAGATTGTAGGCTCCCTAGCTCTTTGGTTATAGTTTCTTGCTTGGCCTGACTGATATTGGGGCCTATTTTTCTAGTATTGTTCCTAATAAGGGGCTTGGTAAGGCTTTTGATAGGGCTAGAATTGTTTCCTTTTGAGGTTAACCAGCACATTACAAACATTTTGTAAGGCCTTTTTAATGTCCTTCAGTTCTTGGGATTGATGAATAGATGGAATATAAGCTTGTTGGGAAGGAGCTGGGGCAGTTGGAATAGATGCCAAAGCTGGAATTTCTTTAGGTATAGGCTATAGTTTAGGGAAAATAGACATTGAAGGCCTTGGGGCTATTTTCCCAACTTGGATGAGACTATTCTCAGCCCTTATGGCAATATCAAAGGTTGTTGGTAAGTTGTTCCCTCTCATAGACTAGATCATGACAGAGATATCACTATTGAGTGCCCTTAAATAATATAGGAAAGCATGCTGGCTTGAAGGCCTAACTACTACTAGGATCATGTTCCATGTTGTTTGGAACCTAAAATTGAAATCCATCATGTGCTCATGAGGTTCTCTCTTTATAGTGGTCAAGTGCTTAACCAAAGAAAGATGGTCAAACTTATCTTCAAATTTATTGGTTAAGGCTTGGCCTAGCTCATCCCAGCTTGCTATAGAATTAACTACTAAACCCCTAAACCATTGAAAATCCTTACCCTTGAGTGATGTTTCTAACAACCTCATAGCCACATTATCATGGGTTATGTTATGGAGGGTACAAAGGGATGCAACATCTCTTATGTTCTCAATGGTTGAGGTTTGATCTTCTCCTATAAAGATGGGTAATATTTTAAGAGATGATACGGGTATGTCATTGTGCTACTAAAAATTCAAGGGGCTACCTTGGTTAAAGGCCATAAAAGGGTGATTTCTAGCCATTGGTGGATTTAAGGGGACTTGAACTATTTTTGTTTCTTGAACATGTGGGATTATGGTAGTACTTGTAGGAATAGGACTGGGATTAGCAAATTGAGATGCACTCCATTGGGCTACCTTGGTCCTCTTCTTCGATGGAAGTAGATCTATATAAGTAAAATGATTCTTACTCTACCTAGTTGGAATCCCACTCATAAGTTCAATTTTGATCTGCATGAAACAATTTTAGAGTCACTAGGTATGATATAAAAACATGGTCACTGCTCACACAAAACAATAACCCATATAGAACTACTTCAGAAAATCTGACTCAAAGAGTCTAAGTCCCACAGGGCATGCCAAAAACTATTGTCACCAAGGATTGCACCCGTGGAGGCTAAGTATGAAACCTATAAATCCTGTGAAACATTGGAATACTTTCAAGTTGTGGGTGACCTATGATAAATTAAACCTCTAGATTAGGGATCATCTTCCCCTTGAATCACCTTAAACTTTTAAGTAAATTTTGGAGGAAAAGGGAAGAGGGTGCATGAATTGAAATAACTGAAAGGGAAACTAGGAACTTTAAAAGATCCACAGATTGAAGAAATACTCACAATGACACTTGAAATAACTTTTTAACTCACAACTTGACCCTATTTCCTTGATATTGTTTGAAATAAAGAGGTACTTGGAGTAAAAATAAGGGAAAGAGCTTCCACAACTTAAAACCCAAATGTACACAGATTAGAACTGCAAATAGAAAAACACTTTCTTAAAGACTCAATTTGAACAGACATGTAAAGTAAAGGATATAAGAGTCTATCAAAATAACCTTGACATGAAACTCAATAGAAAACTCAAAAAATGAATAAGGATAAGAAGGACTACTGCTTTATATTCAATGAATAGGATCCAAGTACAATTTGTTTCTTTGAGAGCTACAAAACACTCCAATTTCCAAGTGAGATGGAATCCAAGAACTTCCTCAATCACCAAAGTGAGAGGTATAAATAGGTGAACTTCAGAATCTACAAATACAAGAATTTGGGGATTCATTATGTCTAGTTTCACCAAATCCAAGACTGGATGAATGGATATATGTATCAAAATCCTGGGTACATCCATAGATGCCACTCCAAATCTAGGTGATAGAAATCTTGGATTTATAGGGGTACGTGAAAAGATAATAATTTTTTAAAATTAAGGCCATCCCCTATCAAATCAAAATTTGTCCCCCAATCATGCTTCATGAATGATACTTGAAAAAATGATTTATAAAAACATCACTTGTCCAATATCTTTACAACAAAATAGAAATGATTTTACATTTATGACCCTTCATTAATAAAGATACCTAAAACATCCCCTAACCTTAACTATAGCACCTAGAACCTAAGGGACATATATTATTTTTCTATCCTTGATGGCTTCATAGTTTTTAAAAAAACATTTCACATTATCCCCTCAAGAAAAATCTCCACCATGCTTAGGAAATAGTTTCAATATCCACCCCTACCTCTAAACATATGTTGAAATAAACATCTTAAAATATCCACATATGTTTATTTAAAACACTTTCAAATCAGCCTCTTGCCTTAATCACCAAAGTGAGAACTCGGGCCCTAACTACACTTCTTTTTGGAAGGATGACATGGTTTTGGGGATGTTTCCAATTGCATCGAGCTTCTTGGAGAAATTTATGGAGTTTGAAACTGATATACGTAGGTAGGTGATCATTTCCATTTCATTATCTATTTCTCCAATGTTTTGTACCATCTTATTTGAAAACTGCATTCTTTTAGATTATTTCTTGATCATTTGGAGCCTGTGCTTTGGCATCATCATATTTGTTATCATTGAGATGCATTATTTGTTGCTCACTATTTTGGAAATATTAAAGCCCGTGAGTTTGAGTATAGCATAGTATGAGATCTTTTACTATTTATTTTATGCTCACTTCTCCTTATAGCTCATGCTCTATTTGGCATCATTGCTACTATTTTTTGTAAAATGACATTCTTTTAAAACCTGAGAGTTAATAGGGCATCATTGATTGGTATTGTAATGTCATTGATGCCTCATTTGCTTGGTGCCACATGAAGGTTTATGTTGTTGTATTTCCTCCATTATTTGATGTTTTTTAATCTTTGAATTCCCGTGAGCTAAACTTAGGGCATCATTATCTATGTTTGGTGCCTTTTTCTATTTATTATTGTTGCTCACTGTTGTATAATGCTTTGACAGCCCACGAGATTGAGCATTATGTTATTACTAACCATTTACTGAGAGGAGGGGGGTGAATCAGTAAAAATATTTCTATTACAATTCAATTCTTGTTTAACTCTTCTTCTAAGATAAGCAAAATGTAAACAATCATTCACAAGCATAAATAGAAATACACAGATCAACACAAGATGTATATGTGGAAACCCTCGATTAGAAGGAAAAAACCATGGTGAGTCAAAGCTCACAACTTCACTACTGTAGAATGAAGGCACCATGTTAGGATCTTACACATCACTGGTAAAGGTGCTACCCGATTAAGGGATTTTATAGAAGATCAGTTAAGATCTCAACCCTGTTAGGAGTTGCCTAGTTAGAGGACTTTCAACATCAACAAAGATGTTACCCTGTTAGGAGATTTTACAAAGAACCAATTAGGTCCACCCTGATAGAGGGATTTCAATTTTCTTTCACACCTTATAAAATTAATGATCTTATATGACACTGATTGTCTGATTAGATCATACATGTTGATCTCTTCCCTGGTTTGCCTTGCTATTGAATCTTTTTTGCCTCTTTTCCTTTCACCTCCTGTGACTATGATCTCTATGTAGATTTCTCTTCACTGCTATGTTTCTTCAACAACTCTCAAAAACACTCTTTCTTGTGTCCTATGACCTATATTTATACACGAGTTCATCTTAATGAAACCCTTAACTCGTAGAACCGCCAGGCTATAAACTCAACCATAAATCATGCAACTAGAAAAAAGCTATGCATTCTAATCTAGATTTTACCTTACAAACATCCATAGAAATAAAGCTAACTCCACTTCTAAGTGGTGGATGTCCCGTATAATATGGTTTTAACTTAAACTGCTCTGTAGAATCTAGTGTGGATCTTTAAGCAATTAGACCAGTATACTCTTATACCTAGTTCATCCTTGTATGCAACACAAGACCGATAATGTGTACTTGGTTTGGTCTACCAGTGTATCCCCTTTTCTTAGTCTATTGGTGCATACACTTTGTTTCTAGTCTACCGATGTCTTCAAAGTAATGTGAGTGATCGGTGAACCTTTATTGGTTCATGGTGTTTGTGAATTTACACTAATGACAACTTAAATTGCTAACAATCTTCCCCTTTGTCATTGGTGGAAAAACCATACACAAAACCATACTCACTTGATTGTGACAATTTATACCTTTATTTTGTAGACTGCTCGACTTTTCTTTCCTCTATGGCTGTAGACTTCTCTTTTGTCTGTAGCACACTTCCCCTGTCTATGTGCTCTAGTTGTGTGGTTGAAGCTGTTCTATCCTGTTTCTTTTCTGACCTTTCTATTTTCTGAGTGTTGTACTGCTTCCCATTTCCCTTTTTATTTCTTCTGCTTCTTCTTCCCCTTTTTGCCTCCATTGGACAAAGGGTTATGCTTCTCTTCACATTTGAAGATTTGTGAAAATATCCTTATATATTGTCTTTGCAGAGTGAAGAAATGGTGCCCACTGATCGGTTACATATTCTATATTCTTTTGGGTTGTTGTAAGAGAAACTATTATGTTCTCCATATCTTCCATAGTTTTGTAATCCAGTTCATTGATCAGTATTTTTGTAGAAGTCATAGTTTGTTGCATTCAGTCAAATGTGGGTGCCAGAAATAGCTGAAATCCAATAATGTCTTGGATTCTCTTATTCTCCTCTTCTGAAGTCTTTCTCAGGATTAGAGAAAGACTTGTCATTTCTTTGCTAAAATTTGTTGCAGATTTATTCTTTATGTCAAATTGAGAATACAAGGCTCTTATGTCCTCTGAGGTCTTTGCAGACTTCTATGTTAGATCTTGCAAAAATATTTCAAAGTTTGAAGTTCTTCTCATTAAACTTCCTACCAATTGAAGCACTCTTAGGTTGGTTGACACATTTACCTTAATTTCTTCAACCTATTTGTGGATAATCTTCACTCTTTTATTCTCATAGTGGTCTATTGCCACAGTTTTGGGATCTATCATATCCTCACCAATCGCTCGTGCCAGAACTTCTAGCTGATCTAGGACCGGTTCATCTTCATCTATATCAATATCTAGTATGAAGTTGCACAAAATATTCTTTACAGTGGTCAGGACCATGTCCTATTTTCTTTTGGTCAGCTCTTTTAGCTGCCTTGTTGACATCTTGTTGATGTCAATCACTGTATCAGTGACCTTGCTTCTTTTGGGTTCCTTATCCTCAGCAAATGACAACTTCCTCTTAGATGAGGAGGATCTTGGTATGTCTGCTTGATCATGTTGCTTTGGCTCTTGTTTTAGTTGAGCTTTCTCAATGTGGACTGGGATTTCTTCTTCTTGTTCCTTATCTTCTTCTTCATCTTGATGAGATGCATGTTCCGGTTGAACCTCTTCTTCTAGTAGATCTTCCTCGATAGGTGCTTCTTCCTCATTCTAAGCATCATCTTTCGGTTGCACTTCAACTTCTACATTTTGTTCTTATTGAATTAGTACATCTAGTTGATCTACAATTGTATGAATTTCACCCATAGGTATTTTGCTTCCTATCTCTTGTTCAACATTTATTTGTTCACTAGCTGTGAACTCCTCTATTTGAACTGTTTCCTTTCTCGTTAAAGGTTCTTCACAAGTAGTGAATCTGACCGGTGGTGCTTGCATTTTTTTAGCTTGATCTTGAAGACCTAATTTTTCTAGAGTACTAAAGTCGTATTGTTTCCAAAAATCCAGAGTCTCTTTGTAGACCTCATTTTTATATCCATTTATTATTTTGGCAACTCTGTATTTAGGATCTAAATTCATTGATGCTTCTTCTAGTAGAATCTTGATCCTATCTTCACTTAGGTCAGGTCTAACCTTAGACAAGGTTTCTCTATTAATTCTCGTATTTGTTCCTAGACCAAGTCTCCATTTTGTCTGAAGCCTAGAATTTAATTTAGGTGGAAACTTGGACCTATAGTCCCTCAGTGTTTTATGAAAATCCAAAAAGGTTTCCACTATAGCTATAATTACTACATGTTTATCATCCTCCCCTAGCAGACTATACCACTTAGCAGCATTATCTATTATCCTGAAGTCCATTACTTCATCAACTATATCATTGACGGACATAGGGTAAGTGTTACCTTTTCTCGAAGAGATGAGAATAGTTGGACATGCTAGCTCATTAATCAGTGATGTCGACAATGACCAGTTCTATGGGATTCTTCTCTTTGACCAGTGCTTCAGCTCTAAGCACTCCTTTTCCTTTATCGGTGTTAGGGACTGATTGAACTGTGGCTCTTTGGGCTACCTCCTTTGCTTTCTACTAGGTTTGGAGAAGTTTTTTCCAGATGGCTACTCCTTCACTATGTACTTTCTCAGCTTCTCCAACAACCATTAAAATAATCCTCTTCTTCATCAGGAAAATTTGTTGATGCAGTTCTGCTTGCTGAGTCTCCTCTTCCAAAGTGAGATGATTATGGATCTCAAATAGAGCTCAGATCCTCAACTCCTTTTCCTTGTCCATTAAAGCTTTCCATCTAGCTTCAATTATCTCTAGGAGATCATCTAGTACAATGTGATGAAGTTCAGTGGGTGAGAGATTAAATTGGTGAATGTAGTGAACTACTACTTCCTCTATCTTCCTCTTGTCTTCTTCATTTTCAAACTTATATCTTGTACTAACCAAACTTATTCTACCAGTTTCTTTTAATGATGCCACAAATTTTCCGATAGTGGGCTTTCTCTTTCTCGGTGCATCTTCCTTCACCAGTTTGCTAGAACCCCTCTTCCTCTTGATTATCAGTATAGTATCTTCTGAATTTATCTTCTCTTGTTCTACCTCTTAGGTACTGGATACCAGTTTATCTTTCTTCTTTTGATCCTTGGATTGCTCAGTCACCAGTTTCTTCTTTGGTGTGGGGGCCCTTTTGTAGACATCCTTGATTAGTGCCCTCTTCTTCAGATTCTCTTGAATCTCTATGAATGTACTGAACCGGTATGTAAAGAGATCTAAATCTGCCTCATTCAAGGCATCTGCATATTCCTTAGCAGCCTTTGTGGTGATCTCATAGCCCAATTCAGGGGCATATATTGTTCTCGATTCCACGGCTTGAATTATGTAGTTGTCAGTGGTAACTAGAAAGCATATGTCATCTTTGTATTTGTTAGCAATGGCTGACGACACCCTCTCTCTTATATGCATTCATAGTTAAAATGCCTCAAAGTGTTCAGTCATTACTCTACCTAACTAGTTTCCCAGTCGGTCGGCCATTTCACTGATTTGATGCATGACCGGTCTATCAGTTCCCTTACTCACTTTTCTGATTCCCAGGAATAAATTCAAATAATAAAAGTATAGACATACCAGTAGGGTTCCATACTTCATGGATTTCTTTTTTACAACTCCAATCTTCTCAAAGATTTTCCCTCAAAGCATCGAACAAATGTCTATTGAGAATTACAATGCATTATCCAGTGTGCGGTGTGAATTGCTCCACCCGGTATGCTGTTTAGATTGCTTGACTGGTAAACCTTGTATCCAATCATGGTAGATGCAAAGTGGACTCCATCATCCTCAATGTCGGTCATGATCATAAGTCGACCATCAGATCTTGACTTTGTTAGCTTGTTGATGATGGCAATGGAGATGGTCCTTAGGGCTAGTGCTTCCCCTTGGTCACTATATCTAATCACTATATGAAGATCTTCTTTAGTGATTGGATTGCATACACCTTTATTGAGCTAGAAACTTAGTTCATGAAGATGGCTTAGAACCATTCGAATGCAGTCTTCCCAGAAGATGGACAGGTAGCATACCCTATTTATGAGTCCTAATGATACCAACTTGGTGCATTTATTTGGTATTCTCCCTTCTTCACATAGAGAGAGGTACTCACTTTGAATATAGGTCTCTCTGAGTTCCTCCTGCTTAGCATGTATGAACATCATGATGTCTTCAAACATGAGGACTCTGTTTGGCATAGACGATAGCGCACCAGCCATGTCATTTTCCCTATTTTGAAATGCCATTATATCATAAGCAGGTTGGTCTTCCTGACTTCCCTTGATCAACTTCATGGTAGAGGATGAAGATGCCATTTCTTGATAACTGATTAATCACAAAAAATCTCTTGATTGAAATTAAAAACATTAGCTCACAATGATCAAAGTATGAGAATATTACTTAGCACAAGAATTTGTTAATCACAAAGATAGAAAAGTAAAACTAATGAGTAATTCTCCTTTCTTTTATAGGGTTAGGTCATAACGATAATTACCAAATGATAACTATTGTTAAATGGCTACAGTATTAAATGCCTTACCTAAATTTTCTTTCCATTTTTGCCAACTCGTGATCCAACTTTTTTAGTTTGGTGAACCCTGGTTGATTGCTGCTTACCTGCTTGGTTATCCTTGTAGACTGAGTGAGTCCAATTCTCACCAGTTCTATCAAGAATGGTAAAAGGTCTACCGGTTCCCTCTAGGCCTTTACGGCTTAGTTTGCTGAAGAGATATCATCATCAACTAATGATGACCTTTCTTCTATCTTCTCCTCAATGGGGCTCTTTGATTCCTTCTTGAACCAAATCTGCTTGACTGCTTTCTCGGTCTTCTCTTCCTTATTGATCTTCTCCTTCGATTTGACCGGTTCTTTCACTTTGTTCATTGACCAGTTCCTGCAGTGTTTGGCTAGGTGTCCAACTTTGTTGTAGGAGTAACAGACTATCCCACTTGCCTTCCATGAATTCACCCTTCTTTTTTTATGTAATTTGCACCAGGAGTTATTGCGACTATGCATGTCACAGTTAGCATAGTTGGTTGTGCTTCAGTTCTTGCTTCTTTTGGTGAATATGGATCTTGGGGATCTGAATTCCATAGTCTTTTATCTATATTCATCTGCATTATGTCCAAACTTATTGCATGAATAGAAATAACCCTTGAAGCTTCCCTTGCTTCCATTAGACACATTTGTGGGGCTTGACCAGCATTCATTGGTCTTGTGGCCATTCTTACAACAGTTTTTGTAGTAACTATTATTAGGCTTTACCGGTGCATTCATGTAATCATTAGTTCTATGACCCGATTTTCCACAATGATTGCAAGATGTGTTAAGAGTTTTCTTACCTTTTTGTGACATCGGTTTCTTCTTATCCTTCTCACTTGTCTTAGCTTTAGAAGACTCACCAGTCTCTTCACCGGTGAATCCAAGACCGGTGGGATCTTTGTGCTTTCTTTGAGCTTTAAGCTACTCATCAAGCTTGATCGAGCTCTCATTGTATCTTCTTAGGGTTTCATTTATTTCTTCAAGTTCTTTCATATATTCCTTTATTTGATACAATTCCAGTGTCATTATTTTGCATGCCTCATCCCTATCATGCCAGCCCTTCTGCATGTTGGCATTTCTTGGGTGACAATTTGCATGTCTTCTTGAAGTTGCAGAATGACAAGATCATTTTCCCCTATAGCTTCCTATGCCCGGTTCCTTGCCTTCTCAGAGGCTATTAAATACTTGACCGTTGTGTTTCTTTCATCTTCAGCTTTTCTCTTTTTCTCAATCAATTCAGTCATTCTTACAGAATTATCTTCTTGTTCCCTCTTAGGGTTGGAGATAATACCCCAAAAATGGGCTATAGGTTCATTAACCTCCTACATCTTCAATTCAAATGAAATCAACATCAAAGTCCTAACTTAAGGCACATCTGCACATTGTTGAATTCTAATTGATTTTATCCTAAATTCTGCATCGGGGAATATTCCTACAAATATTCCTAATTTATCATAATTATCTTTAATTTAATAATTATTTGGCGATAAATCTTATTTATCCTAAAATTTGATTAATTAAATATTCTAAATATTTAATTAATCAGATTTAATACTGCCACTTAATTATTTAATTACATTTAATTATATTTATTCCTAAATTGTATTATTTAATTTTGACAATAAATCTAAAATCTCATGACTAATTGATTAAATTACTATTTAATTAATTAAAGTCAGTTGTCAATTTTTAATAATATAGTTTTTGGATAAAGTTTGATTTAATAATTGATTGACCCATAAATCAATTATTTTATTTCAAAAATCAGTTAAGTTGAGAATAAATCAATTTATTTTTAAAATTAATTTATAATTAAATCATGCATAATCAGAAAAGCAGTCAACTAGAAATCAACAATCAATTTTAAAATTGAAACTCAACATCTGATGATGAGTTGAAATTTTATGTAAAACTCTATTTTGAGTAAAACACTACTTTTGCATGATTTTTATGAGTTAATTATCTCTGATTTCTTGATAACTCAAAAATCAACCTGAGTTTATCAAGAGTGATTTATGGTTTTTCTCTTGCATCCTTAAAACCCTAGATTTCTATAAAATCAAGGCTTAGCTCTTCATAATTATCAACACTCGAATTTGCACAATTACTCTAGCGAATTGGCGATCGAAGGATTGAGCACTTGCGATAGGCGATTTGTGAGATCTTTCATAGTTGATCATAGATTTTACATAGTTTCATATCATGGCTTTCATATTCATACTCATTCATAGCATTCTTAGATTAAATCTGCATTCACTCTCAATTTCATTCATATTAGCTTAGATTCATATAGTTTTTCATTCTTATTGCATAGAAAATCCAAAAAAATAGATTAATCTGCATTCATCTAGTCTTTCATATTTTGCATTCAAATCCTTCATTTTGGTGTTGCATTGTCACTGGTCTCAGTCTGATCTGAGAATATCATACTCGCATCAACTAGAAGGCAGTCAATCACCCTGTTAGCTTAGTTTCCATTTCATTGCATGATTTTGATTTTTCGTTAACCTCTAATGTTTTACTGAAGTGGTGTCTATAGCTAGGTACAAAATTCACACACACATTTCTGGCACCCACTGTTGGGCCCTAAAATGGGTTTCCATTCAATTTCTATCAATTTCTTGTCATTTTCTGATTCAAACTGTGATCTTTTATTTTATGCCCATATATTTTTTGTATGACTTTATGACAAAAGTCATGCTAGGAAGTACCCACTATTGTACGATAGTTGATTCTATCGAGGCTCGTATAAGAAGGTACACACTATCATTTGGGAGATCTATTATTGTATGAGAAGACACCCACTATCGTACGAGTTTCCTGACTGTCATCTAGAAGGTAACCCACTATCATACAAGTTTTGACACTAGAATTCAATTGTCATTTCAGATTTTTTGGGCAGTTTTTCAGATTTGGACTAACAACTAGCCCTAACAATTGAAATCTTCTTTTTTTTACTACTATTTGTTGAATCTGATTGGAAAAAGCACAACTAAATTGCTAAAATAGGTAAAAATCTACTAATCATGTTGCAAGGAATTCAGGTATTCTTCTCAAGCCGATAACATTTCAATTTGGATTAAAATGAACTCTCACATGTCAAGCTTGTGTGACTTTTCTTTCTTTCATATCACAAACTTCATTTTGGGCTATAAAATGAACATAGATTGGCTTTCTACATATCTGTTACACATAGTAAATAGGCCCTATGAACACTATTTATGGATGATCTTGAGAGAGTGGGCTTCTTCCGCTTGTTCATGCATGCGAAGCTCTTCTTGACAAAGGATACCCTTGTAGGTAGGGAGGTTACTGAGAGAGTCTCACGTTCTACTAGATTCGTGTGTCTTCAAATTTTGATTGATACATTCTCTCTTCGAAGAGATTGATAGATCATAAGAGGTTGACATCATAGATCTTTGTGAGATAATCTTGGTCTTAGCGTGTCAGTTTAATCTATCTGCTCTGTTTTGGTTAAAAGTGAAAAGGCTAGAGGACTATGCTCTACTCCCTTTTTGGGTAGTATTAGAAACTCAAATCCTTGAATCTGGAACCAGTCTCCATGTGGTATCTTTTTTGAGTCACCTTTAAAGAGGGTTAACCATAGTGGACATTCCCTTAATTGGGTCAACCACATGGATGGAACCTCAAGCGGTAATAGCCATTTTTTCCATGGTAGCAACAGTCACTATATAAATGTCCTTGTGGAGGAAATCTTCACAGGTGTGGTCTCTTGTTGGGTTGTCAGATCTCCCTAGCAGCTCCTGATTGATTAATTTCTCAGACTATGTCAAAACCTCAATGTGCTTGGATTGGAGTTCACCCTCTTGAGATCACAAAAGTTACAGAGTCAGACCATTAATACAAACCCTAGTGAGGCCAAATTTTCATTTTTCTAGGAATATGTGCATTATTGAAAAAAAATTTGGAACATACACAATTAGCACTCTTAGGGATTAGCACATTCAGTCACTTGATTGTTCATGCGCAAGGTTGCTTTTTCCCCTGTTCATTGTTTTTAGACGTGCTTGGAATCACTTGCTTGCTATTTTGTGTGCTTGTTTATCTATTTGGTTACTGAAAATGAATGATCCCAGAATAATCTTCAAACCTAGACAGAAAAATTTGTGAAAAATCTGAAACTGAAAACCAAAAATTTGCAAAATCTAAAGTAAAATTCCTTTCTGGAGCCAAAAGTCATCCTACAAGGTCAGAAAGTCATACGAGTTGTGGCAATTGTCATTTCAGAACCCCTATATTGTCATATGATAGCTTGTATAGTGTCGTATGAGTTTTGCCACCAGTCAAAAGCAAAAAGTCAAAATCCTTCTATCAACTGTTGTGCAAGCTTTGTAATTGTCGTACGAGTTTTGTCAACTGTTGTTTTAGAGCATACCCACTATCGTACGATCCTGCAGAAAGTCATTTGAGAAATTTTGAAAAATTGCTAGAAAGTGGTCAAAATTGTCAGAGACTCAGTTTTTATAGCCTATTTCCATAATCTGTCAAATAAATCACTGTGTCAGGAACATAGCAGAAACTAGAACAAATTCATTCATTTCCTCAAGTGAGCTCTTGAGTCTGATTTTGTCTTTTGATTTATCGATTTGAGTCTTTTTTTTTTATCTTGTGTCAAAACCTTGTCAAAATTATCTTCAAATTCAGTCTTGTTACTAAAATGGCTAAGTGTTGTGAGCTCATTCCCACCATCTACTAGGCATCTACCCACACTACTATGGCATAGTATCTTTCATTTACGTCTGATCTAATCTTCAATCAATTCAATCTTGACAAGGTTTGCATCATTCGATCTTCTTGAATCAAGGCATTCTTCAATTGTCTTCATCTTGCTTTCTTGCTTCACCCAAGGTTAATGGTGGAAACTAGAGCTTCCTCACATAAGAAATCCAGAGAAGCACTTAACACCACAACTTTTTCTACTCACATAAGTCTAACTCTTGAGAAACTCTACAATTCTGGTCTTTACAAAGACAACGGTCTGTGCAATTTTTTATTGAAAAATGGTTATATACCCCCTCCATCAACTCACGGAGGTAATCAACAAACTCCACCTCAATCTAATCCAAGGATTCCTAAAAATCCTAACATGTCTCATGAAGGGAGACATCATGGGTCCTAAGGACATCACTCTCAACACGGTATGGATCAAGAACCTACACCTTTTGAAATTCCTCAATACCAAAATGATGATGACTTCAAGAGAATGATGAGGCATTTCTTGAAAGAATACAGAGAGGCTTACTTTCTAGAGTTAGCTCATCAAGGAGCTAAACTCCCTCCAAAATTTAATGTTGAAGATATCATTATGCATGAGGAAGAGACCCCTATCATGGCTATGATGAAATAGATGCATGCCATGCATGTCAAACTTAACAAACTTGAAAAAGAAAAGGAACCTAAGGAGTTCTCCATGGAAGCTCTATGCCCTTTTCCATTTGATAAAGACTTGTACATATTGCCATTCCCTAAAAGAGTGGAGATGCCTAAATATGATAAGTATGATGGAAACTCTGACCCTCAAGATCATGTTAGAGAATTCTATACTCAATCTATGGAGTTCATGCACGAACCAACTTACTTAATGTGTCTTTTCCCTCAATCTCTTGGAGGAGCAGCCATTCATTGGTTCTCTAGAATACCTCCAACTATCAAAACTTTTGAGGAGTTAATCAAACTATTCTATCAACAATACTCCTACAATATTCAACATCTGGTCACCATGATCAACATCTGCAATCTAAAACAATATCCAGGTGAACCATTCCTAACATTTCTCAAGAGATGGAGGAAGAAATTTTCTCTATATGCTAGACCCATTCCAAAAACTAAGAAGCTGGAAATCTTCATCAACAATCTTGTTCCAGAAATCAACTACCCTTTACAAATGCAAAATCATACATCTTTTGATAAGATGGTAGATAATGCGATCAAAATTGAGAAAGTACTTATGAAAAAAGGAGACATCACACTTCAAAAGGACAAGTATGAATCTGGATCTAGTTCTAAGGACAAGAACAAAAACTGGAACAAGAATAAAGGTGTTGTCACAGATGGCATTGTTGATAATATATGTGCCCCATCTAAGGCACCTGCTTTCAATCTTATTGTTGGTACCCAAGCCATCAAAGCTTCTGAAGCTAAAGCAACAGAGTCCAACAAAAAGTCATATGATTATAAACCTTGGGCTATAGATCCTAATCACAAATTCACTCCTCTTGGAGAATCCTTGGAATCTACCATGAAAACTCTATTAGCGAACAAAATCATCTACTTTCCTGAGATAAAAGTCTTTGATCTTGAACCTAAACCAAAATGGTGGAGAGAATGATTTCTATGAATTCCATCACAATAAAGGTCATAAGACTAATAACTACGTTCACTTGAAGCACATCATACAAGACAAAATTGATAATGGAGACATCACAATTAACAATCATAAGAGCAATAATGATCATACAACATTCACAAAACCATTTCCTAAACATGGTAAAGAAGATTCTTCTTCTTAGCCTAATATGGGTGCTAAAGTCAATTATGCATACTCTAGAAACAATGTTGTCATCAATATGGTTGAACCATGTCTATCTGAGTGTTGCAATGTCATCACAATTATAAGAAAAGATAGAGAAAATCAATCAGCTAATGCAGTTACTCGATCACAAGCTCAAGCACGCCTACAAGGACAAATACCAGATTCATCCAATGTCCCTAAGGTTCCTTTCAATCTTTCATTTGCTTCTAAATAGAAGGCTACATCTAAATCTCCAAATCCTAAAGACATAAGGCCTACTTCATACAGTATTGTCCAACAACTCCAACACACAAATGCAAAAATCTCCATGTTTGAGTTTCTTCGGATATCTCCAGCTCATAGAACCATTCTAGACAAAGCTCTACTCAGATCCAATGTTCCTGATAACCTTGATTTAGACAGATTCTAGACTATGGTTGGTCATCTTACGTCTCCATAGTATCTTTCCTTTTCAGAGGAAGATGATAACTCCTTGAGTCATCCACATAACCAACCCTTGCATATTGAAGTCTTGATACAAAACCGTCATGTCAAATGTGTGTTGATAGATGGGGGCATTGGTCTAAACATTTGTTCTTTCAGCTTGATTACACAATTGGGATTTTCAAAAATGGTCATTGATCCTAGAAAGAAGATAACTATCAAAGCATATGATGAGCAAGAAAGATCTTCCAAAGGAACAATTGTCTTACCTATCAGAGCAGGTCCTGTCATCAAAGATACTATATGTCAAGTTCTTGATCTACCTTTGGCTTACAATATCCTTCTAGGGAGACCCTGGATACATGAAATGAAAGCTATTCCTTCTACATACCATTAGTGTTTTAAATTCCCTTATGAAGGAGTAGAGATGACGATCCCAGCTGATCTATATACAACTTGCAATACATTGAAAGAGAGTGTTGATAAACTTGTTCCTAATAATAGAGAATCTTCCACTAAGCAGCTAGACGTTGCTTCAACATCCAAGATGGAAGACATTGCTAAAGAGGTTAAGATCAAAGAAAATGGTATGGGAGAATATACTATAGAGCCAGTCTTATCTTTGACATCTCTCCCTATCTCGCCTAAGTCTTATGGAAAAACTCTAAAACAGTCCAAACTAGAGTCTAAAGAACCTCTTGAAGCATATAAAGGAAATTTTGTTACAGAATAAGTATCTAAATAGGAGTTTGAAGAGGATGAAGTTGTGCTTGCATGGCTATACAAAGATGAACCCAAATCTCAAGTGGTTCAAAAATGTGATGCTAAAATATCGAATATCCCTCCTAAGTCATATGTTCCAGGAGACAAATTGATCACAAAAATGGGATATACTGGAAAAGGACCTCTAGGACTATACGGTAAAGGTCTTCTATCACCTCTTGACCATCGTAGCTGAGCAAACAAGAATATAATAGGTCTAGGATATAAGAAGAAACCTTTCTATCTTAGCAAGAACTCCCCACATGTCTTAGAATAGATTGAAGCATCCATAGCAAATCTACTAAAGGGAGAAACAATAGAATAATCTGATAGTGATGATTTAGACACCACTAAAGATCTCATTCCCTATGAGTGTTTTCCTAAAGAAATAAAGGACCTCCTTGAAGCTAAAGATGATCCAATAAAAAGAATTAATGTAGTAGAAACACAAGAACCTACTATAGAGCAAGATATAGTTGCAACACAAGAACCAACTAATCTCAAAGACAATCAAATAGATAGAGAGGAAGGTGGTAGTTATTTTGAGACAGATTCCCATGAGTATGAATTCAAATCAGAATCTGAGGGTAACCCTTCTTGGGGTATTCATCCTGACTTTACTCATGTTCTTAGATTTCCTAGAGGCATAGATGAAGAATCTAATGACTATGAATGGGGATTCATTCCAAAAGAAGATGAGCTTATTATAGAGAAACATGTTGATGTTATTCACTAATATGCACCTAAACCCAACATAAGTCTAGAGTGAAATGATGAACTTAACAGGTCGAATCCACCGATGGCTGAAGTGGACTTCCACAATGACATTGAGCCTATTCACAAATTGAATGTCTTAAGTTGTAATATCACCTTTGAACTCAAGCATCGGGTTAGGACCAATGATGACAGATCCATATATGTAAACACTATTTCCCAATCTTTCACAACTTTGACTATCCAAAATCCTGAACTTCTTGACCAAACCTCTACAAATATGAGCCAAGGTATTTATACCTTTCCCAATGAATATTCCCTTGCTTGCTACCTCAATGTAGATGAGCCTATGATAACTTCCATCAGTGAACCAAGTGTTAGCATGACAGAGTCGAACATCAAGTATCTTAGTTAGAAAAATAAGAATAAGAATAAAAAGAAAAGGAGTTTTGAGGGTGAAAACCACTTTGTGGCAAACTCAGAACCTACAAGAGTAAAAATAAAAGATGTATCCAAAGTTGAAAACCTCTCTGAGGTGCCTAAGGATGAGATATTTGATCTCCTTCTGAGTCATTTACAAGATAGATCTCTAGTTCTAATTGAGCCCACTCAATCTATCAACTTGGGAACAGCATAGGAACCATAGTTGATCCATGTAGCATAATCTTTATCAGAAGAAGAGAAGCAAAAATTTACAACATTCCTAACAGAAAAGAAGATCAACTTTGCATGGAAATACTTAGATATGCCAGGGTTGGATCCTGATCTTATAATGCACCATTTATCTATAGCTCCAAACATCAAACTTGTTAAGCAAAAATTGATAAAGATGCATCCTCATGTTGCACTCTTGGTAAAAGTTGAATTAGAGAAGCTACTAAAAGCCAAATTCATCCATGTTATTGATTATGCTAAATGGATCTCTAATATTGTACCTATTTCAAAACCAGACAAATCAATAAGAGTATGCATAGATTTTAGAGATGTGAATAAAGCATGCTCTAAGGATGATTTTCCACTACCTAACATTGATATGATAGTGGACATGACTACGGGCTTTGAGATGTATTCTTTAATGGATGGTTTTTCTGGATATAATCAAATAAAAATTGCTCCAAAGGATCAAGAGAAAACTATTTTTACATGTGCATGGGGTACCTTCTATTGGAATGTCATGCCATTTGGGCTTAAGAATGCTGGTGCTACATATCAAAGATCCATGACATCTATTTTTCCTGACATGATGCATAGAACTATGGAGGATTATGTTGATGATACTTTAGAAAAATCTATGATTAGAGCTGAACATCTAAATGACTTGAGCAAGATACTAGACAGAATGGAAAAATTTAGTCTCAAACTAAATCCTAAGAAGTGTGCTTTTGGTGTCACTTGTGGAAAGCTCTTAGGATACATAGTTTCAAAGAAGGGCATTGAAGTTGATCCCACTAAAGTAAAGGCTATAATGGAGATACAACCCCAAAAGAATATTAGTCAAATGAGAACATTACAAGGGAGAGTACAATCTATCAAATGCTTCATATCTCAGCTAGTGGACATATCACAACCTTTTACAAAGACATTACATAAAGGTGTGACCTTTGCATGGAGCGAAGAATGTGAAAATAATTTTAATCATATCAAGAAATATCTATCAAATCCTCTTATCTTGATGCCTCCTATACAAGGGAAGTCGTTGATCCTATATGTCTCCACCATAGATACATCACTGAGGGCATTGCTAGCACAGCATGATGAGAACAAAAAGGAAAGAGCTATATATTATATCAGTAGAACATTGGTTGCATATGAGAAGAACTATTCAATGATTGAGAAAGCTTGTCTAGCTATGATCTTTGCATCATAGAAATTGAGACATTATATGTTAGCTCATACCATACATTTGGTAGCTAAGATAGATCCACTAAAGTACCTACTAAGCAAAGCTTCCCTCATAGGTAGATTAGCTAAATGGGTCATGCTCTTAAGTGAACTTGACATTGAATATGTTGAAGGAAAAGCTATTAAAGGCCAAGTTATTGTTGATCAATTAGCAGATGCACCTTTGTTCAATGACACACCAATGCAAATGGAATTTCCAAATTACTCTATCATGAATCTTTCTTCTAGAGAATGGAAATTGTTCTTTGATGGCTCCTATACGTAGAATGGATCTAGAGCAGGCATCTTGTTCATCACTCCTCAAGGATACTCCATTCCTAAGGCACTCAGAATCAAATTTCCTTGTACAAACAATATTGCTGAATATGAAGCCCTTTTAAATGGAATAAAAATAGCAATTGAGTGGAGAGTAACAAAATTACACATTCATGGAGACTCACAACTTGTAATCCATCAAGTCAATGATGTGTACCAAATGAAGGATGAAAATATCTTTCCATATAGGAGAATGGTAGATGATCTAAAGAAATACTTCATATCTATCACAATTGAGAAAATACCTAGAACAGAGAATAAGGTTGTCGATGCAATGGAAACATTATCTACTTTATTACAGTAGCCTGAATATGAGCTACGTTATGAGTTCGTGGTGGAAGCACTATCTTATCTTGCATATGATTCCCCTGAAACCCGCATGATCTACACCATTCTTAATCATAATTCATCTAGATATAAAAACCTATTCTCTTATCTCAAAGACCAAATCATTCCCGATACCTTTAACCACCATGGAAAGAGATACCTTATTCGAAATGCCTCTCGATATTTCATCATTGGTCACGATCTGCACAAACGAGGTCTAGATGGTATGATACTTAGATGTTTAGAATAGGAAGAGTCTCAATGTGCATTAGAGGAAGTTCATGATGGTATTTGTGGGTCACACTTGAATGGTTTAACACTAGCCTAAAAACTTATTAGGGTTGGGTAATTGTGGCCAAAAATGGAGAAAGAGTCTATCAAGTTTTCTAAGAATTGTCAAAAGTGCCAAGTGCATGGCAATTTAATTTATGCTCTAGGGAGAGATATAATTCCCTTTACTACACAATGACCTTTTCACCAATGGGCCTTTGATCTTATAGGAGCCATACATCCTAATTCTTCTAATGGACATACCCATATAATCACAACTACAGATTATTTCACAAAATGGGTAGAAGTAGTCCCTTTGACACAAGCAACTGGAAAACAAATAAATATGTTCATCTTGAACTACATCATATGTCAGTATGGTATCCCACATTCTATAGTCAAAGATAATGGTGGACAATTCAAAAACAAATACCTAGATGATTTATGTGCTAAATTCAAGATTACACAACATTGGTCATCTATCTACTATCCTCAAGGGAATGGACAAGAAGAGGCTTCTAACAAGAATCTATTGAAAATCTTGCACCGTATAGTTAATAAGATAGGAAGAGACTGGCATCTCATGATCAATCCAGCTCTCTAGGCCTACAGAACAAGTATTAGAACGCCCACTGGGGCTACTCCATTCACTTTAGTTTATGGTTCTAAAGTGGTATTTCCTATTGAGGTTGAAATCCCATCACTAAGAATCAGAATGCATGGTCTGGTAGCTGATGATGACTACAGAGTGTCTAGGTTGCAAGAACTTTAACTACTAGATAAGCACAGACAAGCAGCATATGATCATCTCAGAGTGTATCAGAAAAGAATGTCTAGAGGCTACAACAAGAAATTTAGACACAGAGAATTTCAGGTTGGTGATCTAGTCTTGAGAGAGAATCCTAAAAATCAATCACATAGAGAGTGCAAAGGGAAGTTTGAACCCAACTGGCTGGGTCCCTTTGTTATCACTGCTACTTTTGGCTCTAGAGCCTATCAACTCTCAATGACTGAAGGAGAACAGCTCTAAGAACTAATCAATGTTCTCCATCTGAAGAAATTTTATGCCTAAGGCATTCAGTGTATGGTAAAATGTCCTGAAAAAATCTTAAAAATCTGAAAAAGTCTTAAAAAATGAACATCTTGGTGCAAACCTAGCAATGGGCACCTTGATGATTCACAAAGAAATTTAAAAAAATACCAAAAATATCAAAAAAAAATTGGAAAAATAAAAATACAAAAAAATGAGAAAAAAAAAGTGCCTTGGTGAAAACCTAGAAACAGGCGCCTTGGTAGCAAAAATAGAATCTTTGCCAAGATGGTGAAAACATGGAAAATGAGTGCCACTTGTTCAAAACACTCCATCTATTAGCTTAATCTTGGTCTTTCCCAACTTTCAATCTTGCTTTAGTTTATACATACCTCCTGGTTTGTTTCTGCATATCCTTGTTTCAATAAGTCAGTTTGTACACCAATCGGTTCAAGCATCTATATCCTATCAATGTTTCAAACTTGGGGGCAATCACAGTCATATCCTATGGCCTCCAGTGTATCTTAGATGTGTCATATCTAATCAGAGTCCTTTGAAGCTTCATCCGAGTCAGTCAGTCAGTCTCCTCTCCAAAAAGGATTTTGCATCTACAACAACACAATCAAACACAAATTGAAAACAATCTATGCTTTTTACATGATTTTATCTCCTTGTATGTTTACTAATTCGCATTGAGATTTTTGCATATTGTGTCCCTTCGAGCTCTTCGATGATGTCCTTTTCAAGATTTATAGAGTGATGACTACGAACATAATCTTTTCTTTGTCTTCTTCTTGTATGTGAAAATATAACAACTTTGGAAATTCTGGATTGAAATGGTGTCTGTCTATAAGAGCCTCTATCTCATATTGGATGGCCATGCGTACCTTGACCATTGATACCCAAAAAATTCAAGGAAGTTTGATCTAACTATTGTCTTTTTGAGTGAGTTCTTTCTCCTACTATGAAATGCGATCTTACCTAAGGATGTGAATGATAAAGGGTCACTACGGGTAATTCACATTGGATTTAGAATGATCTCTTGACTGCTTGATGTGTTTGTTATGCGAGGCATATTCAAGTCATCGCAACGTTTATGTTTTGATGCTTATACAAATTGCTATATCAAAATGGACATGATATTTAGGTCATCCTAGCGTTTGTGCCTTGGTGCTTATATCTAATCCGACATTCTGAAAATAAAATCAATATTCATATGTCCATGGTTACCTAACCAGTGGGTGTTGTATTGATTCTTGCACATACAAATCGATATTCATATGTCTATGGTTTCATAACTAGTGGGCATTGTATTGATTTATCCGATTACCTAAAAATTCAATGATGATAAATGACCGACACATGATCAGTGACTAGGGGTCCTAGGTCTTAGGTTGCATTTTATTTTGCATGTCCTTGTGCACTTTTCATGATTGCATGATCTCATAAATTGCTTAACAATTCTTCTAAACTAAACTTAAACTGAAAATGATGAGTTGAGTCTCACATGAAGGTTTCCTCACAAAACTGCAAGCAGTCACCATCCTGGGTTAAACATCCTTTTGACATAAGATAGAGTACTTGCCTTCATCCATACCTGCAAAACATATCATGTGTATCGTTAAATTTACATTACATATTCATAATCATTCATTCCATCTATTACATTTCATACATTTCCATACATACATTTTCCATAATCAATCACATTTGCATAACATTCATACATTTGAAATAAACCATTGCATTGCATAAATCCATACATACATCCTACTCTACTCATGGCATTTACATCACATGATATCATTATAAAACAAAAACATGACAAGTACACATGAAGTCACAACCAAAAATCTCGATCTCATATCATATAAACTCAAACTAGTCAAGGGTGCACTACTAGCACAGTGTACAAAAGAATGAGCTCATGTGAGCTATTAGAAGTCAAAATAGTGTCAAAATCAAAAGAGCAAAAATATCAAAATATATCATGACAAATCAGCTATCTTCCTGATCCTCTGCATTTGGTGGAGGTGGTGGTGGTGCATCAGGTACTACCTCGGCTCTAGGTGCTCTAGCTCCCTCTAATGCTATCATATACTGAGAATGCGAAGGAACTCTATGAGCAACTAGGACAATAGCATAGTATGCAGAAACATAATAGGCAGATCGTGAGGTCTGATGTGTCACCTATGTCTGTAATCTACAAACCTCCTCACAAAGCTCATATCACTATCTATCTACCTCAAGAAATCTCTCCTCCCAGCGAGCACTCCGTACCTTTAGGTTCCTAACCTATAATCTCAATCATCTAATGATCTCCTATGGAGTAAGTGGTACACTAGGATCAACATCTACCACTGGCATATTAGTATCTACAGTAGGCTGCTCTATAGTCTCTTCTCTCTGCACCTTATGGCGTCTAACCTCTGCACCAAAATCAAAATTGATATCCTCCTGTAAAGGATCAGAATCACCACCTACAACCTGGTCAGCTGCAAGTACATCATCTACTATGCCCATGCTACCCAAAGTGCCACTCTCTCCTCTAGTGTATCTCCTAGAAGTACCTGCTGATCTACCTGCTGAAGAACTAGTCGGATGAGGAGGTGGTCTAGTATGTCCAACTGGTCTCTATGGTGTCACCACTGTTCTTGGCCTAGGAGGTGTAGGCTGGGGTATATGTGCCTGTGCACACCTCTGTCCTTGACCTACTGGGGCACCTATAACATCCATGGCCTCCTCCATGGAAGGAATCAACTCTGTCAGATCAAAGAACCTATATATCAGATGATTCGCAAGCTATGCAATGAAACCATCTATGATGCCAGCAGCTACCACATCAGCTCTGTAATCCTAGTCTCTACTGACTATACCACTATACTCCTATGTACATAAAGCATATGATAGTCGAGGGCCCCATCCTAATCCAAGCTCTCTCAAAATTCATGCATAGGCAGCATGCTCCTATGGTGCATCCTGGATGATGCCATACTGCCTCCATACCCTAGTAATAAGGAATCATGCTATAACAAATGTGGACCGCCAAATCAATACATGGCTCTGACAAAAATAACTGAACTGCTCTCTGGCAGTAGGCCAGGCCTCTATAAGCAGATACGGTCTCCATACTACAAAAGTCATATCATCAAGGCACCATCTAAAGTACTTTGTGTGGCCCATGTGGACCTGTGTAACATAACCTGAATAAGTATAAATCACCGGCTCCTATGGCTAGCATTGTGACTGACACACTGGTCTAAAAACTAGGATGTGCTCCTAGGCCCATATCTAAAGAACTAAAGCACCTGAAGAAAAATATTTTCCATCCTGATACATGATCTCATGCATCTCGGAGAACATATGTGCTAACATACACTGACCCCAAGCCAACTCAGAAGGAGTAGCCATCAACCATGCCACCATCGGGGCCCAGCCCATCAAAAGACCGTTCTGCTGACGGTCGGACATAATGATGTCTCCTATAATCCTGGCAATAATGCACTCTAGTCTATGGGTATGCCCATAACGTTGTACCAAGATCTCCCAATAAATAGAAGTAGTCAGCTATGTATCATCTCAGAAAAGATGTCTGAATGCTAGTAGACCTGAGTTCCTCGAACTCACATAATCAGGACGCTGACCATGGAATGGTATACACAGAATCCTATACACATCCTCGAGTGTGACAGTGATCTCTCCAGTCGGCAAGTGGAAAGTGTGGGTCTTGAAATGAAACCTCTATATCAAGGTAGTCAACAATCCATGGTTTACCCTAATCTCAGGTAACCGGATCAGATACTCAAACCCGCAAGAAGCAAGATGTACCCTCATAGGGTCAGGCAGTGATACACAAAGTCTCTGAGTAGCAGGATGAGAAATGTGTACATGAACATTAGGATATGTAACCTACACAGTATAGAAACAAGGAATCCTATTAGAAATTTGGTTGAAAAATAGGCTAACAGTACAGAAATTGAACAATTCACTATCTTAGAGGTACATTCAAAGCTCAGCAATCGGCCTAAGAAATCAAAAAATCAAAAATTTTGACCTAAGATGGAGTTTTAAGCTCAATGTTTCCCATACGACAATTCATACTAGCACTGAAACTCGTACGAGTTTCTACAGGGTATCATACGACAAAGCATAGTGATATGACTTTATACAGCTTCCCGTACGACAAAGGAGGGACCTGACCAAATGTCACACGACTCTTGGGTCCCTCTCATATGAGTCTTGGGGGGTTCTCATATGACAAATGAAATGAAATTGGAAAGTTGTACAAGTCATGAAGGACAATCGTATGAGCTTTCATGCATGCGAGAATTCAAAATTAAAAAAGTACGAAAAATGACCTAAACATCCTACAAACATGCAAAAATTGAATTTTCAGAGGGGTACAGAGGTCCACCTACCGAATGTCCATACTGTCGAGGCCTTTGATGTCTGTGGCTGTGCTCAAATCAATGGGAACTGACAGGTACCTTCATTTTTTCCATTTTCTCACTCAGAGGGCTCCACAAGGTTTCAAAAGTCAATGGTGAATAATGAATTGAAAATGACCCTTCTGGCCTTTATATAGCTTTTGACCTAATTTTCAAAAGTGCTCTATTTTTCACAATAATTGCACCCCTGGCTAATTTTGATATTCTGAACCAATTTTCAGGATCAAAATCAAAATGTGAGACCATTTACTATATCAAAATCATGATTTAAAATTTTTGGACCCAGGATGTCTGACTACTTGCATAATCAACCTTCAATCATCAAAGAAATCCATTTTTCAACTTAATTGATTATCTCACATCAAACTATCAAAATTTCAACTTGGTCAACTATGGTCAACTCATGGTTTAACCTAGTCAAACTTGATATCTAGGACCTCTAAACAATGTAGAACGCATTCTCGAATGTGTATAACCACTTCTCAAATCAATTAACATGCTTCTAAACTATATAACACTGACTTTTCTTGTCAGATTTCAATTTTTCTCCCGAAGGGGGCATGGTATTGCACATCATTCAAGTCGGTTAATCTAATTCTGTCAATCAAATCTTTCTTTCAGTGATCAAGGCAACAACCATGTCTACTTACTAATTCATCTAAAGTCCTCATCGCTTGGGGCATATCAGATTCATCAAGATCCATATCAAACTGGTATCCTAATCTATCTTGTAAACTATATCAACTTTTCGTAACCATCAGTTCATTAGTGTTATTTCCTTGATTCTTCGTAACTAATGGGTTCAAGATGTGATACCAATATGATTCATACAAGGACATTGAGGTCTCGAATTGGTCACTCACTTCTTTGCAATCATAAGGTTCAAAATCAGGCATTTGGACACTTTTTCATAATCATCAGTTCATTGTTGCTATAGTTGACATTATCTCTAGTCAGTCAGGACCTAAGTCTCAAATCTTGAATCTTTAAATCTTTCAATCGGTTTCTATCTCAGAATCGGTCAATCTTTCAAATCAATTTCATATATATATCAAACATAGACTCTTTGAACCACTACGCTTTGCACGATGATTCAAAGAGGGGAAAAATGTAATACCCCAAAAATGGGCTATAGGTTCATTAACCTCCTACATCTTCAATTCGAATGAAATCGACATCAAAGTCCTAACTTAAGGCACATCAGCACATTGTTGAATTCTAATTGATTTTATCCTAAATTCTACATCGGGGAATATTCGTAGAATTATTCCTAATCTATCATAATTATCTTTAATTGAATAATTATTTGGCGATAAATCTTATTTATCCTAAAGTTTGATTAATTGAATATTCTAAATATTTAATTAATCAGATTTAATACTGCCACTTAATTATTTAATTATATTTATTCATAAATTGTATTATTTAATTTTGACAATAAATCTAAAATCTCATGACTAATTGATTATTTTCCTATTTAATTAATTAAAGTCAGTTGTCAATTTTAATAATATAGTTTTTGGATAAAGTTTGATTTAATAATTGATTGACCCATAAATCAATTATTTTATTTCAAAAATCAGTTAAGTTGAGAATAAATCAATTTATTTTTAAAATTAATTTATAATTAAATCATGCACAATCAGAAAAGTAGTCAACTAGAAATCAACAATCAGAAAAATATTTTTTGATTGTGAATTTTGTACCTAGTTGTAGACACAACACTTCAATAAAACATTAGAGGTTAGCGAAAAATCAAAATTGTGCAATGAAATGGAAACTAAGCTAACCAGGTGATTTACTGCCTTCTAGTAGATGCGAGTATGATATTCTCAAATCGGACTGAGACCAGTGACAATGCAACACCTAAATGAAGGATTTGAATACAAAATATGAAAGACTAGATGAATGCAGATTAATCTATTTTTTTGGATTTTCTATGTAATGACAATGAAAAATTGTATGAATCTAAGCTAATATGAATGAAATTGAGAGTGAATGCAGATTTAATCTAAGAATGATATGAATGAGCATGAATATGAAAGCTATGATATGAAACTATGTAAAAGCTATGATCAACTATGAAAGATCTCACAAATCGCCTGTCGCAAGTGCTCAATCCTTCGATCGCCAATTCGCTAGAGTAATTGTGCAAATTCGAGTGTTGATAATTATGAAGAGTCGAGCCTTGATTTTATAGAAATCCAGGGCTTTGAGGATGCAAGAGAAAAGCCATAAATCACTCATGATAAACTCAGGTTGATTTTTGAGTTATCAGGAAATCAGAGATAATTAAATCATAAAAATCATGCAAAAGTAGTGTTTTACTCAAAATAGAGTTTTAGATAAAATTTCAACTCATCATCGGATGTTGAGTTTCAATTTTAAAATTGATTGTTGATTTCTAGTTGACTGCTTTTCTGATTGTGCATGATTTAATTATAAATTAATTTTAAAAATAAATAGATTTATTCTCAACTTAACTAATTTTTTAAATAAAATAATTGATTTATGGGTCAATCAATTATTAAATCAAACTTTATCCAAAAACTATATTATTAAAAATTGACAGCTGACTTTAATTAATTAAATAGGAATTTAATCAATTAGTCATGAGATTTTAGATTTATTGTCAAAATTAAATAATACAATTTAGGAATAAATATAATTAAATTTAATTAAATAATTAAGTGGCAGTATTAAATCTGATTAATTAAATATTCAATATATTCAATTAATCAAATTTTAGGATAAATAAGATTTATCACCAAATAATTATTAAATTAAAGATAATTATGATAAATTAAGAATATTTATAGGAATATTCCTTGATGTAGAATTTAGGATAAAATCAATTAGAATTCAACAATGTGCAGATGTGCCTTAAGTTAGGACTTTAATGTCGATTTCATTCGAATTGAAGATGTAGGAGGTTAATGAACCTATAGCCCATTTTTGGGGTATTACATTTTGCCCCTCTTTGAATCACCATGCAAAGCGTAGTGGTTCAAAGAATAGTCTATGTTTGATATATGTATGAAATTGATTTGATTTGAAAGATTCACCGATTCTAAGATAGAAACCAATTGAAATATTTAAAGATTCAAGATTTAAGATTTGAGGTCTTGAATGACCAAAGATAATGTCAACTATAGCAACAATGAACCGGTGATTACGAAAAAGTGTCAAAACGCCTGATTCTGAACCTTATGATTGTGAAGAAGTGAGTGACCGATTCTAGACCTAAATGTCCTTGCATGAATCATATTCGTATCACATCCTCAACCCATCAGTTACGAAGAACCAAGGAAATGACACTAATGAACCGATAGTTATGAAAAGCTCATATAGTTTACAAGATAGATTAGGATACCAGATTGATATGGATCTCTATGAATCTGATATGCCCCAAGCGATGATAGATTTTCCCCAAGCGATGAGAACTTTAGATGAGTCAGCAACTAGACGTGGTTGTTGTCTTGATTACTAAGGAAAGATTGGTTACAGATTTAGATTTACAGACTTGAATGACGTGCAATACCATGCCCCCTTCAAGATTAAAATTAAAATCTAACAAGAAAAGTCAGTGTTAAATGGTTCAAAAGCATGTTAATTGATTCGAGAAGTGGTTATTCACGTTCAGGAACATGTTCTACATTGTTTAGAGGTCCTGGAGACCAAGCTATCAACTAGAAATGTGTGTGTGAATTTCGTACCTAGCTGTAGACACAACACTTCAGAAAAACATTAGAGGTTAGCGAAAAATCAAAATCGTGCAATGAAATGGAAACTAAGCTAACCAGGTGATTTACTGCCTTCTAGTAGATGTGAGTATGATATTCTTAGATAAGACTGAGACCAGTGACAATGCAACACCTAAATGAAGGATTTGAATGCAAAATATGAAAGACTAGATGAATGCAGATTAATCTATTTTTTTGGATTTTCTATGCAATAAGAATGAAAAACTATATGAATCTAAGCTAATATGAATGAAATTGAGAGTGAATGCATATTTAATCTAAGAATGCTATGAATGCGTATGAATATGAAAGCTATGATATGAAACTATGTAAAAGCTATGGTCAACTATGAAAGATCTCACAAATCGCCTGTCGCAAGTGCCCAATCCTTCGATCACCAATTCGCCAGAGTAATTGTGCAAATTCGAGTGTTGATAATTATGAAGAGTCGAGCCTTGATTTTATAGAAATCCAGGGCTTTGAGGATGCAAGAGAAAAGCCATAAATCACTCATGATAAACTCAGGTTGATTTTTGAGTTATCAGGAAATCAGAGATAATTAACTCAAAAATCATGCAAAAGCAGTGTTTTACTCAAAATAGAGTTTTAGATAAAATTTCAACTCATCATCAGATGTTGAGTTTCAATTTTAAAATTGATTGTTGATTTCTAGTTGACTACTGTTCTGATTGTGCGTGATTTAATTATAAATTACTTTTAAAATTAAATTGATTTATTCTCAACTTAACTAATTTTTTAAATAAAATAATTGATTTATGGGTCAATCAATTATTAAATCAAACTTTATCCAAAAACTATATTATTAAAATTGACAATTGACTTTAATTAATTAAATCTGATTAATTAAATATTTAGAATATTCAATTAATCAAACTTTAGGATAAATAAGATTTATCGCCAAATAATTATTAAATTAAAGATAATTATGATAAATTAGGAATATTTCTAGGAATATTCCCCTATGCAAAATTTAGGATAAAATTAATTATAATTCAACAATGTGCTGATGTGCCTTAAGTTAGGACTTTGATGTCGATTTCGTTCGAATTGAAGATGTAAGAGGTTAATGAACCTATAGCCCATTTTTTGGGTATTACATTTCTTTCATCTTCAGCTTTTCTCTTTTTCTCAATCAGTTCAGTCATTCTTAGGGAAT
Organism: Chamaecyparis obtusa; assembly: GCA_027943335.1. Taxonomy (NCBI): domain Eukaryota; kingdom Viridiplantae; phylum Streptophyta; class Pinopsida; order Cupressales; family Cupressaceae; genus Chamaecyparis; species Chamaecyparis obtusa. Next base: position 310,362 of record BSBK01011231.1, on the reverse strand, counting down.
TATCTTCTTGTTCCCTCTTAGGGTTGGAGATCTGGCCGCTTAGGATCTGATTCCTCTCCATGAGCTCAGAGACTGCTTCCTCTGCTTCATCAAATCCACTATGTCTAGAGATTTCATCAATGGTCTCATTGCTCTCATTCAATTGTAGAGCTAGCTCCTTCCTTTTTGCAAGTGATCTCCTCAGCCTATTCTCCAGAGAGACAATAATGTCGTTGGCTTCCTCTAGCTATTTCTGATACCTGTAACCCTCCATGATCTTTCTCTCAAGCTATTAAGCTTTTATGTATTAGAGAACTGAGCTCTGATACCAATTGTTATTACTAACCAATTACTAAGAGGGGGGGTGAATCAGTAAAAACTATTTCTATTACAATTCAATTATTGTTTAACTCTTCTTCTAAGATAAGCAAAATGTAAACAATCATTCACAAGCATAAATAGAAATACACAAATCAACACAAGATGTATACATGGAAACCCTTAGTTAGAATGAAAAAACCACGGTGAGATAGAGCTCACAACTTTAGTATTGCAAAATGAAGGCGGTCTGTTAGGATCTTACACAACACTGGTAAAGGTGCTACCCGGTTAAGGGATTTTATAGAAGATCGGTTAAGATCTCAACCCTGTTAGGAGGTGCCTAGTTAGAGGACTTTCAACATCAACAAAGATGTTACCCTGTTAGGATATTTTGCAAAGAACCAATTAGGTCCACCCTGATAGAGGGATTTCAATTTTCTTTCACACCTTATAAAAGAAATGATCGTATATGACATTGATTGTTTGATTAGATCATACCTGTTGATCTCTTCCCTGGTTTGTCTAGTTGTTGAATCTTTTCTGCCTCTTTGCCTTTCACCTCTAGTGACTATGATCTCTACATAGATTTCGCTTCACTACTCTTTTTCTTCAACAACACTCTTTCTTGTGTCCTATAACATGTATTTATACATGAGTTCATCTTAATGAAACGCTGTAAACTCAACCATAAATCATGCAACTAGAAAAAAGATATGCATTCTGATCTAGATTTTACCTTACAAACATCTATAGAAATAAAGCTAACTCTTGTTTAAAAGCTAACTCCACTTCTGAGTGGTGGATGTCCCATATAATCCGATTTTAACTCAAACTACTCCACAGAATCTGGTGCGGATCTTTAAGCAGTTAGACCGGTATACTCTTATACCGGGTTCATCCTTGTATGCAACACAAGACCGGTGTTGTGTACTTGGTTCGGTTTACCGATGTATCCCCTTTTCTTATTCTACCGGTGCATACACTCAGTTTCTATTCTACTGGTGTCTTCAAAGTAATGTGAGTGACCGGTGAATGGTGTTTGTGAATTTACACTAATCACAACTTAAATTGCTAACACATTATGATTTTATTTTGTATTATTATTACTTGTGCTCATATCATTAAGATGCTCACTATTGTAAACCATGAATGCATGTGCTTGGGCTAGCGAACCATCATTTATATTTGTTTCCTTTCCACAATGGACATATCATTGTAGTTGAGATTGTTGAATGTTAAATTCTAGAATTTAAATTTCTATCAAATCATTAGCAATGTTGATTGATCTATGAGGCCTCAGGCTTGTACTAGATATCACTGTTGTTTGCTACCTTTGGGATCCTATGAGCTTGCATCACTGTTGGTTTTCCTGATTTGAACACATGCAACCCTGCCATTACATGGAGATAAGGCATTGTAATTTTGATGCTTCATTTAATATTATTGTTAATTTTGGCTTCACAGTTAATACTAATATTGGGACCATATTTTATTTCATTGTTCCTCCATTGCATGGAGCTAAGGCACTGTTTCATCACTTGATGATTGCTTCTTGTTGGCTCTGTGATATTGATGCTTCATTCACATATATGTGTTGTCCACTTCATCTTGAGCATAGCTCCTCTTTTGTAACTTGTATCTATATATCAGTGATGATGAGGCTTGAATGCCATCTCATTATGATGTTCTTGGTTTATTCACTATTTTCAAAACATGCAATGAGCCTCTTTTAGGAAGTGCACCATATTGTGATGTTATGATTTTCATTTGAATCCCATGATTTAATTTTGGATTCTCATCACTCATGTAGATTTGGTTTGTGTCTTTTATGCCCCATACTACATCATTTTTTACCCTATTAATGGCACTGTGATAATGGATAAAGCAATGTAGGATGTAGATTTAGTACACTTACTAAGACTTTATGTAGATGACTCATCATTGCACCTCATTCTCATGTTCATGTTACATGCTTGATTATGATTGCATTATTGGGGTACCATGACATGATGGGTCACTGATGTGGATGCATCATTTGGAAATTATGCCATAGAAACATCAGATGGAACAATAATATTTGATGTTTTTGTTACATTGTTTGGATGATGCAAGACACAACAGTTATTCATTTGATGTTCATTTGCTCCATTAAGACTTATGCATGTCCACTTGATATTTTCATGACACATGATTGTAGAGGAACTGTAAAAGTCAGCCACTTACTTGTTGTTGCTCCATGCTCATTCTGGTTGTCCTCTTTAATGTTGATCTTCTTCTATTTGATTTTGCTCCCATAATTTCTATTTTTGAAACTGGCTTGTGCTCATATGAAGATGTGAAGCTCATAAGTGTCCTTGTGTTGAATATTGGGTCTATTGCAGAGCTTTCTTGTACTTATTTTTCCTTCATGGATTCAAAATGTTCCATGGTCACTACTGCTTCACTGACCAGATCCCTCTTCTTAGATCAATGCTCCTCCTTGGGGCTATAAGGGTAACCAAAACCTCTTTGGAAATGGGGCTTTTGATTACCCTAACAGGTTCAATGTAGGGTACTAGGAGGGCCTAACACTTGATCATGGATGCTCTCAGCTTGTGATGTGGTCTTTGTCAAGGAGCTTTGAGGGCTTCCTGACAATGCCCACATTACAAGGAAACATCATTCATTACATTTCAACACTTTACTACTGCTATTGTCCATACAATAGAGGAACCTTGAGGATGACCCTTTTTAGGAAAGGTCATCCTCTCAGTACTACTATTATCTGAGTGAGGGTAAATAACAGTGTCACAGCTTCTTCTATACATGCACATGGAACAAACAAGTTAGTGAAAACATGGTATCTTCTTCTTCCTGCAACATCTTTCTGAGTGCACATGTCTTATAGCATGGTTTCCTTCTACATATGTATGACTTGATTATGCACATGCATCAGAGTGAACCCACAATAGTGGGTTACACTTTTTTTCCTGAATGGACACTGAACTCTACATTTTGAAAAAAACTTCTGATGCATATTGTCATTAAACCGTTTAGAATTGGAAGATGAACTAAATTAGAGTCTTTTAGGAGTGTCTATATATATTCTAAACATTTTTTTATTTTTTTTGAACTTATTTTAATGGTTTTTTCTTTCTCCCACAAAAATTGGTATGTTGTTGAAAACGTCATTTTCAAAGAGTTACATTGTTTTCATAGAGCATAACTTTTTTTCTAAAATAGATATCAATGTGCTTCTTTCAAAATTAGTTTTGTAACATCCATATGAAGGGAATGCAATTTTTTTGATGACATTATCATTATTATTGCATATTTTATTAACATTCGAAGTTGACTAAACCATAATTTTGATATACCTTGACTACATAGCTTATAACTTGTCGTGTATTTGTCCAATTTCATTTTATTTTTTATAGAATGAGATTCCAATACCTAGGGCATAGATATTTTTTAGAAAAAAAATTGCTCTCATTTACTATTTTTCCATAAGCGTCAAACATAGAGGTAAACATACGTTGAAATATCTATGTTTAGTAAAACTAAAAATACAAAGTCATAATAAACTTAATATATATTAACATTATAATCATTGGAAAGATGTTTCTTAGTAGCACCTTACTACATAGATAGGTTTTTCAAATGGATTCATTTGATCTGCCAAAAGATAAAGTCAATGTGATTTTTTTTCAGCATTTTAATAGGTGTGAAGGAGACTCCATTGTAGGTATGAATGAGGATTACAGATGTTATATCAATATTTTTTTTATCTAAGAGTCTTTGAGCTAACCATTTGTAATTAATTCCTTCAAATAGAACCTCTCAAATCTTAAATCATCATATTTTATTAAAATTTTGTTATTTCAGCAAAAATCAACATGTCTAAAAAAGTGTAACCCATATGCTGAAAAGATTGTATGTTCTTTACAATGGAAGGAGTAAAAAATAAAACATTTGGGCTCACACAGGCTATGAGCATAGCCAAATCCTAGAAATATAATTATTTAAGCCTTGAGAGGTTCCATTTGAAGGAATTAATTACAAATTGTTAGCTCAAAGCCTCTTAGATAAAAAAAACATTGATGTAACATCTATACTCCTCATTCATACCTACAATGGAGTCTCCTTTGCACCTATTGAAATGCTGACAAAAAATCACTTCGACTTTATCTCTTGGAAGATCAAATGAATCCATTTAAAAAACTTATCTATGTAGTAAGGTACTACTGAGAAAACTCTTTCCAATGATTATAATGTTAATATATATTAAGTTTATTATGATTTTATATTTTTAGTTTTACTAAACATAGATATTTTACCGTATGTCTACCTCTATGTTTGATGCTTATGGAAAAATAGTAAATGAGAGAAAGAAAATTCTAAAAAATATCTATGCCCTAGGTAATGAAGTTCTCTTTGTATTAAAAAAAAAAAAATGAAATTGGACAAATACACAACAAGTTATAAGCTATATAGTCAAGGTATGTCAAAATTACGGTTTAGTCAACTTCAAACATTAATAAAATATGAAATAATCATGATAATGTCATAAAACCAATTGCATGCCCTCCATATGGACGTTGAAAAACTAAATTCAAAATAATCATATTGATATCTATTTTAGAAAAAAATTATGCTCTATGAAAACAATGTAACTCTTTGAAAATGATGTTTTAAGCAACATACCGGTTTTGGTGTGAGAAAGAAAAAAAACAATCAAATCAATTCAAAAATTTAAAAAATATATGTATTTAGAATCTAGACATAAAATCCTAAAAGAATCTAGTTTACTTCATCTTCTAATTCCAAACAGTTTAATGAGAATATGCATTCGAATATGAAAGTTTTTATCAAAATGTAGAGTTCAGTGTCCGTTCAGGCAAAAAAGTGTAACCCACTATTGTGGGTTCACCCATATATATACAAGTAGTCTTTTAGATATACATATTTCTTTTCCTTTACATATACTTCATCTTATGAAATGAACACAAATTTAAACAAGATCACTTAATAATGCAAACTAGGGTGATGTAGTCACTCCTCTAGTAATTAGGTTACCAATTGAAATGAAAATAGAAATATGGTAACAAGTATCTTAGAGGTATGCTTTGGGTGATGGCCATGTCTTGTGATAACTAAATGATGTAGGAATACATCAATCAAGTAATTATTAGAGCATTATTATTCTTCTAGATTTGATGTTTGGTCCTACTCCTCAGGGGAGTAGTTGAAGAAGTAAAACTCATAAATTTTTTATGAACAAATCACCTAGTATGTTGCAAACATAAAGATTTTAAAAAGCTACATCATAGGGGAGACATTTTCTTGATCATAATAGGAACTTTGGTGCCCTTTTCCATTGATGTCAAAGAGGAGAGAGTTATTTGAAAAACCTCCTACTATTTTAGGGGGAGCATTGTTGAAGATATTATTGAAGGTTGTATTGAGGTGAATACTTTTAGGTTCATGGTTTTTCACACATATGTTTCCAACAATGCCAAAGGGGGATATTTTTGGATACTGGTTAAAATTTTTGTTGTTGTTCATTTTTTGTCATTGATGTCAACATATGACATATACTTCAGTTTTGAGTTGGTTGTATCAGACAGACTCTATTTCTGGTTGCTATAGGCAGTTGGACACAGATGTAAGGATATTTTACAGTAGTTCAAAGTATACGAGATTTGGTTTATCATGATGAAGGTGTATATACCTTATGTCTAATGTTTCATGGCTTAGTATTATGATTTGAATGAGTTATAGCTGTTTTGGTGAAGACTAGTTATAGGATAGAGACATGGAATTTGACAAAGTTAGTTGCTGAGTTTTGAGAGTAAGTTGGTTATGAGTTGGAATCATGTTATGTGATCTTAAGGAATGGAAGAAGATACAAGATAGAGTACATTATGATATTTTTGGCTTGATTGGGTCATGTTGATGTCAACGTTAGCGTATGAAACTTGGATGATTACTTTAGGGAGCCAACTAGGCAGTAATATGTTCTATGGATTAGCGAGCATTAATTGTGGATCTTTTCACGTAAATTAATATTTTTAATTGTTTTATATTTTTATTAGGTGCCATGTATACCTTATCATTGGGTAATTTGATTGTTTGTGCATTGGGGAAGCCCTAACAGGATGGCCTAAGTGATATTTGTAAATTGTATAAAGGAGAGTAATTTCTCTAATGTAATGTAAGGAATGTGTATGGGAGATATGTATGACTGTGCACGTGAGCATTGTAAATAGAGTATAGTTGAAGAGAAGAGGTATGAGTGGAATCTATGATCATTCCTTATGCACTTCTATAGAACTATAAAATCAATTAAGTTTCTATTAGTTAGTTCAGTCATTTGAACAATATGTTCACTTTATTGCATTTGTACAGTGAGTCTTGAAGGTAGTTTTAACCTTCTCCTTGATGAAGTGCTCAAAGGAAGTGTGACTTTTTGTTCTCATCAAATCTTAATAGGGTTGAAGGACCTTTTTAACAGGGGTTTTGTCCTTTAATAGGGACTATTGTCCTGAATGTATTGTATCAATTCCTAACAAGGCTAGGTCTCCTAATAGGGACATTTTTATACTAGTTCATTATCTGGTGGGTTCCATCCACACCGAGGTTTATCTATTAACAATTTTTTCCTCAAGAATTAAAATCTCTGTTATGATTTTGTTGTTTATCTTGTTCATCTTATTTAGTAATGTTATATTCTTAATTGATAATCTGATTCAAAATTTTAAAGTTTACAATTATTACACACAACTGATTCAACCCCCCCCCCCCCTCACATTTGTGTGATTTGGTTTTCTATTTATAACATGATGGTATTTGTATTCTGCATTTGAAGTAGAGTTTGTACTTCACTAGGACTATTTTGGCATAGGAGATGCTATTTGTTAGTTTGGTTGTAAACGACTGTATGTCCACCCTATTTTAACTGAAGATAGATCATTGAATCCGACTAAGGGCTAGATCTGAGATTGTATTGTGAGAAGTGAGCTTTAGACAGTGTGTCTGTTGATTTGGTTGTAAGTATTTGGTTAAAAGTTCATCCTTTTTCTCTATTTTCTCTTAACTAGCAATACTTTTAGTAGAGTACATTCATCTAGTGGGTTTGACTCCCACTAGGATTTTCCCTTAACTAAGTTTCCTTGAGAAAAAATCTTAGTGTTCTATGTTATTTGTTGTGGATCTTGCATTACTATTTATTTTTTAGATCTAAGTAATTAAAATGGAATTAAAAGTAATTGGTAAAAACAATTTATTCACCCCCCCCCCCCCCCCCTCTTAGTTGTCCTCGCCTCCTTTTCGGCCTAACACTTCATTATTTTTTAGTCATCTTCATTACCGTGGCTTAAATCTCATGCTTCAGATTATGTTTTTCCTTTGCAAGTTGTTCACATTCATCTAGTTTCTCTTTCAAGGTTTGTGAATCATTAGTGCTTCCTTTCGGCTTCAACTACTCAACAAGATCTTTCATCTTGTCCCTATATTCATTCAATTATTCCTTTATATTCTCAATGAATTTTTCAGCATCCTTGAGTCTCCTTTCCAATTCCAGGTTATGAGCATTTGACTTGTCAAGTTCTTCAAGCCCAACCAAGAGTTTCCTTTGAACACTACTAGAAACTATTGAATCACCCATCAAGATCTTCTGCAAAGTAGTAGACTTCCTCCAAAGCACAAGGCTCTGATACCAATTGTTGATATTAAGGAACATTGAGAGGGGGGTGAATCAATCTTCTAAACCTTTTAACCTTATTAAACTGATTTCTCAACCATAAACCAAATATAATTGAAAGTAAAAAAATAAACATAAAGAAAACATTCACAACATAATAACACCATGATTTTTGTGTGGAAACCCTGTTAAGGGAAAAACCACGGTGGGGATGGAATCCAAAAATAATTACTCTATAGAAGTAATAACCTAGTTAAAGGTTTGAGTACAATAAGAGGAATGCACATGCATTTAGGTTCACTTCCTAGAGCTCACTAATCACTTACAAAAGTGGGCTACAACCCCTATGAAAGATTGGTGTGTTACAAAATGTATTGGACTACAGTCCAAAATGATGAACTAAAAGATAACATCACATATGCCATTACAATTCGATGTAAGTATAGTAAAAAATATCTTATCAACTATCAATTGAACCATTGATTATAGATCCTTTTCACATACACCATATAATCATAACATATCTAACCATCACAATTATAAGTTGTCACAAAAACTCAATCTTATATATTTATTTACAAAAATAATATCTTCACTGGTTTGCCTCAAGATTATAAAGTGTACCATCAAGTGTCACGCAAATCCTCCATCAAAATTTTATGCTAATATCAATCAATGAAATAAGTTTCATCTACCATGTCAGATCCATCAAATCAAACTCATAAACTAATCCATTAATTGATCTGATAAGATCTCTTCATGATCCACTAAACTATATCATTTGTTTTAGTGACAATCAAAAAACTGCTGCAAAAACCACCATAACTTGATCATCTGAGATCACCAAAAGTTACGAAGCTATAATTAGGTGTAGTATACCTCTATGAAGTTACCTCTAGAATCGCATCTCAAAACTCCAAAGTACCTATCTATAGAAATCCATATATTAAGCTTTGTACATTATCTTTGTTCTTTCATACTTAGCAAGATTTACCTCCAATCTTTTAGTAACACAAAAATGTGACAAGTGACAATATGAATCATGTACATGGTTTCCATAAATGACAACATACAAGATATAAAGAATAGTGTCTCTTTCCAACAAGATATTTCTATTGTTGGTTCCCCTCTGAAACCTAAAAGGAGAAAAACTAGTGTTAAAGGAAAGGAACTTGTTACTATCTCGTAAGATGAAGAAGATCTCATGGAAAATAAAGAAAAGGAAGAGGAAGAAGAAGATGAGATTGAGAAAGATGTAGTTTTTATTTCAGAACATTACTCTATGGATTCTGATGTGGTTTAGTCTTTGTAAGAAGATGGTGAGTTTGATAGAGTTGGTGAATTATGGTCTAGTTTCTCTCTGGTGAACAAGATAGAGATACAAGAATTATTGATCAGTCACTTGATTAGTAAGAATATCATTGTTTCTAGTGTGTCTAGAATGCTACCATTTGATTTGGGAAAGAGATGTGATTATTTCAAGGAAAGAAAAGGAAAATAGAGGATAAGAATTGGTTAGTTACAAGGTGAAATGTTTTAGTCATAGACATAAAGAGATGATTTGGTGAAGACATTCTATCTAGTAAAGGACATGATTGAGGTTCCATTGGAGCATGTCACAGGTATCTTTTCTAATGCAGAGATTTTTGAAAAATAGTTTGTCTCTCTAAACTAGATTTCCTCTTTTGATGTTCTAGAGGAGTATGATAGTATGTGTGCCCAGATGGGTGTTGTTATTGTTGAGTGGAAGTGTTGGCTCTTGAAAAGGTTTACACTACAAAATAGCTACCAAGTTGATCTTGCAATTTCCTATGGAGAAACCAATTCTAGTAATCATAAATCTAAGATACTTGGACCAATTGACAAGGATCTAGTAAACCCTTTTGCACCTTAGGCTCTACAAAACCAAGGTAGTTAGACCTTTAATACCCTTAAAACACACATTTAAGCCTTAATTGGTATTAATATTTAAAGAAGATGATCTCATATAGGGAAATCCACATAATAGGGAGATACTAGATAATAGCTAATTATCCATTAAACATCGACCTGAATGAAGCATGAGATTGGGAACAACAATAGAACATACTCAAAAGTAAATGTATTCTAATTTAAATCAATTTTTTGCAGAAAGGACCACCTCAACATGAGCAACAACATAAATGTAAATCCCACAACTAACTAAGATTAGTGCCTCATCCCATTGGGCATTGCAGTTATCAAAAGTACATCATACAACGGAGTTTCATCAATAGTCTGAGATCTAAGAACATTTCCTTACAATATTCTTTAACATTAATCCCAATCCAACCTACTTATAAAAATACCTTCACAAGCCCAACAAATCTACAAGTTCTATCAATAATTTTAATTAATTCTTTGAATTAAAGCATGAAAAGACAGTTACATATCTCACAACAAGACACTAAATGGGATAACTATTTTTTTTATTCTATTTAAAACTTAACTGAGTCATACACTGGAGAGATATGAGCTAGTATTATATTTCATTGAAAAAATCTAAGCTACCTCTGTCATATAACATAAATACAACCTATTACACTCCAAACCCAAGAAAAGGAATCAACCCAAAATTCATTAATACTTGCTCTATGGAAGATTTACAAAACTTCTCCTACCCACTAGAACTTGCTACTCGAACCACTCCAGAAGATTGGAACCACTCTGAAACTTGGAATTGGAAACCAAAACCCCAACCTTCAGGTTCATACCCCAAGAAAAGAAAGAAGAAGAGAATATATAGATAGAAGAAGGAAATTAGATCTGATTTGATGCTACCACTTGTCCCTCTTCAATATGATTTGCAAAAATATCTTCTTCCTTTTAAACACTAATGACCCTGGGATTCCAAAATTAATTAGAATGCAAAAATCTTTAGGTCAAAACGTAAAACTAACCTAACAAGATTTGATACATAAAATCATTACACTAGCATATTATTCTATCTCTTAACCTTCAAAAGTGAACAAACTGTCAGCTAATGAAATTGAGAAGTTATGATTCATGCCAACATCATTCCTCAAATGGGCTATCAAATTTGTAGAGTTGACTTGTATCAAGAATTTTGAGAATCTTCACAAAACCCATCTTTACTGGCATTGATATAGAGAGCGTGAGGATAGAATATTATGAGCAACCCCCCACCCTTTCTCTAGAGGTACATGCATAATTTTGAGGTCTCATCTACCTCTTCTTCATCCAGCACCTCTTTGTAACACAACCATCAATTAGTATGAGAGTGTTAGCCTTGTAGATATTAAATTTGTAGCACAATTTAGCTTTAAATGTCCTTTGGCTATCACTCTCAATTTAAATACCCCTCTGGCTATGATGCATGATAGGCCAACACTAGGGCAAATAATAACAAAAGAATTAACAATTTTATGATGAAGTTCGGCTGGTCTATACGTGTCAATCCAAGAGTGTAAGCTTGCGAAAGGTGTCCGAGCAGTATGCCATCAAGGGATGATAATTATGAGATGAGCGATTATGAATGTAGCTACAGCATGTGAAATTGAATTTATGAAAAACAAAATAAATCCCAGCGACAGGAACTGTCACTTCTTGGCGACAGGAACATTAGAAACATAAATAAATATTAACAACTAGGAGGATAACAAATGTAACAAATCACAAATTCAACTAATCTAGAGGAAACAATACCAACACCAGGCATATAACTAATCTAATATAATAGTTTACTAATATAAATCTGATAGTGCTATATTGATTTATCTCTTAATATGATAGCAAATTCATAATATGTTGGTTATTATTAATAATCTGTATAATAATGAGAATGTGATAATCTGTCTTACCCAGCTATGATATTAATCTAACTACAGAATTATTTATACAGACTAACTATTGAATTGGAGAGAAACCTTATTCTATTAACAATCAAATAAACCAAACTTAAGCTATTGAAATCACCAGCATTCTACAGAGTGGGCCCTTCCTCCCAGTTTGTTGAGTGATGAAATTCAAAACGTCTCTTCCTTAAGCAATTTCGATCATGCAAGGTTTTATATTTATTGATCAAAATTTTTCATACATATTCTTTGCTCGAGCTGGTATATATAGCTTCGAGACCATAACAAATGTTATTTAATGTTTCCTAAAAATAGCACAACTTGGTGTTGGACCGTAACAATATGTATCAGCTTCTACAATTTGAAACAAATGTTGTTATAACAGCGTACAAAAGGATTATATTATCACAGGTTTCCAACATCCCTATTGCTCATACTTCCATGTAATTTGTTGCAGGTACGGGTAGAGTATATGGCAATAGAACAAAAATATGTCACATGCCAAGAATAGGCAACGTTCTGTTGTTTGTAGCAACAGTATTATCTTCAACCATATTTGTTCAACCACATTTTTGGAATGGAATAACAAAATACAAATATGGGGAGAAGTTGAGCCACGGGATTATTTGGAACCACTCATAGTAGCAACAAAAGTTTCTATTAGTTGAGACTTTGCTATTTGATGGTCATTCTTGTCATTTCTCTTCACCGTAGGCTCCCAAATAACATGGTTGTAATATATATTTATTATTTGTAATGCCAAATTGACTATGGGGAGGATCCACCTATTAAAAAGTAGTTTGAGTGGAAATGGAAATAAGAATGGCAGATATTCTTCTCCATCTAGCAAGTGTGTCTTTTATTACAAGCTAAGGCTTGCGGGTTTCCTCATCAATTCTTGTTGAAAATGCGACAGGATGTTCCCATCAAGGAAGCAACAGGAGGATTTGTTCCACACAGCAGCACACAATGAAAACAAAGATTAGTAAAAAGCAACCAATAATGAATTTTCCATATTTTAATCTCAAAACAATATTAAATACTACTTATTTATATTAAACCATATGCAATTTAAAAATGGTAATAATGAGATGGAATGGAATGGAAATAGAATAGAGTAGTGAGTATGAAAGTGCATGAAATGGATTAAAATATGGCATAAAATGGGTCGTAAATGGCACTCATCATTCCCCCCAACTTAGCTTATTGCATGTCCTTGTTCAATTATTATGATGAAGAGGTTGTTGGTGTGAACTAGAAGCACTTTAGGTTTATAGATTTGGCTTTGTCTCCACCCCAAACCATGATAACTCATAGATGAACACAAATCCCTTTCTTTTCTTTACATGATAAGCTTTCTTATTTTTTCCTTGTTATCTCTTTTAAATTTTCATGAGTTGTTTCTCTTTTCTCTTTTCTTTTTCTTTCCTTTTCATTTTTTATAGCATCATGGTTCAAAAGGTTGCATATAGGGGAAATTTATCTCAATTTGCACAAGAGGAGTTTAAATGGGAGAAATAAGAGAGATGAGAGACAAAACAAAGGCTATTGTATAATGGATATAATGGATAATGGGATGGAATTATTAAGGGTGATGGATGGAAGATAATAGGATGACATTCCTCCCCCCAACTAAAAGGTTGACCGTCCACAAGAAACAAGGAGAGGATAGGGAGGGTGGTTGCATATTGATCAACATAATAAGTAATATAAATAAAGTTAAGAGATAAAATAATGAAAAATAAATTTGATTGTTTTACCAACATGCATCTTCAGAGAGACCAACGCAGGAACATAGAGAAACTCAGCAAGTACCACCTCCAAAATTGATGAAGCAGCAACAAGGAACTAAGAAAGGCATCCAGAACTGCAACACCACAAAAGACTTCCATCGAACTAAAATCACTGAGAGAGTATACCACTGGAAGGAACCAAAAACTCGGATAGAGACTGCAACTGTAGGAGCCACCACCATCAAACTGAAAGCAATGTAGAACAAACAGTGGGTAGCACATTCCACTAAAACGCCTCAATTGAGCAGGTAGCACATACTATAGGTCATCAAAGTGTTGATGACCACGCTAAAGAAGCAAACCAAGAGGGAGTGAAAGGAGGTCCCAAGAGCTAAAGAACCACAAAATCCATTGAGTGTTCCTGAAAAGAATGATTAGTAGAAAAACCAAGAACACCAATTATTGCATTTTTCATTTTTTTTCAATTTATTTTTATTTTTTCTTTTTTCTTTTTCATTTTTCATTTTTTTTTCTTTTTTTCTTTTTTCATTTTTTCAATTTTTGATAACGACAAGTGACCGCTGGCAAGTCAGTTTTCAATCACTCACCACTTAATGGCACTGTAAAAATAGTTTTCACCATTAAGAATTTATTTTGCAATTAATATCCGCCAGAAACTGGTTTTCAAATATTAACTAGCCAACAATGCCTGAAGGTTTTCATTGTTGGATCTTTTATTGCTTTTTTCTCTTTTTTCTCTTTTTTCATTTTTCCATTTTTTTCATTTTTTCTTTTTCAATAATTGCATAGAATGACCAAAGATCAAGAAATCCTGACATGGATGATGGAAAATGATACCATCCAAAACTTAAGTTTTGTCCATGACCTCACAGAAGGCACTGTTGAAACTTGATTGCATAATGAACTTGGAATCATGACTATGAATAATCTCCACAAACTTGGAAATACTGTAACACTTCATAGATCAACCTTGATCCATGTATCTCACAACATTGAATCTGAAATCTTCTTGGATAACTTTGGAACACACTAGCACACTGAGCTAAGAGAATCACTCATAGTGATGGTGCTACTCACATTTTTCTATGATAAAATAGGATGACATCACATGAAGACATGAAACCCTATTCTTTTGAAGTCTGTGAAATATCCATTGTATAAAAATGTAAAGTTGTGAGTGACACGCCTTCATTACCAAAGATAGGAGTATGGAGTGAAATACTAATGATAGTCTCCAATGTGTCCATAGAACTTTAGAGAGAAGGAGACACGTCTCGAGGAAGGAGTGTGGTAGCTGGAAAGATGCTCTAGATTCTTGTACATGTCTTCAAAGTATTATCAGGTGTGCTATTGAATAATCATGAATCTCATAGATCAAGTTGCATATTCTCCTCTATGTGATAAATCACCAAAGAAAATAAATCTCAGCTCAAGGTGGGGAACACCCTAGGCTAAAATATGCATGTGATCTTGAATAGTGAAGCACAAGAAAAATGATATGCACTAGATAGCTAGCAAGCCCACACAATGTTAACAAAGCCAACATAGTGTGTTATGCAATTCTTGTGTAGAGAAGCATCATCAACTAGTATCATTTCTACGATCATTTCACCACAACAAGAGATCTGTAACCATATTCTCAAAACCAAGCATATTAAGCATAGTAAAGAAATATCATCCATTCAATAACTCTATCATTAAGTAGGTAATTTTATTTTCACAAATGATAGGTAGAGTTATTAACATGAATAGAACTTGAGAGAATGGATAAAATCCTATGTTCATATAATAGAAATGCTAATTAACACTAGAACACATACCTTGAATTGTTGAGATGTCACATGTCGAGGACCAACAAAATAATCAATGAAGCTTGATTAGAAATCATCCAAGTACCACAAAATTTGAAGGATTCCCCCCCAACTTAACTTCATGCTACAAGGTCACAAAATCATTAGGATAACCAAAGAAATTAGGTAACCCAAAGAGAGTAACACATCTTTAGAATTTTGTGAGCTTTTTTTTTTTTTTTGAGTGATACATAAATCAAATATTTCAATAATTCAATGGATATACTCCCAAATTAACTGTAGGTTTATAAAAGCAAGGGGAATTTGAATCATCAAAGGAATCAAGAAATGGATTTTGTGCTTGTAATTAATGAATGATCGTCTTAAGAGACAAGAACCAAGAATGAAAAATATATAGATAGTAATATCTTGATCCTTGCTAAATAAATGAATCATCCATAGTGTAGTGGGTCATCTTAGGACAACGAACAGATTTAACAATAAGGAATAATAATCATCCAGTTGTAAAATATTGGCCATTAATGCATCTAATCCCTTATAATTGTGATTAATCAATTATTGGTCCCAAATCAACAAGTATGTGAGGAATACGTATTTTAACCATAGGCCTCCAAACATCAATATGTATAAGTACAAAAGTAATAATATATAGATCTTGGAGAATTTGACAACACATTTGCGGAATGAGGAAAGCATATGATTTAATATTACTTAGTGAATGATTAATATAAACACACATGCTTATGAGTCCAACAATTAAAATTGATGCAATTTGAAGTAGGGGCTCATTTGTGGTCATTTGTGATTTACTAAGTATAAAAGAAGAAAAAAGTTTATTATAATTCAATAAATTATATTGTTCTTCTAATTTAAGTAAACTAAAATCACATCCCTTATATGCATCAATACATGCCAATGTTGATTTATCAATTTCAAGCACATCATTAGATTGTATAGGGATCCTTGAAAGCTCGATATTATATGTATTTCCAACCACCTTATTATGAAGTGTTGTATGAGGCAATATAGTTTCCTTTGGTGGATATGGTGGAGTGGGTAGAATATGATGTGAATGAGATAATGAATATGGTAAGAAATGTGAAGGAGATAAAGTAGATGGGAATAAGTAGGATGGGTGGAACGAAGATGGTAAGGAGGGATATAAGGGTTGTTGTGAGTATTCATAATTCCATTTATCGTGCATATTATCTAAAGAAGTGTGTTTGAAGAAACATGTTGGCTTTGTAATGAAATAGAGTGACTATACATGTTACCAACATAATGCATACCTTGATCTTCTTGGGTTGGTATTTGAAATGGAGTACTAGGTATGAGGAAGAATTGTTCACTTTCATCCATATCGTAGTAAGGATCACAAAAAGCTTGCACCTCATTCACCATTTGCTCTTGATTGTTCAGGCATATGCACTGATCATCTTTCCTGTAGCAATGAGAACAACAAGCGGTTAAAATTTCATCCTCAAAATCACATTGCTTTAAGAATTCATCAATGATTTTCTCATGTTCAAACATAGAGATAGAATTCTTGCATACTTGTGATAATGGAAGATTAAGATCATTTAAGATGCATTCATTAGGTAGAGAGGGTATTAAAACAACACCTTTGGTCGGCGCATTTTCCCCACCAATCTCTTCTTTTGTTTTTAAATTTGAAGGCGAGGGTCTAGGGGCGACAGCCACCAGTGGGGTCGAGAGGCAACGCCCCTTGCGGGGTCCTGGGGTAGCGCCCAAGTCGCAGTATAGGGCGGGGTCGAGGAGCAGCTCCCTCGACGCCAAGCACATTTTGCCTCTTGTGTTCCCTTCAAATTTTGCATTTTTGAAATAATTTTCAACCAAAATTGATGGACTTGAAAAACCTTGAAAATGCATCATTTTTAACATTTTTCTTCAAAATAGCATTTTTTACCAACAGCTCACAACAACTAATGATAATATAAAATTGAATCTAATTTATAAAGCAACTAATGAATCTAATTTCTAAGGCCTGCTTGCAAACTCTAAAATAAAACTCTAAAGCAATGCATCTATATGATTTACGCAATGCAAATTAAGATTAATTACTTAAGCAAGGCTAGCAATTGCAAAAGTTTTCATCCTAACGCATTGTTCCTAACTAACTCATTAAACTAACATGCCTTTGACACCATTCCCCGGAAACGGCGCCAAAATGATAGGCCAACACTAGGGCAAATAATAACAAAAGAATTAACAATTTTATGATGAAGTTTGGCTGGTCTATACGTGTCAATCTGAGAGCGTAAGCTTGCGAAAGGTGTCCAAGCAGTATGCCATCAAGGGATGATAATTATGAGATGAGCGATTATGAATGCAACTACAGCATGTGAAATTGAATTTATGAAAAACAAAATAAATCCCAGCGATAGGAACTGTCACTTCCTGGCGACAGGAACATTAGAAACATAAATAAATATTAACAACTAGGAGGATAACAAATGTAACAAATCACAAATTCAACTAATCTAGAGGAAACAATACCAACACTAGGCATATAACTAATCTAATATAATAGTTTACTAATATAAATCTGATAGTGCTATATTGATTTATCTCTTAATATGATAGCAAATTCATAATATGTTGGTTATTATTAATAATCTGTATAATAATGAGAACGTGATAATCTGTCTTACCCAGCTATGATATTAATCTAACTGCAGAATTATTTATACAGATTAACTATTGAATTGGAGAGAAACCTTATTCTATTAACAATCAAATAAACCAAACTTAAGCTATTGAAATCACCAGCATTCTACAAAGTGGGCCCTTCCTCCCAGTTTGCTGAGTGATGAAATTCAAAACGTCTCTTCCTTAAGCAATTTCGATCATGCAAGGTTTTATATTTATTGATCAAAATTTTTCATACATATTCTTTGCTCGAGCTGGTATATATAGCTTCGAGACCATAACAAATGTTATTTAATGTTGCCTAAAAATAGCACAACTTGGTGTTGGACCGTAACAATATGTATCAGCTTCTAAAATTTGAAACAAATGTTGTTATAACAGCATACAAAAGGATTATATTATCACAGGTTTCCAACATCCCTATTGCTCATACTTCCATGTAATTTGCTGCAGGTACGGGTAGAGTATATGGCAATAGAACAAAAATCTATCACATGCCAAGAATAGGCAACGTTCTGTTGTTTGCAGCAACAGTATTATCTTCAATCATATTTGTTCAACCACGTTTTTGGAATGGAATAACAAAATACAAATATGGGGAGAAGTTGAGCCACGGGATTATTTGGAACCACTCATAGTAGCAACAAAAGTTTCTATTAGTTGAGACTTTGCTATTTGCTGGTCATTCTTGTCATTTCTCTTCACCGTAGGCTCCCAAATAACATGGTTGTAATATATATTTATTATTTGTAATGCCAAATTGACTATGGGGAGGATCCACCTATTAAAAAGTAGTTTGAGTGGAAATGGAAATAAGAATGGCAGATATTCTTCTCCATCTAGCAAGTGTGTCTTTTATTACAAGCTAAGGCTTGCGGGTTTCCTCATCAATTCTTGTTGAAAATGCGATAGGATGTTCCCATCAAGGAAGCAACAGGAGGATTTGTTCCACACAGCACCACACAGTGAAAACAAAGATTAGTAAAAAGCAACCAATAATGAATTTTCCATATTTTAATCTCAAAACAATATTAAATACTACTTATTTATATTAAACCATATGCAATGTAAAAATGGTAATAATGAGATGGAATGGAATGGAAATAGAATAGAGTAGTGAGTATGAAAGTACATGAAATGGATTAAAATATGGCATAAAATGGGTCGTAAATGGCACTCATCAATGCACACGACTCCTTCCTTTTATCCCACTAAACTTCCTGCAATTGTATCTTCACAAATTAGGCCATGTTCCAAAAGTCACATGTCTTCTCTAGACCATCCATTTCTATTAATATCTGAATAATGAAGTCTACTGGGAAGAAGAGATTATAACTTCTATTAGAATAACTGATGCGGTGATGGTAAGTGACTTTTGGAGCAATAATGATATAGATTTGATTGCATGATGATCTTTTATTGCGTTGTCATTGATGTCAAGTATTGACCTAGTGTTCCTAATATGTTGCTAAGAAAGTATGATGATCAAGGTGTTGTGGTAAGTTTCAGTTGTAGCGATTCTTATGAGATATTTGGGGATGTCTCTAAATGTCAAATGTATGACTGTTATTATTGATATAGACGAGTAAGAAATTTATGATCAGATGAAGATTGACAGTGCAATTTTCACAACAATTAGTGACACGCGATAGGTGATTTGACTGGTTTATCAAATCTTTTTTATTTCTTAAGGTGTGATTATAGGATATGGTGGACAATAGTGTCTAGAAGGTATGCTTACAATTGCAACTAATTTGAGTAACCAATGTAAAGGATGGATGAAGGGTGAGAAGAGTTAGAGATGTTACAAGTTGAAGTGTTTGTATTCTTGAGCGACACTTGTTAAATCTTAGATCGGTGACCGGTGTAGATTTTGTGGTGAATTCGGTTGAGTCGGCCACGATCTGGTGACATATCTTAAATATTGGAGAAGATGATCTAGCATCACATTGTTCAATGCTAGTGCATGGAGAAGATTATAGAGGAAGCAAGTGTTTGGGCAATATGTGTTTGACCCCATAACACAAAATTCTATGTAAAATCATTGTATTGGCCAATGCGGTCTTAGAAAAATATTTTATATATTTAATTTTGTTTTGTGGCATGTTGGATTTAAGCAAGATATTGAAAATTAAATTCTAGGGCTTTCTTAAGGTGGTGGAAGACTTTAGGGCTTGATGAATAGTATTTAAGTGATGAAGTTGAAATTTTTTAGTGTGTTGATCGTGTGTTGGGAAAGTGTTGTGTAAAGTGTGAGTTTTGATCAAGCCAGGGTAGAGTTAGTTGTGTTGTAAAGACATTTTGTGCTTCAATGGATCTGATCAAGCAGAGGTAGTGCTATTTTTTAGATCATTATCTATGTTATTCCCTAACAATTACAACAGTCAAAATACCTTAATCGGGAGGATCTTAGAAGGTCCCTGTTGTAAATCCTCTAACAAGGTGGCACATTAGCTTGTGATTGAAGTCCTCTAACAAGGATACTCTTAACAAGTAAAAAGTCCTAATAGGGTTGAGCTCCTCACAGGGCGTACTTTAGAAGAGTACATCATTTAGTGGGTACTAATCCTCATCGTGGTTTTTTCCCAATTTGGGTTTCCATGAGATAAATCTTTGTATCAAGTGTTTTATTGTTATATGAATGTGTTTATGGTTATATTTTTCATTTTTTACTATTAAATATAATCTTGTGAATGCTATGGTAAGGTTTAAGAGGTTAAAAAGTTGAAAAATTGGTAGATTATTGATTTACCCCACCCCACCCCCCACCCCCCCCCCCCCCCTCAAAAATTTGATCTTAGGACTAACAATTGGTATTAGAGCTTTGCTCCTCTATTGTAGTGAAACTTAACACCTTGAGGCAAGGATTTGAAGATGATGAGAAAGGAAGGTCCTAAATTCACTAGAGAGAACTACTTAGTATGGTGCGGTCGAATGAAACTCTATCTTAAAGGAATGGGTGATCAGTATTGTGATCATGTGGTCACTAAGTCTATTGTTCCTTCAAGAATCCTGACTGGTGACCAATTGAAGATTAGTCAAGAACATACTGCTACTATGGAAGCTATTGACAATACTCTTTCAGTTGTAGAATTTATTAATGTCAAGGACTTGGATACTTCTTATGAGATGTGGGAGAAGTTGAAGACTGTCTATGGAGGAGATCCACATGTGCAAAAGGGAAAGGTTGATAGTTTGAGAGGAAAGTATGATAAAATGAGGATGCAAGAAAATAAGAACGTAGAGAAATACAGTTAGAGAATCAAAGAGGTTGTTGCTGCTATTTGTGGTGCTAGTGGTAATCTTTCTGAGGACGATGTGGTAAGAAAAGTGTTGAGAACTTTATTACCTCAGTATGCCATTAGGGTTTCAACTATACAAGAGCTCAAATCTCTGGGAACTATCACTGCTATTCTTGATGCATTAATAGGAAAATTAACTACATTTGAGTTAAGAAATTATGATAATAGTATGCCAAAAGTTGAAGTTGCTTTCAATTCATCATTGACTCTTGCACCATCTAGGAAAGGAAAGGAGATGCCTCATAGTTATTCAGCATTTTACTCTAATGATTATGAATCTCTCTTGTCTGAAGAAAGAGAACGTGAGGAATTGGAAGCTTTATTTGCTAAAAGGTTGCCTAAAGGGAAAGGTAAATATAAGGGTATGTTGCCTTTGAAGTGCTTTGCATGTAATAAGATGATGCAGGAGCATCCTTGGGTAGTTGGCAATCTTGTATCAACCAAAAATATGTTAAGAGTTTGGTTTTTGGCTTTCATTGTTTGAAGTGGTGAACTCGGTTGGAGACCTAAGATTCTTGGTCATTTGGTGGTAGTTATCGGTTGGAAGATGTGTTGCTTCACCAACGGACTCGATGACTGAGTGTGGAGTTACTCGATGACTGAGATCGATCTCAATTTTGGTGTTCCTTGCCGAGTGGGTTTGGTAGTTGTTCTGTGTTGCTTAGTTGATATTTTGACAAGGTTGGAGGTCTAGATCACCAACGGGTTTATTTGGATTATCTTGCTTGGCTGACGTGTGCATTTAATTTGGGTCACATTCCTTGTGATGTGGATCGACCGTTAGGATGTGTGAGGACCTAAATCTGGGTTGGTTCTTTCTCCTATGCGAATTTAATAACCGGTGCAAGCCAACATGAAGGATAACATGTTTTGTTATGAGTTATTGGAGCCGACTGATGTTTTTATGATTTATTATTTGTAAAGCCGACTTGTGGCTATGTTTTATAAAAGGAGGGTATGGGTAGAATAGAAGGTAGGGCGGGAAAGTATGAAATTAAGAAGCTAGTAGCTAAGTGTTGGCTTAGGAAATAAGAAGGTCGCTTGGTGGCTTGCAAGCTCAAGTTTAGATTTATCTTGGTGTTTCTACCAGTTTGTTGTGTGATACAGATTTGGGCTAGCTAGGGAGTAGTTGGATCATGTGATCTTGTTGTAATTGTTGGTGTATTGATCATAGCTGAGAAGGCCTTACAACTTGGCATGTTGCTTGCAATTGGCTTTTGATGATAATAAAGAGTTGAATTGTGTTATATCTTGGTGTTTTGTGTTGTCTCTTTGCTGCAAGACTAGACATCTCTTTTGAGATCTCTTCGGTCTTGACTGCCTCAATGTCAACTATGGAAGTCATATACAAAAACTATAGAAATACAAGGTTTGGTTCAAGAAACATACAGTGAATGTTGAAGAGGCTCTAAATTAAAGGGAATGTTAGAAATAAATAACCCTAAGTCAAAGAATTAATTTTTTATTATCCTGTAACTTACCCAAAATCTCTTGGATTTATAGACATCCCATCTTGAAATATTTACCTCATTTTTCTTTTTTTAGGCTCAAATTTCTAATGTCTGGATTTATCTACAAAGATTTTTTGAGGAATCAATTATTAATAGGTGGAAATAAAAAAGGATTGGAATAAAATAAGAATAGCATAGAACAATTTTAGAGAAGAAAAAAGAGTTGAAAAATAATAATATGAGCGTTTAAATGGAAGAACACGGCTCCAAAAAGTATGTGCTAAGCAACAATAGACACACGAGAGAAGATAGCTACAACTCTATAAAATATATGTCAAGCAACAACTCCAAAAAGACCATACACTATAGCAGCTCTAGAGAGAGTCTATATTGCAACAATTATAGAGAGAGAGCATCTACAATAGCAAGCAAAACTTTTTGTTGATATTTTGTAATCTATTTGTCAACATTTGTTGATATTGCATAATCTATTTGTAAACATTTTGTACAAGATTTCATATATAAATAAATGTGTTCTCAATGTTCGAGAGTTATCTCATATAATCTCCATTGCCATTGTTTGTCTTATTTCCTAACAATTAAAGCACTAAGATAGTTTGTGCATGCTAATATAATATAGAATACAAGAGGTTATAATGTCTTTGTTACTTTAAAAAAAACACACACAATGGTCACTATATTCTCCTAAAATACTTTTTAATACCCTTGCTCATTTGCTTATAAACCCTCACTACAAATCCATAAGTGGTTGTCTAATATTTAAAATGTTAAAAGATAAGATGAGTTAATGTTAATATGATATGACCATATAGATATGCTATGACAACACGTACCATGAGTAAAACCTAATATTTTTTAATTATTTTTTTTTTAAAATGCATCTCGTACTTCACATTTGTTTTGGACTCATTTGACTCAAATATTTTTTATGCAATAACAAGCATATAAGTGGTACATTTTAGCTATGAGTGGGAAAACAACCTCAATCTTATATGTTCCTATTGGAAACTATTTCGAGCAACTTGTTATGACCTACAATTTCCCCCTTTCCTACCTTGACATACATATGCACTCAAAAAATGACCTCTTAATTGTTGAAACTCAAATCAAATCTAGGACCATCTTTACTTCTTTTGACCATTATATACCAATCCAATGTGTAAAAGTATGTTATTTGACTCTTGGTGTCATATTTGAAGTGGTAACCTAGTTCATTTTAGATCATATATTTAGCAACTAGATGATTGCATGATAAACCTCATTCTTAGAGTTATCAATTTTATGTGCTCACATTATCAAGGAGCATCTAGTAAAATAGCTCCAATGTAAAAGCATATATGGTATTTTACAAGTGTGAAAATGTTGTATTTGATCTCTTATCTAGTCATTATATCAATATCATTCTAAGAATTGACACAAAAGAAACAATCATCCCTCTCAAGTGCAAATCATCAAACCCCAAATATCAAATTTATGTGAGGGCAAATTAAGGAAATCAAAGTAAGTTGTATTTTGAAAGTTTGAAGAAATTGGATCCACACATTCGCATCATATTCACAAGACAAAGATCGGATGCTTACAAAATTTATTCTACAATTCAAGAGTAGTTCAAAAACAAAACAAAAAAAATGTTTAATAATTTTGAAACAATTATCTTATCATCACTAACATCCTTACACTTGACAAATCATATATCTATCACAATATTTCTGATTAAGAATCATTGTTTTATTCTTAAAAAATTTAGAAAATTTATTTTAATAGATTCTAGATATTTATATCATGTATTTATAGAAGTAATTTTTATTCTCCCTTTCAATAAGGTCAAGCCCAATGAATGTAATGTTTTAGGATTAGTTGTTTCACTTATTTTAACAAAGCTTATAACCAAATAATTTTCCAAAAAGTAGACCAAAGCTAAAAGGAGAAATTTTAAATAAACAAGCATAGTTAGTGCAAATTCAATGTTGAAAATCAATGAGGCTCTAGTTTAAAGGGGAATATTAGAAATAAATAACCCAAAGTCGAAGAATTGGCTTTTTAACATCCTTTAACTTACCCAAAATCTCTTGGATTTGGAGACATCTCATCTTGAAACATTTATCTCCTTATTTTTTATTTTTTTAAGGCTCAATTTCTAATGCCCAGATTAGCCTACAAAATTTTTTTGAGGAGGGAATCAATTATTGATAGATATATATAAAAAAGGATTGAAACAAAAGAAAAATAGAAAAGAACAATTTTACTGAAGAAAAGAGAGTTGAAAAACAATAATATCAATGATTACATGGAAGAACACAACTCCAAAAAGCATGTGCTAAGCAACAACAGCTACATGAAAGAAGATAGCAACAACTCTATAAAATATATGCCAAGTAACAACTCCAAAAAGAGCATACATTGCAATAGCTCTCGAGAGAGTCTATATTGCAACAACTGTAGAGAGAGCATCTACAATAGCAAGAAAAACTTTTTGCTGATATTTTGTAGTTTATTTGTCAACATTTGTTGATATTATGTAATCTGTTTGTAAACATTTTATTCAAGATTTTCAAATATAAATATTTTTTTCCTCAATGTTAAAGAGTTGTCTCCTATAATCTCCATTCTCACTGTTTGTCTTATTTCCTAAGAATTAATGCACTAAAATAGTTTACGCATCCTAATATAATATTGAATATAAGAAGTTATAATGTCTTTGTTGCTTTAGAAAAATATATATATTCAAAAAATATATATCTCATACTTCACATTTGTTTTGGACTCATTTGACTCTAATATTTTTTATGCAATAACAAGAATATAAGTGGTATGTTTTTAGCTATGAGTGGGAAACAACCCAATCTTCCATGTTTCAATTGGCAACTATTTCCAGCAACTAGTTATGCCTACAATTTCCTCCTTTCCTACCTTGGCATACATATGCACTCAAAAAATGACCTCTTAATTGTTGAAATTCAAATCAAATCTAGGCCCATCTTTTCCTGTTTTGATCATTGTGTACCAATCCAATGTGTAATTTGACTCTTGATGTCACATTTGAAGGGGTAACCTAGTTCATTTTAGATCATCTATTTACCAACTAGATGATTGCATGATAAACTTCATTCTTAGAGCTATCGATTGTATGTGCTCACATTATCAAGGAGCATCTAGTAAAATAGATCCAATGTAAAAGCATATATATCTTACATGTGTGAGAGTGTTGTATTTGATCTTTTATCTAGTCATTATATCAGTATCATTCTAAGAATTAACACGAAAGAAACAATCATCCCTCCCAAGTGCAATTTTGTTTGAGGGCAAATTACGGAAATCAAAGTAAGGTGCATTTTGAAAGTTTGCAAAGATTGGATCTACATGTCCTCATCATATTCACAAGACAAAGATTATATGCTTACAGAATTGAATCTACAATTCAAGTGTAGTTTGAAAACAACAAAAAAATGTTTAATAATTTTAAAACATTTATCATATCATCACTAACATCCTTATACTTGACAAATCATATATCTATCACAATATTTTTAATTACGAACTATTGTTTTAATCTTTAAATTTTTAAAACATTTATTTTAATAGATTCTAGATATTTATATTATTTATTTATGAAAGTGATTTCATTCTCCCTTTCAATAAGGTTGGACCTAATGAGTAATGTTTTAGGATCTGTTGTTTCGCTATTTGTAACAAAACTTATAACCAAATGATTTTCCAAAATGCACACCAATCCTAAAATACAGCGGCAAAGAGTTAAATAAACAATTTTGAAGAAACAAACATAATTACTACAAAGAGTTAAATGTTGAAAATCAATTGAACATCAAGAAAATACACTAGCAAGTACAACAGCCAACAAAGGGCAACTGCAATCACAAATCAAAATTAACCCAACAATAAGAGCGTGACACATACATGCAGACACATGCACACAAATGCACAATTTCATGAGTAAATTTTGGTCTCTTTACATACCACAATAGAATACACCGAAGCATGTTTCTTCAATAACCCACCAAATTCATATCATAATAATGGTATCAACAAAATACAAAAGCTTCCAAAGTAAACGATGTGAATATTACAGAAATATTCTTGCATGATGCAAACATTACAAACAAGATGCACAGAGCATGGCAGCAAACAATTTTTCAGTCAAAAACTTTTTCAAAGACATTTCATTTCTCCCAGATGTCCATTGAAATGTTCCAATATAATCCCTCAATTGCAAAGACATTGCTGACAGCCAAAAGAATTCTGCCTTTACATAGTAATGGTATCAACAAAATACATAAGCTTCCAAAGTAAACGATGTGAATATTACAGAAATATTCTTGCATGATGCAAACATTACAAACAAGATGCACAGAGCATGGCAGCAAACAATTTTTCAGTCAAAAACTTTTTCAAAGACATTTCACTTTTCCCAGATGTCCATTGAAATGTTCCAATATAATCCCTCAATTGCGAAGACATTGCTGACAGCCAAAAGAATTCTGCCTTTACATAGGACAAAGATGCTCGAGGGCGTTTGGCCATTTCAAGCTATCATTTCTACAATCTGATAAAACAAAGAATCATACTCCACAGAAGTACTTCTAATTGGTAATCCTATTCTCGGAACTCAAAAGCATCAACCTCAAAAGAAAAGAAAAATAACTTCAAACTAGATTAATTCAAAAACAAGGAGAAAATTATAAAAATTACAACTAGCTTGAGCATTAATTCTTAACAAAATATTAATGCTATTGGATAAGCCAGGCATTAGTTCAAAATACATACCAAGCTTGTTCTTCATTTCAGAAAACTATGTATATTTATCTAGCATCAAATATGGTAATTACTAAATGAATTAGAACTGTACACAGGAACATTCAGAATTTACACTATCAGAGGGTAGAACACGTGTCAACCATTGCCAGCGATCCTCGATCAAGCTAGCAATGAAAGAGCATATCTAAATTGCCCACACAAGGATTTCTGAAGTTCAAGACATATACCTTGAATCAAATTTCATGGGATTCACTTTCCCACCAACCACTACTGCTTCGGACATATTTGTCGACAATACCAAACATTTCATTTTGAGCCATCCTTCTAGCATAGTTTGCTGTAGATATAGCTCCTCTCTTCAACCTTCGGTAATGAATAAGTTCTAAGGGCCACAGACGTGCCGCACCGAAGTATGATTCTACTGATGATCCATGTTCAGTTTCTTCAATGGGTAATTTTTTAGAATAATTAATAATCAATTTTGCTTCTTCTAATGAGATACTTGCAACATTTTTAACATTCGCTTTACTAAGCATAGGGTCATTGATTCCTTTTTCATGTACTGTCCTTGAGTGGTCCACAACTGGCTGTGTAGTTGTGTCTGCAGGAAGTTCTACAATCTCTAGTACAGAACTCTTTGACTTCTCATTTTTCATTATGTCGCCTTCTGAGATATTATGTTTACCAGTTGTCTCATCTGAATGAGATTTCTCTTTGTAAATAGATGCCGTCTCTCTTTTTCCCCCACTTTTGGAAGGAGTTAAAATCCCCATTTCTTTAGTGTTCGTACCTTGCTGTTCGTTTTCTTCATCCTGAACTATTCTGACACGCAAATCATTGTCTATTTTCACAGCTAATCTCAGATGATCTCCTTCCAAATTTGCATCGGCAGTACTCTTCTCTTTTGTTTTCTCAGACAAAGCACTATGAGAATCAAAAGGCAAAGCATTCTTCAAGGAATGTATTGCATTACTAGCATCATATGATCCAGTCAAAACATGACCCACCTGAGTTGGAACGGATGATTCTCGAATACAAGGAGATAGCGATACTGACAAAGATCTCAGAGTTGCAGAAGGTGACCTGCATTTAACTATAGGCTTTCCAGACATATAGCGGTCAGAGATCGATTGAGAACTTGCATTAAAAGACACTGAACGTGATCTCAAGGACCTCGAATCTGAGTGAGACGAAGGAGAACAAGAATGTGGCGAACTAGCCAAATGAGAGTCCGACTTTGAAGTATATGATTTGGCAAAACTTGACTGTGAACAAGAATTAGATGAATTAGAATGAGTTTCATGCCGGCTCTCAGAATGTAGAAAGGAGGATTGAGACTTGTCTCTTACTCCTGTTGGCTGTGAAATAGCTTCTATCCTAAGTTTATTATCCCCCCTTCCAGTCTTTTTTATTTTCTGATCTTCTTTTCTATAATCAGATAGATTCCTTGAATGTTTCTGCTTGATTCCTGAAAACCTCTCAGATTTGTGATGAAACCTTCTGCCCACATGTCCCATAACCCTATCGCTACCAAAGTCCTTCCTCTGCAACATATTCTCTCTAGAAAAATCCCGTCTTGGCCAGTTAGTTTCTCTTGGACCTTTAAACCTCATAAAGTCTTTACCTTTGAAATTCATTTCCGTCTTTTGTTTAGGAATAGCCCTTTTGAACTTATCCCTTCTAGATAAAGCTGCTTTAGAACGACAATCGCACATGACATGACCAGCTCGACGACATTTGAAACACCTTTCTGAAGACCTCCCAAAACCCCTGCACTCCATCTGAATTTCATCTCTTGACCAGTGCTTTGAAACTCTTTCTGGAGAACTGTTTGCACCATAAGAATCAGTAGATTTAAGTTTTTGACGTTTTTCACTTTCACGTACGTCTCCTTCATTTCTATTATCAGAATAAGGATCATAATTCTTCAAGTCGGTTGCCTCTTCAACAGTGTCATGTTCATTTGATGCACCACTGAGAGGCTCTCCCCAACGGTCATTTTCCAAAGGAATGGGCTCTGCCACACATCTTTCATCCAACAATGTTACTTCCAAATTCTGGTGCTTCCTTTTTCCCCCAAAAATATCATTTTCCACTTCATCATCTCTTCCTTCTTTACATACAAAACTATCGTTATTTATAGCTTCCTCACCTGTATGTTTCTGCATGTCCTTCGCATTTTCTTCCCATTCTTCAAAGCATTTGCCCTTTATATCGTTTTCTTTCCTGTAGATCCTGTTAATATGGCCGCTTCTAGGAAATTCTTTACCAGAAACCCTTCTTAAAGGTCTTTGTTTTCTTGACCATGTGATAGAAAGATGTTCCCCACAGATAATCTTACCTTTCAATGCCCTGAGAGCTTTCTCAGCATCTCTAACAGCATCATAAACAACAAAGCCATACCCATCCTTAAGCTGTAACTTGCTTCGGCCAAACCTCCGAAACACACGCTCAAGCTCACTATGATGAACATGGGACGAAATATTTCCCACAAATAAGGACATCTGCAATTAAAACACCACAGAGACAAGCAAATATATAGTTAGCTAGACTAAACAAAATAAACAGTTGTAAACGTGTCAATTTTTCAGTGTATATACTGAACCATTCTCAAAATTGAAGATTTGCGTTTCAATTACATAATTAAACCATCAACAGACTTATTTATTAAAGCAAGAATTTTAGAAATACTCTACAAGAGAGAACGTAAGCACCATCACACTAACGGGCTTCTGGGCATAAATGGCAAGACGGGTTATCCAACATTTGGCATCGTATGCCCAATGATTCTAGGATGGCAAATAACTCAAAGCACCGTAGCTATTTACCAATTAGAATTATGATAGCATTAAGATTTTTGTCAATTGGTTTCTGTGCCCTATGATTCTAGGGAGTTGGATAACTAAATAGATGTAGGTTTATGTACCCTATGATTCAAGGATGACAAATAACTAAAAAACACAACTATTTGGCACCATATGGCCTATGACTGAAAACTTGAATCCAATTGTTTAGTTTTGATCCTAAATTTTGTCAACAGATCAAAATTGGCCTCCTGCCATGCCATGACCTCTATTAAACTGATGCACATATGCAAGTCATGGTTCTTTTAAGATGAACACTTTCGGAGTTTTGCTTCAGATTTTCTCTGGTATAACAAGGAATCATAAAATGCACAGAAACCTACTACTATTTTTAATCTAGTGGTTATAGATTTGGTTTGTTTTAAATATATGGAAGGTCAAGGTTCTCGGACTGGCGTCTTATATGGGTTACAAACACATTCAACCATAAGAAATAACAAGAAAGAGGTATAATATCCGATAACCAAATCTACTTAAAAAAACTTTATATGGGTTACAAACACATTCAACCATAAGAAATAACAAGAAAGAGGTATAATATCCGATAACCAAATCTACTTAAAAAAACTTTCTTCGAGTTTGCAAGCATTCATGTGTGACAAGAAAGAGACTATAGTTGAAAAACTAAGACTCGCAATGACTCCAAAAAATTTAAAAATTTGGGACTCGTTCCAAAATTTGGGAAAAAACTAGCAATAACTCAATATATCATATATTTATTGAATATTTTAAAATATATAAAATTTTAAAAATATTCTTAAAAAATACACATTAAATATTTTGTTGAACATATCACTAATTTCCATCACATACAAATCAAAATTAAAATTTATATGAAAGAGATCCCAATAACTAGTGAAGACTTTAATGGGTTTGAGGGGCAGCAAAGATAAGCTGCACAAGGTGTTAGATCTAAAGATCATCACCAATGAAGATAACTTTTTTTAACAAGCAAGAAAAACAAAATTATATGAATTTGGACAAGTTTTTCAAGGGAAAATTGTGACTTTTCACATTTATTCGCAAGTTTTTCAAGCAAATATCGCCGCGAGTTCTTGGGGAAGTGACTCACTAGAAAATTGACTCACGAGTTTTGCAAGTACTTGACAAGCT
Organism: Chamaecyparis obtusa; assembly: GCA_027943335.1. Taxonomy (NCBI): domain Eukaryota; kingdom Viridiplantae; phylum Streptophyta; class Pinopsida; order Cupressales; family Cupressaceae; genus Chamaecyparis; species Chamaecyparis obtusa. Next base: position 278,789 of record BSBK01011231.1, on the reverse strand, counting down.
TTGCAGCTATGAAAGAGACCTTTACAGCTATAATTTTCTGTGAATTAAAGTGTTATGACACTTATCAAATTCATGTTACAATCACACCAACACGTGTGGTGAGAAAACTGTAAACAGAGGACCTATCAAATCACTCCAATCAGAAATCTTCAAAAATGCCAACTACTGGTTAAAGAAAGAGACGCAGCACAAATATCTCCTTTAATCAGCTACCTGTCTACACTCCTAGAATGAACTGCCCAAATGGTGAATGAACTGGCAGATTTGGAACCCTAGAATACTCTCTGCACTTTGGTAATGAAAACAAAGAATTGCCCCACCTTAATGAATGAAAAAGCTGCATACACAACTTTTAAGTAGTGAATGAGCTTTTTAATCATATTTTTGAAAGATGTGGATTACTATAATGTCCCCTTTTTGGGATACATTATATTGAGCCGTGTCGTTAGCCTATTTACCTTGGTCCAAAGGGCTAACCGTGGCGTGGCAATGCTCCAGGAGATATTTGGCCTACGTGGTTTCAATTCCAAGCCAATCGAAGCAGTTTTCGCAGGTTTCCAGGGTATTTACTATTTTTAGTAAGTCAGCAAGGGTTCAGAATTTTCGGCTTTTCAGTAGTGGACTTGGAGCGTCTCGTCGAGAGCTTTCCGGCGAGCTATCACATCTCGGCATCCGAGCTCGTTTGGGCCTCCGTTTTAATGACGGAAGATTTCCTCATTTATTATTTTACTTTATAACTCAACAGTCATTTTATTTAAAAGTGACTTAAAGTGAAATTATAAAGAGACGAAATGGGCATATGAAGAGTCACAGTAAGGAAACTGAAGAGTCACAACTGCAGCCATAAGAGAAGGTTTTGGAGTCTCATTCAGCATGCTTCAGTTTATGGATTTTTATCTCTCCTTGAGAATTCGAGAAGCTTCAGCTATCGAATTTGAAATCTGAGGATGGAAACCTTCAGCATTTCTTGGTGGATTGGACGCAAACCCAATTCATCCCGGTGCGGATTCACTTAGAGTTCGCCATTGTTTTACCAGGTTCTTGGTCATCCGATCTTACTGTTATTTCTGTATTTCAAATTGGATATAGTAATATTTGGTTATTGTATTGCTGTTGTATAATACAAAACCATATTTTTAAGTTATTTCATGAGAATGTACTTGCTGGTTATATAAATAAATCTGCTGATTATCGTTATTGGTTCAACAGTTATATGCATGTTTTATTGGTTTTCAAATCTGCATAAGATTTATTGGTAGAAATCAGTAAATGGCCGGTTAGGGTCATTTCAATTATGAGGGGCAAGTAAAAAATGCACTACTTATTGCTGACACCCACATGCAAGCCAATGGAGAAATGGAGACTAATAATGTTGTCCAAATCATAACACAAAACAAACAAACAAAAATTGTAAAAAGGTCAACTTGTTGGTTGAGGTACATTAATCACACATCTTTTGAACACCTTATGCAAAAAGATGGCAGCAAATTGGTTGAATCAAACAGGTGGATGCAGAAGCTGAAAAGATCCAAATATTCATCACCAACTGCATGTCGTTGGCAATATTCAAATCATTCTCGATTCTAGGGTTGTTAAAAGTGATTGAAACAATAGAATTTTATGTTTGACCTTAGCACTATTTAAAAAGTTGTTGAGCCCCGATTCACCGTCAACACAATTATCTTGAGATGACTTGTGAGTAACATTGTAATTAACCAACATTGGTCCTTGAAGAGGCAATTCAACACGGAGAAGGCAAAACAAATATTAAGCAACTGATTGTAGATGACACTTGATATGATTATGTGAAATATCCTCTTATTTTACCAAGCTCATCTTCAGTATGATCCATTGTATTGATATAGATAAGTCATATTTGAAAGAGGCAAATGATGGAACCAACACAATGATTAGAAAATGAAGATCATAAAGATAAAAACCCTAAAGAAACTTTAAATAGTGCACACATTTTTTTCAAGCGGTAAAGCAATGCCCACAAAAACTATTTCTTCGCTGAACAGAACTGTAAAATACAAAAATTTAATATTAGAACATTATATATATATATATATAAAGAGATTCTCATTGGAGTTAATTATTGGAGAAGTATTTGGAATTGTAAATATTGAAATGAAGAAACAATCCTTATATGAAGAGATAATACCTAGGTTAGGCCTTTGATCATATAGACTAATAGGCAAGTTTCTTTATTAGGGATGCTTTGAGAATTTTTTCACCTTAGTCTTCCCCAACACATATTTGTGTCGATATGTTAATGTTATATTTGGTTATTTTCTTTTAAATTTATATTTATTGCTCATTACATCATAACCATAGTTCAATTAGTTATTCTAAAATATTAATAATAATGACATGATATTTATCTATTGTTTGCAAAAAAATATATACAAATTAAAAAATCCAACATATAAAATTTATAAAAGATTATGTATATACTATAATTTCACATTCTTCCCTAAAATCACTTCTTAAAATAATAATAACAAAAATTAAAATCTAATACAATTAAAAAAATATGATGTAATTAAAATTTAATTAAATTCAATGAATAGTCAAAAGGAATGAAATATAGAGTTGTGATTCCCTCAAACATGAGATATAAAAGGAAGAGGAAATCATTTAAAAGGGGATATGGATGAAGGGAAAAAGAATGTGAATCACGAAAGAGTTAATGGAAGAAAAAAAGGAATGAAAAGAGAATAAGAAAGTGACTCCTCCAAAAGACAAATTATGAAGGGTTGTGCTCTTCAAAAGGTGATAATTGTGAAAGGTTGCTACTCTTTCAAAGGGCAAAAATGATGAAGAGTTGTACTCTTTCAAAGGGTGGTGATTGTGAAAGGTTGTGACCCTTGCTAGGGAAGACATGACGAAGAGGTGTGACTCCCTTATTAAAATAATATTGTAATATTCATATAATGATCATCTTCGTTGGTATTTAGAAACTTCCTTTTATGTCTTTCATCTTTAGTTAGTTTTAGAAAGTTTTCTTTCTGTCTTCTGTGTTTCTATTCTCAATCATTTCCATTATAGAAAGATTGTCTTCTATTCTCTAATTAAACAACCTTCGTCTCCTTTGTTTAATATTGAGTATCAACCAATAATCATTTCATGATATCAAAGTAGAGGTGGTTTTTGGCAAATTTTTCCAAGTTAATCATTTTATCACCTAGAAATTTTGAGGAATATTTTTGAAGTTTTTTGCCTCGTTATTTTAAAACCAAAAATTGTGGGGATTTTTTGGCAAAATATTTTAGAATAAAATTTTTGGTATTTCCTAGACATTTTGGGGATTTCAAAAGATCTTTGAGGTCTTTTTGATTGGCTTTTTGCTTCAACAAAAATTGAGATTTTCAGTCGAGGGGTTCCTGAAGCACCATGTTTTTCATATCGTGGAAGGTTCTTTGCATGCACTAATGCAAAGGGTTTTTAGCAATTTTCCACACAAAAATCATGATCTCAAACCTGCAACCTGTAACATTTCATGTTTTATAGTGATTCTTTGAACAAAAATTGTGGTTTCTTCATATTTCCTTTTAGATCTGAATGGGTTCTTTACTCTTGTGACCAAGTGTTGCTATTTTTAAACTAATTTTCTCACAAAAATCATGGCTTTCTACAATCATTTTTTGCATTTTTTTTCTCAAAAATCATGGAGGGTTTTCGCATGATTTTTTCCCAAATATCATTGAGGGTTCTTGCATGATTTTTCCCAAAAAAATGTGGAGGGTTTTTGCATGAGATTTTCCCAAAAATCATGGAGGGGTTTTTCATGATTTTTTTCCCAAAAATTGTGCTTCTTTTTCCTACTTTTTGATGATTTTGTGACAGAATCTTGGGTTTTTGCCACTTTTCTACAAAATTAGGGTTTTTGACTATTTTATCCAATGTAACACTAGCGCTGGAGTACATCGGAACGTTGGGACACCGAGACGAGTTTCCAGGACGGGGGACAAAGGGCCTCAATTTCAGGACGGCGGGGAGATGGTGAGGGAACGGTGGCGGGGGGGGAGCATGATGTTGTATACTATACATATAAAACTTGAAACGTTAGTTATGAAATGATGTTTCAGGGTAACAATACAAATTGAAATGCTTGAACATAGCAAAATTGCAATAGGAACTAGAACCATTGAACATCCAACATAGTGACATAGTACATACCCAATAGTAACATTCAAAAATCAAAATTCAAATAGAAATTCAAGTACCCATCTCAGCAGTGGCATGGTTACAGAATGGCGGAGGTGGGGGTACTCGAGTACTCCAAGTACCTGGTGCGGGGATGTCCCAAGGACGGGTTCTTCGAGGTTTTGGGGGGGGTGTGAGTCCTTGGGTTTCACTGATTTTTTGACAAAATCATGTGTTATTTTAGAATTACATCGAGGGTTTGATGATTTTTCTAGAAAATCATGGTTTTGTTTTGCAGCAGCTTCTTTTGACATTTTTTGGGAAAATCGTGCTTTCAATGTCTTTGACGGAAATTTTATCAACAAAAGTCAATTTTTTTTATGCTCATCTCATTTATTGCATCTCTAAAATGATAGGGATGGCTTGGTTACCCAACACCAACTTCGAAGACAGTTGTTTTTGAACTTGGTCATATCCAGAAGTTCTGCAACACCAGGGAGAGTTTCAGTAGCAAGCTCATGTTGTAGAGCGTTCCAAAGAGAAGGGGCAGCCTTCTATGTATTCATGGCCAAACGACCTATAGATTATGTCAAGACTTCTATAGGGTAGTTAGAAGGATAACAATTAAGGGAGGGTATTATAATTGTTAATGTTTTTTAACCAGAATACAAGAATGCAAAAAATAGAAACACAATAACAAATGACATGATTATTATCCTGGGAAAAACCCTCTTGCTTGAGGGAAACAACCCAGCCCACAAAATATAGATCCTTTCTTCAATTCATCAAAACAATTACAAAAGAATCTTTGCTCACTTTTGATGACTTCAACACTCATTGATCAAAACAATGATCAGAATCAAAAAATAATCAATCAGGCATCGTTCTTAGAAAGTCCCGATACATAGTTTATCAGACACTGATATAATCTTCATATGCATATAGTTCTGCTAAAAACAAACACTAAACCAACACCTCAATCTCAGTCTAGTAAAAACAAGAATCACCGACTATATATATTTTATTACAAGAATCGCATATATTTTTTTAAGACATGATAAACAATAACCAAAATAAATGCCTCCAAGAAAAACGATCACCATTGAGGTATGCTTTCACGTTGACCATCGAATGACATTAAGCATGAGCCAGAGTATTGAGTGATACAAAAATCTCAACAAACGCCTCATAAACATCAAGCACCGATGGTTATAAAGAACACCTGGCTGCAGTAGAAACTAAAACAATATCATTAAACAAAGAATCAACAATCTCAGAAGAAAGTCGACGAAAATCATAATTGTACCACAATCATTCAATGTTGACAACAGACACATATACACAAAAAGAAGTCAACTGATAGTATGCCCGATAAAGAAGAGATGCCAACTCACCAATACACTTACCAGATGAACAAAGGCAGATACAATGAACAAATAATCTTTATCGCAGCTATCTGAACTTCAACACTCCCTATTAGCAAGAGAGATTATTTATTCCGTAGTGTCTCATCCTAACAAACACAATGGAGCTGCAACCAAAAACAAATGTCAATAACAAAATCTCATCATAGATTTTCTCAACATAATATTGTCATCTCAGTATAACAATATTCACCATAGCTACTCCTAGAGGGTATATCAGAAAAACAGAGAATAAAGTCATGGAGTCACACACATGACTTCCACCATGCCTACTCGTCGAGGGTGGAACGAGGACTTACACCTTAGACTTCTCCCAAAGAAGAATGCATTTTCACCATGCCTACTCGTAGATGGTGGAACAAGGGATTTCACCTCGAACGTCACTCACAAAAAAGAACTCGTTAACAAGGAATTAATCACTGGGGCTGGGACTCTCTCAGCAAGAGCATCATTCTCCACAATACCAAGCTTATCCCGGAAGTAACAAAACTTCACTCTAGGAAGTGGCTTGGTGAGAATGTTCGCAACCTTCTCTTTTGTAAAAATGTACTTAAGCTCAATGGCTTTTCTTTGAACCATACCCCTCAAATAATGGTATTTGATTTCTACATGTTTTGTCCTGTCATGAAAAACGGGATTAACTGAAAGCTTCACATAGCTTTGATTATCACACAATCATAGTAGGTTCAGATTGTTGTCCAAATAAACCAGCAAGTAATATTTGAAGCCACACAACTTTTGTAGGCATACAAGCTGCAACCTACTCTGCTTCAATAGTACTCTGAGCAACACAAGTTTGTTTCCTGCTGCACTAGGAAACCATTGTTGAACTCGAGCTTAAACATCTTGAAGTACTCTTACTATTAGGCACATGCCCTGCCCAATCTGAATCACAGAAGCCAAGCAAGATCAACTCAACATCTGAGGAATATTTTAATCCATATCCTATTGTACCACAAACATCTCAGAATATGTTCGACTGCCACAAGATGAATCTGCCTTGGTTCACACATAAATTGACTCAATGTATTTAATGCATAACATATATCAAGCCTTCTATTAACTAAATACATTAAGGAACCAATTAGCTGACTATACATAGTAGAACCAACCAAATCTGAAACTGCTGCATCCTCATGTAATTTTTACAGATTTGCTTCCATAGGAGTAACCATATACTTACAATCTAGCATTCCAAATTTTTTTAAGATATCTATTGCATATTTACCTTGACTTAAAATAATTCCATTTGATCTTTGCCATACTTCAAGCCAAAGGAAATAATGCAATAATCCAAGATCTTTCATTTCAAGTTCTCAAGTAAGTTCACTCTTACATTTAACAACAAGATCATCATCACTAGTTAGGAACAAATCATCAACATAAAGCACAAGGATCAGCACTTTGTTACCATTTACCTTAAAATACAAATTTGGATCTGCATCATTCTTTCGAAAGCCCAAACTTAGGAGATAGTTATCAATTCTCTCATACCAAGCTCGAGGAGCTTGTTTAAGGCCATACAAAGCCTTTTTTAGCTTGCACACTGTGATTCTCTATCATGAACTACAAACCCTTCAAGTTGCTCAATGTAGACTTCCTCTTCAATTACTCCATTTAGAAATGTTGTTTTAACATCCATTTGGTGAAGTTTCCAACCTTTCACTGCTGCAATAGCTATGATTGTTCTAATGGAAGTATAACGAGCTACACGTGCAAAGGTTTCTTCATAATCTATGCCTTCTTTTTGTGAGAAACCTCTAGCAACAAATTTGGCATTATATTTCTTTATACTACCATCAGCAGCATGTTTAATTTTAAATAACCATTTGGAAGAAACCACAGATTTACCTTTAGGTCTTGGGACTGCATGCCAAACATCATTTCTAAGAATAGATTAATACTCTTCCATCATTGCATCCTTCCACACTTGCTGATTTGAAGCTTCTTCAACACTGCGAGGTTCAGATGCAATTATGTGACTCATTAAAGCAACATAACCAGCAAACTTTTGAGGCCTTTTACTTTCTCTAAAGGCAACACGAGGGGAGGCATAATTTTCAACTTCTTCCACAATTTTTCTAGCCCATAAAGGTCTTTTCTTATTGGCTGGAGTAATACTAGACTGTAATGTCCCCACTTGTAATCTCTTAAGTTTATAGGACTATTACTTATAATTCAATTAGGAGAGACTTCTTTCTAATTACTTTTCTTTAATTATAAAACAAGTACACTATCTCGGTGCTTATATTGATGATACCACTTATAATGATAATCTTTCAACTCAATCAATTACCCTTATGAACTATTATATACTGACGGCACAATAATCAATACATACTCTAACTTGTTGCAACTTGTAGCCTGCAATCAATATATATACTCCAGATCTGCAATATATAATCCGTATCTCTTTGATGTTATCCAATTTATTTTGCTATCTCTGATATAGCTGTGTGAATTAAGCAATGGATCTCCTTCATATAGTTTAGAGTGATGAAACAATAATTTCTGTTACCATTAGTACTTTAGAAGTATACAACGATGAAGTGTTTGGTCGAGTCAGACCTCCCACTCTAAGGTCAACGCTTGTATAATGTACTGATTATAATGGCAATGTCTCTCGGTGCTGTTCTAGGTATATATCTTTTAATATATGCAACTGATTACCTTAAGAAGGCTACTGCTCAAAGAGGATGATCCAGATAATGATGAAATAAGAAATAGGACTGTTCGATGTTTATTACCGGTACTCTGATTTCATTGTGTTTCTATGCTCACCATTGCTTGTGAATGTTTGTATATGATTCTCTGGAAGATCGCTGATATTGTATATTATTTATCCTTATTCTATATATCCTTTTACTTTCTCTTTTGGTCTATCTTTATATATCTTGTTATTGAGAATGATTGGTTGTGCTCCCAAAAGACACAACTTATCACCGTTTTAGGCTAATCGCACCATTCTGAAATAGTTGGTTAATGATAAATTTTATTATTATCGATACGATAATTGTTATTATCCTATCACTGATGCTCCACTCGTCAGTATGGAATTTGTCCATGTTCTAGTCACACCCGCTGGTTAAGCAGCATTGAAAAGGGGCCACGTAACTTCCATGTGGAACGCCTTTGCTGATGGGGGCCTGCAATCATATTCTTAGGTTATTTCCGTCTATGGTCCATGTTCTCATTGCCCCCTTCGAACCCGGTCAAACATTGGGGCTACACTATTTATATGGTTCGTTCTCCAAATTTATCAATGGCTATTAATAAAACGGTATGTTTGGTCTTAATTTCCTTAACCCGTGAATTGCCTATAGGTCCATCCCATGTTTTATCAGGCTTCAAATATGCCTGTTCAATGCTTGGTCAATCCTCTTTGATTTTGACGTATTCCCTAGCTAGTTGCTGCTAACGATAATTATCGTGAATCATTTAAGGTCATCGATCATTGATATGTATGTTTTATTCAATATTAATATTATTATTATGCTGTTGTAATTATATATTCATATTTATTTATTCATTATTATATTTATTTATTTGTTGTATATTTTAATCTTTACTAAATCCATTAACTTTGAGATTGATAATTAAATTAAACTATATATTAAATGATATATATCAAAGTATATATAATTTAAAGTGATTATTATTATAATTATCTTATTTATATTTATTGTATTAATAATATATTATATTATTATATTTAATAATATGACTATAATGTTATATTATTTTCTTTTATTATTATATTAATAATAAATTATAATTTATTATTAATGATTCAATTATTAATTTATTATTTAATATTAAATCCTATTGGAGAGGGGACATTTAACAACAAGATCATCATCACTAGTTAGGAACAAATCATCAACATAAAGCACAAGGATCAGCACTTTGTTACCATTTACCTTAAAATACAAATTTGGATCTACATCATTCTTTCGAAAGCCCAAACTTAGGAGATAGTTATCAATTCTCTCATACCAAGCTCGAGGAGCTTGTTTAAGGCCATACAAAGCCTTTTTTAGCTTGCACACATGTGATTCTCTATCATGAACTACAAACCCTTCAAGCTGCTCAATGTAGACTTCCTCTTCAATTACTCCATTTAGAAATGTTGTTTTAACATCCATTTGGTGAAGTTTCTAGTCTTCCACTGCTGCAATAGCTATGATTGTTCTAATGGAAGTATAACGAGCTACAGGTGAAAAGGTTTCTTCATAATCTATGCCTTCTTTTTGTGAGAAACCTCTAGCAACAAATTTGGCATTATATTTCTTTATACTACCATCAGCAGCATGTTTAATTTTAAATAACCATTTGGAAGAAACCACAGATTTACCTTTAGGTCTTGGGACTACATGCCAAACATCATTTCTAAGAATAGACTAATACTCTTCCATCATTGCATCCTTCCACACTTGCTGATTTGAAGCTTCTTCAACACTGCGAGGTTCAGATGCAATTATGTGACTCATTAAAGCAACATAACCAGCAAACTTTTGAGGCCTTTTACTTTCTCTGAAGGCACCACGAGGGGCTGCATAAATTTCAACTTCTTCCACAATTTTTCTGGCCCATAAAGGTCTTTTCTTATTGGCTGGAGTAATACTAGACTGTAATGTCCCCACTTGTAATCTCTTAAGTTTATAGGACTATTACTTATAATTCAATTAGGAGAGACTTCTTTCTAATTACTTTTCTTTAATTATAAAACAAGTACACTATCTCGGTGCTTATATTGATCATACCACTTATCATGATAATCTTTCAACTCAATCAATTACCCTTATGAGCTACTATATACTGACGGCACAATAATCAATACATACTCTAACTTGTTGCAACTTGTAGCGTGCAATCAATATATATACTCCAGATCTGCAATATATAATCCGTATCTCTTTGATGTTATCCAATTTATTTTGCTATCTCTGATATAGCTGTGAATTAAGCAATGGATCTCCTTCATATAGTTTAGAGTGATGAAACAATAATTTCTCTTACCATTAGTACTTTAAAAGTATACAATGATGAAGTATTTGATCGAGTCAGACCTCCCACTCCAAGGTGAACGCTTGTATAATGTACTGATTATAATGGCAATGTCTCTCGGTGCTGTTCTAGGTATATATCTTTTAATATATGCAACTGACTACCTTAAGAAGGCTACTGCTCAAAGAGGATGATCCAGATAATGATGAAATAAGAAATAGGACTGTTCGATGTTTATTACCGGTACTCTGATTTCATTGTGTTTCTATGCTCACCGTTGCCTGTGAATGTTTGTATATGATTCTCTGGAAGATCGCTGATATTGTATATTATTTATCCTTATTCTATATATCCTTTTACTTTCTCTTTTGGTCTATCTTTATATATCTTGTTATTGAGAATGATTGGTTGTGTTCCCAAAAGACAAAACTTATCACCGTTTTAGGCTAATCCCACCATTCTGAAAATAGTTGGTTAATGATAAATTTTATTATTATCGATATGATAATTGTTATTATCCTATCACTGATGCTCCACTCGTCAGTTTGGTTTTTGTCCATGTTCTAGTCACACCCGCTGGTTAAGCAGCATTGAAAAGGGGCCACGTAACTTCAATGTGGGATGCCTTTGCTGATGGGGGCCTCCAATCATATTCTTAGGTTATTTCCGTCTATGGTCCATGTTCTCATTGCCCCCTTCGAACCCGGTCAAAAATTGGGGCTACACTATTTATATGGTTCGTTCTCCAAATTTATCAATGGCTATTAATAGAACAGTATGTTTGGTCTTAATTTCCTTAACCATTGAATTGCCTATAGGTCGATCCCATGTTTTATCAGGCTTCAAATATGCCTGTTCAATGCTCGGTCAATCCTCTTTGATTTTGACGTATTCCCTAGCTAGTTGCTGCTAAGGATAATTATCGTGAATCATTTAAGGTCATCGGTCATTGATATGTATGTTTTATTCAATATTAATATTATTATTATACTGTTGTAATTATATATTAATATTTATTTATTTGTTGTATATTTTAATATTTACTAAATCCATTAAGTTTGAGATTGATAATTAAACTAAACTATATATTAAATGATATATATCAAAGTATATATAATTTAAAGTGATTATTATTATAATTATCTTATTTATATTATTGTATTAATAATATATTATATTATTATATTTAATAATATGACTATAATGTTATATTATTTTCTTTTATTATTATATTAATAATAAATTATATTATAATTTATTATTAATGATTCAATTATTAATTTATTATTTAATATTAAATCCTATTGGAGAGGGGACATTTAACAACAAGATCATCATCACTAGTTAGGAACAAATCATCAACATAAAGCACAAGGATCAGCACTTTGTTAACATTTACCTTAAAATACAAATTTGGATCTACATCATTCTTTTGAAAGCCCAAACTTAGGAGATAGTTATCAATTCTCTCATACCAAGCTCGAGGAGCTTGTTTAAGGCCATACAAAGCCTTTTTTAGCTTGCACACATGTGATTCTCTATCATGAACTACAAACCCTTCAAGCTGCTCAATGTAGACTTCCTCTTCAATTACGCCATTTAGAAATGTTGTTTTAACATCCATTTGGTGAAGTTTCCAGCCTTTCAGTGCTGCAATAGCTATGATTGTTCTAATGGAAGTATAACGAGCTAGAGGTGCAAAGGTTTCTTCATAATCTATGCCTTCTTTTTGTGAGAAACCTCTAGCAACAAATTTGGCTTTATATTTCTTTATACTACCATCAGCAGCATGTTTAATTTTAAATAACCATTTGGAAGAAACCACAGATTTACCTTTAGGTCTTGGGACTACATGCCAAACATCATTTCTAAGAATAGACTAATACTCTTCCATCATTGCATCCTTCCACACTTGCTGATTTGAAGCTTCTTCAACACTGCGAGGTTCAGATGCAATTATGTGACTCATTAAAGCAACATAACCAGCAAACTTTTGAGGCCTTTTACTTTCTCTAAAGGCACCACAAGGAGCTGCATAATTTTCAACTTCTTCCACAATTTTTCTAGCCCACAAAGGTCTTTTCTTATTGGCTGCAGTAATACTAGACTATAATGTCCCCACTTGTAATCTCTTAAGTTTATAGGACTATTACTTATAATTCAATTAGGAGAGACTTCTTTCTAATTACTTTTCTTTAATTATAAAACAAGTACACTATCTCGGTGCTTATATTGATGATACCACTTATAATGATAATCTTTCAACTCAATCAATTACCCTTATGAACTATTATATACTGACGGCACAATAATCAATACATACTCTAACTTGTTGCAACTTGTAGCGTGCAATCAATATATATACTCCAGATCTGCAATATATAATCCGTATCTCTTTGATGTTATCCAATTTATTTTGCTATCTCTAATATAGCTGTGTGAATTAAGCAATGGATCTCCTTCATATAGTTTAGAGTGATGAAACAATAATTTCTGTTACCATTAGTACTTTAGAAGTATACAATGATGAAGTGTTCGGTCAAGTCAGACCTCCCACTCCAAGGTGAACGCTTGTATAATGTACTGATTATAATGGCAATGTCTCTCGGTGCTGTTCTAGGTATATATCTTTTAATATATGCAACTGATTACCTTAAGAAGGCTACTGCTCAAAGAGGATGATCCAGATAATGATGAAATAAGAAATAGGACTGTTCGATGTTTATTACCGGTACTCTGATTTCATTGTGTTTCTATGCTCACCATTGCCTACGAATGTTTGTATATGATTCTCTGGAAGATCGCTGATATTGTATATTATTTATCCTTATTCTATATATCCTTTTACTTTCTCTTTTGGTCTATCTTTATATATCTTGTTATTGAGAATGATTGGTTGTGTTCCCAAAAGACACAACTTATCACCGTTTTAGGCTAATCCCACCATTCTGAAAATAGTTGGTTAATGATAAATTTTATTATTATCGATATGATAATTGTTATTATCCTATCACTGATGCTCCACTCGTCAGTTTGGACTTTGTCCATGTTCTAGTCACACCCGCTGGTTAAGCAGCATTGAAAAGGGGCCACGTAACTTCCATGTGGGACGCCTTTGCTGATGGGGGCCTGCAATCATATTCTTAGGTTATTTCCGTCTATGGTCCATGTTCTCATTGCCCCCTTCGAACCCGGTCAAACATTGGGGCTACACTATTTATATGGTTCGTTCTCCAAATTTATCAATGGCTATTAATAAAACGGTATGTTTGGTCTTAATTTCCTTAACCCGTGAATTGTCTATAGGTCGATCCCATGTTTTATCGGGCTTCAAATATGCCTGTTCAATGCTCGGTCAATCCTCTTTGATTTTGACGTATTCCCTTGCTAGTTGCTGCTAACGATAATTATCGTGAATCATTTAAGGTCATCGGTCATTGATATGTATGTTTTATTCAATATTAATATTATTATTATATTGTTGTAATTATATATTAATATTTATTTATTCATTATTATATTTATTTATTTGTTGTATATTTTAATGTTTACTAAATCCATTAAGTTTGAGATTGATAATTAAATTAAACTATATATTAAATGATATATATCAAAGTATACATAATTTAAAGTGATTATTATTATAATTATCTTATTTATATTTATTGTATTAATAATATATTATATTATTATATTTAATAATATGACTGTAATATATTATATTATTATATTTAATAATATGACTATAATGTTATATTATTTTCTTTTATTATTATATTAATAATAAATTATATTATAATTTATTATTAATGATTCAATTATTAATTTATTATTTAATATTAAATCCTATTGTAGAGGGGACATTTAACAACAAGATCATCATCACTAGTTAGCAGCAAATCATCAACATAAAGCACAAGGATCAGCACTTTGTTACCATTTACCTTAAAATACAAATTTGGATTTGCATCATTCTTTTGAAAGCCCAAACTGAGGAGATAGTTATCAATTCTCTCATACCAAGCTCGAGGAGCTTGTTTAAGGCCATACAAAGCCTTTTTTAGCTTGCACACATGTGATTCTCTATCATGAACTACAAACCCTTCAAGTTGCTCAATGTAGACTTCCTCTTCAATTACTCCATTTAGAAATGTTGTTTTAACATCCATTTGGTGAAGTTTCCAACCTTTCACTGCTGCAATAGCTATGATTGTTCTAATGGAAGTATAACGAGCTACACGTGCAAAGGTTTCTTCATAATCTTTGCCTTCTTTTTGTGAGAAACCTCTAGCAACAAATTTGGCCTTATATTTTTTTATACTACCATCAACAACATGTTTAATTTTAAATAACCATTTGGAAGAAACCACAGATTTACCTTTAGGTCTTGGGACTACATGCCAAACATCATTTCTAAGAATAGACTAATACTCTTCCATCATTGCATCCCTCCACACGCTGATTTGAAGCTTCTTCAACACTGGGAGGTTCAAATGCAATTATGTGACTAATTAAAGCAACATAACCAGCAAACTTTTGAGGCCTTTTACTTTCTCTAAAGGCACCACGAGGGGCTGCATAATTTTCAACTTCCACAATTTTTCTAGCCCATAAAGGTCTTTTCTTATTGGCTGGAGTAATACTAGACCTTCTGAAGTATGAATGGAATCAACTGGATTAATTGGATCAACGTGATTTTCTAAATCTGCATTCTCCCTCTGAATCTCTGAAGGTGGATTCAAATCAACCATGACTAAATCTTGAGGATGCTGAAAATTTTCTTCATCATTTTCAATGAAAGACTCTTTGGATAACTTGCATGCTATATTCATCAAATGTGACATCCCTTCTGATTTCAATTTTTTTTTTTGTCCTAGAACAATAATCCTGAAAGCTTTTGAAGAATCACTATAACCAACAAATATCCCTTTCTTTCTTGAAGATCCCAACTTTGTTCTTTTATCTTTGGGAATGTGAATATAGACTGGGCATCCAAAAATTCTGAAGTAACTAATGTCTGGTTTGATACCTGAAAATGCTTCTTTCGGAGACATGTTATCAAGAATCTGATGTAGACCACAATTCTGAATGTGGACTGTTGTCCTACAAGCTTCAGCCCATAAGAATGTAGGAAGACTTTGATCGTGAATCATTGTCTTCGCTGCCTCAACAACAGTCCTATTCTTTCTTTCAGCCACACCATTTTGTTGAGGATTATAGGGAACATAGAACTCCCTCTTAATCTTTGTTTCAGAAAACTTATGAAAAATTCCGAACACATTCTCCGCCATTATTAGATCTTAGGATCGTAATTCTTTTGTTAGATAGATTTTCAACCAAAGCTTTGAATTCTTAAAAAATGGGACAGCACTTCATTAGATTCTTTAGACTTAAGAAAATAGATCCAACACTTACGAGAGAAATCATCAATGTAAGTAATATAATACCAATAACCACTAAGAGATGCAACAAACATGGGACCACATAAATCTAAATGAATTAATTCTAGAATCTCTTTAGCTCTTGATTCACTACTATGAAAAGTGCTCTTAATATTCTTACCTAGACCGCATCCCTTGCAAACTTCTTCATGGTTCTAATTTAGCTTTGGAAGACCAATAACAGCCTTCTCCATAGAGGCTGAAGTACTGAAATTCAAATGTCCAAACCTCTTGTGCCATAATTCATTTGAATCTGAAGAATTATGAGCAAGTGCATGAAATGGATGAGCTGAAAGTTCGTAGAGACTGTCATGACGTACTCTAATTTCACGAGCTGATTTAAAATCAGAATTATTTTTCCATGCCAAGACTTTACCATCAGTAAAGGCAACATGATAGCCTTTATCTTCTAAAGCTGATATAGAAATCAGATTTTTTTTTATGCTGGGAACAAATCAAACATCACTTAAATGGAGAGGAATACCAGAATCCAATTTGAAGGATGTAGAACTAGCTCCTTTCACTGAATAACTAGCATCATCACCAATGATGACTTGTAAATGTGAATCATTTTCCTTCAAATTAGAAAGATGATCTTTATATCCAGTAATGTGACGAGATGTGCCACTGTCAATCAACATGTATCACTATTTGTGGGGACATTGTTGGAAAGTGCAGAGATAAAAAGAAAGCCTTTAGAATTATTGCTAGACTCTCTTTGAGGAGAAGAATTTTCAACATTTGCAGCAGCAGCAGCATGATGAGGTTTTGGTCTTGTGGTGCAATCTCTTGCAAAATGGCCAAATTTATCACACATGAAGCGCTGAATTCGATAGAGATCTCTTTTCTTTTTCTTGAAGTCAAGGGTTGACTCAAAGTTTTTGTCTCTGGATCTCTTAAAGTTCCCTTTCTTCCCTTCGCCTTTAGAAGTATGAGCTACAAGAACATGATCATCTTCATGATGACTTCTTCAGCCACTTCCTTTTGCTTCCAATCTACATTTTTCCTGAATGCAATCATCCCTTAAACAATCAAACTTTGGAAGTTCAGCTCTTCCACTGATACCTTGAATAAATGACTCCCAGGAATGAGGAAGACCATTCATAGCAAGCATAACAAGATCCTTATCAGAAAATGATTCACCAATAGCACTAAGTTGGTCTTTCAATTCTGTAATTTTCATGAAATATGAAACTACAGATTCGTCTCTTGACATCTTTATGTGCAACAGTTGACGTCTTAATGCAAGTGCTTTGCTAGTGTTATTAAACTCGTACAAATCCTTGAGAGTTTTGAACATCTCCTTAGCTGATTCCAATTTTGAAATCACCAAAATAAAATGATCTTTAACAAAATCAATCATGATCTTTTTTGCCATAAGCTTATTCTTCTTCCACGGAACTTTTCCAGCATCATCTGATGGCTCATCAACATTAGAATTTACAGTCTAAAAGATCATTTTCTTCAAGGGCAATTAGAATTCTTGGTTTCCAAGAAGCAAAATTAGATGAACCCTCTAACCTATCCTCAACTTTCAGACCATTTACCATCTTCACACACTGATAAAGTAAGGATGAAAAGAACAAGACATGGGTTTAACAAATACTTCTGGTTCAAGATCGAATTCCTTCAAACCCGCTTTGATACCATGTTAATGTTTTTGAACTAGAATACAAGAATGCAAAAAATAGAAACACAATAACAGATAACACAATTATTATCCTGGGAAAAACCCTCCTACTTGAGTGAAACAACCCAGCCCACAAAATATAGATCCTTATTCAGTTCTCAAAACAATTACAAAAGAATCTTTGCTCACTTTTGATGACTTCAACACTCAGTGATCACAAAAATGATCAAAATAAAAAATAATCAGCCAAGTATCGTTCTCAGAAAGTCCTGATACTTATCAGACACTGATAATCTTCATATGCATATAGTTCTGCTAAAAACAAAAACTAAACCAACACCTCAATCTCAGTCCAATAAAAACAAGAATCACCGACTATATATATTTTATTACAAGAATCTTTTTTTAAGACATGATAAACAATAACCAAAATAAATGCCTCCAAGAAAAGTGATCACCGTTGAGGTATGCTTTCACGTTGGCCATCGAATGACATTAAGCATGAGTTAGAGTATTGAGTGATACAAAAATCTCAACAGACGCCTCATAAACATCAAGCACCGAAGGTTATAAAGAACACTTAGCAGTGGTAGAAACTGCAACGATGTCATTAAACAAAGATCAACAATCTCAAAAGAAAGACGACAAAAATCATAACTGTACCACGATCATTCAATGTTGACAACGAACACATATACGCAAAAGGAAGCCAACCAATAGTATGCCTGATAAAGAAGAGATGCCAAGTCACCAATACACTTAGCAGATGAACAAAGGCAGATGCAATGAACAAATAATCTTTATCGCAGCTATCTGAACTTCAACAATAATAATATTGTAACATTGATATAATGGTCAACTTGGTATTTATAAACTTCCTTTTATATCTTTTGTCTTTAGTGAGTTTCAGGAAGTTTCCTCTCTATCTTTTGTGTTTCTATTCTTGATCGTTTCCGTTATGGAAAGATCATCTTGTATTCTTTATTTAAGGAGCATTTGTCTCCTTTTCTTAAAAAATGAATATTGTCTATCAATCAATTATCATTTCATCCCTCACAATGGAAGATACAAAAGAGAGAAAGTTTCATTTGATGGGGACATCCAAGAGAAATCAATTTGGAATATTATTTATTATTATCAAATGCAGCAATGGAGGGTGGTGACTC
The DNA here is from genome assembly GCA_027943335.1 of Chamaecyparis obtusa. Lineage (NCBI taxonomy): Eukaryota > Viridiplantae > Streptophyta > Pinopsida > Cupressales > Cupressaceae > Chamaecyparis > Chamaecyparis obtusa. Next base: position 259,972 of record BSBK01011231.1, on the reverse strand, counting down.
AATTCTTATGAAAGGTGATGACCCTTTCACCCATTAAGTATAAAGGAGAAACCATTCTAGGCATTCAACAATCACTTGTCAATCATTACTCATGAATCCACAAAAGCAATCATCACTTATAAAATCAAGCAAGCAATCAATTAGCAAAGCACTATATCAAATCAGCATTCATTCAATCATCATTCACCAATATATCAAATTAGCATTCATTACAATTTACATCATCATTCATCAATACCTCAAATCATACAATCAAATGAATTCGTTAAATCAATCAATCATTCATACAAATATCAATCATTCAACAACAATTAAAAGATCAAGTCTGATTTGAATAGAACTCAGAAAAAGTACAACAAACTAAAATATTCAGGAAAGTGATTGGTATGTAATATTACTGTATTTACTATTTATTTATAAATCTGTTAGGAAGATGCAGCAGTACTGATCTTCCCTCATCAAGTACCCCACCTCAAGTTGGTTTTCTTGTGGGCCATGGGGCCAAATGTCTTAGAGGCTCATTTCGCGCCCCTAGGCTTGGTTGAGGAAAATAGTCTCCAAGCGTCCTTACAAGAATTAAAAGATTAGTAATTATTTGTCTGATTGCCATCAAGCAATCATATCTGGATTAGTGAGGAAACATGGTAGGGAGGTGCAGTAGTACCGGTTTTTCCCAATTAAGTAGCCTACCCCAAGCTGGTTAGCTTGTGGGCCAAGAGGTCCAATTAACTTGGTTCGTCCTTCCACACTCTTAGGCTTATTTGTGAGGAACCAATATCCGGGCGTTCTTCGATTAAGTAGCCCACCTCAGTTTGATTAAGTAGCCCACCTCAGTTTGTTAGCTTGTGGGCCAACGGATCGAGTTGACTTGGTCATTCCATGCTCTTGGACTTAATTGTGAGGAAGTCTCTGGGTATTCTATGGGCCTTCCCATTATATTCTTAATATGTTTGGCTATTGGGAATATGCTAAGAATGGAATTCAATGCATTTAGGACATTATATTTTTCAATAGGAATTATTTGTATATGATCATAGATCCTTGACATTAATGTTTGATATCAATTGATTACAATTTTCTCTAAATTTTAATGTCAGTTATGTACTAGAATACTATTTGTAAAAAAATTATATTGTGGGAATTATTATTTGGGCAAAATTAGGTATATCCCCAAAAGGAGACATTACAATTGGTATAAGAGCTTTGATCTTGCAAGCCTACAGGGTAAAGATAAAACAATGGATGCATTCTATTCAAAGAGATTTGAAGGTCTAAAAAGGGATCTTTAAACTCGGTCCAAAAAATGACAGTTCAAAGTCTATAGTGATCACAAGATATACTAGTGCTTACAAGTAGAAAATAGCGACCAAGTAACAATGGCAAGGTATGAGGGAGCTTAATAATTGTTATGTTTTAAATGATAAAAGGTACATGAAAACAAAAGAGAGCCAAATGATTCTTGACATGGCAGTAATGATCACTGTTGAAGAGGACAATGATCTCCAAGTCTAATAGAGAGTGTATAAAATAATGAAAAGAGAGGACAGTGTTGTTCACAGACTTGTTAGGACAGGGGTAGTGGGGGTGCAGAGAAATATAGGATGTGTTGCATTAGGAATACACCTCACAGACCTATACATGTCAAGGAATACTCGATGGTATCAAAATGGAGTGACAAACTTATGAAGGTAAAAAATTCAAATGAATAAACTATGATACACTTGAGATTCACTAAAACTGACAATGATGAGACATAGTAAAGGCAACATATGAGGTTGTTGAACATGACAATTTTAAGCATCTTCTACAGTAGCAAGCACCATGAAAGGTAGTCAATACAAAATGTTTCTATACACTTCCAGTCATCATTGTCAAGTACATTCATCACTGAACGCACAACGATCACAAAAGAACAGTCATGTAGCCTTTAAACAGTAAGCTTATTACAGTCATTGTGAATCATAATACAAACTTCCATAGAGAATAGAGAATAAAAACATAACAATGCCATGAAAATTAATAAGGTATATGCAAAAGGATAGGAAAGAGGAACGTGTGAGAACACATATGCTCAAACACCAAGAAGTGACAATGTAAGATCTCTTGATGAGTGTAAGTCTTCCTATAAATTGTCATTAAATGTGAAAGAAAATATGTTAAAAATATTGTCGGACAGAGATAATAGCCATTCACAATATATTCGTGACAAAAAATAGCAAGGCACTAGCCATAGGATAATAGTCATGAAATCATGTAAGGACCATTCTATAAGGACTGTGCAGTCCCCTAGGGCACACCCATGGAAAAAGGACATGGATCTTATTCAAGGGTTATTGTACAAGTCAATGGTCCAATGGAACCATCAACCACTGATCCACTCAGAGTTTAAAGTAGAATCGAAACATACATATGTTTATAATGGAAACAATGTCATCCTTTATTCACTCTCAAAAAATATTTGATTATAACTGCAACAAGGCTTCTAGACAACCTCCACAAAGAAAAGCCTATCAGCCCAATTAAGCAATAGCATAGCATGCAGCTACAATGAAATTTAAAAGAAAGAAAGAAGGTCAACCTAGAAAAGAGAACTCATTATTACTTAACATTTTTTAACAAAGCTTAAAGAAAACACCGAGATATAAAGCCAGAGAAAAAGAATGACCACCCTGGAATCTGACAGTTCCCTATTCACAAGCTGAAATAACAACAAATAAAATGGGTCTCCAAACTCACAGCATTCTTCCACAAACAATATATAAGACGATAAATTCTACAAATAGGAAATATGACTGAACTCTAAATGAATCTAGAGAGACAGGAAGTTAATAATGTACCATAAAATGTTCTTGTGCTCATAAGAACACTGATGAAAACAGGAAAATTAGTGAATCTTAAGTAAATATCAATTACTAGAGCACAAAAATAACCCTTCTGCATTTTTGTGGCATCTAGATAAATCGGTTGCATCAAGGGAACTTTACCGTAAACATAGTAATACAAACTATTGCTACTATATTCATGTCTTCATAGAAGGTAGAGCAATTAAAGCATAAACAGCATCTTGTTTTCCTCCAGCACCTAATGCTACTGTCGGTAAATAAAGTGAAAAACAGATCCCTCAAATTAATATCTCCTTAAAGTTTGCAACAATGTTACCAAACTAACATGTAAGTACATGAAAGGAACAAAGAACTACTGAATGTGTGCATACCAAATAAACTTTAAGTATTTCTCTCACTTATAACAGAAAGCGTTTTCCTTCACAAGACAACAAATAAATTTTATACTAGAAAGTTTTAAACATATCCAGCAAGGATTGGAAGCTAAACAGTTTGGATTTTTAAAATCAATTCAACATTTTCTGGTCAAAAATTTGAATATTGTAAAGACACATGTAGTAGGCACGCCCTGTAGGAATATTAAAATAAAAATTTAAAAATGAGAAAGAGATCAAAAACATATAGTTCACACCATTACAATGCGTTCCAAATATACTGATTAGAATCTTGGTATCACTAAGAAAGCATGCTAGCTTGTGATTGCTTGTCTTGCTTGAGGGCAAGCAATCTTGGGCAGGCCGGGCTGTAAAGTACCTTTGTTGAAATAGGATTTCCACTTTATTAATAAATAATAGTAATTAAAAAATAAAAAATATAATAGAATAAAATTAAAAATGACATAATTAAAATTAATTAAATTGAATCAATGGTCAAAAGGCATGAAACGAAGAGATGTGACTCCCTCAAACATCAGATATAAAAGGGAGAAGACTTTATTTGGAAAGGGATATGGATGAAGGAAAAAGGAATGTGAATCAAGAAAAAAAGGAATTCGAAGAGAATAAGGAAGTGACTCCTCCAAAAGGCAAAATTATGAAGGGTTGTGCTCTTCAAAAGGTGATAATTGTACAAGGTTGTGACTCTTTCAATAGGCAGAAATGATAAAGAGTTGTACTCTTTCAAAGGATAGTAATTCTGAAACATTGTGACCCTTGCAAGGGAAGACATGATGAAGAGGTGTGACACCTTTTCATATTGGAAGACTGTCGAGAAATAGCTTCATTTGGATTAACACATATGACAGCATGAAATATATATATTTATATTTAATTGAGATCACATTATATATATTGTCGAACTCTATTATGATTGACTGATAACAGAACGTGTACACAATACTGCCCAATGTATCTATGATACAATAAGACCACCACTATTCATATTGGCAATGAAGCCCGATAATAATTGTTGGCAATTTGGTTGAAGTGAGTACATAGATGTTGTCATTATGGCAACATATGATCCACATTAAGAGCACACAGGTCAGAGAGCAAGTATGGCAGATCGCAATGCAAATTTGTCTAAGTGTGAGACAGTGTTTTCACAATGTACCAGAATACAGTTTTGGTTTGCGACGTTGACTGGAGCAAGTTCAGTGCTTGCGCACTTGAACATAGATGCTATGATGGCTACTGATGACCCATCTCAGAGCGCAAGTCAGTACGGCATGTACGGAATTAGTTATGACAGTTTTACCAAAGACAGTGTGAAGCCTATAGGACAGAATATGAAGACAGAATTGGTAAAAAGTTAAGGGATTATTTTGTTTACCAAAATAATGTCTTAACAATATAAAGGGACGACATCCTAGCTGTTAACCCTTAGATAAAGGTATATGGAAGCCGACCATGTAAAGTTATTAGCCTTAATAACTTGTATATATGCAATTGTAATTGTAAAGAAAAGTAGCGATGAAAAAGTGATGTAATGAATGTAATTGTAAAGCAAATGTAATAGTGATGATGCGAAGATAAGAGCAGCAAAGGAATATTGATTCAAGCAGAATAAGGTTATGTACCTTGACCTACATTGTATATTACTTGTTTGGGCAGTGGGCTCATCTTGTAATCAGATTTTTGTATCTACAACTCCTAACAGGGTTGAAGCTTCTAACAAGGCCTATAGTCCCTTAATCAGGACTGATACACTATACATATGTAATAGACTCCTAATAGGGTCAACATCCTTAACAGGATACTTTTGATTAGTGGATCTTTGTGGATACCATCCCCACCGGGGTTTTCCCTTGACCAGGGTTTCCTCGAGAACATATCATGTGTTATGAGTTCTTTATTGTTATGCATATTGTTTAGTTTCTTATGTTATGCATGTATAAAGATAATCTGTTATATCCATAATTGGGCAAAAGATAAAGTTTGTAGAATACTGATTCACCCCCCCCTCTCAGTATTCCCTATTTCTAACAATTTATATTTAATTGAGATCACATTATATATATTGTCGAACTCTATTATGATTGACTGATAACAGAACGTGTACACAATACTGCCCAATGTATCTATGATACAATAAGACCACCACTATTCATATTGGCAATGAAGCCCAATAATATATCAAGTGCTATGTATTGTTATCGGCAATGAAGGCCGATGACAATACATAGAAACCGATACATTATCGGCTGCTGTATTGTTATCAACAGTGAACAATAATATATATATCGTGTGGAGTGTTATCAACGGTCAATGATAAGTATCATGAGTATTGTTATTGACACCAATATCCATTGGTATGTAATCGGCAATTAAGATTAATGGTTGTGTTACGTGGGGTCATGACCCTACGTGGCATAAGCCACATACGGTCATGACTCTACGTAGACAAGACTATGTTAATATATCTATATATATATATATATATATCGGTACTTGTTGTGGGTTATAATCAATCAGAACGATAATTATATACCACAGCAAGTATTCGATCTCTTCCACAATAATTTACTTGTAAATTTCTGCATTAAGATGCTTAGTATCTAAACTTAGATAAAATCTGGAATAAAATTAGACAATTATTATTCTCTATAAAACTGATCCATATTCCTTAACATGGTATCAAAGATTAATAAATAGTAAAATTTGATTCAGAATATCAGACATATATATAATTTAAGAGGAGCAATCATGGTGAACGGTGTTAGAGTGGAAGATAGACTCGAAGGCGCCTCCAACTTCATCTCATGGAAAATACGTATAACTGCAATCCTTCAAGAACTTGAATTGGACTCATTTATGGAAGAACACAAAAGTATGCCTGAAGATGATCTAGAGAAAACAACATGGAAAAGGCACAATAACAAAGCTAAGAAAATAGTCATTGATGCTGTTAAAGATCACATTCTTCCAACCATAGCTAGATTGCCAACAGCATTTGAAGTATTCAAAACCATTCAAACTACATATGAGATCAACAATGCAAGCAGACTGCTGACCTTAAAACAGCAACTCATGAACATCAAAATGAATAAAGGAGAAACAATTACATCATATTTTTTGAGGATTTCTGAATTGAAAGATCAACTAGCTACCATTGGAAATGATGCAGATGATCTAGAACTATCCCTAATTGCCCTGAGAGGGTTACCAATCCCTTGGGAATCTTTTATTCAATGCATTAGTGGTCGATCGTCTCTACCTAAATTCGATCAACTCATAAACGATTGCACTCAAGAAGAATCTCGACTTATCTCAGGGGGGATAGGTTCAAATAAAGAGGGAGTGTTAAGGTTTTAGGATCATTGCAAATGTAATAGCACTATCTGATTATATATGTTTTCCAAATGCAACAATCTCTTGCATTTATATTGAGAATGAGCCAAGAAGAGACATGTCCCTTCATGGGACATGTCTATTCATTATAATGTAATTAATATAATGATAATTATGATTATGATTATATATATATATATATATATATATACATACATACATATATATATATAATATCTCTTGAGTATTATATTAATTTCTCTAATATTTACATATTAATAATATTTATATATATATACATCTCATATATACTAAATATATATATACATATCTTCACTAGTATTGACTCATAGTGTTTATCTGACTGAAGCTACAAAACATCAATAGTCCCTCTTAGCCAAGGAAGATTAAACACATGATTAGGATAAGAAGATATCATTTACCGTGATATCAAAGATATGGTCTGACTAGGAATATCAAGTCCCATGATTTTCACCATAACTCATAAATTCATAAGAATGTCATCTCATGATATTAGGAGTAATAGCCATAGAATATCAAATCACATGATATTCACCATGTACTCAGAGTACTGGCCTACCAACATCAAGTCTCACGATGTCCACCAGGTACTTAACAAATATTTTAGATATCACCTCAATAAGATATCAGGGATATGGTCTGACCAAGAATATCAAGTCTCATGATATTCACCATAACTCAAAAAAATTCATAGGTAATGTATCATTAATGCAAGGTATCATCTATTGTGATTTGTTTCACCCATCACACAATGTCTATCACAATAGGAGTTCAATGGTCTGTTTAAAGAACTGAATCCACCATGCAAGAAAACATCTATTGTGATCTGTTTCAGCCATCACACGATGTATATCACAATAGAAGGTCAATGGTTTGTTTAAGGAACTGAATCCACCATACAGGAAATCATCTATTATAATCTGTTTCAGTCATCACACGATGTCTATTACAATAGAAGGTCAATGGTCTGTTTAAGGAATTGAATCCACCATGCAGGAAATCATCTATTATGATCCATTTCAACCATCACACGATGTCTATCACAATAGAAGGTCAATGGTATGTTTAAGGAACTGAATCCACCATGCAGGAAATCATCTATTATGATCTGTTCAGCCATCACACGATGTCTATCACAATAGAAGGTCAAAGGTCTGTTTAAGGAGCTGAATCCACCATGCAGGAAATCATCTATTGTGATCTGTTTCAGCCATCAAAGATGTCTATCACAATAGAAGATGCCATCTATTATGATCTGTTTCAGCCATCACAAGATGTCTATCACAATAGAAGATGCCATCTATCATGATCTGTTTCAACCATCATAAGATGTCTATCACAATAGAGGATCAAGTTATTGTAAGATCGTCACCTTCCAATAACTTTTGCAAATACAAGTGATAATCATTTGGAAGTCGTCACTTCCTCATGATTTACACAGGGGGTAGGCCCATTAAAAACATTCATGATTCATGTATAATAATTAATTATATCAAGTTTACCTTAGAAGTGTTTCACCTTCAATAGTGAACTCCCTCTCAATCAATATGATCAAGATTGTCACAAGTTGACTGAACCATCTTCTCCCTCTGAAGCTCAAGTTTATCAAATTCTTGACCTCTTTTGAAATGTCAAACTCCCTTTGCATCTAGTCTCAATCATCTATAAGTTTGCAAGCATCAAGTTCTTTTTCCCTTGAATGCAATTATCTTGTGCTTCTATCCATAATTCTTCACATGACCTATCTTGAATATCCAAAGGTTCTATACACTATGACAACCTTCAATATGATTGGATCTCCCTTCAAGCGGTGAGGCTTTTAAAGAAGGAACCTTGCTCTTTTACAGATTTTTCATAGACTCGTACATAGTCGGTCATAACTTTTGAACCTGACATTTTCTCTCCAATCGCTCCGGTGCGATTCTTCTAAATTTGTTTATCACCAACATATCCAAAATTTAGAAAAATCCAACGGTGCATTTGTGAGATATGGTCCTCATACTGAGACTGTATTTTCTGAGACAATCACACATTCACCATCAACAAACTACTCTCTTACATTTGCAACTTGGCTCTGATGCCATGTTAAGGTTTTAGGATCATTGCAAATGTAATAGCACTATCTGATTATATATGTTTTCCAAATGCAACAATCTCTTGCATTTATATTGAGAATGAGCCAGGAAGAGAAATGTCCCTTCATGGGACATGTCTATTCATTATTATGTAATTAATATAATGATAATTATGATTATATATATAACATCTCTTGAGTATTATATTAATTTCTCTAATATTTACATAATAATAATATTTATATATATATATATATATATATATATATATATATCTTCACTAGTATTGACTCATAGTGTTTATCTGACTGAAGCTACAAAACATCAACAGGGAGATATTCAAGCACTTCATGTTTCACCAAACAACAAAAGGAAAAAGAATTTTAAACGAAAGGGAGGAAATAATAATCGACATCACAAATCCAAAGATCTCTCAAAGGTCAAATTCTACAAGTGTGATAAGTTTGGTCACACTCACAGATTCTCTCTGGAAAGAAAGAAAACTCAAGCAACCATAGCTGAATTCAAAGAAGTGGAAAATTCTCTATTTTTCTTAGCCTTATCAAGTGAACTAAACTCAAAAAAAAGCACTTGGATAATTGACAACAGGGCATCAAGACACATAACCGGATTTAGAGATCAATTCGAAACTTTTGAAGAACACTCAACTGAAGAGGTTACAATTGGTGACAACTCCACTTACCCTATGAAAGGAATCGGGACCTGTTCAATTAAATTAAGAACTGGAGTTACATTACAATTAAAAGATGTTCTATTTGTACCAAGAATCAAAAGAAATTTGGTCTCTATTTCAGGCCTAGCTGATCAAGGATACCACGTCACATTTCATGAAGATAAAGTTTTGCTTTGGCCTAAAAATTCCAACATTAAAAATGCAATCTCCATAGGATCAAGAGATGGTAGCTTATACAAACTTTGCAACAACCAAAAACATGCTCTAAATCATGAAGTATCAAATTGTAATGACACTTGGCATAGAAAATTAGGTCATCTTCAGTATCGTGCCGTACCTACCATAAGGAAGATCACCACGGGACTGAACATACTGGAATCTGTAAAGGTTGTGCTCTAGGAAAGAACTCAAAAGGGTCGTTTCCTACAAGCGAGCATAAATCAAAATTTGTACTAGAACTTGTCCACACCAATTTGTGTGGTCCTATGTCAACACCCTCATTAGAGGGATTCTTGTATTACATTATCTTTATTGATGACTACTCTAAGAAAACCTAGATATATTTCCTAAAACTTAAAGAATCAAATGAAGTATTATTGAAATTCAAAGAATTTAAAGCCCTAGTAGAAAATCAAACCGGGAAGAAAATAAAGACTCTAAGATCAAATAATGGGGGTGAATATATCTTTGAAAACTTTAAAGAATTCTGCATTTCTGTTGGGATTAAGAGGGAGAGTACTGTACCTTATAATCCACAACAAAATGGAGTTGCAAAAAGAAAAAATAGGACCATCATTGAAGCCGCCAAAGCCATGATGCATGATCAGAATATACATATCTCATTCTGGACTGAAGCCTCAAACATAGCCGTATACATTCAAAATAGATGCCCTCGTTGAATCTTAGAAAATATAACACCTGAAGAAGTTTTTACAGGGAATAAACCAGACTTAAGTCATCTAAGAATATTTGGTTGTCCTGTATACATTCATGTTCCTAAAGAAAAAAGGACCAAGCTAGAGCCCTCCGAGAAGAAAGACATATTTGTTGGCTATAGTGAAACTACAAAAAGATAGAGTCTACATTCTAGGACAACAATCTATTGAAATCAGTAGAGATGTAATATTTGAAGAAAATACTGCATATAAACTATCCCTAAATGCAGAAGACGATTCAATCACAAAATAAAATGAAAATCACACTATTGAGAATCAGAGGGAGAATATCAGAGAAGATAATGAACCTCCTGCAACTAATTCTGAAAATACTGAAGTTCCTAATAACAAGAAAAGGCCACTATGGGAAAGAAAGATGATTGAAGAAAACAACATAGAACCTAATGAAATTTTCAAAGAGAATAAGAAAACAAGAAATCAAAAATGCTATGTTGCACTCCTAACTGAACTCACAAAATCTGAACCTTCAAATGTTGAAGAGACCTTATCATGTCAAGCTTGGAAAGAAGCAATGATTGAAGAATACCAATCCATATTAAAAAAGGATGTCTGGGATGTTGTACCTAGACCTAAAGACAAATCAGTTGTATCTTCAAAATGGTTATTCAAAATCAAATATGCATCAAATGGTAGTATGAAAAACACAAAGCCAGATTTGTTGCCAGAGGTTTCTCCCAAAAGGCTAGAATTGATTATGAAGAGACATTTGCTCCAGTAGCACGATATACTTCTATAAGCATTGTCATTGCGATTGCAGCATCTAAAGGATGGAAGATACATCAAATGGACGTAAAAACAGCATTCTTAAATGGTGTAATTGAGGAAGAAGTATATATAGAACAAAGTGAAGGTTTTTGCTACTCATGATAGGAATATCCATGTGTGCAAACTGAAGAAAGCTCTCTACGACCTTAAACAAGCTCCTAGGACATGGTATGAAAGGATAGACAATTATCTCTCCAAGCTAGGATATTCCAAAAATAAAGCAAATCCTAACATATACTTCAAAATATCAGATGGTGATATGTTGATCCTAGTTCTCTATGTTGATGACTTATTAATAACAGGTGAAGATCATCTTATGAAAAATACAAACGAGATCTTGTAGCTGAATTTGATATGAAAGATCTAGGTCTTCTACACTACTTCCTAGGCCTAGAAGTATGGCAAAAGGAGAACTATATTTTCTTAAATCAAGGAAAATACACCACTGATATCTTGACCAAATTTGGAATGATGGATTGTAAACCTTTATCTACCCCAATGGAAACAAATCTTCATAAGCTTAAAAGTGATGCAGAAGATTCAGAATCCACAGATCCTACTTACTATCGATAGATTATTGGATCTCTCATGTACTTCGTGAACACTCGCCCTGATATTTGTTATGCTACAACCGTGTTAAGTCATTTCATGTGTGACCCTAAGAAGATTCACCTAATGGCTGCCAAGCATATTCTGAGATACCTATGTGGCACCATTGGACTTTGACTGAAATATGAGAACGTTGAAATAAAACTACAAGGGTATTTTGATTCCGACTGGGCAGGCAATTTTATTGATCGCAAGAGTACTACAGGATATTTCAGTCTTGGATCGGCTATGATATCTTGGTTCAACAGGAAACACTCTGCAGTTGCTCAAAGTTCCACTGAAGCTGAATATATGGCTGCTTCCATGGGAGCTCGTGAAGTAGTATGGCTGAGGAAGTTACTGGTTGAGTTATTTGGAAAACCATTGAATCCCACCGTGATTCACTGTGATAATCAAAGCCACATTAAACTTTCAGTTAATCCAGTTTTTCATAACCGATCCAAACATATATAGATACCATACCATTATATAAGAGATATGGTAGACAGAGATGTTATCAAGTTGATGTATATCAGCACTGAAGAGCAAAATGTTGACATTTTCACCAAGCCTCTGGCCAAGTTGAAAATAGAATACTTTAGAGGTAAACTTGGTATGACTAAATTGTATGAGAATCTTTTGAGATTGCGTCTCAACATTATGTACTTGAATATATTCATGAATATTTTTAATATTTTATTGCAATAATTATGTTTGTGTGTTATGAAACGTGACGATCTTTCATATGTGTAAGGTTACTATTGCTAGGTGACGATCTCAACAATAGTCTAACCTAATGTCAAGATTGACTACATTAAGTTGTTGTCCCGGAATGTGTCAAATATCTTGATACTAAAATTCTGATCACTAGGTGTTGTGATAACAATCATATCATGGTTGACTACATTAAGCTGTTGGCCCGGACTGTGCCGGATATCATGATATTGAGATTCTTGATTTATCATCATGACAAACTACATTAAATTGTTGTCCTGAAATTTGTGGGAGGTCATGATGATTGATGAGTCAGGATGGACTATGTATGTCCGAAATTGTACCTGTGATATTGGAGACTTTATTGTCATCCTAGGATCAAGGTTATTATCTGATAGACTACATTTAGTTGTCCCAAGGTGTTGGAAATCAGATAATTTTCATTTCTCTGAAATGTAATTCATATGTAATCAATTCAAATAAATGATGTTCAAATCCTCTCTTGCTAAGAGGGAGTGTTGAGAAATAGCTTCATTCAAATTAACACATATGACAGAATGAAATAAATAAATATATATATATATATATATATATTATTATTATTTAATTGAGATCACATTATATATATTGTCGAACTCTATTATGATTGACTAATGACAGAACGTGTACACAATACTGCCCAACGTATCTATGATACGATAAGACCACCACTATTCATATTGGCAATGAAGCCTGATAATATATCGGGTGCTATGTATTGTTATCGGCAATGAAGGCCGATAACAATACATAGCAACTGATACATTATCAGTTGTTGTATTGTTAGCAACAGTCAACAATAATATATATATCGTGTGTAGTGTTATCAACAGTCAATGATAAGTATCGTGAGTATTGTTATCGACACCAATATCCATTGGTATGTAATCGGCAATTAAAATTAATGGTTGTGTTACGTAGGGTCATGACCCTATTGTTAATATATTTCAGATTCTAGCAAGGAATATATCAATCTATAAAGATCTAACAAAACTAAGCATGGGATATGATATAAGAAATCACAAGAGAGGAAAGATAGTACCTGAAAATCAGACTTTGACTATGCCTTCAACCTTTCCAATGTATGTGCCAATTAGCCCACCTAGGGCTTCTTTCAACTTAGAGCCAAGGTGACATCAACCAGATCTGCAATTATAACTGCACCCAATCTGCACTTGATATGCAGTCCTGAACTTTTACTTGAGTTCTTCAACATCTATATGGTGGAATGATCACACCAGTTCGGCAACTAAAGGCAGCTAGTGATTGCTCCAAATCGCAGTCAAGACTTGGCATTTAATGCCTATTACGAATTATATACTTCAGATCTGATGTATATCACATTTCCAGTTTACACCATGAATTCACTGATCCAATTGTTTGCTCATTGATGAGCTGGCTGACTTCACACAACAATATTTGCTCCTCTATAGCTGACTAAAATTCGCTCATTAATGGCAAGATTTCGCTCCAGCAAGAGGATGAATTCGATCCTATAATACATGATGGATTTCGCTGCTCCAAGTTGCACAATGGATGATTTCGATTCTTGAAGGCGAGGAAAGCACGTTATGTTTTTGGTGATCTCTCCTCTTGGATCGAAAACGTATATATATGAGATTTGAAGTGCTTAACTCCTCTCCTAGGAGTCAGCCGACTTGGGCCACCCAAGAAGCTTATTATTTTATAATAAATAAATAATAAATGCTTATTATTTATTATTACAAAATTGCACTTTATCTCTTTATATATATTAATTAGTTTAATTCATTTTGACAAAGGGTAATTAATAATAATAAATATATTACCAAAATATATTCTATTATTATTTCCTTAATTTCGTCCTCTTAAAATAAGCGTTGATCTTGATCGTAAAGGCCATAATATTAACACCTATGTGGCATAAGCCATGTACGGTCATGACTCTACGTAGACATGACTCTATGTTAATATATATATATCGGTACTTGTTGTGGGTTATAATCAATCACAACGGTAATTATATACCACAGCAAGTATTTGATCTCTTCCACAATAATTTACTTGTAAATTTCTGCATTAAGATATTTAGTATCTAAACTTAGATAAAATCTGGAATAAAATTAGACAATTATTATTCTCTATAAAACTGATCCATATTCCTTAACAAAAATAAAGGGGAAGAAAGCTTCATTTGAGGAGGACATTCAAGAGAAATCAATTTGGAACATTATTTATTATTCTCAAAAGGCAGGAATGGAGGGCGGTGACTCAATTCTTACGAAAAGTGATGACCCTTTCACCCACATCAATCATCACTCAATCCGCAAAAGCAATCATCACTTATATCAAATCAAGCAAGCAAGCAATCAGCAAACCACTCTATCAAATCAGCATTCATTCAATCATCATTCACCAGTATATTAAACCAGCATTCATTACATCATCACTCATCAGTCACTTAATCATCACTCGCTAATATCTCAAATCACACAATTAAATGAATTCATTAAATCAATCAATCATTCAACAACAATTGAATGATCAACTTTGATTTGAATAGAACTCAGAAAAAGTACAACAATCTAAAATATTAAGTAATTGGTATTCAATACTTATAACTAGCCTGCTTATTAATCGATTGCTTGCTGACAACTAATCACTTCCATGTCTTCCCACAATTGCTAATCATACCCCTGACTATTATAACTTCTTCCATTTATCGATTATTATATCATAGACAATATTACGTACCTTCTAATCAATGTCGTCTCACACAGATCACTGGTAACTTAATCATTATTCTTCTCATAACAAATGCTGGTTATTATTCATGGTGTATTCATTGGTTGGTAATTTAAATCTGTTGTCTAATCTCCATTTATCGATGTTCTAATCTAAGGGGTGATATTTTATAAGACTTTATTGATTCCCTTATGTACATAATCTCCAGTGTGTTAGTGAGAGTATATTATTGCTTTATTCAAATTGTTGCTGGGAATTGTTCTGATCTCGGCTATTATTCACAATTCATCACATGATCATTCTTTTGAAATAGATAAGGGATATTAATGGCTGACAATGACACATGATCTCTGTTATAAGTTTCCCTCTACATGACACCGTATATTTTGTATTACTCGATAGTCCACTGATTCTGCAGGATCCTAATTTTACGGCAATCTTAGTGCTTTGTTTAGTGGAGATATAGTTATTGTGCAATCTTCAATATGTTAAAGCTAGGCTTGATCCCTTTACTTGCACACCATTAATGATCCCTTCAGCCGGTGATTGGTACTTGCGCTGAGATACCTATGTCATTATCGCAACCATATAAATGGTGGAATCCAATTACTTATAGTCTGTGTCTTTGGTAATCGCATAAGGTGATCGCTCCATATCCTTTACTGACATTAGTCTTCCATGGTTAAGTGGCACCTATAAGAACCGGTGTCTTAAGATGATTCTATTGGTTGTCCTTTGCTTTAGAGTCTCCCATGTATAGAACTATTAATATTATTACTTGTCAACATGCTAAGTCGATACCGTTCTCAATGTTATCTTATCACATATACTTTCCATAGTTGATCAGTCATGCTGGTAATCTCATATTGATCAACTATAAAGGATAGTTAAGGCTTGTCTTTCATATTCAATATGTTAACCGATATATCTTAGTCTCTTCATGTATGATCTTTTGATTCATAATTGCAATTTTGTCTCTCAAAGACTTCACAAAATTGATGTGAAAAGGATGGGGATATCACAATTAGGGTTTCAAATGAGGGACATGACACTCCAATATATTGTGCATCCTTCTTGCAACTTCATTTATGGAGTTGTCTTTTACCTTTCAATCACATGCTCTCTACATAATTTGTCAAAATCTACAAAAAAATAAAACTCGCTACTATTTTCAATCCTCACAATCTTAATCTTCCTATCACTATACGGCCATTTGGGAGGCTGCCTTGCTCTCCTACCCCCATTTCTCCACTCCCCAGCTTCCCCCATCCAGGCCTAAGCACGTTTTCCCTATGAACAAATGGTACGATGAAGAATGTAAGTCCTTTCATCAAACCCTGCATTCCGCTTTCACGCTCCATCTTCCTTCTTATGCCTCCCTGAAGACCTCCTACCACTATCTCCTCCACCTCAAGAAATGCTCCGTCATCTCCCAATGCAGACACACACTTCGGGCCTCCCTCCTCCATTCTCCCAAGTCCTTTTGGCATACCCTTTTCCCCCATAGCACCCCTCCCCTTGAGCTTGATCACAGTTCTCTCATCTCCCATACCTCTACCCTCTATGACATCCCTAGTCAGCACCTTTTCCAGGCCACCCCCCCCCCCAGTTGCCACCTTTTCACCTACTCCACCATCAAAGAGGTTGTCAAAACCATGAACTCTAGCAAGGCAGCGGATGAGGAGGGGTTCCAGGTTAAGTTCTTCAAACACGGTCTCACTATTCTAGGTCCCTTTTTGGCCAATCTTCTCAATCATTTTGTTTGCACAGAGTTCCCTCCTACTTGGTCTCACCGCGTTATTTATCCAATCCACTATTGATATATGTGGTCTACTCGGAAATCAATGACATGTATTTTGAATGAAATAATAAATAATGTTATTTATTATTCCATTCAACATACATGACATAAATAATTATTAAAGAATTAATTGAGTCCTAAAAGAGGACGACTTGAATGCACATTTAATATTGGAGGGAAAACGACTTGAATTAAAAGTCTAGACAGCTATGAAATTAATTATTCTCATTGATGACTAGGTCGGCCGTACTAGCTTGAATGGTTATGTCTTTTGGTGATGGTATAAATAAGAAGTGATTATGAATTGCAAAAGGATATCAAAGACATAACATGTCCTATGCAGTTTGCACTTCTTTATAGCAGAAGTAATTCTCACTTAGAGCAAATACAATTCACTTAGGAGCAGGTCGAATTCCTTATATGAAGCAGGTCTGAACATACTAACATGGTATCAGAGCGAACTTCTGGGATTGGAGTTTTCAGACCTGGAGCAGCTTATTCACCATTTGGGAAGTGTGAATTTGTCTTCTTGAAAGCGAAAATTCCAGACCTATACATCCGAGTTTTAGGCCAGATTTGAGAGCGTAATTCCAGACCTATCCATCCTAGTTTGAAGGCAAATCAAAGCGATTCTTGTTTGTATTCAGTGCAGGTCTGAGCTTGAAAGAATGGTGCGAAATTTCCAAACTTGAATGATTTATGGGAGACAAAGTCCATGAGAGGGAGCAGATTAGAGCAAACTCCTTGCCATTCATTGGCATTTCATCAAGCCAAATCTGCTCTGCTATAGTGCGAATTTGCTCTCTGTTTTGGGCGATTTTTTTTATTTTTGTGCAGATCGAATTTAAGGAGGGCAATCACATACCAAGGTTGCGAACAGATTTTGAGGGTGGTAGATCAATACCTAGCAGTGAATTCCTCCTGGACTAGGGCAGCGACATTCATCATTGTGGGGGTGCGAATTTGTGGTCTTTGGGAGCGAATTTGATAGATATTTGCATGCAGATCCGAATTGCAATTAGAGCGAAATTGTTACAGGTGGACAAAACATTCAGCATCAAGGATATTGATAGGCGAAGACAAAAATTCTGTACACAATACTCATAAGCGAACTCGACTTGCAGGTGTCGGGAGGCAACAAATTGAAGAAGTTTCGAGTATACGGTGGATAAATATTGGTTTCGATACAAGATCGGTTTGGTGGATAAGACAAATAAGGAGTTGATGTATTGACCACACCATGATGCACATAAATTGTCGGGCGCTACAAGGAAGGAATTTTTCTGCTCTTAATTTATTCTGAGCACGATATTATTAGACAAAGGAGACCAAGGATTGTCTTCACATATCCCACAGAAGGAACAATATACATCTTGAGTGAAGAAAGAAACAGACGCAGGAGATAATCTTTCATCAGGCAAATTTGTCTGTTGTGGGGAGTTGAGTATTCCAACGCCAATACAGCCGTGTGGAACCATCAGTTGGGTGATTCACAGTCGTCAACAATTTCCAGGTACACTAAGCAAATCTTGTATTTAACTCTGTTTGCATAGTTGAGTAACATTGCAGATTGTAGCAATTAATCTTATTGAAAGATGCCATTGATTTATTGGAACTGTGTAATTGGTTAGGCTTCTGCAATAAGTTGTGCTTTAATTTATGGTTATACCTGCAACAATAAATTAATAACATTTCTATAAAGAAATCTCTGTGTAAAACTTAGAAGTGAATTTGTCATTGTTAGAAATCTTCGAATTAAATACTCCCAAAAGTCCTTAAGCAGTTGTTAATGGACAATGGTATGAATCTTGATGTAATCTTGCAGACGCCATTTATCAGATCTTGATAGAACAATATCATATCATACAAATCAGACCCTACATCAGAAACTCAAGAAAGTTACAATCATTCTCAAATCCTGAGGGTCGCAAGACAAATTAGTTGTTTTCTAGGATAGTATCATGAAGAAATTCACAACAAATATTCAATAGGAAGGTCATGGAAGTAAACCTCATCAAATCCATATTTCTTGCATTATCAAGAAATATAGAGATTCATTAAAATATAGGTGTTTTATGATTCAGGGGAAGATATTTTTTTCAATCAAGAAAGAAATTATCATAAATGTCTTAAGCATACATAGAAAATTGGCTCAAAACAATTGTCAAGTCTTCACTACAGAATCAGAACCATAAGAGGAATTTATATATGGGCCTACCTTCAATGATTTATATTTTGGAAATATGATGTTTATTATGATTTATATTGTGCAATATTGTTTAACCTTGCAAAGTGTGGATAGATTCGCCAGATTGAGGCAATCCACTATTGTTGCATGGATAGATGCGCCGAATTGAAGCAATCCATAGTGTGGATAGATTCGCTGGATTGAGGCAATCCACTATTGTTGCATGGATAGATGCGCCGAATTGAGGCAATCCATAGCGTGGATAGATTCGCCGGATTGAGGCAATCCACTATTGTTGCATGGATAGATGCGCTGAATTGAAGCAATCCATAGCGTGGATAGATTCGCCAGATTGAGGCAATCCACTATTGTTGCATGGATAGCTGCGCCGAATTGAGGCAATCCATAGCGTGGATAGATTCACCGGATTGAGGCAATCCACTATTGTTGCATGGATAGATGCGCCGAATTGAGGCAATCCATAGCATGGATAGATTCGCCGGATTGAGGCAATCCATAATAGAGCTTGGCTCCGGGCAATGACCCGTTATGTGGAACTCCAGATGTTGATCCGTGTGAAATAATAGAGCTTGGCTCCGGGAAATAACCCGTTATTGATGTCCTTATGTGGAACTCCGGATGTTGATCCGTGTGAGATAATAGAGCTTGGCTCCGGGTAATGACCCGTTATTGATATCCTTATGTGCATTTTATATTTATGAGTGTTTTATTGATTCTCCCTCAAGACCAAGGGGGAGTGTTGATATATGTGGTCTACTCGGAAATCAATGACATGTATTTTGAATGAAATAATAAATAATGTTATTTATTATTGCATTCAACATACATGACATAAATAATTATTAAAGAATTAATTGAGTCCTAAAAGAGGACGACTTGAATGCACATTTAATATTGGAGGGAAAACGACTTGAATTAAAAGTCTAGACAGCTATGAAATTAATTATTCTCATTGATGACTAGGTCGGCTGTACTAGCTTGAATGGTTATGTCTTTTGGTGATGGTATAAATAAGAAGTGATTATGAATTGCAAAAGGATATCAAAGACATAACATGTCCTATGCAGTTTGCACTTTTTTATAGCAGAAGTAATTCTCACTTAGAGCAAATACAATTCACTTAGGAGCAGATTGAATTCCTTATATGAAGCAGGTCTGAACATACTAACATCCACAAGGCAGGTCCTACCTCAGACCACAATAATTACAGGACCATCATGGTTGGGCACACATTTTCCAAACTTTACGCCACAGTTCTTCACATTCTCCTTTCTAGGGAGTTGGATCAACATCACAGTTGTTCCAAGGGGCAAGTCGGTTTCAAACCGAAACATCAAACTATGGATCACATCTTGACTTTGCAGGGCATTATCGAGGAGGCTTGTCATTGCTCCTCGAAGGTTTATTGTTGCTTTGTTGACTTTCGCAAAGCCTTTGATTTTGTCCCAAGGACGGCCCTATTCAGAGGCTTCAGGACATTGGTTTCTCCGAGACTCTTGTGTGCTATCATGAGACTATACGAGGTTGTTCTGGGTTGCCTCAAGACCCCCTGTGGGTTCTCGAACTTCATCAAGAGCACTATTGGGGTCAAACAGGGTTGCCCTCTATCACATACTTTGTTCAGCATCTGCATTGATGAGTTTGAGAGGTTTCTTCGGGACCATACCCTTGCAGACGATTGTTGCCCTCTCCACCAAGTCTTGATTTATGTTCTTTTCAAGGATGATGTTCTTTTGGCCTCCTCTCTAGAGGGCTTGTAGAGACAACTCGATGATCTTGCTTCCTTTTGTGATCTGAGGCACCTAACAGTCAACTTGGGGAAGACCAAGGTGATGGTCTTCAATGCACTTAAGACCTCTTACCTCCATTTCTTTTAAAGGGGCATGGAGGTGGAGATCTCTTCCTCATACACTTATCTTGGGGCTAAGTTCTGTTGTCCTGCATTTTGTCACCACAAAATGTAGGTAACAGTATGAAACTTTTGAACTTAGTTTCGTGTTTCTCTATGATTTATTCACTATTTAATTAGCCAATAATGATCGATCTGTTGATCTCAATTTGATTAGTGAATCTTTATGCTGAAGGCTTTCATCAAGTCTTTTTCATTTTTTCAATTTGTCTTCCTATACTTGATTTTTGAAACCTTTGGCGTTCTTTGGTGTGCTTTTGAGTGTGTTTTTAGTTGCTTTTGGTCTTTTTGTTTCGTCCAATCTCTTGCTTTCAGTTTTCCCTTCGATTCGATCTATCGCAGGCGTTAATTGGACCTTTCAATCAAAAGATATGGTCATTTAAGTGCCCAAAAAGTGGACTCTCCAAACTCAACTGCATATTAAAAAAAATAGATGTTATTTTTTATAGTTGAGTTGCACTTTTTGAAAAATATAACATTTAATTACTTTATGTTATGTTTTTAAGTTACTTTATGACTTAAATTTATAACTTAAGTGATTAAAGTGCACTTTATGATATATTTTTACTTTGAGTTGCTTTTTAATTTTTCACTTAAGTGACTATATTATTTTATCATTCTATTTAAATGTTGAGTTTTACTTTATGTTTTAAAAAACATATGGGTTAAATATTACTTTATAAAATAACATTTGCACATTATATACTTTATATTTTGTGTTAATAGTTATTTTGAACCCTTAAAGTAATATTTCACTTAACATTTTAAATAAACATGTGCTTAAATAAATCACTTAAGTGTGTATAGCAACAACATGTTTTTAATCTCCTACTTTTTATGCAAATGCATCTAGAGACTCCACTTTGCATATAAAGTTTCAAAAATAAAACATGCATTTATATCTAGAGACTCCACTTTACATGTAAATGACTTCTACATGTTTTATTCAACATGCAAATGCCTCTAGAGAGAGTTTTTTGCTTGAGATGTTTTTTAGTGTTTTAAAAAGTCAAATAATAAAACATGCATATGCATCTCTAGAGTGAGCTTTATTTTAAAATATGTATATGCATCTCTAGAGTGAGCTTTGCTTTATAAAATGAAAAAGCAAGTTTTGAATACATGCAATGGCCTTCCAAGAGTCCACTTTGCATGTAAAAGTTTTATCCATACAAATGCTTTGAAAATAAAACATGCAATGACATGTAGAGAACCCGTTTTTGCTTGAAAAGTGATTTTTAGACCAAAAATAAAACATGTAAATGCATGTAAAGAACTTGTTTTTGGCTGGAGATGAACTTTCAATGTAAAAACATGAAAAATAACTTATGTATTTGAATCTAGAGAACCCGTTTTTGGCTGGAAATGCATTGTTTAAGTCAAAAACATGAAATGTGTTTGCACTCTAAGAGTGCGTTTTTGTTGGGAATGAATGTCTAAGGCAAGAACATGAGAAATAAAACATGTAGATGCATGTTTTAAACCCGTTTTTGCTTGCTGGGTTTGTTCAAGATTAAAAACATTCATTTCTTATCAAAAATAAAACATGTTATTGCATGTTCTAAACCCATTTTTGGCTGGGAATGGTTTTGCTGCATTTTCATTCAAAAATAATACATGTCAATGCATCTAGAGGATGCATTTTTGCTGGGAGTAATCTTTTTTGTCAACAACATGAGAAATAACTCATGTAACGACCTCTTTTAAACCCGTTTTTGCCTTGTAACTTCATCACAACCACATGGCATGCAATGACATATAGAGAACCCGTTTTTGGATTTAGGGCATCATTCTTCATCAAAAACGTGACATGTAAATACATATATAGGCTGCGTTTTTATTTGCTGGATGTGTTTAAGCCAAAAGCACTCCAAAATAACATATGCATTTGCATCTTTAGCCTGTGTTTTGGCTGGAAGTGTTCATTCTTGCTCAAAATACTTCAAAACTTTGAATGTAAATGCATTTAGAGGATGCATTTTTTCTTGGGGCTGCATTTCTAAGTTTTTCAATGCAAAAGAATCCATGCATTTGCACCTTTAGAACCCGTTTTGCTTCCAAATACATGCAAAAACGCCCAAAAAGTTTGAATCTTGGGAATAGTCAAAGATCTTTGAGTGGTTGGATGCAAATACATCTCTAGAACCCATTTTTGGAGAAGGCAAAGGCATTTCAACTTTTCTTCCTTCCATTTTTCTCTCATTGGCTTCCAAGTAAGTATATGTATTGGTTTTTGTTTTGGTTTTTCTCTTATTTCTCCTACAATGTTGCATTTTATAGCTCATTTGTTTCCATTTGTTCAAATGCAGCCCATGTATCATGCATTTTTGTGTTTAAATAAGATTAAATCATCCATTTTACAATGCATAAAATCATCTTTTACTCAAAAACGAAATTGCATGTGGAGTTTTGGTTTCAAGTTTTAACATGTTTGGGTCAATAGCAAGGGGTATGTCTTTGTGTTTTTCTTTTTTTGTTTGCTTGCTTGTTTGTTGTTTGTTTTTGAAGAAAGATGAAGTCATTTCCTCAAGAATGCAAGTGCATCCATCCATGCTAATTCATCCTTCATTCACCGATACATGTAGTTGCATTTCCTAAGTCCATTACATATGAAAACATGTCATCTTTCATTACATGTAATCATCCTTCAAGAGTCCGTTTTTGGTAAAAAGGTCACTCTTTTAATACCAAAATCACCATTTACATATTGTCATGTCTTTCCAACTTGCATTCTTGGCCACACAAATACAGCCCCTCATGCAATACATCTTCACAAGTCCATTTTGCCCATATACATATGTCTTTCCTCTCATTTCAAGCCAACACGTGTGTTCTATGAGTATCTAATCAATACTCCGAATACCTTGTTCTTCATAGATCTATCATTACAAACCAAAGCCTAACCCTTTCATGGATCTAATCTCCTCAAATGATGTATCTACCCTTTGGAATTACCATGTTGCAGCACAGGAGATGTCAGCACCATCAAAAGTCAAAGAAAAAATATGACAAAAAGTTGGCTCATACTACAGTCTCACTTGTTTCATCAACTCTTGATCAAATTTGGGATACAGAGATTGGGTATGTTGACATGATCGATTTCTTGCAAAGACTCGACAAAGTCCAGGGAATGGAAAAGCTTTTGGCAAAGTTACAAGGGGATCTGGAGAGCTATCAAGCAGTAGAAGTGGACATCATCAACAATCTCATACAAATAAGATGCAAGTTTCTTACCAGAGATGATAACTTCTTCACTGAAGAGGAAATGATTACAAAATTGTGAACTCAGCACATACGGGTGCAATCAGAATTGAAGTTATTTCAGAGACCATGAAAATTTCAGATCTTCATCTTATTCATGATTGTAATGCCAAATAAAAGTCTTCCTTGATAGTTTCAAGGATTGATTCTTCTTTCTTCATCTTTCTTCTTTAGTTTTCATGCTTTATAGATTGGAGAAGATGAATTGCATGCAATGCAATTACATGTAATCCAATTATTCTTCTCACCTAGTTAGACCGGGTCAAAGTGGTTGAGCTTCTCCCACTTTTTCCTCATTTTTCTCATTTCTTTTCCTATAAAAGGAATGAGCCCTCATTGTAAATCTCATCTTTATTTTATGCAAGAGAGCTCTGCCAAACTTGTGCAAGCATAACTGTGATTGTGTAGTACTATTTTGAAGAAAAATAAATAGAAAGAAACAATTGGAGCTAAAGTTGTGACTAAGTGCAATTGTGGTGAATCAAATTGGAAGCTGTGACTGAATTTGGTTTTATTATCTATATATTTATGTGATTCTTGTGTTTTGTTAAGAGCAATTTGAAAATCAGAAACAATCGGAGCTGAAGCTGTGACTGGGAGCAATTGTGGTAATATAAAACTAGAAGCTGTGACTGTAGGTTATATTACCATCTTATTTTCATACACTTAGTTAGAATAGTTAAAAAATCTCTACTTCTGGAAGTCTGTGTTCCCCAATGGTAGAGATATTTCTTATAGAATAGATAAACAGGTCTTAGAGCCAAGCCGGTACGCTTTTCAATCAGCCTGTGAGTTGGTGTTGATTTATCAGTATCACTGTTTTCAGCTTTTAGATAAAAGTGTAGTTTAGAGATTAAAGTTTTACCCATTACTCGTTCTTTGAGTAAGTGGATTCCTTTTTGAAAGATAAGAAGGAATATTTGTAACACCCTATTTGATAATCTCTTAACTTCTTGCTTACCTTGAGTTGATCCAAGGAACGGTGAGAAGGGGGAGCCTTCCCTTTAAGGTAGGAGAGACATTGTCTCATACGCTATGGCTGGTATCCCTATTTTGTAACTAGATTTTTCCCCAAAACTGTCAGTTGCAAAACATCCACCCAACAAGTTCTTTGGGCCCCGTTTCAGCATGAGACCCGCCCTTCAGCCATGAATCAATCAAGGGTATGGCTCCTTGGTTCTCCTTGAGCGACAATGTTTTCGACACCACTTTCAGGACACCTTGTCCAAGACAACACCTATGAATACTCTTATTAGACCCACTATTCTCTATGGTTCAATTGTGTGGGGTCCCTCTCTGGTGGATTTCAATTGGGCTTTTGTTGAGCGAGTTCAGATTCTCCTTCTCCAGCAATCCATTCCACACCACATTAATCTCGCAAAGTTTGGGACTCACCCTTTTAGGCTTGAGGCCATATTCGATTTGGTTTGGTTCTTTCATCGCCTTCGGGGCGTTGCTGACTTGACAGAGGGACATCACATGTATCCTTTCCTTGCTTATTGCTCTTCAGAGTATATTGTAGCTTTGCGGTCCTTCGATCGGGCTCAAGGTTGGTTCGCTGAGACTTCGACCCTCCTTGGGTGAATCGGGATTGAGATGGATCGTCCCCCCCTTCCAGTACTCTCTCGACACCCCCCTCATCCTCTTCCTTCTTGACAGGAGTTGAACAGGTGTGTCAAAGATGATATCTACATGCAGTTTATCCACACCATCTGGGTCAACCCCCACAAGGGCCTCCGACCTAAGATGACCTTCTACACCGAACACTTTCTGGAGTTGAAGGACAAACTCATTGTCCGCCCTTCCTACTTATCCCACCACTAGTCCCACTCCCTTCATATCCCCCTTGGTTCCTTAACCTTTAGAGTGGGTTCTCATTGTCTCCGTTCTAAGACAAACCATCAGATTGACAGAGAGCACAAGATTTGTCAGCTTTGCAGTATCGGGCAGGTTGAGTCTAAGTTGCATTTTATCTCCACTGCCCTTTATACTACAAGATTGAGAGAGGTTCTATTGTCTCTTCAAGGAGGCACAATCGCTCTTCACCTTCTTCAGTAACACAAACCAGAGGTGCCTTGCTCTTTATCTTCAAGAAGTCGTTAAGCTCAAGGACCACATACTCCACAACGACATCATGCGACGCCTCAATCTTGTCAGCTCATCACCTCCTTCACCAAGCTTCACTTGGCGCGCGGCACCAAGCGTCAACTTGTCACAACCCCTTGTCCTAGGTCCATGAGGCCTAGGACAGGTTCTTACTAGCACCGGACTTTATCTTCCAGGACTACCCAGAGAATAATAGATTATTCTCAAAGGCAACAATGAAAAGTGGAGATTCAATTCTTATTAAAGGCAGTGACCCTTTCACTTGCAAATTATAAAGGGGAGATCATTCCAAGCAAACATCAATCCATCATCACTCATCAATGCATCACACAATCAAACAATCTATGAATCAGCAAAGGTTGAATCAAAAAATCTACCCACTAGCAAAGATCAATTCAACAAAGTGAATATACAAGCAATCAAATCATCATCAATCAATTCACATCTTGGAATCAAAAATCAATTGTAATGTCCCCTTTTTTGGGACATTATTAGTCAGTTACATAATTAAAATTCTAAGTTGTCAACTTATATCAAATTAAATGAAAACTTAGATTAATTATTTAATAAAGTATTAAAATGACTTTATGCAGCCTAGTGAAAAAAATAATAATGTCATTTAAGTTAAAAAGGGAAAATAAAAGTGACCAAGACAAGAAATATGAAGAGACGAGCAAAGGAAAACAAAGAGTCACAGGGATGTGTTATAAAAGAACTTTCAGAGGCTCATTCTCTTCATGCTTGATTTATGACTTGATTATTGTTCTCTTGGAGAATTTGGAAGCTTCAACTTTCGGCAGCTTTGAGGACAAAAACCCTCGAGCTTGGAGGCAATGGACAAAAACCCATTGTCGGTTGGAGATATCATACAAGTGTCACACTTAGTGTTTCAGATTCACATTTCTAGTATCCAATCTTGCTATAAGGTCTATAACTACGAGTGGATCTTTATATTTCTTACTGAAGATTTAATTGCAATATTCATTTCTGAGACTCTATTCAGCTGGGTATTTTGTATTTTTGCTGGATAAATTGAAATCAACTGCATGCAAAATATTTGTTTGAATTTCTATGTTAAAATATGGGCATAATATCCTACGGGGATATACTACAATGGTATCAGAGATGGTTCTCCTGCCAGCCTATGAAGTAACAAATTTGCAAAAGTAAAAGAAATTGACAGATTGAAGTAGGGCAAATTAATATTAGAGGAAAATAGTTTAAACAATCTAAAGGTTAGATGGAGGTATTTCAATTTTTTTTGGAGGCTGATAAGACAAATATTAGTCGTGTTTGCCAAAGTCCAACAAATTATTGGACAGAAGCAAATTATTATTGTCGTGGATGTTTTTTTTCCTTAATACGAATGCAAGATGGGCATCATACTACGACAAAGAAAGTCTTGAAAAATTTTATTTAACTGAGTATTGTGTGGCAAATGTTATGCAGGTCCCAACTCCTAACTGATAAAAGTTTATTATTTCTGTGAAAAAGTATGTTCGGCTCTATTAAAGAAAAGGCAATATTTGGGATGTTCTTTATCCGTCAAATGTTTTCATATTATTCTAGCCGAAATATTTTAAAAGTCGTGTTTTTTTTTGTCGTGAGTGCTATGGCTCACAATTTGTCATGCGTGATATATCTTTCATTTGTTATATTCACAATAGCGGTTGATGTTTACAGTGATGCTGGAAGAGTTCATTTCGTGATGTTGTCATGAATGTTGGTGTTGAGTCGAGTCATTAATATAGGGTGTTTATGGTAGAGTGTTTTCGGTGTGTATTGTGAATATTTACTTCTAAGTCATTCTGGGTATATATGGTGCATAGCATTCATTGATATAAGGGTAGTGTGTTTACGTCATTTGTTGTAGGTACAATTTTAGTGTGAAGAGATTACTATGTTTTATTTATTCCGAGTGTGCAATCTCAAAGGAGAATTCATTTTTAGTTTCAGCTTGAGAGCTTTATAATTTTCAGACTTCTTCCTTTATTCAATAAAGTGTTATTTTTGGTGTGGTTGGGTTTTTCCCTCGAGGAGGGTTTTCCCAGGGTATCTCTAGTGTTCTAGCATTTTAAGATATTTGTTCTTTGTTATTTGCTATTTTGGTTCAAAATTTAACATGGTACTAGAGCGGGTTTAAGGAAAGATCTAGATTCAGATTTATTCAAGCATCAAAGTATTCTTCTCTTCTCTTCTCTTCTCTTCTCTTCTCTTCTCTTCTCTTCTAGATTGATTGTTTCAAGTTTCAAAAATGGTGAATGGACTCAAGGTTGAAGATAGATTGGATGGTGCATCGAACTTCACATCGTGGAAATTCAGAGTTATGACTACACTAGAAGAAAATGATCTTCTAAACTATGTGAAGCAGGATGTGGTTGAGCCTTCCAATAATCCTAAGAAAGCTCAATGGAGTAAGAATAATATTATGGCAAGGAAGATATTGATTGATTCCGTTAAGAATCATCTTGTGCCTATTACATCCAAGTTGAATTCAACTAAAGAAATGTTTGAGACTCTTTAAAGCTTGTATAAATTCAACAATACCAGCAAAGCTCTAGCCCTAAGATGTCAGCTTCTCCATATAAAAATGGCTAGAGGAGAGTCAATTATCTCCTTCTTCATGAAGATTACAGAATTGAAAGATCAATTCAATGCCATCGGAGATTCAATTGAAGATAAAGACCTGGTTATGTTGGCCATGAATGGTCTCCCTCGTTCTTGGGAGTCATTTATTCAAGGCATTAGTGGAAGAGATGAATTACCCACGTTTGATTGTCTTAGAGCTGATTGCATTCAAGAGCAATACAAATTAGAAGCAAGAGGAAACGGACGAAAATCTTATCATAAAGAAGATCATGTTCTTGCTCTACTCATACGTCTACAAGGAAAGGAAGAAAAGGAGATTTCAAGAAGAGTACAGATAGAAATTCAAATTCAAACCCTTAACCAAAGAAGAAGAAGGATCTCTCTAAAATTCAATGCTTCAAATATGACAAGTATGGTCACTTTGCCTGAGATTGTTTAACAAGACCAAAACATCAAGTTGTTGCTACAAATGTTGATGTTGCTTCACCTCATAAAGAATCTAGTGATAATTCAGAGAGGTTTTTATTTATCTTAACCCTTTCAAGCAATGATCCAATTGATAATACTTGGTTAATTGATAGTGGAGCTTCATGTCATATTACAGGATACCAAGAGCACTTTCTAACTTGGTGGAGAAAGATACTCATTTGCAAGTTATAATTGGTGATGATGCTTGTTATTCAATAAAAGGTGTTGGAACTACTTCTTTTCATCTAGATTCAAGCATCCCTTTTCATTTGAATGATGTCTTGTTTGTTCCAAGAACAAGAGAAATCTGATATCTATTTCAGCGTTGGAGGACAAAGGATATCAAGTTGCATTTACTAAAGGTAAAATGTTTACATGGAAGAAAAACACTAGCAATTAAGTCAGCTTGTGAAATTGGTGTTCATCAAGAGAGTCTATATAGACATTTTGCTCGTCCAATTCAATCTTTAGCACATGATTCCATCAATACAAATGAGTTGTGGCATAGAAGATTTAATCATTTAAATTTCAAAACTCTTTCTTCCATGGAAAAGATGGTTGTTGGCCTTCCAAAGCTTAATCAAGAGCATGATGGTATTTGCAAAGGTTGTGCTCTAGTTAAGAATGTTAAAGGTCCTTTTCACAATAGTGAAAGTAGAGCAAAAGAGATATTAGATCTGATTCATTCAAATTTATTTGGACCTATGTTTGTTGCATCTTTGAGTGGTTTTTGGTACTATGTAATTTTTATTGATGATTTTTCACGTAAGACCT
Source organism: Chamaecyparis obtusa (assembly GCA_027943335.1). Taxonomy (NCBI): domain Eukaryota; kingdom Viridiplantae; phylum Streptophyta; class Pinopsida; order Cupressales; family Cupressaceae; genus Chamaecyparis; species Chamaecyparis obtusa. The sequence goes on along the minus strand of BSBK01011231.1, from coordinate 229,687 downwards.
GCATTTATTTCTTGAAATCTAAGGAATCTGATGAAGTGTTTTCTAGATTTAAAGAGTTCAAAGCTCTAGTTGAGAACACGTCAGAAAAAGGATCAAAGTTTTAAGGTCAGATAATGGAGGGGAATATACTTCTAAGTGTCTTTCAAAATTTCTATATCGAAGCAAGGATTAAGAGGGAGTTTGGTGTTCCATATAACCCATAACAAAATGGAGTTGCAGAAAGAAAGAACATATCCATTGTTGAGGCAGCGAAAGCCATGATTCATGATCAAAATCTCCAAACCTTTCTTTGGGCAAAAGCTTGCAAAACAGTTGTTTATGTTCAGAATCGAAGTCCACATCAAATTTTGGATAATATGACTCCTAAAGAGGCATTCACAAGTATCAAACCAAAAGTTAGTCATTTCAGAATTTTTGGGTGTCATGTTTACATTCATGTGCCTAAAGATAAAACGTCTAAGCTAGAACCTTAAGGCAAGGAAAGAATTTTTGTTGGTTGCAGTGAGTCTTCTAAGGCCTACAGAATTTACATTCTAGGACAAAAACAGATTGAAATCAGCAGGGATGTATCATTTGAGGAAGAAGTAGCCTTCAAAAGGTCAAAGGGGTCTTCCATGGAGATAGATAGGGAAGGACAAGAGACATCTCAAGATATGGACATTGATGCTCCTGATTCCCCTTCTGAGATTCAGAGAGAGCCTACTGAATTAGAAGAATCTTTTGATCCAATTGATCCCATAGAACCAACCAATGGACGAGGTGATGTTTCATTAGATAGAAAGAGACCTTTGTGGGCTAGACACACTATGCAAGAGGCTAAAAAATATGCAGCTCCTCGTGGCACTTTCAAAGAAAGCAAGAGACCACATAAGTTTTCAGGTTATGTTGCATTAATGAGTCACATCATTGACTCTAAACCTTCAAGTTTTGAGGAGGCTTCAAACCAGCAAGTATGGAGAGATGTTATGACTGAAGAATATCAATCTATCATGAAAAATGATGTTTGGGATGTTGTTCCTGAGCCTAAAGAAAAATTATTCGTTTCTTCTAAGTGGTTGTTCAAAAATGCAGTTGATGGGTGTATTGAAAAGTATAAAGCAATATTTGTAGCAAGAGGTTTCTCTCAAAAGGAAGGTATAGATTGTGAGAAGACATTTGCTCCTGTAGCTCGGTATGCATCTATTAGGACTACTATTGCTATTGCGACAGTTGGAGGCTGGAAATTACATCAAATGGATGTAATGACTACATTTCTTAATGGTGTGATTGAAGAAGAGGTGTTTATTGAGCAGCTAGATGGCTTTGTGATTCATGGGAAGGAATCTCATGTGTGCAGATTGAAAAAGGTCTTGTATGGCCTTAAGCAAGCACCATGTGCATGGTATGAGAGGATGAATCAATACTTATTATGCTTGGGATTCTCCAAGAATGACGCAGATCCAAATCTTTACTTCAAGGTAATTGATGATAAAGCTTTAATCTTAGTCCTTTATGTTGATGATTTATTTCTTATTGGAGCTGATAATCTCATTATCAAATGTAAGAAAGAGTTAGCTTCTGAGTTTGAAATGAAGGATCTCAATCTTATACATTATTTTCTAGGACTAGAAGTGTGGAAAAGGTCTAATGAGACTATTCTGAGTTAAGGGAAATACTCTATATACATTTTGAAGAGATTTGGTATACTAGATTGCAAGTCAATGTCAACACCTATGGAAACAAATTTGAAAAAGTTACATGAATGTGCAACTAGTTCAGATTTAGTAGATCCCACAATGTACAGACAATTGATTGGATCATTGGTCGATATTAGACCTGATATTTGTTATATTGTTAACACTCTCAGTCAGTTCATGTGTGAGCCTAGACAAATTCATTTTGTTGCAACAAAGCATATATTGAGATCTTTGTGTGGTATAGTGGGATATGGTCTCAAATATACTTCTTCTGAAGATCTAAAATTGCAAGGTTTTTTTTATTCTGATTGGCTTGGGTGCGTGCCTGACATGAAGAGTACTTCTGGTTGTTGTTTCGGTTCTACTATGATTTCTTGGTGCAGCAGGAAACAGTCATGTCTGGCTCAAAGTACAGCAGAAGCTGAATATATTACAGCTTGTGTGGCAGTTCAAGAAGCAGTGTGGCTTCGAAAGCTTCTTGTAGAACTGTTTGAGCAGACTTTGGAACCAACTGTGATTCATTGTGATAATCAAAGTTGTGTGAAGCTTTCTATTAATCCAGTATTTCACGATAGAACCAAACATCTGGGGATTAAATATCATTATTTAGGAGATATGATTCAAAGGAAAGCAATTCAACTCAAGTACATTTGTACTAATGAGCAGACAGCTGACATTCTCACCAAGCCACTTTCCAGAGTGAAGTTTTCATATTTTTGAGATAAGCTTGGTATTGTGGAGAATGATGCTCTTGTTGAGAGAAAGTCTCAGCTTCAATGATTCTTGCTACTTGCTAATAATGCATTTTTCTCTGAGACGGAAAAATTTGGGGTGAAAGCCCTTGTAATGCATTTTTCTCTGAGATGGAGAAATTTGAGGTGAAAGCCCTTGTAATGCATTTTCTCTTTCCACTCATGGGAAAAGCCATAGTGGATGTCATGTTGAGAGACTCCATGACAACATCACGTTGAGTGACTGCCTGATGTGAGCTTTTGTTTATTTCACACATGGGTGTAGTCATGGTGAACATCATGTTGAATGACTCCGTGATACAATCACATTGAGAGAATTTGTGATAAAATTTGTTTTTCTCACAAATGGGTGTAGCCATTGTGACTGTCATTGTAATATCCCTTTTTATTCTCCTTTTATAATTTACTGCAAAACCGACGTTAGTACAAAATAATACACAATATTTACATGACTCATACTTTACTCTAAGTTAGTAAAGGGGGGATTTGCTTCTTAAGGCTGCCTCTAGGTCGGGCTTCATAGAATTTCTGATTCTCAGCTTGAGGGATATAAGATCCACTTTAAACAACCGGGTTATCAACACATCATCCCATAGAGCACTGCCCATAAGAATCTCTTGGAAGCAATAAATACTATCCAAGACTATGCATATGCATATGACTAGCTTCAGTATATATACCAGAGTTCCTTGACTCGCCGCGGGTCACGCGAGTTATGATGACCCGCGGGCCGAGCATGCCTAGACAGGTTTTCATGACCTGCCAGGATGACCCGACGGGTCATGGGTCATGACCCGCATGACTCGCCGAGTCAACGGGTCATGCCATGACCCGCCAGGTCCGTGGTCCATGACTCGCACCACGGCAGGCCCAGCTGGGCATTAAAAAAAGATAAAATAACATTGACTTTTGTAGACATTTTTTTGCATAAGTCTTATCATATTTGCCCTAAAAGGCATTGTAGTTGTTTTCTATGAGAAGAAGAGAGGAGAAGAGAGAGAGAGGAAGAAAAAAAAGAGGCCATAGGTTTGCAACCAACTAGGAAGAAGAGCATCAAGGAGTCCACAAAATCGGATTGGGGAAGCATTGGTTTGCATTGAGAGCATCAAGGAGCTCATAGCAGCTGTTCCAAGACTTCTCAACTCATTTGAAAGAGGTAAGTGTTAAATTTTTTAGATTTTGTTGATTTCTTTTGTATGTTTATGATTTTCCATTTTTTTTAAAAAGAATTTGAAGTTTTATAATTTTATTGCAGTCGCCTTCAAGTTTTGAAAACATTAATTCTTCCCAATGCCTCAAAAGTGTCCATGTTGGAAATATACCGAAGAGTTTCCCAGTAGACAAAGAAACCAAACAAAATGCATGTGTTGTAAAGAAATTTTTTTTGGTGGCATCAATAGGCTTAAATACCATATTGTCGGCATACTTGGCAATGATGTTGACCCATGTTTATTGGCAACTCCTGAGGCAATTTGTTTATGTTATGTCCGGTTAGAAAAATATGCAGAAGAAAAGGAAACTAAAAAGAGGCAACGGGAAGAGATAAATGTTATTGGCTCCGATTCATCCACACCTGCATCCCCATCTGCATCCACATCTGCACGCTGTGTTGGAGAGGGTTTTTCCATGCCTCCCTTTTGTCCTAGTGCTAGTGCTTCTACTACTGCTCCTAGTGGCACTATTACCCTTGGCCCTAGAGCCCGAAAATCAAAGTTGGACAGTTATTTTGTGCCACGCACTACTCCTGCTGCACAGCCCTCGCTTGAGAGCATGGGTTGGAACAAGGAGGTCTATGATGCTGCACGAAAACAAATTTGCAAGCTTTGGTACTTTTGAAACATTCCATTTCTTACAGCCAGGTAATTCTCTTTTATTTGATTATTTTAAGTTTAAAATTAAATTTTAAAATTTATAGTTTGAAGTTGAACTATGCTTTGTCTAATGATTAATTGTAATCTATTTGTGACAGGTCTCCTTATTGGCAAGGCATGATAGATTCTGTAACCATTTGTGGGGCGGGCTTTAAAGCCCCTACTGATGCCGAGTTAAGTGGCCCCCTCTTGTTAGAAATGGTTAATGATATGCAACTTGAGCTAGAAGACCACAAACAGTCTTGGAGCCAAAAGGGTTGCACCATCATGACAGATGGTTGGACGGATAGGAGGAATAGAACACTCCTAAATTTTCTTGTTTCCAGTGGAGGTGATTGTTCATTGAATTCTACTTCCCCAAATGCATTGAATAATTTATATTTGATTTTGATTTTTTATTGATCCATGATAATTGATAATTATTTTTCTTTATATTCAAGAACCACCATGTTCTTGAAGTCTATTGATGCTTCCTCACATGTGAAGAATGTCACATACTTATGTGCGGCTATTGAGGAAGTTATACTTGAGGTGGGAAAAGAAAATGTGGTGCAGGTGGTGACGGATAGTGCAGCAAATTATGTTGCTGCAGGTAAACTTATAACTTTTTAAGTTTTGATAGAGAGGCATCTATGAATTTATTTAAGATTTTCTTAACACTTCTAAATTTCTAATTAATTTAAAATTACTACAGGTAAATTTTTGATGGAGAGGCACCCGAAATTGTTTTGGTCTCCATGTCCATCCCATTGCCTTGACCTCATGTTAGAGGATATTGGCAAGCTTGAATGGATCAAATCATGTGTTGATAAGGCCAAAAATATTTGCAAGTTTATCTACAATCATGCATTGGTCCTTAGCATGATGAGGCAATACACGGGACAAAGGGAGTTGGCTCGTCCTGGTATCACGAGATTTGCCTCAAATTTCCTCACACTAAAATCCTTGTCAAAATCGAAGTCAGCTTTGAGACGCATGTTTGTTGGTGAGGAGTGGACTGCCTCATCCTATGCTACGACCACTATGGGTAAGGATGTGGAAAATTGTATTTTTGCTGAGCCAAGTTTTTGGAACCCTTGTGCAGATATCATGGAGGTAAAAATATTTTTGTTTTGTTTGCAACTTTGCAATTTTTTTTATTTTTAATTTTTAATGCAAACTTGTCACTTAACTATTTTTTTAACATTATATGCAGGTCACTGAGCCCCTCGTAGTTCTCCTACGAATTGCTGAGGGGGAGAAGCCCTCTATGGGCTACATATATGACGGCATGGATAGGGCCAAGGAGGCCATTAGATCTAGGTATGCAGGAATTGAGGATAAGTATGGCCCCATTTGGGAGATCACTGATAGGAGATGGCAAAACCAGCTTCATAGGCCCATCCATGCAGCAACTTATTTCCTCAATTTGTCATTTTATTTCCTTGATAACTTCAAGGCGGATGAGGAGGTTCTTAGTGGCCTATATACAATGATGCAAAGGATGTCTACCTGTAGCACATCTACAATGCAAGAGATAGATGCATATAATAATCAACAAGGGGTGATTTTTGCGAGCAAGATGTGCAAAGAGGCTAGGACAACATTGCAGCCAGGTAGAAATATATGTTAAACTTAAGATTCTTAAGTTTATGCTTATGCATTTTGATTTTATAATCTATCCTTAAAGTTGGAAATGAGACTGATTTTTTTCTTTTCCTTATTTCAGTTAGATGGTGGCAAATGTTTGGGCCTACAACCCGAAATTGTCATCCGTATTTTCAGTCAGTCATGCAGCGCTTCTGGATGTGAGCACAATTGGTCCATGTTCGAGCACATCCACTCGAAGAGGCCTTATAGATTGTCTGTGGAGAGGTTGAATAATCTTGTCTTCGTTCATTACAACCTCCGTCTTAGGACCAGATAGATTTTGGACACTGACTCCTCTCTGGTCACTCTAGCAAAGATCGATCCAAAGTCCGAGTGATTCACTAAGTCTACCGATCCTATCTTCACTGAGGAGGACCATGAGTGGGTTGACCAGGCAAACAGAGAGGCTAAGGCGGTGGCTATGGCAAAGGAGGAGGATAGAGCACGATTAGCTGCCCGTGTAGCTAATGTTGATCAGAGTGGCACTTTACAAGAAGAGACTATGGCTTGTCAGTCATCCGAGACATACCTCAAACACATTTGTAGGAGGCAAACAGACTACTTTGAGGATGAGGCTAACCTAGAGCTTGAGCCATAGACTTGTTTTTGTTGTTTACAACTTTACACATATGTTTGGGAACATTTGATGTCATGGATTTCATAGATTTTATATACATTTGACAATATTTATATTTTAGAATTCTACATATCTATGTTTTCTATTTCCTTCAGCTACAATTTACGTTTGTACTTATGTGATGGATGTATGTTTATGTATGTGATCAAATTAGATTCTATTTGATGATGTTATAGTGTTTTTTAGCTTTATTCAATAATGGGTGCGTGAAACAAGTTTTAAATCGTAAAAAATCTTTGTTTTTTAATTTTGTCGAGCCATAGTTGAGTCGCTGCCGAGTCATCGGCGAGTCACAGGTCGAGTCGACCCTTCCGAGTCATGGGCGAGTCCGAGTCATGGAACTTTGATATATACTACCTACGTGAGATTATAACAATCTCAAGACTAGGGAAACTATAACAATTTCCTCTAGCCCCCTCCAGATATGGGGATCCATCTCTAATGAATATAAGATTCATTTTATTTGGAATCCATATCATCATCCATGGTGAACATAAAAATGTACAAACCTTAATGTTGATTATAAAATCATATATTCAGATTTATCTATAAAAGGAATCTAGAAGTATTCAAAATGCACATAACATAAAAATGTAAATCTTATCTGTATTTATATATATATATATAAATATATATATATATATATATATATATATATATATATATATATATATATATATATGTTTTAATGTTTTTATAGAATCAATCATATATATATATATATATATATAATAATTAATAATTTTATTCAATTTAAATGTCATGTATATATTTCCGATATTAATATTACAAATTCACTATTGTAACTGATATATATATATATATATATATATATATATATATATATAAATAAATATATAATAATCAATAAACAAAAAATATCATACCAACTCTGCTGCTAACTTGTTAATCCTTTGTTCCCCGTAACTTCTTATTCCCGTCTTATCCTCCTCCCTATCTTCCTTCCTTTTCATTGCTTAGGAGGCGGTATAAATATGAATGTGTGGGAGAGGGAGTCACGTCCCCTTTGTTAGAGTAATAAAGTGTTTAGTTATTAAATAAATCATATTGACTTAAGCTAAACTTTAGGCATATAATAATTAATTGCGTTATTAATTATTATCATGCAACCTAAGTTTGTTCACCCTTTTAGGGTTTTGATCTCCTTTTATAAGGATTGATCTCCTTTTATAAAGATTGATCTCCTCTTGTTTTTACAACAAATTGTAATTGAGAAACATTCATTTAAATTCAATTCTTTTGCAACTTTTATTTTTCCACATCAAGAATGTCTCCTCTTTCATGAATCCATGCGTCCAGGCCTCTCTAGCTTCTTGCTTCTCTCTCTTTCTGTAATAGGTGTTTGCGTGCAAGTGTTCTTGGGAGATGTGGGTTGTTTACTCATCAACACCAATATGGTATTAGAGCTTCAGATTTGTTTGCCCCTGTCCTCTTCTTGAGAGATTTGGCCGTGTTCGTCAGATTTGCGTTTTCAGATTTTTCTATTGAATCTGGGGGGGACCTCTCTTTCTAGTCATCTTGGCCTCAAACAGACCTCATAGTTGTGTTCAATGCATCCAGAAACCCCTAGATCCATATAAATTTTATCCAATTTGGACAAAGATGGAATTTGTGGTAAAAAAAATTGAAACCAACTCCGACACGGATCCTGAGGCGATCATTGGTATTTTGGAGCATTTTTTGCTCAAATAGACCTCACCGTTGAGCTCGCGACGGCCAAGAATCCCCAGATCCATATAAGGCATGTCCGATTTGGACATCATTGCATTCTGAGGCAAAATAAATTTGCGTACCAGGGTCGTACGGCCATAGCACATATCCTGATGCAAGTACAACGATTTTGAAAAAAAATTGTTATTTTTTTTGGGCGGCGACAATCATTTGACCGTAAACTTTGAAGCCCTAGTGGATGCAGCCTCAACCCCTAGTCATATGGCGACCAAGGGCCCAGTTTTTTAGCTCCAGGGACATTTTTTGCAGCAACGACCATATGGCCGTCAATTTTAATTTCGTGAAGTGCTGATGTCAGCACCCCTAGACACCATTTTTGGGCCCTTCAGCATCCCTGTGGTTTTTTGCTCATAACTTGAACATACGGTGTCGAAATCAAGCAAACGAGATATCGTCGGAAAGTTGGTTCCGAGTTCTATTCAAATCTGGAGGTTTGAATTTCTGATTTTGCTTTTTTGATAGTGTTTTTTACTATCAAAGCCAGATGTTTAGTTTTGCACTTTGGGAGCTCTATCTTGCGCATCCGGACTCCGTTTTGGACAAATGATATATCGTTGGAAAGCTTGTTTTGAGACCCTTCCAGTGCTATGACTCATTTTTCCATATTCTGATCTAGGTATATTTTATTTAGTTTCTTGCATTTTTGCAATATGGTGGATATCTTGGATGTTACAAATCCTGGGATCTCTTCCCTTTGAGGGATGGCTTGTCTTAAGCTGTTCTTTTGTTTCAGCGGCCTTCTCTCTTATTTGAGCAGTGTATACTTCACTTTTGTAGCATTTTTTATGCACACGTAAAGATAAAGTGTCATTCTATTGCATGTATGGGATCTTGCACATGTTTGTGCTCTATGTACTCGCACTCAATTATAAAGTGTTAGGGGGGTTTGATGTTTATCTTTGTTTGCCATCTGCTTTTGTCATGTGAGCGTTCCTCCAACGACATTAGCCTCGTGTATCTCTATATGTGTTTGTACTCTCTCTGCATCTTTGATGTTTCAGGTTCTTCTTCATCATGCAGTTCATATTGGACGATCTTTTTAGTGTACCTGTCATTACTCCCTTGTCAACATTATGGGGGGTTTCTACTGTTGGTTCTACTGCTTCCTTGGTTCGATAGTGTGAGCTATGTATTCAGTATTTGATTCTATGTACTAGGCGGATGCAGTAGCTGGGCACCTATGCATTCCGGTGAGATGGATCATTTACCATATGGACACTCTTCTCTTTCCTATTTTTGGATGCACTCTTCCAGCTTTGATTGATCAGCTCTTCAGACTTTTGGTGTTTTTATGCCATCTATATTTTCGAGTTCAGGTGTTTGCCTCCTGATTCGAGTAGTGTCATTTGAGGGCACTCGTGCAGATTACAGTATTCTGTATTTTCAACTTCAATTGTTTGTCTTTGTTTGCCTCCTGATTCGGGTAGTGTCATTTGAGGGCACTCATGCAGATTACAATCTTCTCTACCTAGTCATATTTCAGTGGAGGATCTTCAGATCAGTAGTTACTTCTTGACAGAGTTTGTAGTTTCTTGCTTCAGTGATGTTCTACATGTTCATCCTTGTTCATCCTTGATCCTTTTTCTGGAACATTCCTAGTTTTTGAGGCTTCTTTAGCCCTTTAGACTAGTCTTCGTCTCTTTTTGGGGTAGAGTTTTTCCCATGTGGTTTTCTTTATTTCTCCTTTTTTACAAAGACTCTCTTTTGTACTTGGGTACCTGATCAGCCCTTTTGTTGTCAGGACCCATTTGCTTTCAGTAGTTATTTCTAGGTTTTTAGCTTCTACCAAAGTTTATCTTAAAGGGGGGTGTTAGAGTAATAAAGTGTTTACTTATTAATTAAATCATATTGATTTAATTATTAAGTCACTTATTATCTCTTTTTACTTAAGCTAAACTTTAGGCATATAATAATTAATTGCTTTATTAATTATTATCATGCAACCTAGGTTTGCTCACCCTTTTAGGGTTTTGATCTCCTTTTATAAAGATTGATCTGCTCTTGTTTTAATAACAGATTGTAATTGAGAAACATTCATTTTTATTGAATTGCAACTTTTGTTTTAGCACATCAAGAATGTCTCCTCTTTCATGGATCCATGCATTCAGGCCTCTCTAGCTTCTTGCTTCTCTCTTTCTGTGACAGGTGTTTGCGTGCAAGTGTTCTTGGGAGTTGTGAGTTGTTTACTCAAACAACAATACCCTCCACACCCAGTCCCACCCTTAGGGGTGCGACTAGTCGCAGCCCTAAGACTGCGACTCAGTCGCATCTCTAAGGTGCGACTGCTCCTACAGACCGCCATCCCTTTATAATATATTTTATTAATAGTTTATTTAATAATAATATTTATTAATATATTATTATTAATTATTAAATAAACTATTAATAATGATGTTTAATAATATATTATTAATAAGGTTTTAATTTATCAGAATGACATTTAATATATATTATGGTATATATTATAATATATATATAATATTATATAAATAGGTTGTTATATTAATAATGTTTGATTTATTTTAATAATACAATTTCTTATCTGATTCCTTAATCTAATTAATAAATCTAAAAGAAGAAGATTATTATCTAGATCGGGTTGATAGTAGTATGCCTAAATCTCTTTTAATAGTATCCTTTTAATTCAAGATAGATCCTTAGTTTACAGATTCAGGGAACTTTATTTTCAGCCCCAAATCTAGGATTCCCCTCAATTAACTAGGAGTGTATTAACATCACCCCTATAGATCCTCCAAAAGATGGCAACAAGTCAAGGTTTACATTCGACTACTTCCAAAGATTGCAAATCTTAGATTTCCCCGCTTCGTCCTTCGTAATCTGAATAAATTATGAGCTACATGTATCTTCAGTAATATTTATCTTATTTAACTCTACAACCAAAGGCTCGAAATAGAATCCTAAATTTTAAATGGAAGAGTTTACAGATTTTGGCTTAAAGATTAAGATAGGTATAGGGAGATTTCAAGGTTGATAGAATCCTTATAAAAAGGGCCACGATCGGGTAAATTCGGCTATTTAGATAATTTAAGGCCGCTCTCAAGGTTCCCATTTGATCGCCTCCCAACGCAAGGTATAGTAGAATTTCTTCAAAAATTGAATCTCTGTCGCCTCAATCCTAGCAGTTAGTAACCACATATACCCCGTTTGGAATTGTAATTAGGGTGACCCCTACATTTGTATAAGGGGCTTAAATCTATGACCTAATTAGAATATTAATAATTCTAATTCTAATTATATTTAGCCTTAGTCACCAAATCCTTGATTAATCCCCTAGGACGCCAACTATATCCCCCTCAACATATTGATCACCATAATTAACACTCAACTTGACAAGCTTTCATCCTTATCTTTCAAATCAACAAAGACAAGCTGGTAATGCATGTCGTACGCAAGTCATCATTTCATGATTAAGTGTTACCTGTTATTAATGCCATCCCTCGGAAATGTATGAATCCGAGATCATGAAAGCTTCAAAGGGGTAAGATCAGCAAGTGATACAAGCAACAAGGACACCTTTCAACGCGTGTTAATTTATGACAAATCCAAATTATAAATCTCCTAAGATCTCGAGGATGAAGGAAGTAAATGTTATTATTACTCAAGGTTGGAAAAAACTCATTAACCAACATTTGCCATTCCGAAGGAGTGTATTTGTAATAACCATTCCGAAGGAGTGTATTTGTAATAATCTCCCTTTTTAAGCTGCTCGCGGAATAACCCTGCTAGACCAGTTATTCAAATCTAGCTACAATGGAAACTTGTCTTCTTACCTTCGTTCTCGACGATCATCAGGCAATGGCATTTAGCGGTACTATTAAACCCGAGAGATGGAACAAGATGCTAAATCCCCTCACAGCGGCTACAAGACGGGCCTTGGAAAAAGGTATGGGCGACCATTATTTTGATAATGAATTCTCGTTTAAAACGAATGGGAATATTATTGGTCAATTTATTGCCCTTTCCGTCTTCGCTGGGAAAAAAAAGGAAGACGTTAAGGTGGCCAAGATCATTTTCCTTGAAGACCTGTTGGGAGGGCTAGAAAAATTGGTGTATTGCATTGATAACCAACTAACAATTCCCCTACCAGAAATAACCATGAAGACAGAGTTAAAACACCTTCAAGGAATCCCCAAATCCCAGCGCTTGCCGTTAATGACTTTCAAAAATGAACAGAGGTCTAACAAAGTGTGGCCGGAGATGAGCAGAAATCTGGAGTTCCTATTCAAAATCCTTCTCCAAGAAGACTTGGAGAAGGAATGTTTACTCAATTATTGGCGAGATGAAGGTTTTGATATCCCAGAAGCTATGGATGATGTCGTGAAGGAGGACCTCCGCATCCTGTCCCCAGAGGTTAAACGGTGCTCCCGTCTCTCTGGGAATTTTGTGCAAGGGGAGGAGATTATCATAATCGTCTCGAAGGAAGAAGGAAGCTGGAATTGTCAGATGATTCAAAAGGATTAATGGGGTTTTGGTTTAATAATAGGGCTCTTTTTGTTATAGGAAATTTTAAGATGGAAGTTTATATCAAGTTTTATAGCTTTTCGGCTGTTCTAATTTCTAAAGTATAGATAATACAATACTCATTGCTACAATCGTTTGAATGGTTCAATTTTAAATCCCTTTTGGCATAATAGATAATGATGGACAAATATATCTGTATGTAAGAATTGCACTCCGAAGACCTTTCTGGCTATAAACCAATAAAACAGTTATACGGGTAATATTTCGTATTAAAGGCATCGTATTAGGTGTTTTAAAAAAAAAGTATTTCTCTTGGGTAATATTAAAGTATTTAAGGTCTCAGTATCAAGATTTTCAGAAGGACATCCAAATAGATTTAGTAAGTATAATTGAAAATAGAATGGTCTAAACCATTATTCAAAGCTACAAAGGAAATGTCTTTAATACAGTTTTCTCTTGATATCTACCTAACTTTAATTGATTTCGTCACATAGCAACTTATTTAGAATGCTAGTATATTTAGTAGTTCTTCTGGTCAAATAAGCTCATTAACATCTGTTACAGGTTGAAGATGTTTTCTCCCAATATATGCCTCCTGTAGAGGCCAAGACAAACTCTTTACCCTTATTCTTTGTTTTTTGGTTCACAAAGTATCTTTATGATAAAAGTTAAACAGAGCAAGCATCCCCCTTTTCATTTTGTTCCTTTGTATTACAGGTTTTTTTTTAATCCTTTCAATCTAATATAGATATACATATATCTCCATATATATCTATATGTATACAAGTGATATATAAATATTTATATTCATATATCTGTATACACAGATATATATAGATATATATATATATATATATATATATATATATATACTCTTATACAAATATGTATAATGGCCTGCATGCTCATTCTCACATATATATATATGTATAGAAATATAAGTAGGAAACAGCAAGAATATTAATTTTCTTCCATTACATCAAAGGAAGCCCATTCAGCATAGATAGTGTTCATACCGTTTCTAACTTTATAAGATTTGTTCGTACGTTTCCCTTTAAGAGCAATAGTATATTCAGAAGAATTTTTATGGAATAGCAGCTCAACGGTAACCTTAACATTCTTAATAAGCCCTCGTCTAGTCTCTCTACAAGTGAAATAAGGAATGAGAATATCTTTTCTGTACTTTGTACTTGTAACCATCTAGGCCTTATTGGTTTATATCCTATATATAAATATATATATAGACAACGATATATGTACATATATATATATATATATTCTATATATAAACTAAGACACACACACACACACACACACATATATATATATATAGATTCATCTATCTCCTTCTGTTTCTCCTTCTTGATATTCTGAACATAGTGCTAATTAATATCTGATGACACCCAGTTCCACACAGACAAATACATATCTATTTGCTTAAAGAAAATTTATTAACAGTTTCCAAGGCGAAGGGTATAAACAATTCGTAGGAATCAGCTCATTTACAGTTCATTTACAGTCACAGATATGAACTCATGGCGAAGGGTATAAACATATTTATGCATAGATATGAGGTTATTTTTCACACAATTATTCCTTAGAGTAGGCTTTATTTGTTCGCACTCTCTTTTGGCTTTTATGTCTAATAAAAATGTGGTTCGTTAAATGAATTAGCTCTGTATTTTATTAAATGGACAAATGGTTAGATTAAATATTAGTCAAAGGATTATTATTATTTTTTTTTTAAGTTTTTTTCCCAATTTTCAACTCTAACCCCCGTTGCCTTTTTTTTCTTATTTACTCTTTTGCTTTCCTTTGGATGTTTCGAAGGCCAACAGTCGGGTAGAGTTATAGTCCAGAATTGGAATAGGCATTGGTATCCCTTTATAGAGTAGTATTTCTCATTTCGATGTTCATCTCCTTGGTACTCTTAGCTCCTCATCTCAGAGAAGATGACTACCCCCATTAAGCTGAAAGGACTCAAACCTCAAATAGCCTTCGAGGGAAGAATCTTAGTAAACACGCTCAAATCTGTTTTGCTCAGCACCCATGCTCTTACTCTGAGGGCTGTTTGTAGGATCCTAGGGCCAGAATTCATCAACAATGATGACCGATATAGAGTAAACTAGGACATCCCCGCTATGTTTATAGCATCTGCTATCCAGGTGGAACTTGGGAAGACGGACATTGGTAGACTTTGTGCTTGCCTCTTAAGCTGAAATTCATTGGGGGACTGGATGTAGTCATTCACAATATAAGGGGAGATCTTACCATTGCGAAGCCCAGATTCTATAACACTCCTCTGATCAACGCAGGCCAGCCCCTTCATCCCCGATCATTAATTTTGAGGACCTAGCAACGCTACTCCCTAGAGGTCCTATTATCAGGAGGAACCTGGATTTTCTTCTCTACTATTTCCATGTTAGAGCCCCTAATGATGGAGACTGGTTTTACAATTACTAGATTGAAGATGATCTAGGGAACACAGATAGGGAAGGCTATAGTGATTCGGAAGATGAAGAGGTGGTGGAGAGCATGATTGGGAATGAGGCCGCAACTAAAAAAAGAAAGAAAAACGAAGCCTCTCTGAAGAACCTTAAAGCTATGGAAGATTTGTCTTAAATCTAGTTGAAGGGTACTTTCAAAGATCTGTAGGAATACTTTCCCCATTTGTATGTTCCACGATTAGTATCAATTAAACAACTTCAAGAATGAATCTTTCAGGATCAACATGGTATTGTTTCCTCTCATTTTGATTTGCGTTGCGTGCCAATCATGGCAATACAAGTAAGATCAATTAGAACTAGTGTAATCCTCAGGAATTAACTAGAGTTAAACCCAGAGGAATTAATTCTGTATTATGAAAGCATAGTAAAACAGAATTTTGGAGTTAATTCTGTATTAGTTTCTTAATTTATAGTAAGGATCTAGCACCAAAAAAGTACACATTTTGTTAAAAGGAAATTCATCTCAATCAAATACATAGACAAAAGGCAAAGGCCCTATTTAATGTATTAAGTAGACATGAAGATAGGTTTTAATAAGGGTCAGCATTAGGAAATTAGTAGACAATTTAACAACAGACTAAGAGTAACTTACCGGAAATGATGTAAGGTTAACCGAATATATGAGGGATTTAGACAGTTATTCATATCAACTAACTATTGGTGAATGCAGAGTTTCATATGAACTATCAGGGTTCCTACGATATAGGTGGATGATTTATTATATATATATATCTAACCTTGGTAGGAAAACAATCAAAGTGCCTTTGCAGATTTCTTTTGCAAGTTTTGAAGAGGAGAGTTCTGAAAGTAGTTCGAGAAGGACAGAACTGAAAGTGGAAGGACAAATGTACTATGTCTTGGTAGTGTAAGAAATTTAGCCAAAGTTGGGCAATAAAATGTATATTAGTAGGATAGTGTAAATACGGGTATGCCCCTATCCGCTCTTTTATGTATTAAATTCGACAGCAGGACAATGTAAATAGGGGTATGCCCCTATATGCTCTTTTTTGTAATTATGAAAAATCTGGACGTTTGTCCCAAGCAAGACTGGAGGTTTTCTTCTCCATTCTTTCCTACTAGTGCCCGCACTGAATGGAGATTTTTGTATGTATTTAAAGAATTAATAAAATTATTTGGCTTCGGCATTTGACCGATCAAACAAAAAAAATTAATGTTCGATTTATAAAAATGGCACATTGCTTAACTATTATTAATGAATGATAGTTTTATTTTAATACAAATTATAGAACACGGGTGTTTAAACTTTAGGGACATTACAGTTCCCCCATCTTCAATTTGCTTATCCTCAAGCAATTTGATGTTTTCCTCCCTTCCCCTAGAAGCGTCTTTATCGGAAGATCTTTCCATTTTACTTGGAATTTGGTGATTGTCTGATTCCCTAATTTCCTGAGTGGGTATCCCCCTCTTTGCTAAGAATGGTTGGTGAGTGTTCTATGTTCAGAGTCTTCGAGTCTAGTTTTTTTGTGGGACCTTCATTTAGTGCTTCCTCCATGTTATTCATTTGTTCTCTCTTGCACTGGTGACCTTTGGCCCATGGTGTTTTACATTTGAAACACAATCCTTTTTCGATGAGTTGTCCTCTTTCTTTGCACCGGTGGTCCTTACTCCATGGTTGTTGGCACAAAAAACACTTGGATCGATCTCTCTTTTTGGTTCCTCGCCTTGATTTGGTGCTTTTGATAAAATCCTCTTGGTTTTTCCTTAGTTGTATCATATTCTGTCATTTTTGACTTCCTAATGGCATCTTCGAGGGTTTGGGGTTCAAAGGGTCTCACCCTTATCTTGAGGTGTTCCTTGAGTCCTTCAATGAACATATAGACCCGTCTCTTTTGAGATATGTCAAGAACCATGACTGATAGACTCTGAAATTTGTTGGCAAATTCTTCAATAGTTCTTGTTTGTTTGAGGTGGGTTAATTCTTGAAAGTACCAATCTGGTTCTCTTTGGTCAAATTGACTAATGATCTTTTGAGTGAACTCACTATAGGTATTAATACTTTTATGTCCCAAGGTGATGATGCCATGGTGCCACCAATTGTGGGCCTCCCCGGTCAAATAGATTATGGCGAATTTAATGGTGTTTTCTTCAGTCATAGGGCTGAGGGAAAGGTAAGTGTCTAGTTTTTGAACCCAAGCTTGAGATGTTTCTTTCCCTGACCCATCGAAGTGTGGTAGGTACATTTTGCCTATCTTATCTTTAATGTCTCTTTCCCCATGATTTATTTTCCGACCATGGCTGGCCAATTTTTTGGTTTCATAGTATTCTTTAAAGGGGATAAGTCTTTGTATCTCTGCCTCCAAGCTAGCATGCATTTGGGCAATCTCCTCTACTGAGTGAGTAGATGGTTCTTCTCCTTCTATGACAAGTTCTTCCCTTGGAAGAAATGATGGTATGGTCGGTCTCATGGTGGAGTCTTGATTTGAGGGCTCATTCTCAGAATGATTAGAACGTATATCTCTTCCTATTGGATAAGTGGGTCGGCCATTGCGGTTATTGTTATTGCTCATGTTTTGGATGGCTTGAAGGATTAACTGATTAGTACGCTCAAATCTCTCATTAGTTTGCTCCATGAAACTTCTTAATTCATTAGCTAATTGTTCGGCCATAGCTTTTGTGCCTTTCTTTCGTTTATATGTTTGCATGAACTATCTTCCACAAGATGGCAGGATTATGCTCTGATATGAAATGACCCTAACCGGCCATTTATTGATTTTTTCAACTAAATCTCATGCAGATTTGAAACAAAGAAGAACATGCAAATAATCGTTGATCCGATAACAATAACCAGAAGATATATTCAAATAACCCACAAATACATTCTCATGAAATAACTCAAAAATATGGTTTTGTATTATACAACAGCAATACAATAACCAAGAGTTACAATATCCAATCTGAAATACAGAAAACAACAGTAAGATCGGATAACCAAGACCCTGATAAAACAATGGCGAACTCTAAGTGAATCCACATCGGGATGAACTGGGTTTCCGTCCAATCCATCGAGAAAGCCTGAAGGTTTACGTCCTCAGGATTCTGATTCAAAAGTTGAAGCTTCCCGAATTCTCAAAGAGAGATAAAATTTATAAACTGAACCATGTTGAAATGAGACTCTCAACCTCCTCTTATGGCTGCAATTGTGACTCTTCAGTTTCCCCACTGTGACTCTTCATATTCCCAATTCGTCTCTTTATAATTTCACTTTAAGTCACTTTTTAAATAAATTGACCATTTAGTTATAAAGTGAAATAATAAATAAAGTGAGGAATCTTTCGTCATTAAAACAGAGGCCCAAACGAGCTCAGATGCCGACATATGATAGCTCGCCGGAAAGCTCTCGGTAAGACGCTCCAAGTCCACTGCTGAAAAGCTGAGAATTCTGAACCCTGTTGACTTACTATAAATAGTTAAGTACCCTGGAAACCTGCGAAAACTGCTCTAATTGGCCTGAAACTGAAACCACCTAGGCCAATTATCTCCTGGAGCACTGCCACGCCACGGTTAGCCCTCCGGACCAAGGTAAAAAGGATAACGACATGGCTCAATATAATGTGCCCCAAAAAGGGGACATTACATGATACCATTGTGATATCCCTTCTTATTCTCCTTTTATAATTTCCTGTAAAAACCAACATTAGTACAAAATATTACACAATATTTACATGACTCATACTCTACTCTAAGTTAGTAAGGGGGGGGGGGATTTGATTCTTAAGGCTGCCTCTGGGTTGGGCTTCACAGAATTCCCGACTCTCGGCTTGAGGGATATAAGATCCACTCTAAGCAACTGGGCTATCGACACTTCATTCCATAGAGCACTACCCATAAGAATCTCTTGGAAGCAATAAATGCTATCCAAGCCTACGCATATGCATATGACTGGCTTCAGTATATATACTGCCTACGTGAGATTATAACAATCTCGAGACTACGGAAACTAGTACAATTTCCTCTAGCCCCCTCCAGATATGGGGATCCATCTCTAATGAATATAAGATTCATTTTATATGGAATCCATATCATCATCTATGGTGAACATAAAAATGTACAAACCTTAATGTTGATTATAAAATCATATATTCAAATTTATCAATAAAAGGAATCCAGAAGTATTAAAAATGCACATAACATAAAAATGTAAATCTTATATATATATATATATATATATATATATATATATATATATATATATATATATATATATATATGTTTTAATATTTTTATAGAACCATTCATATATATATATATATAATAATTAATAATTTTATTCAATTTAAATGTCATGTATATATTTCCGATATTAATATTACAAATTCATTATTGTAACTGATATATATATATATATATATATATCAATAAACAAAAAATATCATACCAACTCTGCTGCTGACTTGTTAATCATCTGTTCCCCGTAACTTCTTATTTTCGTCTTATCCTCCTCCCTATCTTCCTTCCTTTTCATTGCTTAGAAGGCGGTATAAACATGAATGTGTGGGAGGGGAAGTCACGTCCCATCTACACCCAATCACACCCTTAGGGGTGCGACTGGTCGCAAACCTAAGGCTGCAACTCAATCGCATCTCTAAGGTGCGACTGTTCCTACAGACTGCCATCCCTTTATAATATATTTTATTAATAGTTTATTTAATAATAATATTTATTAATATATTATTATTAATAATTATTGTTTAATAATAATAGAATAATAATATTTATTAATATATTATTATTATTAATTATTATTTAATAATTAAATCATAATAATGTTTATTAATATATTATTGTTAATAATGTTTATTAATATATTATTAATAATTAATAATGATGTTTATTAATATATTATTAATAATGTTTTAATTTATCAAAATGACATTTAATATATATTATAGTATATACTATAATATATATAATATTTATAAATAGGTTGTTATATCAATAATGTTTGATTTATCAAAATGGCACATTGCTTAACTATTATTAATGAATGATAGTTCTATTTTAATCCAAATTATAGAACACGGGTGTTTAAAATTTAGGGACATTACAATCATGTTGAGAGACTCCATGACATGAGAATCCGGAAAAGATATCTCCTTTGCTAAGAGGGAGTGTTGAAGTCTAGTAGCTGCAAGAGCTATCTCCATACCTATAATGGTCGCCTATGCAATTTGGTTTTAATCCTCTCTTGTTCTGAGATTTGACATGGATGTTATTAAATTGTTCATGCCGCTTCTTTGTTGCTCTCAGCAATTATTCTCCTATCGAGGACGTCTATGTAGAGACTTTTATTCTTAGCTGAATGTTCAAAAAATATTATGAAGAGTTTGCAGCAGCATATGGAACAATCAAATAAGACTATGAAGAGTTCGCTCTCATAAGTCGAATGGTTTGAAATTGAAGTCTTTCATATGAAGATGTAACGTCCATTTTGCCTTGGTCTTGTGGGCTAACTAGGACTTTACAGGGATCAGAGATAGATTTAGCCTAAGCAATTCCAGTTTCAGGACAATCAGAGTTGATTTAGTAGGGTTTCCAGATTCTTTCTATTTCTAGTAAGTCAGTAGTGGGCTCAGTGATGTTGGTATTTCAAAATTGGACTAGGAGCGTCTCGTCGAGACCTTTCCAATGAGCTACCACATATGATTATCCGAGTCCGATTGATCAGTAATTTTAATGCCTGAAGATTAATAATTTATTAGTAAAGTGACTATTAAATTAAAGTACATATTATTATATGCCACTTTATTATTAAAAGAACACTTTATTTACTTAAGTGGGAAATGATATTTTAAAAGGAAAAAGTGATTTATCCCAAATTCGTTGGTCAGTTGAGAAGCCTCTAAGAAGTTATAAAATTAAGTGAAGGACTCATTCTTCAGCATGTTTGGATTATTCATTTCTTTTGGTAGAGATCAGAGAGCTTCTTGTTCAGTTCTAGTTTCTTAAGGACGGAAACCCTTGGGATTCTTTCAGCAAGTTTGAGGACGGAAACCCTCGAGCTTGGAGGCAATGGACGAAAACCCATTGTCTGTTGTTGGAGATATCACTCAAGTGTCTCACTTGCGCTTCAAATTCATATCTCTTATTATCCAATCTGACCTGTAAGTTCTTTGGCTGCAATTGGATATTTTGTTATTGCTTTACTGAAGATTCAAATGCAATGTTCATTTCAAAAATTTATATTTCAGTCTGTTATTGTATGATTACCGGTATAGTTTGTTGGATAAATTGAAAATCAGCTGCATGCAAATATTTGTTTAAATTTCTATGAATTCTTCAGGAAAATCTGGTGAAATATCTCAGTAGGATATTACAGTGGTATCAGAGTTGTGTATTCTGCCACCTGTGAGGTTTGTGAGTAATTGAGAAGAAATAAGAGCAAATAATATTGATACTTTTTAGCAGAAGCATTATTGGTGAATTTGTTACATTATTGCAAAGCAAAGTTGTTGGATTATTAAATAATACAATCCAAAAGAAGCCGCCTTCTAAAATATTTGGGTGTGATAGTTTAAAACTATCGGGTGCAGCGATATTTCTGATAATATTCACTATCATGGGGTAGGCAAATATCTGAAAACATCACACTATTCCAGGCGTATTCCCCGTCTAGTGCAGCTTTCATTATTTACTCAAGAGTTCCAATGCCAATGGGAATGTTTCTTGAATGCAGTTTATTTGTTCCCTAAGATCGTCGCAAGAAATCATTATTTATTGTCGTGAAGGTTTAAGCAGTCTGAGCAGGAAAAATTATTGTAATCGCTCTTTCAATAGTAGCGATTAATATTGCAAAGTTCTAAGATTTAATCAATGGTGGGGCCCGATCCATATGTGGGGTATAGAAAATATTCTCATCTTTACTATTGTCGTGAATTGAGGAGCCAAAATATTTGTTGTCTCATGTTTGATTAAATTTTGTTCTGAAAAACATTAAAAAGTGATATTAATTTCCACTCAAATCTTCATCCTTGCCGTGAAGAAATAAATATATTGTGGGGAAACTATTATCTAGCTATCCTACGTTTGTATTAATACTTCTGAAGATGAAGAAGCAGTGAATTTTTATTTGTTCCGACCATAGCTCAAAAAATTTGGAAATTCTTGATTAAAATATTCGCTGGAAAAACATTGGAATTTTGTAATGTCTGGGCGGAAATGAGTTTCTATGGACAGGAGGCTAGAGATCACCGTGCAAATAATTTGGAATGGGCATCCCGCGAATGATCGTTGGAATCAAATATTTCAGCCACAACACCTTGTGATGGAATAATTTATCCATATCGTAGCTATTGGCTGAGCATTATAGAAGCTTGTTATATCACAGTATCCTGTGTGGAAAATAAATATTGCTACAGAAACTTAAAAGTCAGAACGGGAACCATCTGGAGTTAACAGTTGAATTTCCAACAGCCTCATCTACAATTTTGGTTCTGGGATATCGACTAGACTTAAAAATATCTGAAAAGGGAGTCTGAGCGATCTTGGCATTCATTTGAATGAAGCCACTTCCATAATATCGGGAGATTCTATATAACATTTGGACAAACAAAAAAAAACACTCAAGTTCTAACTTCAGTGATTTGAAGGGAGTTTTTAGCGTTAATTTATTCCCTATTGGTTGACATACGACAGGAATTATCAAGTGATCGTGGCTTACCAATTGTGAGTTATTTATGTGGTGGACATGAAGATTTGATGAATGTGTTGAATCATCTTTATCTGAGACATTTCATATTCTCTTTGGTTCGGGTTTGCTGGCCACAGCAGGATTGAACTTTTAAACCCGTGTGATGGTTGTGTTTGAAGTATGTGAAATGAAGTCAATGTGTGAAAGTGGGAGTTGAAGATTTCTGGACTATTGTGACTATGTTTGCAAACGGAAGTTTCTCCTCGAGGATAATGTGTCCTTTGCCTTGCTGCAAAAGTGCCAAAAAACTGAGAACAAGTGCAAGAAATTTACAGAGTCATTAATCCTTGTCTTGCTTTCATCACAGCAGCGGCATAAAACCTGAAGTCAGAAACATATCAAGTATACATGGTTTGCAAACTGTTTGACAAAATGTCCACATAGCTGTATTGGTGGAAGTAGTGCAAAAACATCTCCTCTTGCTGCGAATTTGTATTCAGACCTACTTTTTGTCAAGAGCTAGGTGTGATGACCATATTAGGGAGGGCTGCGTGAGTAATGGCGGTTACCTTCAAATCCAAGCAAGGTTGCAGAGATGTCTATTGGGGAGCATGCCATCTGCTAACCTTCTTTATTGTGGGGTACGATTTTGAGAGGTCAGATTCTCTGTAATTTTGCATTTGTTTGCAATTAAAAGACAAAGGGATTCACCATTTGGTTTGAGCTCTGGAAGTATTAAGGTTTTAAGACTCAGCTATGTTAGCAACAACAGTAATCATTTTGCAATCGGGAAACATAGTAAGGTTGGATTTAATTATTTGCGGTAGCAACTCCATTGCTACTCTCTAGATCAGAACTTGGTCCATGTGCTTCTGAGAATTTTTTATATTGTGACAGAAAGTATATTCTTATCAATTTGCAGATATTAGTTAAGGAACAGTTTTCTGTTGTGTGCATATTGGTAAATGTTCCTTAAAGTTTTGACATTATCAAACTAGAAATCCAAATTGTTTGTTAAAATGTCAAAGATGAATGCTGCTCTAAAGTTGTTTACAAACATTAAGGATGCTAAGTGTTGACATCGTGCCCATTTGCCGACTGTTAGCATAGACTAGTGGTAAACCTGGGTTGGGTTTCTTACAGTGATACCAATTAGTTGGCTGACTGTCCCCTGCAAGGGATTGCTCCTACAGGTCTGTTGGCCTTGAATATTATTTCATTTTCAGTCAGACTGGTTTGTGATAAATGAAGAGATGATGTGAAGGGAATTTGTTACTATGCTCCTTAGTGTTGTTGATCCCAATGATGAAGCATGCAATGGAGGAGTCAAAGACAGAAATCAGTTGCACAAAACACAGTTGGGATCGGTTTTTAGTTTGAACAGCAGGATAGGTCATGATGGAGGGATTGTTTAACAACACACAATCATGGAAAGACTTTAAACAAACACAACAAAAACTCTAACATGAATTGCAGCGTTTAAATGACACACTTTCCAAGAAATTTGGACCCCCTAAGGTTTCAGGTGCAAGTAAGAGGCGTCATGTCATAGCAACAAATGATGCAATTATGAGCAGCCACCAGAAGGATCGCATTCTTCCTAAGAAGATACGTGACCATCTTTCCTTTGTACAATTTATGGGTGTTCCAGAAGAGGATGATGATGGTTTGGAATCTACAAATTCAAATCAGTAGCTTAATAGAAAAGGAAATACAAAGGAGGTATGCAGAAAACTTTGATAAACATGCAGATTCGGTTCACAAGAACAAAATGATAGCATTGAGGAGTGACTCACACAAGGCTCCGTCATCTTTAAGAGGAGATTTACAAGAGGATACAAAAGGAAAGATAAACATGACTTCCCTCGATCAAGAGCATGAGATTGGTATGAATCATGAAGGTATGAATTCCTTGGGTGATCGTCATGCATCTTCTAGTATGATAGTAGATTCCCATTATGACAAAGCAGCAACCTTAGCTTGGCATTCAGATCACTCCAACAAAGAGTTTTAGGGCATATGAAGATATTGACAACACTCTTGAAAAGGAAGAACACATTGCTTCAGAATTCCAGGATACTTTTGATGGGAAACATGCATCAAGGAAGAGGAGTTTGAGGATGTTGAATACACAACACGAAGATATGAGACAACTCTTACACATGAAAAAAAATCAGAACAAGGCATTAAGGACACTCAAGAGTATGAGGTGCAAATTCAAAATTCAGGTTGCTCCCAGTCTGATTTTGTAGCAGCAATTAAGGAAAGGCATCAGGAAAATGACTCCATTCATTTTATGATGGTAATCCTCTAATTATACATTAGGTTGACACTCGAGAATTGAGAATTAAACATGAGGACATTTATTTTAAAGAGCAGACTGATTGGATGAAGCATAGGGATAATGTAGATATCAAGCTGATTGATAACTCACTCTTTCAGATGAGTGCTGATTGGGCATTTGAAAATCCACTCTTTGAGTTGGATGATGGAACACCTCTTGAAGTTGATCCGGAATCCCAACTCTTGATCTTGGAGGAGAGTACTTCTCAAATTGGTGTTGATTGCAACCAGGAGGTGGCTGCCTTGTCACATTTGACAGATGGACATGATGCTGATTACAAATCAACCTTGGATAGAGACTTGGCTATTAGTAAGGCCTAGGAGTACATAAGGAGAGAAGACAGTGTTGATGAGTATTCCTTGATTCATTCTCCTCTTCACGCAGCTAGGACTCAACCACATTGTCGTGACGATTTATCCAGTGCCTTTAGTAGCTCTATCGTCACAAAAGCTGAGCATGATGATGACACTTGGGTAGAGTATATTCAATATGGCGCTGATGAGCCTAGTATGTTGATTGTGCTTGTCGGTGTGAATTTTTCACACAATGATTTGCATTGTGTGACTCCTAGTACAGAGAGACGGTTATGGAATCCTAGTACTGATTCAGGATTCCCGGAGAAGTCAGTTAGTGCATCACATTATGGTTACATTGTGTGGAATGCATTTTGTTTTCCATTCAGCCCACCTACTAAGGACTTGCTATTCCGATTGATGCATAGGTGTGGGATGGGTGATTGGTTTGGTATGCTTCCCTTCATGGAGGAAGCCATGTCTTGTAGGGTTGCCAATTTGCTTCTCCAGTCCAGTCACCGATTTGGGATACATGTTAGAGAGGCAGTGCTGTGGCAATTGGACATTTTGGACATTCCACCTATAATTGGTATGGAGTAGAAGGATATTACAGATAGTTGGAAAGGTGGAAGGCCCTTTTATTTGTGAGACCCAGGAGGAACATTCTCATGGATAGTTATGTTTTAGGGAGCTGGTTGGCATAACGTTGAGCTCCCACAATCATTTGACATTAGAGGTGTACGTTATTTCAGATGGAGTGAGGTTCTCAGTTGGATTGAGGATGTTTTCATACATTATAGCAGCACATGGAAGCTTGACTCAACTGATTATGCACATGGGGTGATTTGGGATCTCAGCATTCAGTTGATTGGTGCATTGGTTCATGATAAGTTGCTTCACAACTCCAAGTGTGGTAATGTTTATACTATTGTAGCGCAACAAATTGGCAGAGCATCATTCTTGAGGTGGATATGGAATCCAAGCATTTGGTTTCAGCAAGAGGTGAAGATTGCTTGAGGACAAGCAATCTCTAGGAAGGGAGGACTGTAATGTCCCCTTTCTAGCCCATCAATTCATGATGTGTCGTTAGCCCATTTTCCCTAGGTCTCGTGGGCTAATCAAGACTTTACAGGGATCAGAGAGAGATTTAGCCTAAGCTATTCCAGTTTCAGGCCAATCAGAGTTAATTTAGCAGGGTTTCCAGATACTTGCTATTTGTAGTAAGTCAGCAATGGGCTCAATGTTGTTGGTATTTCAGAATTGGACTAGGAGCTTCTCACCGAGACCTTTCCAATGAACTATCACACATGATTATCCGAGTCTGATTGATCGGTAATTTTAATGCCTGAAGACTAAATAATTTATTAATAAAGTGACATATAATGTGATTATCCGAGTCCGATTGATCAGTAATTTTAATGCCTGAAGACTAAATAATTTATTAATAAAGTGACTATTAAATTAAAGTACATATTATTATATGTCACTTTATTATTAAAGAACACTTTATTCACTTAAGTGGGAAATGATATTTTAAAAGGAAAAAATGATTTATCCAACATTCATTGGTCAGTTGAGAAGCCTCTAAGAAGAAGTTATAAAATTAAGTAAAGGGCTCATTCTTCAGCATGTTTGGTTTATTCATTTCTTTTGGCAGAGCTCTCGGAGCTTCTTGTTCAGTTCCAATTTCCTAAGGACAGAAACGCTTGGGATTCTTTCAACATGTTTGAGGATGGAAACCCTCGAGCTTGGAGGCAGTGGACGGAAACACATTGTCTATTGTTGGAGATATCACTCAAGTGTCTCACTTGTGCTTCAAATTCATATCTCTAATTATCCAATCTGACTGTAAGTTTTGTGGCTGCGATTGGATAGTTTGCTATTGCTTTACTGAAGATTTAAATGCAATGTTCATTCCAGAAATCTATATTTCAATCTGTTATTGTATGATTACCAATATAGTTTGTTGAAAAATTTGAAAATCAGCTGCATGCAAATGTTTGTTTAAATTTCTATGAATTCTTCGGGAAAATCTGGTGAAAATATCTTAGCGGGATATTACAGAAGAACGAAAGTATCTCAGCAGATTATCTTTGTGCATCAGCATTCAAATTGTGTAGAGGTTGTTCTTGTTTTCCTGTAGTTGTTTTCTGACTTCTGAAATCAAAGTCTCACGGCAGGAAATATGAATCGTCCACCGTTGAAGCTAAAGATTTTGCTGTTCGGGAGTTATCGTAGTCGTCTCTTCAGTATCTTTCATTTTGTTGTATACACGATAGCGGTTGACGTTTTCGGTGTTGCTAGAAGAATTCATTTTGTCATGTTGTCGTGAATGTTGGTGCTGAGTCGAGTCATTGATATTGGGTGTTAATGGTAGAGTATTTTAGATGTGTATTGTGAGTATTTACTTCTAAGTCATAGTAAGTATATATGGTGCATAGCATTCATTGCTATAAGTGTAGTGTATTTACGTCATCTATTGCAGGTACAATGTGAAGGGATTACTGTGTTTTATTTATTAAGAGTGTGCAATCTCAGAGGAGAATTCATTTTTAGTTTCAGCTTGAGAGCTTTATGATTTTCAGACTTCTTCCTTTATTCAATAAAGTGTTATTTTTGGTGTGATTGGGTTTTTCCCTCAAGGAGGGTTTTCCTAGGGTATCTCTGGTGTTCTAGTGTTTTAAGATATATGTTCTTTGTTATTTTCTATTCTGGTTCGAAATTTAACAGATCAAAGTCTTGAACATCCAAGTTGAACAAGTCAAAAAAGCATTGTATCAATGTGTCCAAACATGTAAGGTTTCGTCAAGGAAGATTATGAATTCACAAAATTGAGCTTCCATGACAAACAACCACAAATCACAACAAACATGTCACGATGCATGGGAGCAAGTTAAAGCAAAGTGGAGTGGCAACTTGGGAGAAGATCTTCCCAAATTGGCTCTTTGGGTTTGATCTCATCCCAGTCGTTGTATAAAAATGATAATCTAATGATGTATCAATTGTGTGAAGGATTTTGAAGCCAAAGCCAAATTGGCATATCTACTTACAAATTTGCTATCTTGCGAGTTTAACATAGAGAGATAGAGTGTACTACACAATCTAGTTTTCAGTTTCCCTTAAGTGTCTCATTAATTGAGTGCCAAACCTTGTATCTATTTTTGGATTATGTTGTAGCAAATCCTTTGTTGTGTGCTAGTAAGACCTAAGTGCAAGAAAAAAAATGTGCATTGTGATCAAGGAGAGCTTGAAAAGAGATTTTCTCAACATGAGGATATTTGTCGTAAGGTCTCAATATATTGAAAACTAAGTTCCTCTTGGAGCAAGGAATGTAAAAACTCTATACTCTTAAGCAGTATCAACATTGCCCAACTTAAGCTACTTAGTGTGTTTTTTTGTTGTTTTGTAATTGTTTGTTGCATTGAGTATTGGTGATTAAGGCTAATGTTGTTCCTAAATTGTGTGTATGAATGTATATTTTGATTAGTGTCTATCCTTGCATGTTGTGCATGTGTATTTGTGTTTTCGTACTATAAATGAGTTGCGGAACACTCCAGAAGACATAGTCAACATTGTCAATGTGCTTGGTCCTCTCAAGCTATCATTCCTTAAAAAGTGGTGCCACAAGAATTCAGGCTCTAAACCTCCAAGAGTAAAATTCAAAATTAGACTAAAGGAGGAAGACATTGCTAGACAACCATCACAAGTTATCGGTAATACAATTCAGCCTTACTAGTGTTCTATCTACATTTCAAAAACATGATTTCTGAAGCATTCCTTAGAAAATAATCTTATTAATTTTGTTTTTTTTTAAATGGCATCATCATATATAGCAAAAGTTGGACAGGCACATATCAAAGTTGTGAAAATTTTTGGGGGATATTAGAAGATAATAAACTCCATATAAAGAAGTCAAAATCTTCCTTTGAAGTAGAGAAAGTACAAGTTTAGGGCATATTTTATCAAATGCAGATGTTAAGGTAGATCAAAAAAACACTGAAGATAATAAAGACATGGCCTATCCCCAGAATTATTAAAGGATTGACAAGGTTTTTGAAACTTACAAGGCACTACAAGAAATTTGTTCAAAAATATACAGATATCACAGCCCACTTACAACCTCGTGAAAACAATTCATTTATAGAATTGAAGAAGCTACTTACATGAAATGTTCCGAACTAATTTTCTGGTATTTAATTTTTTGAATGTTTCAATATACTGTAATGATCAAACTCAACTGAGCTGTATTTTTGTTCAATCTCATAGGCTGGTGGTGTTTTCACACTAAAGGTCTTTGAAGCATAAAAAGACATTGATGTTTTCTTTCCCAAAATCTGACAACTACGGGTGTTTGGAGATTGAATCTTTCCACTACTATTAAACCATTTGCATTTTTCCGCACGTGTAGCAAATTCAAATCATAATCATTGCTGACTGTTATTGTGAATTTAATTCTCTATCAACCAGATGTAAGAATGCTAGAACCGAATGCAATACAGTGTATATATATACCAGAGACTGAATATTAAGAAAACGATTTAATACTAGCAGTACATTCAGCAAGTTACACAAGCCACATTTATGAATGACTGGATAATTTAAACAACTACAGATAGAATGTAGCATTCGGTGTGGACCAACCTGGTCTCTACGCTAGCTCCCGAATGTGCACAAGTACTGAATGATTACAATTTACAGTCATAGTGTCCAGACCATCGAAATTCTGGGAGCGGTTATGTGTATAAACTCACTGCAGGTATCTGACTGTTCCTGTTTCCTGTCAACGCACACGTCTTCCAACAAGCAAACTATCTTCAAACGGCTGGGCTGGACCGTCAGTCGCCCCAAGACTGAGCGTGACTAATGTTGGCCGAGCTGGGAATGACCACCCGCGTGAGATGTCTCCTGCCAGTCCGCCTAAGTGCGGATGCATAGGGACTGGGAGGTGGGTCGTGACACTTTCGCTGTCCCACTTAAACTCTTTCACCACCCTCGACGGTACCTGTATATCTTTCCCTGCAGGGGTTGAATGCGTACCACTGCTGACCGGGAGTCCAGAATGTGAACCGGGCAATGCATCCACTGTTCTTGTGTTTGCAGACTGATGTAGATTTAGACATGTGTTGAGTCAGATGTCTCCTGGTATCTACTATTTAACAAATTGTTTCCTTATTCTATTAACAAAACTGTAACTGAGGATAGACTGATAATGCCAAACCTGAATCATCCAATGAGGCTCAATGTGAAAACTCCTGGTATCTACTATTTAACAAATTGTTTCCTTATTCTATTAACAAAACTGTAACTGAGGATAGACTGATAATGCCAAACCTGAATCATCCAATGAGGCTCAATGTGAAAACTGAGTGTTCCCACCTTGGAGAGAGATGGGGCTACGTCCAACTTCCTCCCAAATTCCTAAGGGTTTGTGTCCTTGGAATAACCAATCACAATAAGCAACCAGATTTTCTTTCTTTATTTTATCATATCTCATGGTCCTTTTCCCAAGATGTACTTTCCTTTTATAACCTCGAAGTGAATGCAAGTACAACAAACTAAGCCATGTGGGATAAAAGCTCACTTAGTCACTTTTATAACATAAAGTAACTTTATATAATAAAGTGACTTTATAATAAGACATAAAGTGACTTTATAACACAATTTAATAAATAAAGTGATTCTGACTATAGAAACAGAGCCCAAAATGTAAATATTCGCCCACGCAAACCTGTGACTAGCTGGCATCCTTCGAAATGAGGCCATTAGTCTATCCTGATGGATAGATAGACTAATCAGGCATCTAAATAGCCTACTGCCAAAAAGGGGACATTACAGTCCTCCCTTCGCGGGATTGCTTGCCCTCAAGCAATCTCAATGGCTGGTTCTTTATTCACCCCGACCAAGTTTGTCGCCCGCAGCCCTTATAATTCTGCTTGCTCCTCAACTGCCCCGCATATAATAGTAGGCAATAACAACAATATTTTGTTTGATCGTGGTTTCTTTTTCACCATCAAGCGGATTATATGGATCCCCAAGGAGTTCTACCAATAATGCAAGAAGGTAAAAGTAATCATTCAGTTCATGAATGCTTGGAATCCATATGACGCAAGCAAGGAATTCGGGCTTCACTCCTTTCGATCTGCTTATGCTCGGTCTCGATCCCCTTGCTACGGGACTGGCTCTAGAACAACTGCATATAGATCTGCACCTACCGAAGTTTTTTCTATTAAATATTCGACGATAAATAGATACAAAAATCCGATGTTGGTCGTTCTCCCTGACCTCAATGACCTCTGTTGGAACTAAAGCCAATTTACCCTCCTCATCCAATGTGGGTAATCCATCTGAAACCACTATCTGCTGTCTGATTGCCTTCTTGAGGCAAGAAACGTGAAAAATATTGTGGATCCTGCTGTCTGAAGGAAGCTCTAACTCGTAGGCCACCTCGCCAACTCTCCTCAAGATGCGAAAGGGACCATAAAATCTAGGTCTGAGCTTCTCTGACCCACTCCGCTTCAGGGAGCTCTGTCTATATGGCTGTAGGCGAAGGTAAACCATGTCTCCTATCTCAAAACTTCGCTCTGTCCTATACCGATCAGCATACAACTTCTGTTGATTCTGTGCCCTCTGGATGTTCTCTTTGAGAGATCTGAGTATATCCTGGTGATCCTGCAACCAATCTCTCGCAATTGGGGCCCTGTTGTCCTGTAGAGCCAAATCTATAAAAGAAAGTGGCTTACTACCATAGAGAGCTCGAAATGGCGACATGCCAATCGTCATGTGGTATGTGGAGTTGTAGCAGAACTCCCCCAAGTACAGCCATCAAACCCATGCTCTCTGCTGCCCCACTACATAGCTCCAGAGATAGCCTTCCATCCATCTGTTTACAATCTCTGTCTGGCCATCTGTTTGCGGGTGGTAACTGGTACAAGGAGTCAGCTCAGTGTCGGCCAACCTGAACAACTCCTGACAAAAAGTGTTGAGGAACATGTTGTCCCTGTCGCTCACAATGGTCTTGGGGAGACCATGCAATCTAAATACCTCGTGGAAAAACAACTATGCCACCTGTGAAGCTGATCAATCTGCGACGATAGCAAAAAAGTGAGCGAACTTGGTGAGTCTGTCGACCACCACATAAATGTTGTCCCTGCCCTACACTCTCAACAAACCCGTGATGAAATCCATCGATATGCCCTCCCACTTCTGAGCTGGAATGGGAAGAGGCTGCAATAATCCTGCCGGATGCTCATGCTCTGACTTGTTCTGCTGACAAGTCTAGCACTCTCTGACATGCTGGAGTACGTCATCCTTGAGGCCCTTCCAAGAGAACCTCTCTCTGACCTACCTATAAGTCTTAAAGAATCTCGGATGTCCCGTTGTGGGCGCATCATGAACAGCCCTCAATTTCTTAGCCTTAAGCTGAGAACCCAGCACTAGGTAGATCTTGTCCTTATAAAGGATGATGTCATCAACCACCCTGTACTTGCTATCCGACAACTGACCGTCCAAAATCGGACAGGCTTGAGTATCCTTAGAATACTCAACCAGCAAAAGGGATTTCCAATCAGCGGAAATCTCTAACAAAACACAACAAACTGCCTCTGAAGGTCTCCTGGATAGGCATCAGCCACGACGTTATTCTTCCCCTTGACATACTCAATGTCAAAATCATAGGCTTGAATCTTACTGACCCATTTCTGTTGTCTCTCATTCAACTTCTTCTGCTCCAGGAAGTAGCGCAAACTGTTGTGGTCTGTTCTAACTGTGAACTTGCCACCCACTAAATACTGTCTGAATTTAGCCAAGGCATGCATGATGGCAAGCATCTCCTTGTCATAGGTGGAATAAAGCTTCTCATTATCCTTGAGCTTCCTGCTCTTGAAAGCTATGGGGTGCCTGTCTTGCATCAATACCACACCAATTCCATTCCCCGAGGCATCACACTCTAAGACAAAGGAGCGAGAGAAATCCAGTAGAGCCAAAACCGAACAAGTGCTCATAATGGTCTTGAGCCTGTCGAAGACAGCCTCAACCTCAACTGTCCACCTGAAGGCTCCCTTCCGAGTAAGATCGTTGAGAGGAGCTGATGTCTGAGAGAATCCCTTAACAAACCTCCTGTAGTACGAACATAGCCCAAGGAATCCTCTTAAATCTAATACATTACGCGGAGGTGGCCAATCTTGAATTGCCTGAATCTTCTCCTGGTGCACCATAACCCTGTCTGCTCCTATCACATGCCCCAAATAGAGAATCTCTCTTAATTTGAACTCACACTTGGATCCTTTCGCAAATAGAGACTGGCTCTCCATGATGCTCAGAACCTCATCCAAGTGCTGCAAGTGCTCTGCCCATGTTCTGTTGTAGACTAGCATGTCATCAAAGAATACCAGAACACTCTTGCGCAGCTGTATTTTAAAAATGTGATTCATGCAAAACTGAAAAGTGGCAGGTGCGTTAGTGAGCCCAAAAGGCATCACTAGGAACTCGTAGTGTTCGTAGTGGCATCTGAAAGCTGTCTTATGGACATCCTCATCTCGGACACGTATCTGATGATATCCAGATCGAAGATCAATCTTCGAGAAATAAACTGCCCCATGTAACTCATCTAGAAGCTCATCAATCCTGGGGATGGGGTACTTGTTCTTGATGGTCCTCTTATTCAGTGCACGGTAATCAATACACATGCGAAGAGTACCATCCTTCTTCACCAAAACTACAAAAGAAGCAAAAGGGTTGGAACTAGGTCTGATGTGCCCCATGTCTAATAGCTCCTTAATCGCCTTCTCAATCTCCTCCTTGTAATGCCTAGGATGACGATAAGGAGTGGTGATTACGGGTTTGGCTCCCTCCTCCAACTCTATAATATGCTCGAAGCCCCTGTCTAGAGGTATACCTGGAGGGATGTCCTCAAAAACCCGCTTGTGCCTATCAAGCACACCTTGTATGTCAGCGTGAATCTGCTGCCCTGAATCCGGCGAAGGACAGGAGGATATGAAGCATTGGGCTGCCCACTCCATGTTGTTGTGTCTAAAGATGGCCTCCATCCTGTGAGCTGAAACCACATGTGATCCACTATCTAACATGGCCTTAAGTGTAACCAACTGATCACCCTTCATAAACTCTAACTGTCTCCGCTGATGATCAATGGTATACCGCTCTAGGATCTGTAGCCACTACATGCCTAGGATGGCGTCAAGACTATCTAAGTCGATGACGTAGAAATCTACCTCTAGGAGATAATCTCTTAAGTGAATCTGGAGGCCTGTGATCTTTCCTGTGCAACTCAATAAGTCTCCCCCGGCCACCTTGACCTCAAACTCCGAAATGCTATCTATCGGGAGTCCTCTCCTGGAAACCAAACCGGCGCTGATGAAATTGTGTGTTGCACCTGTGTCAAGAAGACAGATGATCTGCTACCCTCTAACAACTCCCTTAAGACGGAAGGAGTGACAAGTGGGAATACCCGAGAGGGATGCTAAAGTGATAGGGGGCTGACCTGCACGAACCTCCCTCTTCTTCCTCTCCACTGAATGCTCATCCTGAGCCTCCGCATTGCTGCTCTCATCATTGCTGCCCTCCTGCTGCTCACAATCATCATCGAACACCACCTCAATGTAGTGCACCTGGCCCTTCCCAAGGCACCTGTGATCCGGAGCCCAAGGCTCTCTGCATGTGAAGCACAACTTCTTCCTTCTCAACTCATTCCGAGTCTCGAAGTCAAGTCTGGGAGGCGTGCTCTTATTCTGATTTCTATTTCTCTGAAAGGAAGAAGACCCCTTAAAGGTTTTCTTCGGTGGCTGTAGGATGGACGATGGCGAGTCCAAGTCATGTGCCAACTTAATGGCATCATCCAAAGTGTCTAGCTTGAGGACTCTAACCAGCCATCTGAATTTGTCCTGTAATCCCTCAATGAACAACATTACCTTCCTCTTTTCTGCCATATCCGGAATCATAATAGACACCCTCTGAAACTCGTCAATATAATGGTCCAAAGATCCACTCTTCCTCAACTGAGCTAACTCCCTGTAGTAGACCTCAATGTCTTTCTGGTCAAAGCGGGTGATCAATTTAGTGCTGAAGATCTCGTAAGACGCAATCAACCCGTGATCCTGGGTGACGAGGTCATGATGCCACCAATCATATGATGCACCCTCCAAATGCATGGTTGCGAATTTAATCGCCTCTGTCTCTGACATGGGTTTCAAGGTCAGGAAGGTATCTAGCTTGTGAATCCAAGCTCTTGCGGAAGTCTTGCCGCTGCCATAAAAAACGGGGAGGATCAATTTATTAATAGCATGTTTAAGATCTCTGCTCGGTCCCCTGGGCCTCCAATCCTGCTGTGCTTTGCCAAAATCCCTCTTCTGTGTCAGGTACTGAACAAATGTCAAGTCAGCCTTGACTCTGTCAGGTAACATATCCCACTCATTATGTGCGGCTACAACATTATCCAGGAGTCCAGCTATGGCCTTGGGCTGGGCTACTTCCTCCTCGGCATTGTTCCCTATGAACGTAGGCATAAGGGGCCTATCTGTAGTGCGAGTGGCTGCTCTAGCAGCTCTGGGTGATCCTACCACACTCCTACCACCACTGTGATGGCTCTGGGGGGTCTCTTGGCTGCCACTGTCAACTACTGCATAACGCCTATGAGCTGATGTAACACATCAGTGATGTGGTCCTGTTCCGCACGAAGAGCCCTCATTGTCTCTCTAACCTCTCTGTCCTCCTCTGCCATGCCTATACCTCGAGTACCCTGTTCAAAGATAATATGCTCGTCCTCCTCTATATGGCTGTTCTCAATATCTACCTGGACCGACGGTTCAAACTGCTCCTGTTCAACCCTGTTATGTCTAAAGTTGTACAACCTGTGTCTATTGTGCATGCCTGGATTGCATTCCCCAATACTGAAAATAGATACCCACTAGGTTCGCAAGACCTTTGGCTCTGATACCACTGAAACGTTCCGAACTAATTTTCTGGTATTTAATTTTTTGAATGTTTCAATATACTGTAATGATCAAACTCAACTGAGCTGTATTTTTGTTCAATCTCATAGACTGGTGGTGTTTTCACACTGAAGGTCTTTGAAGCATAAAAAGACATTGATGTTTTCTTTACCAAAATCTGACAAGTAGGGGTGTTTGGAGATTGAATCTTTCCACTACTATTAAACCATATGCATTTTTCCGCACGTGTAGCAAATTCAAATCATAATCATTGCTGACTGTTATTGTGAATTTAATTCTCTATCAACCAGATGTAAGAATGCTAGAACCGAATGCAATACAGTATATATATACCAGAGATTGAATATTAAGAAAACGATTTAATACTGGCAGTACATTCAGCAAGTTACACAAGCCACATTTATGAATGACTGGATAATTTAAACAACTACAGATAGAATGTAGCATACAGTGTGGACCAACCTGGTCTCTACGCTAGCTCCCGAATGTGCGCAGGTACTGAATGATTACAGTCGTAGTGTCTAGACCATCGAAATTCTGGGAGCGGTTGTGTGTATAAACTCACTGCAAGTATGTGACTGTTCTTGTTTCCCGTCAACGCACACGTATGCCAACAAGCAAACTACCTTCGAACGGCTGGGCTGGATCGTAAGTTGCCCCAACATTGAGCATGACTAGTGTTGGCCGCGCTGGGAATGACCACCCGCGCGAGATGTCTCCTGCCAGTCCGCCTACATGCGGATGCGTAGGGAGTGGGAGGTGGGTCGTGACACTTCCGCTGTCCCACTTAAACTCTTTCACCACCCTCAACGCTACCTGTATTTCTTTCCCTGCAGGCGTTGAATGCGTACCACTGCTGGCCGTGAGTCCAAAATGTGAGCCGGACAATGCATCCACTGTTCTTGCGTTTGTAGACTAATGTAGATGTAGACAGCATGTGTTGAGTCGGATGTCTCCTGGTATCTACTACTTAACAAATTGTTTCCTTATTCTGTTAACAAAACTGTAACTGAGGATAGACTAATAATGCCAAACATGAATCATCCAATGAGGCTCAATGTGAAAACTGAGTGTTCCCACCTTGGAGAGAGATGGGGCTACGTCCAACTTCCTCCCAAATTCCTAAGGATTTGCGTCCTTGGAATAACCAGTCACAATAAGCAACCAGATTTTCTTTCTTTATTTTATCATATCTCATGGTCCTTTTCCCAAGATGTACTTTCCTTTTATAACCTCGAAGTGAGTGCAAGTACAATGAACTAAGCCATGTGGGATAAAAGCTCACTTAGTCACTTTTATAACATAAAGTAACTTTATAAAATAAAGTGACTTTATAATAAGACATAAAGTGACTTTATAACACACTTTAATAAATAAAGTGATTCTGACTATAGAAACAGAGCCCAAAATGTAAATATTCGCCCATGCAAACCTGTGACTGGCTGGCATCCTCCGAAATGAGGCCATTAGTCTATCCGAATGGATAGATAGACTAATCAGGCATCTAAATAGCCTACTGTCGAAAAGGGGACATTACATTACGTGTTCGAGTAATTTAAGGAGGTAGTAACTTATTCATCAATTCTAGCCACATTAAACATTACAAAAGATTGTGGTTGAAAAGTAATGCTTCAAG
The DNA here is from genome assembly GCA_027943335.1 of Chamaecyparis obtusa. Taxonomy (NCBI): domain Eukaryota; kingdom Viridiplantae; phylum Streptophyta; class Pinopsida; order Cupressales; family Cupressaceae; genus Chamaecyparis; species Chamaecyparis obtusa. The sequence goes on along the minus strand of BSBK01011231.1, from coordinate 191,496 downwards.
GAAACTTATTGGAACGATAGTCACAAAGGATGGTAGTCTAGTCTTTGTAAGCCAGCATTTGAATAGAAAATTTACATTGTCCAACTTGTAAGAATGAGATATTGGCCATTACGCAAGCTACCAAACATGTGTGAATACCTTATGGTTCAAAATTTTATGGCAAGAGAACATCACAAAAAACCGTTTCTGGAGGCACAACAAAATGGGTTTCAAAGTTATTTGACTATGATTTTTTAATTAGTTATAAGAAGAGCAAGGAGATGTGTTTGCTGATGCACTTTCAAGGTAAGACAGTGATGAACTGATCTTGTGTCCAATGTCTAATCTCCAACAAGACGGGATGGAGCATAAGCTTTCAAGTAAGTAAACTTTCTCCCAATTATAAAACCCCAATGCACTGGATAAGTTTGTACATGGAGGAGAGATACATCACAGTACAAGGACAGGCTATTCCTATGCTCTATATCTTAGTTGATAATCTAGATTCAAGAATAAATACACATGTAACCTATTGGGTTACTCAAACATTACCATCAAACTCAGAAATATTTCTTCTTGGAAGGAATGAAATCAGATGTACTCAAGAAAGCAGATGCACAAACATTTGTGGTAAGATTGTTCGGTATATTATAAGAAAAAGGAAGATACAGTCAATAGCCAAGGCCTACTACAACCACTACCAATTCAAAACCAGTTTTGGGAAGTTCATTTGGGTAAACAAAATATACAGTAGGTGTTTAGAGGAGTGTATGCAATATTTCACTTCAAACAGGTGATCATAGGGGCACAAGCAGCTCCCTTTGGCTCATGATGGTGTAATACTAACTTTCATATATTTAAGGCAAAAGCAATTTATGGTCATCTATATGGGTATCCACCATTATCTACAACTTCATGTTTGTAAAGGTATTCTTACATGAAAGCGATTGATGATCATCTTCAGCACTAGTTGTAAGTTTAACAGATCCTGAAGAAAAACTTGGCAATATTCAAAAAAGGATAGAGCAGTAGGCAGACCAGCATTGAAAGAAAGGTTTGGTAAGGGACTGGGTTTTTCTTAGATTTTTAACTTACCGCAAATGTCCCTAATGCAACAAGTTGGCTTGTACTTTCTGGTCCCTCTAAAATTCTGCACAATATTGTTAGTTTAGTTGTGTTCGCATTTCTGGATTTGATTGTGTCTGTAACTTTTTGCATCAACGTTTCGGATCACACTCCATGATCCATCATCTTTCATGCTCTTGGTGCTCTCTTTCATCCTGATGATGGATCACACAGTGTGATCTGAAACGTTGATGTGAAAACTTACAGACACAATCAAATCCAGAAACACGAACACAACTAAACTTCATGGATTGTGGAAATCTAATGGCATTAATATTGTTAGTGTTGTTTGATAATTGGAATTGCCTCCGTCTTCACAAATTTGCCACATTTTCAATGTACCATGCTTAAAGAAATTCACTGGAGATTAAATTCAAGTTCACCCAGAACTTCCAAAGTGGAATGAAGAGGGAACAATATCATAGAACCAGAAGCAGATATTGATCAAAGAATCCAGGAGCTAAGAAATCAGGCTATCTCAGAGTATTCGATGAAGTTAAAAAAACATACATAAGGTAGATGCAACAAGAGAATTTGATGCTGGCACATCAAGAGCATTAAGAGCACGAAGAAAGATTTTTTGAAGGTGGAGAGCATGTGGCCCTAATTATTATCTTTTCATCATATATGATGTACGGTTTTGGATTAGCCAACATGTGGTCAACAGATAGTTCGTACTTTCTAGAATTGCAAATTTCTATGTAGTTGGCTTGTTAGAACCTTGGGGATCCCACAGTCTAACAATAGAAACAAATAGGAGCTAGGTAGGTCCATATAAGGAATCATTCATAGAATCATTGCTTCTTTGTTTAAATAACTGCACTTATGGAGGTTCCTCCCTCAAAGTGGTACAGCTTACATATTTCAAATTTTTACTGTCCTTGGCCTTGAACCACCAACTATAATTCCAATTTGCTATTCACTATACTTTTCTTTGCATCTTAAACTGTATAAATGTTGTTACTGCAGATGAATGCTTGATAGTGATAGTATTCTTGCTATTACAAACACTGTGAGTTATAACCTTGAATAATTGTTGTGTGCTACCAAATATATTCCATTTCTAATTTTCATTATCATAACATCAGATTATAAATAAAATTAAAAGGCCAATTCCATACAATACACTTATCAAGTAGTGCACTTGTCATAAAAGGTCGTATGCGCTTGCATTTAAGGATAGGTCTAGTATGACCAGATTAAATCAAAAGATTGGTAATTACTAATTACTAAATGGTTTGGTTGATAAATATGGATCTAAGGGAGTTCTCATTTGTAATTTAAAAAATAAATAAATAAAACTCTTGTTTTTTATGTATTTTGCATATATGCTGCTGGTACATACAATCAATCAATGTACAATATTTACCTGATTAAAAAAGAATGGGACCTTGGTTGTCCCTTAGAGAACATTTTAATGCCCATGAACCAAATATTAATGGTTCTATAAAAAATTCTTCTACACACCATCAACTATGTAGAATTTCCAAAAGGTTAGATTTTTTATATTAGATTTTTCACATTATTTCCACAAATTCTTAGTTTCAGAATGTATGTCTAGAATCAATTGTGTTTAGTCCAATTTCCTTGAATGATATATCAAATATCACCTCTAGATCCGTCTTCAGGAACAGATTAGATGATAAGATGAAATATGTATAATAAAGTTTTTCAATATGTTTTAGCAATGCATAATAAAAGATTACAAAGTATTTACAAATAATTAATTGAAGGTCTCAGAGGCCTCAGTAGCACTAGCAGTATAATTTTACCATTATTAAAGATATTATTATAACTGAGATATTTGATAATAGATTCCTCATTTCAAACCAAATGTTTGTTGTTGCTGTGATAAAGTGGTTATCTGTAAATATAAAATAGGACCCTCTTAGATATTCACAAGTGCTTTACAAACTGACATGTAAGCTGAGTATTTAATACAGCCATCAAGCAAAAAATCCCACATTTGGAGGACATAGAACATCCATGCAAAGCATATTGAAAAAGGTTTACTAATCATTTCAAATTCTATATAGTAGCAGCAAGCATTCAAAACTTCAATCATACACATGATACATTTAAGCCACAAAGATAAAATATCATTTGATTTTTGTAGTCAACAAATTGCAAATACATAATTCAAATACCTTTAAAAACTTAGAAAACATGCATCGCATTCAGTTTTATACCTACCTCCAATTTAATTAAGAGAACTCTGTGTTTCAACAATGTTGATCATAGATCTTCACCAATCTACAAGAAATAGAAAACCAATAACTTATTAGACCCAAAAAATTTAACAACATCACATGACATGTTCTAATTGCAGCAGATTAACAGAACTCAAGAACTTTGGTTTGATTAGATAACATTATGAATTGTCAGAAAAAAAGTTAAAAGAATTTTAATCCAGAATCCCTCACAAAAAGTGATTACACCATGCAAAATCATTCAGCCGTGACTCTGCAGAGGATATTCAACAACAAAAAATTTGAAGTTCATTTGCACATCAAGAAATAGATTTTCCATTCAATTGACTCTCCCTGTTAACATCATCCAAGTAGAAAAGAGCTATGTCAATGCTAAAAGAAAAAAGAAAGTTTTATGAGCAAACCCTTCAGTATAGAAACCCAAAATTCCAACTAAAAAACAAGTTTGTCTAATGATTGAATGCTTGCCGCTATAATATAGAATTTCAAAAGAACGGTAAACATTTTCATACAATTTGCATAGATATCCGGGGTCTCCTCCATATGCAAGATTATTTGTTTGATTGTGGTATTGAATATTGAAACAAAACTTACTTATTGGTTCCTAAACTAAGCTTGACAATTTGAATCTTTTTATTTACAGAATATAAAAATAATATCACAGCAAGAACAAACATTCAGTCTAAAATAGGGTCATCATTTGACAGTAAAATTTGGCCAGACGGAATTCTGCACCTTTTTCAAGTTGTACACTTCCTAACATTTTCGACACTTTTCAAATAGACTGGCATAAATTAGGATCACAATGCAATCACCCTACAATGTGACCTATTAATTATCAGTATTCAATCAAAACATTGTTTTGAAAGCATGTTGGAACACACTAGAGAGAGTCAAGAACAGGAATCTTTAGCTTCTGATCCCTTCCAAAAGATTTCTATCCCTTTTGTATTAATCATACAATGCTAACTTCATGTATTTTGTCAAATATTACCACCTACATCTTGTGACATTCCTCCCAAAGCAAGCTGTACATAACTCTTATACCAACAAAGTAATACATTAGGTTATTCAAATACAGTTTTCTTAGTGTACATTTTTCTCTCCATCCATTCACGGATAATTTAGATATAATTTTCCAAAGATCTCTATGCTACAACTGTTGTGATTAGTCTTTTTCTCCTCTTAAAACATCTAAGTCCCTACAGTTAGTGTGGTATCAACCTAATTGATTCTGAATCAAATCCAAATCAAGTGGCAAATTAATTTTCCGAACAATAGGGTATGAACTGTAAAGAGCCCTTTACTCCAAAAGAAATATCTCAATTTACATGAAAATCCTATCATATTGCCATGAAGAGACTATTCTTGAATAGATATTTGGAGGAAGATTTATAACCGACTCAAAATTAAGGGTCCAAAAGTCCAAAGACCTTTAGGATCCTGTTGTGAGATTTTCACACCATCACCCCATTGCAAATGGGTACCCTCTTTTGCTCTAGTTGTTAGGTTCAGCAAATTTTGGCATTACATTAGGCAATTTTGAGCTTTAAAAGACCAAGAGGTAATGGGGAAATCAAGTGGCAAAGTTGTGACCTTAAAGTGGGAACATTAAAATCAAAGTTCATCGGGGTCATGTTATAATGGGTTGAACGTAAAATTCTAAGTGTATTCAAATTTTGGCTAGTCAATTAGTCCAAGATTCCATATAAAGACATATTTCATGCATAAGTGTTGAAATATAGTAAGAGATGTTAAGAGATGTTAAGTAAAATAATCATATTAGTTAGTAATTAATGGATATCATGAAGAGTCATGATCCTCCAAGTTGTTAACCCTTTGTATAATATATATGCTTGATTGGAATGAGGAATCAATCAATCACAAAGACCATTGCATTCCTCAGTCCATCAACAAGATCAGATTATTCACTTACCTATTCATCCTATATTCCTAACAATAAGGGCCTTAAAATCCTTATAAAAATTGATTTTTCATGTTCAAAATGGCCAAAATCCTAAGGAAAAACAAATTTTCTTTATAAAAATACACAAAAACAATTTTTCTTTATAAAAATACACAAAATCCGGACTATACATGAATTTCCCTTCATGTTTTGATCAAAATCCGGACTCTACATGAATTTCCCTTCATTCATTGGCTTTTTCCTGAAAAATTCTAAGTGTTGGGGTTAAAATCCAAGCATACTATGAATTTCCACCACTTTGGATGAATTTTGCTTCAAAAATTTCTTTGAAAATCCAGACTAGGGGCGATTTTTCCCCAAGGGTGAGCTTGAAAATTTTCTTAGTCTAGAAATTGTCCAGACTAGGGTCGTTTTTCCCTTGGAGAAAGTTGGGAACATGGAAATTTTTCTAAGTCTAGAAAGTGTCTAGACAGGGGTCGTTTTTCCCCCAAGACTAAGTGTGGATTCCAAAAAATTTCTTAAGTTTCAAATTTGTCCTTACAAGGGTCGATTTTCCCTTGGAACCAAGTACGGAATCCGAATTTTTTCTAAGTGTTGGAGATGTACGGACATATCATGTTTTTCCCCTCAAGAGGAGTTTGGAATGGGGAAATTTTTCTAAGTATGAGAACTATCCAGACTAGGGTCGAATTTCCCTTTGAGGGCCAAATTGCGAAATTTTCCGAAGTGTCAAATTTGTCCATACTAGGGTCGTTTTTCCCCCCTTTTGATAGCAAAGCAAGATCAAAAAAATTTCCAAGTATAAAGAGGAGTTTTATCTAAACTTTGATCGATTTTCCCTGCCTAGTATGAATGGAGTTGAGGTTTGGACATGGTTACAAGTCCATACAAGTCTTGGACTTAGGCAAATTTAAGAATCCTAACATGGATCGATTTTCCCTATTGTGGCATTATTTTAATAATTAATTAAAATGAGGGGAAAATTAATAAAGTAAAGTTTGGAAGCTTCTAGAAGACCATTGATCTTTTATCCCACATTGCTTGTGGGTGGTAAATCAACAACCCAAACTCCTTTAAAAGGTCATCAACTGGCAAGAGAAATCAAGAGGACTTATAAAGACAATTGCCAAGTGGCTGAAAATCTGAAGCAAGAAGGCTAAGAGGAAGACAACCAAGAGGGATAAAATGGCAAGTTCAAGTGATGCAAGTGATTGAAGGAAGGCTGAATGGTGATATTTTTTGAGTTTGTGGAAGCCATTAGAGGGCTGAAAGCAAGGTATTTTCAGACCAAAATTCTGAAAACCCTCTTATGGTACGATTTTTTTTGGAAATCCATGGAAAATTAATTGCAAGGAATTTTATCTATGCATTGTTATAGGCTAAGTTACAAGGTTCGAATTCGAATTCGAGTTCGACAATCACAAAATTCGGATGAAGTTCGACAAGAGTAAAAATTCGAAAAAAAATTTGGATTAAATTCGCCTTATATAATTATATTAATTTTTAAATATAAGTAATATATTCAATAAATTATCATAATAGTATTAAATTTCTACATAGATCTGAAATTATTATATTAATTATATTTGATTTAATTTAATATAACAATATACAATTAATTAAATATAATACTTAAAATCTTTAATATATCAACATTTTAAAATAATTTGATTTTTTTTATAAATTTTATAAAATATAAACTATTTTAGTTTTTAAATTTAATAATAGAAAAGTATAATTAAAAAATATAAACTAAAGTTTAAATAAAATTTATATTATAAACTACACTTTTTATACTATATCGAAAGTTTAAAAAAACCCTACAAGAACAAAATAAAACTCAACGAAACAGGAGGTCTATCTGGTCTTCGCAGAACAATGCGACAACTGCAGCAGAAGTAGGGGAGGGGTCGGCTGTGGAATGATTCGATGTATCAGCAGCAGTGGTGACCACCCCCACCTACGAGATTATCTGTATCCATAGTAAAGTGAAATGTAAGGTATTGAATAAGATTGGTGCCTTCTTACTATTGGGTATGGAGTCAAAATGATGTTTAGACTGGTTATATATATCACTATGCTTGACAATTCTTAAACCCACACCTAGTATGAATCTGTCAGTTATCTCTTTCCTGCTATTCAAACACTCAGCAACTATTTATGTGAATTACTCAAATGAACATATCTTTCCGTGAAAGAATCGCCCAAGAAAACCACACAAAGAGAATGAAATTCTTTGATTAACTTAATTCACCCTTGATGAACAAATTAACACAAATAGAGCAAAGAACTGAACACAATATACTTGAGATAATTATGGCTACTTTAACCATACAGCAAGTGAACCAGAACTCAAAACATACACTGATATTGAGTGCACGATAATAAGGACTTTATATTACTAAGATAAACTATTATAGAGATTACAAAGCTATTGAATGTCTTGCTTGTTATTTAAATTTTGATATCTAATTATGTCTTTAGAAATAAAAACATTTCCTTTTATAAGGAAGAACAACCATACTTGAAACTACATGTCTTTTGATGAAATGACACATCCTAATTACATTGTTTAGCAATAACAACTTTCAACTTCTTAACAGAAACAAATCAACAGCTCCTCAATGCTCACCATAATCATGATCTTTGTAACTATCTATGTTGATAATGAAGTGAATCATGACATATTCCATCTTGTAGAGCTTATCAGTGATGAGCTTCATCTTGTCCACTATGTGCACCTCATCGTTGATATCCTCTAAGGCTCGAGGGAGCTCCTATGCAAGCATGTCTCTCCATTGTTCCAAAGCAACCAACAAGCCATCATCACCATGCAGAAAAGCCAAGAGCTTTTTTGTGTTTTTCTTGTCAAGATAATCCATACCTTCTACAAGCTCTTCCTAGGATTATTGATATTTCTTGAGCAACTTCTTAATTTTCTTAGAATCATCCGAAGACATAGGGCCTATGACTTTCATTTCGTCCATTTTTGCTTTTATCATGTCTCCAAGAATAGTATGCTCCTTGATAGCCCTAAAAGTACCTGTATATGTGCTCTGAAAATTATTAGCATATGCCATCATTTCTTTGAACCTGTGTTTGATCAGTTTCGACATCATATCATATACAACTTTATTGGTCTGTTGAGCTCCTTCAAACATCTTTTCAAATTTTTGTGCTCTCAACCTCCAATAGGTTGTCTTGCAGTACTAGAACAACTTGTTCCTGTTTATATAAGTCTCTCCTCCCTTGGCAATAGATTTTATCTTATGTTTCAATTGCATTTTCTCCTATTCTAATATCTCATACCTAGCTTTGTAAGCATCTCGCTCCTTGATCAATTGTTCTACTTGTGCCTTATTTAACTTTTCAACATTGCTATTCAAATCTGTGGTATCCAAGGGATTTGTTTCCCCATCCCTTTGTACCAAAATATGGCCAAAGACTTTATCAATGTCTATGAGTGTAGGCCTCTTAGCATTTGGGTATAATGCCCATTGCAACAAGAACTTATTTCAGGATCAAAGCGTGAGCCAATGTATATCCTGTCCACATCTTCAGGCAACATTTTCTTCTTTGTGTTTTGATTCTTTACAAAGCTATCAAAAAAAATAGCAGAGCTCATATTCCATCCCGAGAAGATAACAACGTCGGCATCTTGTAATATCTGCCTTCCTCTTTCTGGGGTCATATTATTCATTTCTAAATCCACATCTTCTTGCAACTTCATCAATAGATCATCTTCAATTGTCGGGGTGATTTCATTCACCTTTTGTCTCAATTATCTACCTTTATACTTATACAAAAATGTTCTAAATTTAGAAGTATGAACAAATTCATCATCTAAAACAAATTCTTTATAGGCCAACTACCTCACATCATCCTTCTCATCAACTAGGGGTGGTTCTACCACAATTACTCTGTCATGATAAGGATCAAGACTCGCTTCTGAAGCCTAATCAAAATGAGTATATCCCTCTTCTCGTACAAACATATCTTCAGTGGCACTTTCCAATTCAGGAGTGGATTGTGGTGACAAATGCATGAGAAGAGTTACAACTTGAATGCCTTTTCCTCTTGGCCCTTGCTCTCCTGAAAATATATGACGGAACACCATCAATCACTTCATCTACATGAGAAATCATTTTGTTTGCTCTTGCAATAGGATCTTCAATATTTGAAAAGGCACTCAAACATGGTAAGTTATGATTTCTCCTCCATTCTTCAGCCTTTGCGACCTTATCATATGCCTCCAACTTCTCCAAGGCCTATGGCTCATTCAAGTTTCTTATAAGGTCATCATGTTCAAGTGGTATATGATCGCAATTTTTGTGATCTTTTAGCCTGGCTGATAAAACCTTTGGAATCAAAATTCCTCCTAGGCTCATCTTGTGAAAGATTATAATGGGGCAATTTAGATTCAATAAGGTCGTAACCCTTAGTAGTGATTACAGAAAATTCTCCAAAGCATAGTGTTCCTAGCATGAGGAACTGTTTTCCATATGAACTGAGATGCATGAAACTAGAAGCAGCCAATTGTCTGATAACTTCTAAATATGCAATTATGTTGGTTATTGTTCTGGGAAGGAGGAAGGCAATATCTTCAAACCCATAGACTCTTATCTTTGTATAATCCTTGAAGGCATACCAGTCTCTACAATTGTGTTCCACTATTTGCCTTTCATCATAATCCTTTGGTCTAAGGAACCTTGTAATCTCTGGGATGAGTGTGTGATCAAATGCATGGCCCAAGAGTCTATACACTGGTTTAACAAAATGTACCTCGAAATACAAGTATTGTCACCATGGGTGTACTATCCCATATGGATGTCCATATCTGCACTAGTTTTCTGAATGCATGTTTGTCATATTCCATAACCCTTAGGTCATCTGTCCACAAATCCATTTCCTGACTAATGTAAAAGGAACATGTGCAAGAGCAAAGAATAGTATTTGAAGTAGATATTGTTGGGATTATTCTTTATGGTCTCCAAACCATGATTGATATGTTCTACCAAATATGCAGCATAATTGAAAGGACAAACATCCTATGTTTGATTGTCTACAGCTAATACCATTGATGCAACATCCATAAGCAGATTAGCCTCTATGCCTAAGACTTGACAAATTGAGCAATAGTTATATCTAAAATACTCCTCAAACAAGTCTACATCAAATGGTGGTTTATCATTGATATCAAATATTGTGAAGACCATAACTAGCCTCTTCGGAAATTGTCCACTAAATTTGATATTTAATTGTGGATTCTTTTGTAAATTGCAAATTTGATAAACAAATAGTGACACATAAATTTCACCAACTTTCAAATATTACAAGTAAACAGTTTGAATGATCTTTGAAAATAAACTTAAGCTTTTATACTCATCATAAATTGTATTAAAAAAACATTTATTTAACAAGGAATTTAGGCACCTGTTAATGCTGCCACTTATTTAATACTGAATCATCCAATTGGATGCTACGACCAGCCCGAATTAGTGTTTCAGCTTCTGAAACAGTCACGTGACTGCCCTCCTATGTTGTGACTGCCCCCGCAAACAGAGAACAACACTTATGCTAGCTGCCAATGGTGAAGAAGAGCTGTGGTATAACAAAAACCCCTCACGCGATCTCTGTTATGCATCCAACAGCCCACACGGAAATGGAAAAGGCCCCAAACAGCTAACACATGGCCTAAATTGTCAACAAGCAGCAGTTTGTGAATGAGCCGCAATCAAATAGCAACCAGACGTGAGTCACACAGGATTCCTGACTCACGTGAGATGTATATCAGGAATGTCGTCCAACAATTGCTAGTATTTTCTGCCACCAACCTTTTGATTCTCAGAATTATAGAATCCCACTTCCAAAATAATTTCAGAATTCCGAATGTATTGAACCCAGCATACAATTCATCAACAATAATACTCTTCAAATTTGAAAACCTTTAACAATTCGATATACAACAACATCGAACTGAGAATAACAAATATTCAAAAGTAAAATTCACCACCGATAGAAGATGGCCCAAATTACAAAGTAAGGAATCCGTCCTCAAAACCCTAGCCAGAGCTATTCTTCACGAACTTCAATAAAGATAATGATTGCATAAAAGATAATCCCCAAGTGCTTTTTCGAGTAGAATATATATAGCTTTTTCGAAAAAGCACCTTTTTAATATTTCACTTAATTGGCTTTATAAAATACTCCCACTTTATAATATAATATTATAAAGTCAAACTCATTAAATTAAACCAAAATTTTTTTATTTTAATAACATCATTTAAATTTCAAAGCCACTGCACTGACAGACTGCAATCAAAGAAATTCTGGCAAAGCCCAGGTCCAATTGCCCAACCAGGAATAGGCACTGCCCTGCCAGAAATAGCTACGGCTAAAAATAGACTTACCAAAAATAGTAAGTTCGTCCCAGAAACTCCCAGAGACCCTTAAATCATACTGTCAGCTCACGAGGGTCGCATTGATGAACTGACTATGCTCACTGCAAAGACTTGCTAAATCGGGGACATTACAGTCCTCCCTCCCCAAGATTGCTTGTCCCCAAGCAATCGCAATCCCGGGTGCTGCAGAATGTCCTCAGGCTCCCAAGTGGCATCCTTATCAGGAAGTCCATGCCACTTTACCAAAAACTCTCTAACAACTCTACGCCGCAGATGCCTCTCCCTGGTCTCCAAAATAGCCTCAGGAACCAACTCCAATCTGCCCTCATCATCCAAGGGAGGTAACGTAGAAGAAGGTACAACATGCTGACCCAATGCCTTCTTGAGGCGTGAGACGTGAAAAACATTATGAACCTTGCTATCAGGGGGTAAATCCAGCTCATAAGCAACCTCTCCCACCCGGCGAACTACCCGGAAAAGTCCATAATAACGAGGCTTAAGCTTTTCAGCTCCGCTCTTCTTGATAGAAGACTGCCTGTAGGGCTGCAACATCAAATAAACCATATCATCAACCTCAAAAGTACGGGCAGTCCTCCTCTGATCAGCATACTGCTTCTGCTGATTTTGAGCCCTCTGGATATTATCTTTCAATGACCTCATGATGTCCTGATCATCCTGTAACATTTCCCCAGCACTGGGCACTCAACTGTCGCTACATAATAAATCTATGAAACAAGGTGGATCATATCCATACAGAGCCCGAAATGGTGACATCTGAATAGTCATGTGATGAGTGGAATTATAGCAAAACTCACACAAATGTATCCACTTCACCCAAGCCTGCTGCTGAGAAGATACATAATTCCGCAGATAGCCCTCCACCCATTTATTCACTATCTTGGTCTGACCATCAGTTTGAGGGTGATAGCTAGTGCTGGGAGTCAATTCCGTTCCACATAACCGAAAAAGCTCCTGCCAAAAATGACTCATAAAGCGACTATCTTGATCGCTCACAATAGTCCGGGGCAACCCATGTAATCTGAATATCTCCCGGAAAAATAATTCAGCTAACTAAACAGCTCAGAAAGTGGTAGTAATCGGGAAGAAATGGGCATACTTGGTAAGACGATCCACCACCACGAAGATACAGTCTCTACCTTGGGCTTTCGGCAAACCCACAATAAAATCCATAGATAAGCAAGCCCAATTCCGCTCAGGAATGGGAAGTGGCTGTAACAACCCGGCCGGATAAGTATGCTCTTGTTTGTTCTGCTAACAAACAGAGCACTCACGGACATACTGCTGAACATCTATCTTCGGCCCTTTCCACGTGAACCTCTCACGAATCTACCTATAGGTCTTAAAAAAACCCGGATGTCCTGCCAAGGGTGAATCATGGAAAGCCCGAAAAATGATCTGTCTAACACTAGACCCTGGGACCAAATATATCCTTCCCTTGTAAATGATCAGCTCATTCACAAGAGTATAATTGTTGTCCTGTACACTGCCATCAACAACACTAGAAGCCCACTGATCCCGAGCATACTCAGCAACAATCCTATGTCTCCAAACCTCAGTTATCTCCGAAATCACGCACAAGTGGGGTCTCCGTGAAAGGGCATCAACTACCACATTTTGAGTACCTTTGATATAAGAAATATCAAGTGCAACTTGCTAACCCACTTCTGCTGTCTCTCATTCAGATCACGCTGTCCAAGGAAATGCTTCAAGCTGTTATGATCAATTTTAATACAAAATTTACTCCCCACCAGGTACTGCCTGAATTTGGCCAAAGCATGCATAATGGCCAACATTTCCTTGTCATAAATACTAAACAGCCTCTTAGGACCCTTGAGCTTACGACTCTCAAAAACAATAGGGTGGCAATCCTGAGATAGCACCGCTCCAATACCTTCCCCTGAGGCATCACAATGCAACTCAAAGGGTCTCGTAAAATCCGGTAATGCCAAAACCGGGCATGTAGTCATAATCACCTTGAACTTCTCAAAACACTCCTGTGCCTGATCAGTCCAAACAAATGCACCCTTACGGGTTAAGTCAGTAAGCGGCGCTGCATGCCTAGAGAATCCTGACACAAATCTCCAATAGAAAGCACACAAACCAATGAATCCCCTCAGTTGTGTCAAATTTCCTGGTGTAGCTCCAAAATAGCACGAACCTTATCTGGGTCCATGCGAACTCCCTCTGAGCTGATGATATGCCCCAAATACAATAACTCTGTCATGCCTAAAGCACACTTGGACTCCTTAGCAAACAAGGAAGCCTCATCAAGAATGTCGAGTACTGTATCCAAATGCGCTACATGCTCATCCCAAGTCTTACTATAGACTAATATGTCGTCAAAGAAAACAAGAACAAATCTCCGCAACTGACCATGGAAGACTCTGTTCATAGTAGACTGAAATGTAGCAGGAGCATTAGTCAAATCGAAGGGCATGACTAGGAACTCAAAATGGCCACAATGACACCTAAATGTCGTCTTCTCCACATCCTGTTCTCTAACTCTGATCTGATGGTATCCGGATCTCAAGTCAATCTTGGAGAAGTATTTGGCCCCATGTAACTCATCAATAAGCTCATCAATACAAGGAATCGGGTACTGGTTTTTAATAGTTTTCTTGTTCAGCATCCGGTAATCTATACACATTCTGAGTGTCCCATCCTTTTTCTTCACCAAGACAACCGATGAAGCAAAATGAGACTTACTCGGCCTAATATGTCCCATAGCGAGCAGCTCCTGAATGGTCTTTTCAATTTCATCTTTCAATCGTTTAGGGTGCCGGTAAGGAGTAATCATGATGGGCTTAGTGCCCTCCTCTAACTCAATAATGTGTTCAATTCCTCTGTCAGGTGGTCTGCCATAAGGTAAATCATTAAACACCTTGGAGTGTTTAATTCTGAGCTGCTGAATATCCAGATGATAAGTTGGCCCGTCTGTGTTCTCTAGTGTAGACAACACCCTACACTCTGCTGCCCAATCAATAACATCATCATGCTTCACCAAACGCTACATACAGTTGTGGGAAATAGTCTTCAACTCACCACCCTGTATGGCCTTAAGAATGTGTGTCTTGCCATCCTTGATGAACCTCAATTCCATCCTTTCCGTATTCATGTAGATGTCTTTAAGCGAATGCAACCAACTCATGCCAAGAACTATGTTTGTGCTGCCCATGTCAACCACATAAAAATCTGCCTTGAAGGAATAATTATTCAACTTTACAGGAAGCTCAGAAATCCTTTTATTACACTGGAGAGAGTAGCCATCAGCTACCTGCACTCTAAGTCCTTCAAAATGTTCAGTCTCAAATCCGCTCTTGGCCACCAAACGAGAGTCAATAAAATTATGAGTAGCTCCTGTGTCAAAGAGAGCAATGATTCGCTGCCCTGCCAAGAGCCCATGCATCCTAAAGGAATCCTCATTTTTCATGCTTGTGAGGTACACAACCTTGAAATCAGAATTCCCCACCTATTCATCATCATTTACTGGATCCTCATGTGAATAATGCTCATCATCAACTCACTGTCCCGAAAATTCAGAATCATCTTCATCTTCATAAAACCATTCCATCATCTTATTCTTTCCCTTTGGTTTCAAGGGACAATCATGATTCAAATCATAAGGCCCTCTACAATGAAAACATAATTTTCTTCTCCTTAGATCATTTAATGTTTCTTGATCCAAGGGACCTGCTGTAGGACAATTAGAATCAGCTCTATCATCCCTTTTAGGTGCTGCCCTGTCATAAGAAGTGTTAGAAGGTCTCGCAGCAAATCTGTTTCGTGGAGTTGACGCTTCCAAATTCCTTGCTTTTTTCATAGCTTCTTGCAAGGTAGGTGGGTCCAAGGACTTAACTCATCCTCTGGTAGGCTCCATCAGCCCCTCCACAAAGAGCATAACTCTCCTCCTCTCTGAAATGTCATAGACCATAACAGACAACTGCTGGAACTCACTGATAAAGGTCTCCAGGTTACCTGTCTATCGCAATTGAGCCAACTCTCTGAAATATGTTTCAGGATCCTTCTTATCAAACCTTTCAATCAATCTATCCACAAACTCCTGATAATAAAAGATCTGATCGTGTTGAAGTGACACCAACCCATGGTACCACCAGTCATGAGCTATACCATCCAAATGTAGCACAGCAAAACGAATGGCGTCCTCCTCAAACATAGGATGTATAGACAAATAAGTGTCCAACTTGTGGACCCAAGCTCATGCTGTCACCTTACCACTGCCATCAAAATGATCCAAAGTCATTTTGTTGGTAGCCTGGCGTAAATCTCTATCCCTAGGCCTCTGTCTGTCAAGTACCGGTCTACCCCTAGTGTGCTCACGTTTCTGTGATAGATACCTGTCAAAATTCAGATTTTGTTTTATCACATGTGGCAAGGCATCCCACTCAGCATAATGTGCAAAAATATCATTTACAAATGGAGAGGCCTCAGATTCAATGCTAACCGCATCCACCTCAGGTCTCAAAAATACAGGACGTTGTGGTCTATCATGAACACCAGCATGCCCTGCTCTGTCATGTCTATCCTCCTGCCTAGGACGATCCTCAGCTCTCATCCTGTCACCCACACGTGACCTGTCATCTGCTCTAGATCGATGAGAACTAACTAAAGCACTCCGAGCACCTCTGTCTCGGCCACGATCAACAGGGATTGTCATCCGTTGTAATGTATCAGATAACTGTTGTAGTACAGTAGCAACATGATGTTGTCCGTCTGCAATACCCCGGAAAGTATCACGTACTTCTCTATCTACCTCTGAAGCAGTAGCAGCATCCCTATATTCTGAATTACCTGAACCACCTGCATTGCCTGATCCACCTGCATTACTTGGACCACCTGCATTACCTAAACCATCTGCACCTTTGTCTTCCATACTACCAAACTGTATCTCAGGTTCTCTCTCACCAAGAGGAGAATTAAGACCTCTACGGGAGTAGTACATACCAGGTCTAAACCTCTGTGCCATGCTGAACCCAAATAACCCTGCAGGCTGGCAAGAATTTGGCTCTGATACCATTGTGAAGAGCCTGACTAGCCTCTTCGAAAATTGTCCACTAAATTTGATATTTAATTGTGGATTCTTTTGTAAATTGCAAATTTGATAAACAAATAGTGACACATAAATTTCACCAACTTTCAAATATTACAAGTAAACAGTTTGAATGATCTTTGAAAATAAACTTAAGCTTTTATACTCATCATAAATTGTATTAAAAAAAACATTTATTTAACAAGGAATTTAGGCACCTGTTAATGCTGCCACTTATTTAATACTGAATCATCCAATTGGATGCTACGACCAGCCCGGATTAGTGTTGCAGCTTTTGAAACAGTCACGTGACTGCCCTCCTATGTTGTGACTGCCCCTGCAAACAGAGAACAACACTTATGCTAGCCGCCAATGGTGAAGAAGAGCTGTGGTATAACAAAAACCCCTCACGCGATCTCTGTTATGCATCCAACAGCCCACGCGGAAATGGAAAAGGCCCCAAACAGCTAACACGTGGCCTAAATTGTCAACAAGCGGCAGTTTGTGAATGAGCCACAATCAAATAGCAACCAGACGTGAGTCACACAGGATTCCTGACTCACGTGAGATGTATATCAGGAATGCCGTCCAACAATTGCTAGTATTTTCTGCCGCCAACCTTTTGATTCTCAGAATTATAGAATCCCACTTCCAGAATAATTTCAGAGTTCCGAATGTATTGAACCCAGCATACAATTCATCAGCAATAATACTCTTCAGATTTGAAAACCTTTAACAATTCGATATACAATAGCATCGAACTGAGAATAACAAATATTCAGAAGTAAAATTCACCACCGATAGAAGATGGCTCAAATTACGAAGTAAGGAATCCGTCCTCGAAACCCTAGCCAGAGCTATTCTTCACGAACTTCAATAAAGATAATGATTGCATAAAAGATAATCCCCAAGTGCTTTTTCGAGTAGAATATATATAGCTTTTTCGAAAAAGCACCTTTTTAATATTTCACTTAATTGGCTTTATAAAATACTCCCACTTTATAATATAATATTATAAAGTCAAACTCATTAAATTAAACCAAAATAATTTAATTTAATAACATCATTTAAACTTCAAAGCCAGTGCACTGACAGACTGCAATCAAAGAAATTCTGGCAAAGCCCAGGTCCAACTGCCCAACCAAGAATAGGCACTGCCCTGCTAGAAATAGCTACAGCTAAAAATAGACTTAGCAAAAATAGTAAGTCCGTCCCAGAAACTCTCAGAGACCCTCAAATCATACTGTCAGCTCACGAGGGTCGCATTGATGAACTGACTATGCTCACTGCAAAGACCTGCTAAATCGGGGACATTACAAATATCCTATTTTTTCTTGTCTTCTTTAGGCCTATGAGCAAGCAACCTCCACCTCTTGTATATATCCTCTAATTTGTAGTATTTGTTGACCAAGTTACTCGGGATAATTGGCTTACCATAGGAAGTGTCTAGGTCAAACACTCTAGAAATGTAATCTCTAGTTATTGGCAATAACGGTTCTCCCTAGACACCATATATTGTTTTTGTTTCTCAATTATAATTCTTGGCAATTGCCACCATTAAGTTCACATTTACGAAGACATTTGGAACAAACAATTTCCCCAAATTGTACATCCATGAGTTACATATTGAATCTTATTTATCCCTTCTTTTGTAATGATATATAAACAAATCATATCCTCTTTGTAGAGTCCACACATCTCCTAAATGTTTGAACTTATCTCTCAATCGTTCCATGTCGGGATGCATCTATATAATCCTTCTAGATTGTGTCAGAATCAAGGAATTGATCCATTAGATCCTGATTTAAGTGTCTATCTTCTTTCTTTTGTCTCTATGTTTTATGTTCTTTTGTAGTTTCTACTTGTTGTGTCTTCTTTTGTTTTCTAGCCCTAGGTTTCTTTGATGTGCCTTCTTGAAGAAAGAAAAGCAATCCTTTCTATTTATTCAAGGAACACTGGTTTGAATATTTACTTGGAATCCTATGAACAATTTTGAGTCTATTACAGCGATTTGGCTCCAATTTTTCATGCTTTGGTCTCTACAACCTCTAAAAATTTCTTATAGGTACCACTTATGTATAGAGATCACAAGTGATAGCCTCAAACCAAATTAGGAGATTTCGTTCGTGTGGCCTTTAGAATGTATCAGAACGGTCATTAAATGCTTTAATTCGAAATCTCATGTCGACATGACATTTCTCGACCTCTGTTACTTTTATTTGGCACCACATTATTTTATTCATCGTCCTTCATGTCGAAGAGATTCAATGGTTCTCCCCTTGAGTTCTCATATCCCTTACTATGTCTTATTTTGGCCTCTGTTCATGGCTAATTGAAGAGACTTATTAAGGTTATATCGAAGTATACCCTAGTTCCAAGCAATCGGCTTGATGTGAGAAATCTCTCCTCGATGGGGTTTCTTTTCGCCGTGACTTGTTATCTCGCTAGAGCCTCAACTCGGTCTAGGCGAAATCTAATGTCTCCTCGATAAGTGCCCTTTATCCTTTTCAATCTTTGCCTTACTTCATTGATAAGACAATAACAATGTCTTCCCGATAACAATGTTTAAATGTAACTCCCTATTTCATTAAGACTCCTTTTGGCTCTCTTCGGTCCTTAATGTCTCTTCCATGAATGTAAGCTCTTTTACCTTTTATCAATGAGACAGGAGAGTGTCTTGTTGATGCTTCCATTTCGGTGTGACTTAACATTTCGATAAGACATCTTTATGTTCTTCCTATTCATCATTGTTTCTTCGATATGATTGCTTTATCGATGAGATATTGTTGTCTCCGATTGCTTTATCGATGAGAAATTGTTGTCTCCTCTCGATAACATTTGTTGTATCCTCACTTCATCAACGTGATAAATTACAGCTCCGTTCAACGACCATCTTGGACATAATCCATCATCATGACCTTTTGGGTTTAGCTATCTGGTAGGGTCCACCATGTTTTTCGATGAGACATGCTCTTTCGATGAGATGCTCTTTTCATTTGTTAGGTACTCAATGTTATATTGATAGCAGCATGTTCATCTACATTTCGATGAGATTTACCCATATGTCTCCTAAATTATCCTACTTTTCGATGTGACGTTGCTTTTCGATGAAACCATTTTACCTTCGTTAGATGTTCAATGTTATGTCGATGCCAATGTGTTCATTCGCATTTCGAAGA
Source organism: Chamaecyparis obtusa (assembly GCA_027943335.1). NCBI lineage: Eukaryota > Viridiplantae > Streptophyta > Pinopsida > Cupressales > Cupressaceae > Chamaecyparis > Chamaecyparis obtusa. The sequence continues at coordinate 171,607 of BSBK01011231.1, read as the reverse complement.
GAGATTTTGCACGTCTCTTCGATGCTTTGGGTTTTCGGTGTGACATTGCCTTTCGATGAAGCTTCTTCTACGCTTGATCGGTTAATGATGTTAAATGATGAATCTCCCTCATGTCCAGATTAAATTCTTTTGATAAGACATAAATACATCTTGTCAATTCTTTATTTTATTTCGGCAAGACTTTCATCATCGTTGAGATAATAAAAGAAACTCTTTGCTACTCTATCTCTTTCAAATGTACTTCCAAAATTTGTTTTGTGGATATTATTCATCAATGAGACAAATTTTGCATCTCATCAACCTTTTGGTGCTCCCTCAATGTAATGCTTTTTCGATATGACCAAGGTGAAGTCTTGACAAAAAGCCACCAATGTTTCCAATAGTAATGGCATTCTTCTTTAATAAGAATAATCATATTTGGTTTCTTAGAGACGTAGAAATGTCTACTCGATATGTTGAAATGGATTATTTTGAATTTAGATTTTCCGGCCATACCTGAGACATTTTATTTTGTTATGAGTTTTCAAGGATCTCTCACCATTAAAAACTCTGATAATTTTTATGTTAGGGAACATGTAGGGTTATGAAGCAAGGTTAGTGATTCAAATGGATAGTAGTGGGAAAATTTATAAAAAACATATAGACAGTAGTGAGAAAAGTATAGGAATCACATAGACAGTAGTGGGAAAATTATAGGATTAATATAAACAATAGTGGGAAAATTTGTCAATTTGGAAAACAATGTGATGAAACATATTCTCATTTTATGAGAGGCTAACAAGTGGAACCTTGATTTGGAAGTTGGTGCTTCCTAAAGGAGAGATTGTTGTCTCTCACTAATATTAAAGTAATATTGTAATATTTAGTATAATGGCCATGTACTTTTTTTAAGTCAATCAATTAGTTTTTAGTAACTTTATGTTCTTTAAGTTGTTTAGTTAGTTTATTAACTTTCTATTTTGTCTTTAGTTCTCGATCATTTCCATTATGGAAAGATCTTGTAATTGATCATTTAAGGAGTATTATTTTCCTTTGTTTAACATTGAATATCAATCAATTATGAGTTCATGGTATCAGAGCAGAGGCTGGTTTTTGGCAAATTTTTCCAATAAAATTAGTGGTTTAAATACCTAGAAATTTCCTAGAAGTTTTTGCTTGATCTTTTTAAAACATAAATCATGGGGATTTTTTGGCAGATTTTCTAATAGAATAAAAATTGTGGTTTTTTCTAAGCATTTCATGAGGAAATTTTCAGAAGATTTTTTGCTCAGTTTTTTTTTCATAAAATCGAATTTTGACCAAGCTTCTAACAGACTTAGATTTTCGGCCAGACCGGCATGAACCCATCAATCTATTTCTCGTTGGAAGTATCCATGATCCCACTGGTAACAAGTAGGACCAAATAATTTGGTCGAAGAGATTATGGAACCATACCACATTGTTGGCCACAATGAAAGCTGCAAAAAAGACACCAGCAATACTACTGGAGAGGACAATTTCAATATTACCCATACGTAAACCTTTGTATAAACATTGGGGAGGACAAACACTAAGATGGAATAGACCCACTAATATACCCAAAATACTTGCTTCAGTTTTTGGCAACCTTTTTAGAACAAAAACTGTGGTTTTTGGAGCTTTCTTTTTAGCTCTAAAAGGGTTTTTTGCGATTTTTCATCAAAAATCATAATTTTTTTTATGTAAAAGTGTTTTGCTCAATTTTTCCCAAAATTCATGGTTTTGTTTGTTGTGGATTTGCTGTTTTTTTATTATTACTTTGAAAAAAAACATGGGATTTTTACCATTTTTTCTCAAAACAAAGGTTTTTGACAATTTTATCACAAAATTGTGGCTTTCAATCTCCAACAAAATGTTTTGACAATTTTTTTAAAAAATTCATGGTTTCTTGCAGATTGTTTTGGCTCATGCCTAGAGTTTCTAGGGCAAATGGTGTTCTTACAAATGAACTGGAGTTTTTACGTGATTTTGTAAAATCGCGGGTGTTGCTATTTTTCTCAAGCAATGGAAGGTTTTTGATGAATTTTTCACAAAATCGTGTGTGATCTCAACATTTCATTGAGGGTTTGATAATTGTCCACAAAATCATGTTGTTTTGCAGCAAGTTCTTTTGGCAATTTTTGGCAAAATCATGGTCTAAGAGTTTTTTGCTGACTTTTTATCAACAAAAATCGAACTTTTTTTAGAAGCTAATCTCAGTTTCTATATAACGCGAGGGATGGCTTGGTTACCCAACATCAGGTTGGAAAGCACTCAAGTTGTTTTTGTTCTTGGTTGTATGAGTTAGCTTTTAGCAACTTTTTGTTCTTTAAGTTGTTTAGTTAGTTTAGTAACTTTCAATGTTGTCTTTAGTTCTCAATCATTTCTGTTATGGAAAGGTCTTCTTGTAATAATTTATTTAAGGAGTATTCCACTCCTTTCTTTAACATTGAATATCAATAAATTATCATTTCAACTAAGTTGGTGCTTAGCAGTGGGAGTTGGTGCCTCCAATGGGTTGGTGCCTACAAATTCAGAAGTGGGAGTTGGTGCTTCCAATGGGTTGGTGCTCACAAACTAAGTTAGGGATTGGTGCCTCTAGTAGTTTGTAACCTGCAAACTTTGTAAAAGAAGAATTATAAAAAAACATTGATTTACCATGGTTTTCTCCCATTAGGGTTTCCATGTAAAACACTGTGTTATTGTGTTCCTATGTGCATGATTGTTGGAATTTAGTGAATAAAACTATTGTGGTTGATGAAGTTTAAATTGGTAAAAAAAATTGTTACACTGATTTGCCCCTCTCCCCTCTCTCAGTATAAGTGTGCGCTCTTCAAGTTCCCAGGGGCAACCAACCAATCTCTCTTTTATAGAGCAGCATTTTCGTACCATGGGTCACAACTAGCTCTTATCTTGGTAAGTGGCAATAGTTCCCAAGTTTAGGGCAATGGTTGTTTCATTCTTCAGGGGCAGCAACTCTTCACCTTACAAAATGGTGCTTGTTCCTTTTTATGAGCAGATATGAATGAGGATAGGAGTGGGTAAAGCATAGCACCTAGCTGAGGAAAAACATAGAGTGGAGAGAAAACACAAGGTGTGTATATAGCTATGGGAAATGGCGTTCCAAGGCAGCGTTATCTCTAATTTCATGATGCTTGAGATGTCATTACTATGATTGTTGCATTGTACAAATGCTTGGAAATCATTTACTATTTGAATGAGCTCTGTAAAAATATGTGTGGTTTATAAAATCTCTAGTTTATACTCTTTTTGGGAAAATTCATAGAGGGACATGTTGATGTGAGATTTGTGACCACTCAACATGCAGGATGAAACACCTAGTATTCCAAGATGAAACACCAAATATATAATTCTCTCTTGAACAAAGACACCATGTATGCTAAAGATTGCAAAGAAAGATCATAGAGGCAACTCCAAGATTCCTATTCTTGTTGGACACAACTCGGTTTTATGATGTGATTTGCTAGTAACCACGCAGGAACTTATATTGTTCGTTCAATAGACAATCTATCAACTTTGCAAATGACGAAAGTTTTAGAAATTTGAGCTCATCAACTACTAATGACACAAAGTGCAAACAAATAGAAATTTGAGCTCGTCGACTACTTCTAATGACACAAAGTGCAAACAAATGTGGGTTTAGGAAGCTAATCTAACTCTACCAATGCAAGACAATATTGATGGTGAGGTGAGACTAAACCAGTCCTTGCTTTACCAAATCAACTACGCAAAGGAGGGTGCAATCTTCTAGGATGCATGGATGATTTTCGTATTGTCAACATTCATTCAAATACCTAATAATGTTGCAATCCAAATGAACATTTCCAATTGAAGTTAGATGCTTGCAATAAGTTCAAACCAACCTTACACAGCTACTTGCAATCAACAAGTACCCCAAAAGGTTTGAACATAAGTTTCACCATAATTCACCATTCAATAATATCCTCCATTCATCTACTTCTACTTCTATCAACATAAATGAAAATCTTAATCTAAGTGAGGAAATGTAGAAACCATGCAATACTCCAAAATAACACAAGTAATCCACCATGAAAACCAACAATGAATTTGTGATTACTTTGGCAACATTATAGAAACAATCTCTCCAAGTCTCCTACTCTACTCTAACTAATCTAATTGATCCCTTACAAATGAGAAGGCCATGCCTTTTATAGTTGCCTCAAGTACAATGAAGGGCCAAGATCGATTCAAGATCAATGGCCAAGATTGTTACAACATAGCCCTAACTCAACTACCAGTTACAAGCATTAAATGTCATCCAATTACAATTGAGCACCAATTTATGGGCCAATTACATTGCCTTTATGGACCAATGAGAAAATAGGTTAGGTGAAGACATTAAATGTATCCCACATGTACAATTGGAACAATTTGATTGAATGAACTTGAACACGTGGAATTGGGATCCTCTGATTGGTTTGAAGATGAGTGAGTGCCATCTCATCCTGCTTATCTTGTGAATTTCATCAATTCATTGTAATGAAGAAATATCTCGTGATACTCAACATTATCAAGCCTTCAACTGATTGTGGTGGCTCATATTCCTAAATAATTTCATCTCATGAATCTTCTCCATCCTCTTGGAAATCTTCTCATTGACATGACTTTGAACTTGCTTGTACTTGAAATCTTGATGTCTCAGCCTTGTAGAAGTGATGAGTTGCTTCATGAAGTTGGATCCTTGAAATTGAACTTGGATTTCCATAGAAAACTCAAGTTTGTAATGATTTCCTCCATTTGTAGGCTCATTCCTTCTCCTTGTACAACTTTGCTTTTATGAATTCCATCATGAAGATTTGAACTTGAACTTGGATTTGCACCTACATTTTGGTCTTCGATCTCGAACCATCTTATTTGTCCTCTTGATGAATAATTTATCACTTGTAGATACTTGAATTTTCTATGCTTCCCTTAGCATTGCAGCTCCTCCTTATCTTTGTCTAGTGTGAAATATTGAATTGGAAATCCTCGCTTGAACCTTCTCATGCCCAATCCTTTGATCCTACCATAATCCTCCTTTGTCCTCGAGCATCTCCATCCTCCATTTCACCTTGCAAGACAAGAAGAGTTGCGTTAAGTTTATGAAATGGTAAATATGGGTAAAATTAAAGCATTTTCATTGACAAATGATTAGTATTAGAGTTAAATTTGAAGGCATTCATCTTGTTCGTTTTAAACTTGTAAGTCCTAATTCAGATTTAATTCCTCTTTAAAAACATCCAGCAAGCTGCTTAATTCTACGATCATATCCTCTGAACTTAATTCCCAAGTCATATCTGGTCCAACCACTTGTAAAATTCTAGCTCTCCAAAATCATTCATGTTCTAATTCTAGATCACTGAGGCTGAGACACTTTCTTGGCAAGAGCATCATTCTCCACTAAGCCAAGCTTTTCTCAAAATAGCAGAACTTCACTCTCGGAAGTGGCTTGGTGAGAATGTTTGCAGTCTACTCCTTTGTAGAAATATACTTTAGTTCAACTACATTCCTTTGAACCATATCTCTCAAGTAATGAAATTTAATCTCCACGTGTTTGTTCTGTCATGAAACACTAGATTAACCGAAAGCTTCACACAGCTTTGGTTGTTACACATAATCACTGTAGGTTCGAAAGGTTGTCCAAATAAACCTGCAAGTAATTTACAAAGCCACACAGCTTCTCTTGCAGCCACACATGCTGCAAAATATTTTGCTTCAGCTGTACTCTGAGCAACACAAGATTGTTTCCTACTACACCAAGAAACCATGGTTGAACCAAGGCTGAAACAACCTGAGGTGCTCTTTCTATCAGGTACACAACCTACCCAATCTGAATCAGAGAACCAATGCAACTTCAACTCACCACAAGAAGAATATTTTAACCCATATCCTACTGTACCACGAACATATCTCAATATATGTTTGGCTGCCACAAGATGAATTTGCCTTGGTTCACACATAAATTGACTTAATGTATTAACTGCATGACATATATCAGGTCTTGTGTTAACCAAGTACATCAAAGAACCAATTAGTTGTCTGTACATAGTAGGATCAACTAAATCTGAATTAGTTGCATTATCATGTAACTTCTTCAGATTTACTTCCATGGGAGTCACCATAGATTTGCAATCTAACATACCAAATCTCTTCAAAATATCAATTGCATATTTACCTAGACTCAAAATAAAATCATTTGAATTTTTCCATACCTCAAGACCAAAAAAATAGTGCAACAACCCAAGGTCTTTCATTTCAAATTCTGAAGCTAGCTCCTTCTTGCATTTGATAATGAGATCATCATTACCGTGAGAAATAAATCATCCACATACAAGACTAAAATCAGAACTTTGACATCACATATCTTGAAGTATAGATTAGGATCAGCATCATTCTTTTGAAAACCCAAGCTCAAAAGATAGTCATCAATTCTATCATACCACGCACGGGGAGCTTGCTTGAGTCCATACAATGCCTTTTTCAGCCTACACACATGAGACTCCCTATCATGAATGATAAATCCTTTTGGCTGCTCTATGTATACTTCCTCTTCAATAACTTCATTTAAGAAGGTTGTTTTCACATCCATTTGATGAAATTTCGAACCCTTCACTGCTGCAATAGCTATAATGGTTCTAATGGAAGTGTAGCGAGCCACAAGTGCAAAGGTTTCTTCATAGTCTATGCCTTCCTTTTGAGAAAAGCCTCTAGCTACAAATTTGGCCTTGTACTTTTCTATACTTCCATCAACCGCATGCTTGATCTTAAATAACCATTTAGATGAAATAACTGATTTACCTTTTGGTCTTGGAACAATGTCCCATACATCATTTTTCATGATGGACTGATATTCTTCCATCATGGCATCTTTCCACACTTGTTGATTTGAAGCTTCTTCAACATTGGAAGGTTCAAATGCAATTATGTGACTCATTAATGCAACATAACCAGCAAACTTTTAAGGCCATTTACTTTCTCTAAATGTACCATGAGGGGCTGCATAAGTTTCAGCTTCTTCCACAATGTTTCTAGCCCTTAAAGGTCTTTTCTTATAGAATGGAGTAATATTGGGACCTATAGAATCAACTGGATTAATTGGATCAACATGATCTTTTAAATCTTCATTCTCCCTCTGAATCTCTGAAGGAGGATTTGGATCAGCCGTGACTAAATCTTGAGAATGCTCAAAATTTTCATCATTTTCAATGTTAGATTCTTTAAGAGACTTGCAAGCTATATCTTCATCAAATGTGACATCCCTACTAATTTCAATTTGTTTTTTACCAGGTACATAAATCCTAAAAGCTTTTGAAGAATCACTATAACCAACAAATATCCCTTTCTTTCCTAAAGGTTCCAACTTTGATCTTTTCTCTTTTGGACAATGAATATAGACTGGGGATCCAAAAATTCTTAAGTAACTAATGTCTGGTTTGATTCCTGAGAATGCTTCTTCCGGAGTCATGTTGTCAAGAATCTAATGAGGACTACAATTCTGAATGTGGATTGTTGTCCTGCAAGCTTCAACCCATAGGAATGTAGAAAGACTTTGATCGTGAATCATAGCCTTCGCTGCCTCAACAACAGTCCTATTTTTTCTTTCCGCCACACTATTTTGTTGAGGATTATAGGGAGCACATAACTCCCTCTTAATCCCACCAGCTTCAACACAAAAATTATGAAAAATTCCAAACACATATTCTCCACCATTATCAGATCTCAGGATCTTAATGCTTTTGTTAGATAGATTTTCAATCAAAGCTTTGAATTCTTTAAAACAAGACAGCACTTCATCAGATTCCTTAGATAATAGATCCAACACTTACAAGAGAAATCATCAATGAAAGTAATATAATACCAATAACCACTAAGAGATGCAACAGACATGGGACCACACAAGTTTGAATGAATTAATTCTAGAATCTCTTTAGCTCTAGATTCACTACTATAAAAAGTGCTCTTAATGTTCTTACCTAGAGCGCATCCCTTGCAAATTTCTTCATGGTTTCGATTTAGCTTTGGAAGACCGATTACAGCCTTATCCATAAAGGCCAAGGTTCTGAAATTCAAATGCCCAAACCTCTTGTGACAAAGTTCATTAGAATTTGAAGTATTATGAGCAAGTGCTTGAATTGGATGAGCTGAAAGCTTGTAGAGACTATCATGACGAACTCCAATCTCACGGGCTATAAGAATATTTGAGTTCTTTTTCCATGCCAGAACTTTACCATCAACAAAAGCAACATGATACCCTTTGTCTTCTAAAGCTAAAATAGAAATCAGATTTCTCTTTATGCCAAGCACAAAGAGAACATCACTCAAGTGAAGAGAAATTCTTGAATCCAGTTGAAAAGAAGTAGAACCAGCTCCTTTAACAGAATAGCTTGCATCATCTCCAATAATAACTTGAAGATGGGAGTCATTTTCTTTCAAGTTAAATAGATGATCATGGTAACCGGTGATGTGCCGAGATGCACCACTGTCAATCAGCCAGGTATCACTGTTCGTGGTATCCATATCATCATCTTTAGTGAACATATAAATGTACAAACATTAATGTTGATTATAAAATCATAGTTTTAAACTTATCTATAAAAGAAATCCAAAATTACCCAAAATGTATTAATTAAGAATCCACACAATATTTATATGTATATCTTAATTATATATATATATATATATATATATATATATATATATATATATATATATTAATATCTATATAAATGAAAATAGAAATGATATTATATATATATATATATATAATTTTATTCATATTAAATGACATACCGAAAAAATGAATTTCTTGCTGAAAGCCTTTATCTTTTTTTTTTACCGACTATGATCACTATTCTGTTTTTTTATTCCATATATATTAGTGCATTTATATATTTCCGATTTCACTATTATTAGTACACATCTATAGCTATACATAAATATTACATATATAGAGAGAGAGATATATATATAATCTGATTCGTTACTATTAACAAATGCCTATATATACAGAGACTGCTTCTTGATTAATTAAGATGAATTGATACAACATATGATCCCAACCCATACGTTGGCCCTTAGCCTTATTAGCTATGAACATGTATATGTATAAAGTAGTATCCAACGTATTCCTGCTTACAGAGTTGTTGCCAGACGCTGACTACAGATTTATTAATCTGTCAACATACTTGTAGTTTTCTCTATATAATGTCTCTTTCCTATATAATCCTCCCCTTTGGAGAATACTAATTATACATAATACTTCAGATTTCATTATTATTGATAATAGATATGGATATATATATATATATATATTCACGAATAATACCAGTATCTTAGATATAAGTTATATATATGTATATATATAATATAATTCAGATATATATGTATTTAATGTAATTCAGATGTATGTAATGAACCCTTCATAAATGTAGATACGTATCATAGATATCTAGATATATAATAATATATATATCTGAATTCATTATCAACTATAACCATAATCTATGATCCTTTCAGACTCCGTCTGATCGGTCCCCCAATATGTATATTTAATAATCTCTTCTGCCCTTCAAAGCTTGGACCCAGTATATCCTTTTCTTGCTGTTTGCTGCCAACTGTATTTTTGTCAGTGCTGAATCCCCCAATATGGTTCGATGCCAATGCATATTAATATTTCTTCTACCAAATGGACGTGACTTTGGGAAGTCAATATACATGTCTCGCACCCATTCAAGACTATGTTTGGTATATTATTAATCTAATCTTATAATGCTGGCGATTCCTAACAGATTGCCGATTATGGGTGAATATAATGGTGTATTAAATATTTATAATGATTTTTATAATTTGTTTTATGTTTATCAATAAAATAATACATTTACTAAAAATGGATATTTTATTGTGTATATAATTAATATCTTTAAAAGTCGATTGTTTTATTAAAACATTTGATTATAGTTAACATTATTTATTATGGTTATAATTAACATATTATTTATTATTTGATTGTTGAGAATTTAACCATATATATGAGGCAATGTACATTTTGCCACAAATATATCATCTATTAAAAATTGTATTTTTACACTATATATCAATTCATGGCTCATGACATGTTAGCATTTCAATTTGACTCTTTTGAGACAACTCAAACCTGAACAGTATGCAAGGTAATACCTCTCTTCAAATTGAAGGCAAAGCCTCTTGAGATCTAAAACTACCTGAGAGACTAAGCCACAGACAAAGTATATATTTATTCACATTGTACAATGTTTCTTCTTACAGGTTTGCATGAAAAATATAACTATCTGCTTGTCTTTTTGTCTTTGAGTATGAGCAGAATACTAATCACAACTTGTGTCACAAGCAAGATTTTATAGATTTTGCAAATGTTAGCAACTAATATAGACGCACCTTCTTACTGGCAAAGACCGGCAATCAAATGCAAACGTGATTTAAAAAGGATTACTACTTCTTCAACACAAGACTCCATGAACCAAATAGCTAAAGGCCACCTTTCCCAAGCAGTAAATGAACACTGAATATCAAACGAGGATGCATTGGCATACAAAATCTGTAATACATGTACATTGCTGAAAGTTGTCTGTGATGCTTGAACACTTGCTGGGATCAAATGACCTGTTCTAACAAGTCTGCAAAGAAATGAAAACCTTGTGCCAATCACTCTTCAATATAATGTTTTTCCTTTCTCCTTAGCCCTTTATCCCAAGAACTCTTGTGGAACTTTTCCATAACAAAAGTCTTTATCTCTTTACTAGTCGTGGGGAACATGTTCAAGTAAATATCCCATTTACGAAACCATTTGCTGTTTTGCCAAATCCAAGTCTTCTTTCTTTTGCACAATATGTCATTGAAGACAACCTTAGGCCATTTGCCCTCTTCCACTTGTTCAATTCTTTTTAAATATCTTACGAGTCACACCATAGCAATTGCTTAAATAGGAGCAACCCTAACTTCACTCAATAAGATATCATTAGGGACAGAACTTTATATTTTGAACTTGTTCGTAATCAAGCATTTTTTAATTTTCTCAATTTCCTTCCACTATAAGTTAGAGGTACTGCTGGCCCGCTAACAATATCTAGGACAAAAAGACTTGTTATTGAAAGTTTTGTAGGGGAGCAACAACGAGCATGCTTCTCTTCTATTCAAAAGCCAGGTTATATCTCAGTTCTCTAAATTTTGCATTCACTCAGCTTAAGGTATTGCTATCAGGATTCAACTGTGCAGTTTTCAAGTCAAACTCATCGACCCATATTTCATGAGTAGTGGCTCACAAGATTCCATCACTTATGAGAATGAATGGTACACTTAGCACTCATTGCATCTAGGTGATTCACTCATCTTTCAAAGAGCTCAGTTAATAAGGTTGCAGGGTCTAAATCCAAGCTCTTATCGTTTAAAGGAGATATTTTACTTGGTTAAGATGTAACCCTAACCCTAACTTGTTGCAATTGAGAATTCTAGGGAAAATTCTACTGCAAATCTGGAAGGGGACATTACAAAAGGGTTTCTCTTACACATGAGTCTCCACATACATTTGTTAGGCTACGCACTTCTAAAGATTATGATCAGTGTCAGTGTCACTTGGTGATTCAGGAGTTGACAATCGTGATTCACTCTGTAGACATCTGGAACCCTAACAAAGCCAATGATAAAAACAACAAAGCTTGGTGCACATTTAGATAGCGCCATGTACAATCTGCCCAGGTTGTCTTGTTTCACTGAAAAATTGTTTGCAACATCTAGTGGAGATGGGTTGATGATCTTGGAGATATCGTAAAACTTGGGAGATGATTCTGGAGTACCATAGAACATGAAATGTGAATCTACACAATCGTTGGATATTCATATAAAGAGTGAACTTGGATCACGGCGTGATATGCAACCTGGACGTGTATCCTCGGACTAAAACAATGTTGACCAGTAGCTCCACCAACTTGGTACCTAATCCACACCATAACCTCATGTCCTATTTCCCCAATTTCAGGCCCTCAGCATACCCAGCCTGGACGTGTATCCTCAGACTAAAACATTGTTGACCGGTAGCTCCACCAACTTGTTATCTAATCTACACCATAACCTCATGTCCTATTCCCCAGTTTCAGGCCCTCGACATACGAGATAAAGAAGTCAAGCAACTGTGAGAACCAAATACCCATGAGAAATGACAACTTCAAGCACAACAATCCAACAAAGTTAATCGTCGTAATCAATGGAATAACTGACCCTATCTTTCTTTCTGGTTTTTTGTTGTCCTGACACGATTTTGGAAATTCAAGGATGCGATGCAGGGGTTGCTATTTTCTTTGCATGAACCCGTCTAGTTGAATAATATTCACGTAGTTTGTATTTTTGTATAACATGCAACCAAGGTTTTTTTCGTTTGCTTTTTAGTAATGCAAGTATTCTGTGAATTCTACACCATTGTTGATAATACAGAATCGTGGCCATTCATGTTCATTAATTAATATCCTTATTGCTCACAAGCACGTTTACTTTTGCCAATCCAATCCCGAGCAGACATCGAGAAGGGAATTGTATTCTCATAATAAACGAGGGAAGCTCTGACACGCGTTAAATGCTTTCAGACAAAAACAATATAAATGGAAAGGCGATTTCGTGATTGTTGGGATGAGGAAGGAGAATACCAGGAGCTGAGATGCAACCATGTCCCTCCCACTGAGCCTTCGATATTGCAAACAGCGGAAACCCTTGTAACTAAATTTACAAAAACTTGTTATTTAGGTATTTATTGCACAGGGTGCCTCAAACGAGATGACAAACCCCCTCGCACATGATTCACATTCCGATCCTTTTCTCTCTGCAACCTTTTCATAAATGCATTGTAATTTCAGTGGATGTAATTTGCATTCGAGAGGCGCTTTTGCGACAGCATCTTCACGAACGGCATAATTTTGTATAAAATAACTTCATTGCTTTATTATGATTATTATTATTATTTAATAATGTTCTCCAAATGACATTTTTCTCTCCAAAATTGTTAGCCTTTTTATCTTACCCAATAGTTTCCCTTTTTTGTTTAGAAAAATAGAATTGATGGTGGAAATTTATAATTTTCTCATATTTATGAGCACTTCTATTGAGCAATCAAGCGTTTGCATTGTTTAGCACTATTTAAAAAAGTAGTTTGTGTTGGACATACCTCTGGTATTCGATACCTCCTCCCACCAAGCTTGATTGTAACACTACATGGCCTAGACTCATACACCCCATGCCTCTGATACACGTATGGCTGCCCCCAGCAAGACATCGCATACATCCAACAGTGCTACATCACATATCACTTCATCCTTGAAAGGCTTGATTGAATATGGCAAACGACACTGTTGATTTATTTGAATATCTTGTCCCTCATTTACCCATCCCATAGAGTATGGTTGTGGGTGTCTTGTCACTTTCAGATTTAATCTTTTGACTATCTCCCTAGAGATCAAATTCTTTTGACTCCCATTGTCAACAATAAAATACAGAGGCTTTCCATCAACCCACATCTGTGAATGAAAAATTCTCTCTTCATCTTCACGAGGCAATACTTTAGTAGTTCCAACTATGGCATATGAGTTTGCTTCTATGATGGAATCATTCTCCTCTTTCTCAGAATTATTTACTGGTGACGATTCAGCTTTAGCTTCCTCTCCTCGTATTTATGTCATCAAATTTTAATACTTCGACAATCCTTTGTGTTATGGGTTGGGGACTTATGCATCTCACACCACATTCCTGTGTCTGTTTGTGTCTTTTTAGTAGACCACCATGTGTTCTTGGGTGAATTTGAATGAGGTTCCTTGGTCACCTGTTTTCCTACAAATTTATTGCCACCTTCACCCTTGGCTTGTTGTTTGCAAAGTAGTCCCTCTTCCCTTTTTGCTTGAATTTATCTTCAATTTTTGTAGCATATTTATACGCAATTGCCAATGTCTCAATATTCAAAAATTCCATCTCTATTTGAATATACCTGTGAATTCCACTCCGATATTTCAAAATTCGATGCTTCTCTGAATCCTCAATACCGAGTTTTGCTAAAAGTGAATGGAATGTATTGGTGTAATCTTGCACAGACTGATCCCTCTTTTGTCAAAGAAGCTGCCACTCTATGTAGTTTTGTTCATATACATCCTCCGGAAGGTAAGCTTCTTTTATGTATTCCACAAATTCTCCCCATGTGGGCTTCTTATCAAGAGAAATTTCAAAACCATCTTCAACAAATGATTCTCGTTCTTCATTTGTGACTTTGGTTTCCCATGCTAATTTCACATGGGTTTCAACTTTCAATAAAGCAAATGTTATCTTTTATGCATCTGAAAAATTATTTACAGAAAAGTATATATCCAATTTTGATAACTAGTTATCAACAGCTTCAGAATCGACCTTTCCTTCAAAATTTGAGATGTCGAAATTGACCTGCACTTTGAAAGGGGTATTTCCACGAAATGATGTTCCTGATTCATAGGGTTTTTGATTCTGTAGGAGGCGTGAAAATTGACTCATCATCTCCTCTCATTGCTTATTTAAAGCTTCCTCGACCAACTTCTTAACATCATCATCTGACATCTTCAATCGTGTGTGTCTCAAAGGTGGGTATTTTGAAAAATCTTGTGTATCCAATCCTAATCTTTGGTAGGAAGACCTTGTGTAAATTGGCATAAAGGAGAATTCCCACTCTAATACCATTCATCTAATTTATGTAACCATATTACAATACCTGGTGTGATACCTGCAGTATTATAGAATTCAACATGAAAATTGAGAACAACAAGATTGCAAACCAAAAATTGATCCATTCTATTCGAATATTTTGAGTTTATACAAGTCTAATGGATCCCAAGGGTCATCAAAATCCCTTGGAATTGAAATGAAGAGCCATCATAATATTTATTACAAACAAACTATTCAAACTATCAAAAATTATCAAAAAAACTATATATAAAAATTAGGTCCACTTGGCGAAGGCATAACTTTCTAGTCGTAGCTCCGAATTGTGAACCATTTGATGCGTTGGAAAGATATTCAAAAGATCTAGAATCACATTTCAAAAGTGATAATATTTGGGCCGCATCCAAGCCCAGAAATCCACCGAAGACCCTCAAAAATACAGTTTACTAAAACATAGTAAAATTTGAAAAATTAGATTTCAATTTTTTTTCAATTTAATCCTGAGCATTCCTCCCCCCTTGAGAGGTAATGGGCCCCATTGTACTAATCTGCTACAATAGATGAGGAAATTGTTCTTCAATTTGTTCCTTAGTAAACCATTTGCCTTGATGAGAATGTTGGCCAGCTCGAACCACCCGATACAGAGGAATGTTCTAATTTCTCAAAGTCTTTAAAATGACTTCAATAACATGGTCACACTGGACTGGAACAGCAGTAGATGGATTTAACTCTATAGCTTGAATGTGTTCAGTAGCTTGGGAAATATCCAACAAAGGAGGAAAATAGGGTCTCAATAATTCTACATTGAAAACTAGATGCAGTCCCAAAAATGATGGCAAATTAAGTTCAAAAGCATTCTCACCAACTTGTTTCACAATAGTATATCGACCATAACGAAGAGGATGAAGCTTCCGATTTGGTCCGTGCAGGCACTCTTTCTGAAGATGTAACCATACCTTGTCACCAATCTGAAACTTATGAGGAGTTCTATGTTTATCATCCATTTCCTTATACTTCTGATTACTCTGCTCCAAGATCTCATGAACTTGTTGTTGGAGGTGTCTAATGTTATCAATGAATTTTTCTGCTTTATCTACCTCCTTGTCACTATTCAATGGGCTATTAGATTGTAGAGATGGTATTGCTACATCCATAGGTGCCAATGGTTGGTAGCCAAGAGAAACCTCAAATGGACTGTGCCCTATAGTACTATGGAGTGCACGATTGTAGTTGTGTTGCACATAGGATAAGCTTTCATCCCATGTGTGAGGATGTTTAGAATGATACATCCGTAAAATATGAATAATCATTCGATTCACCACTTCTATCTACCCATCTATTTGGGGATGGAATGTTGTGGACTTTGTCAACTTAGTGTCCATTTTAGCCCATACTGCAGACCAAAATTTGCTGATGAACCTGCTATCCCTATCAGAAATAATGATTTTTGGTAAACCAAAATGAACCCAAAGATGTTCAAAAAATAGCTTGGCAGTATCTTCTGCAGAAATCATCTTTTTACATGCCACCATGATAGCTATTTTAGAAAACCTATCTACCACAACATATACACAATCATGCCCCCGCCTCATAGTTGGAAGTCCAAACATAAAATTCATTGAAACAGACTGCCATGGCTTATTAGGAATAGGTAATGGTAATTAAGTATAGACCCAACTTATGGTTTTCTGGCTTTGCAATTGCACAGGCTACACAAGCTTGTATATGTGAAATGATATCCTGCTTCATTTTTGGCCAATAGAAATACTTTTGAAGGATAGCAGTAGTCTTACCAATACCAAAATGTCCTGCAACATGATTGTAGTGAGCTTCCCATATCATTTTCTTCCATTCCTCCATGGGTACACATATGTGACCGTTATGGCAAAGCAACCCATCTTGCAAGTGAAAATCAGGGACAAACTTTCTTTCTACCAAATTACCATAGATGTTAGAAAAATCAGGGGCAGTACCATATAGTTGTTCCCAAGTTTATGATTGATGACCACATGAATCCAACACTATTATCAAACCTGCAATTGGAGGCCTACTCAAACAATCTGCCACCTTGTTACTGCTTCCTTTTTTATGACAAATGTTGAGGTGAAATTGTTGTAGATAGGCTGACCACCATTGATGTCTATCATTTTGTAGCTTCCCTTGTATTTGCAAGAAATTAAGTGGTTTATGGTTTGTATGTATAACAGTTTCCTTTCCCAGTATATAGTGTTTCCATTGTTTGCAGCCTGAACAATGGCATACAACTCCTTATCATAGGTGGGGTACCTACGTACTGTATTAGAAAAAAGTTTCACTATGATAGGCAATAGGATGCCCATTTTGCGTGAGTACCGCACCAAGAGCATAATCAGATGCATTTGTTTCTATCTCACATGCTTGGTGTAGATCTGGAAGGACCAATACTGGTGCTGAACATAGTCTTTTATTTAACTCCTCAAATGCTTGTTACTTTGCCAATGTCAATTGAAATTTTGCTTGTGCTCCACCCCTTAGTGATTGATTAAGAGGCCATGATATGTGTGAGAAACCAAACACAAATCTGCAATAGAAGTTGGCTAAGCCCAAGAAGCTGCGAAGCTCTATGAAATTTTTAGGGGATGGCCAATCTCAGATTATTTGAATCTTTGCTGAATCAACATGAAAACCCTCAGTATCAATGATATACCCTAAGTATTGAATACTCTGCATACCAAAAGAGCACTTGTCAATGTTGGCATAAAGTTTGTGTTTTTGCAGAGTTGAAAGAACTTGTTCAAGATGCTGCAAATGCTCAGACCAAGTTCTGCTAAATATGAGTATGTCATATAAATAAACAACCATAAAAGAATCAATAAATGGTCTAAGCACATCATTCATCAATCTCATAAATTTGGCTGGGGTATTTGTTAGGCCAAAAGACATGACCAACCATTCAAACAAACTTTCCTTAGATTTAAATGAAGTCTTCCACACATCTGCTCGATCAATTGGTACTTGGTGGTACCCAGACTTCAAGTCAATTTTTGTAAAGAAATTAGCCCCCCTAAGTTGGTCCAACAACATCAATTTGAGGGATTGGATACAAAGCCTCCATGTCCCATCTTTCTTTTTAGCAAGGACAATTGGACTTCCACAAGGTGAAGCACTTGGACGAATGTGTCCTTTCTGAATCAACTCCTGAATTTGTCTCTTAATCTCATCACTTTCCAAAATTGACCTCCTATATATTGGCTCATGTGGTAGCAGTGTGCCTGTAATTAAATCAATAGAGTGCTTGACTTGACAGTGTGTTGGTACTCCCACTGGTGGTTTAAACACACCATGATATTCTTTCAAAATTTTATTCATCTAATTTTGTTGATTTTATGTTACCTTAGCATGTGTATCAAGAACAACTTACTTTTTTTGTTTAGGGCGAATCATGAGTAGAACAAAAGCTCTAGTTTGAGCAATTAAACATTTACATTATTTTGCACTAATTAAAGAAGTAATTTGTGTTGGACATACCTCTTGTATTCGATACCTCCTCCCACCAAGCTTGATTGTAACACTACGTGGCCTAGACTCATACACCCCATGCCTCTGATACATGTATGGCTGACCTAGCAAGACATCACATACATCTAATGGTGCTACATCACATATCACTTCATCCTTGAAAGGCTTGATTGAATTTGGCAATCAACACTGTTGATTTATTTGAATATCTTGTCCCTCATTTACCCATCCCATAGAGTATGGTTGTGGGTGTCTTGTCACTTTTAGATTTAATCTTTTGACTGTCTCCCTAGAGATCAAATTCCTTTTTACTCCCACTGTCAACAATAAAATGCAGAGGCTTTCCATCAACCCACTTCTGTGAATGAAAATGTCTCTCTTCATCTTCACGAGGCAATACTTTAGTAGTTCCAACTATGGCATATGGGTTTGCTTCTATGATGGAATCATTCTCCTCTTTCTTGGAATTATTTACTAGTGACGATTCAACTTCAGCTTCCTCTCCTCATATTTTTGTCCTCAAATTTTTAATACTTCGACAATCCTTTGTGTGATGGGTTGGGGAATTATGCATCTCACACCACGTGCCTGTGTCTATTTGTGTCTTTTTAGTAGACCACCATGTGTTCTTGGGTGAATTTGAATGAGGTTCCTTGGTCACCTATTTTCCTACAAATTTATTGCCACCTTCAACCCTTGGCTTGTTGTTTGCAAAGTAGTCCCTCTTCCCTTTCTACTTGAATTTATCTTCAATTTTTGTAGGATATTTATACGCAGTTGCCAATGTCTCAATATTCAAAAATTCCATCTTTGTTTGAATATACCTATGAATTCCACTCCGATATTTCAAAATTTGATGCTTCTCTGAATCCTCAATACCGAGTTTTGCTAAAAGTGAATGGAATGTATTGGTGTAATCTTGCATAGACTGATCCCTCTTTTGCTGAAGATGCTACCACTCTATGTATTTTTTTTCATATACATCCTCTGGAAGGTAAGCTTCTTTTATGTATTCCACAAATTCTCCCCATGTGGGCTTCTTATCATGAGAAATTTCAAAACCATCTTCAGCAAATGATTCTCGTTCTTTATTAGCAACTTTGGTTTCCCATGCTAATTTCACATGGGTTTCAGCTTTGATGAGATAAAATGTTATCTTTTCTACATCTGATAAATTATTTATAGAGAAGTATCTATCCAACTTTGATAACCAATTATCAACAGCTTCAGAATCGACCTTTCCTTCAAAATTTGGGATGTCGAAATTGACCTGCACTTTGAAAGGGGTATTTCCTAGAAATGATGTTCTTGATTCAAAGGGTTTTTGATTCTGTAGGAGGCATGAAAATTGACTCATCATCTCCTCTCATTGCTTATTTAAAGCTTCCTCGACCAACTTTTTAACATCATTGTCTGACATCTTCGATCGTGTGCATCTCAAAGGTGGGTATTTTGACAAATCTTGTGTATCCAATCCTAATCTTTGGTAGGAAGACCTTGTGTAAATTGGCATAAAGGAGCTTTCCCACTTTGATACCATTGATTTGATTTATGTAACCAGATTACAATACCTGGTGTGATACCTGCAGTATTGTAGAGTTCAACACAGAAACTGAGAACAACAAGATTGCAAACCAAAAACGGATCCATTCTATTCGAATATTTTGAGTTTTTACAAGTTTGATGGATCCCAAGGGTCATCAAAATCCCTTGGAAATGAAATGAAGAGCCATCATAATATTTATTACTAACAAACTATTCAAACTATCAAAAATTATCAACAAAACTATATATAAAAATTAGGTCCACTTGGAGAACGCATAACTTTCTAGTCATAGCTTCAAATTGTGAATCGTTTGATGTGTTGGAAAGATATTCAAAAGATCTAGAACCATATTTCAAAAGACACAATATTCCAATAGCACTTTTGGGTGGCATCCAAGCCCAAAAATGCACTGAAGACCCTCAAAAATGCAGTTTACTAAAACATAGTAAAATTTGAAAAATTAGATTTCTATTTTTTTCCAATTTAATCTTGAGCATCTATTAGATATGAAAGTTTTCTATTTTGGAAAAAATCTTTTAAAGGTGGAGTTCCTAAATGTATTGGTTTATTTGTGCATATCTTTCACCTTCTCACTTCTTTGAATTAAATGGTGCAAGATTGGTGAAAGACAGAGACTAAGATAAGAAATATGTCGACTCCATGAAATGCTCTTCACATCTTAAGCAATATTTTGCTCTTCATTTTGTCACCAATGGTTTACAATATTGCAGCTTAAAGGTATTCTCCAATAAAATTATGTTTTATGCATAACTTCACATTTGTATTTGTCATGTCATGTCACATTATCTCTCAATATTTTAGATTGCAATGAAGACCTGACAAGCTCTTTGTGCATTCTTAACCATGATCAATCTGCATGAGAGTAGTTGGCTCTTTGGACTTTTGCAAATCAATGGCTATTTGTCAATGGAATTATTGAATATCAATTTGTTTTCTATTTTCATTATTAGGGTTGACGCTTTAAAAAAATGTGATTGGCTTGAAAGGAATTTTCCTCCATAGGTCTCAACTTGACCCAAGTACAAAGCCCATTACAAGATGTGTTTTTTTTGCATGCACAGAATGACAGGAAAATATCTCACATAGGCTAAACATTTGTTAAATTAGAATTTAGTATAGGTTATTTTTCTAAATTTATCAAATTTGGTGGTTCTTTCACCTTGATGTTTTGATTATCATTTACAAATCAAAATTTAACAAATGGGTTCTTTTGTATGATAGATGGATTCAAAAAAAAATTGTGTAATATTTTTTTGATTAATTTTCATGATTTGAGGTTATCTTTTTCATTAATTTCATTCAAAACTTGCATCCAAATTATATATTTTATTATTTTTTCATGAAAATAATTTGATTAATTATAGAGTAAATTGTATGTTGAGAATAAGATATGCTAAAAGTTTTTATAGACAATCCTTATAAATTGTGCATTTCATGGTAAATTTATTATTTCTTAGGTCATATTCCTGACATAATTTTGAATTGTTATTAGTGAAAAGATCATGGAGATAAATTATAATAAGTTTATTCTTAATGAGTAACTCATTATTTTATATAGTTCACATTGTAATGAATTTTATTTTTTTATATTGGTTGAGAAACATGCAAACATATAATGGTCATCTCATCTTTATATTTGACTTTATGAGCTTGACATTAAATTTTGATTTATACAATGATCTTAATTAATAAAAAAGAAACATTAAATTTAAAAAGATAAATCTTATATATATATATATATATATATATATATATATATATATATATATATATATATATATATATATATATATATATATATATATATATATATATATATATATATATATATATATATATATATATATATATATATATATATATATATATATATATATATATATATATATATATATATATATATATATATATATATTGACAACTAATATTAAATTTAAAGTTGATTTTTTAATTTATAATAGAAACAAATCTTTATATAAGAAAAGAAACTTAAGATTTTTAAGGGTTTATAATAGAAACATTTGTTATTAAATAAAAAATTAGAAATCTGAAAAATAATTCAAAAAATAAATTTATTTTGATGTTTGATTTATAATAGGGAAAAACTTCACAATATAAAAATCCAGATCTAAAGAGGAAATATAATAATAATAATGTTTACAATGGAAACATGTGTTTTAGAAGTAGAAAGTGTGAAATTAGAAACTAATTTAAAAAATAAAATATTCAAAGAAACTAAATAAATCAATAAATAATATTCAACATTTTTTTGTTTACCGTTTGGGTAAGAAAAGAATTAGGGAGACGGTCGCTAAAGAGGAGAGTCCTTCAGGTAAAAAGTTAAGAAAGGCTAAGGAGGTTGGTATGGAAACGGATACCTCTGCTGATAGTGCGGAAGGCTATGATGACATGGCCGATTCCATTGAGGAAGATAGTTATTCTTTGACCTCGGTCTTGAATACGACTTCGAGGGAAAATGATAACACTGAAGAGGAGGCTATTGGTACTATGGAGATGGGTAATACCTTTGGAATCAAGAGTAACAACGAGGATGATAAGAATGAGGAGGATGTTGGTGGTCAACAGGTGCCCATTTTAGTGGACTACGACAGTTCTGAAGATCATGACGTGCCCATATCCCCTAAACTGGAAGTGGTTATGGAGGTTGGTTCGAATATTTAGAAGGATGCCACAGACATGGAGAAAAATTCCCCTGATGCGGAGACGGCTTCACCTAGCGCGGAGAAAGTGAATGTTCCTGGTAATTCTTGGAACATTCCTTTCATAAAAACTGTGGATATGCAAGAACAAAATGTTCAACTGCTTAAGGAAGACATGGATGATAAAATAGATCCACCCTTTGAGGTTCTCCAAACTACTAAGGCTGCTTCCATGTATTCTTTTCGCTTACTGAAATGGATTTTTCAGGAAATAAAAAATTTAAATTTAAAGTATCACTCCATTTCCGCTAAGGTGGATTCCCTGCAGGATAAGCTAGAGTTTGGTTTGAAAACTGCGGAAGGCAACATGAACATTGATGGGGATAAAAAAGTGCAGGAAATACAAGCTAGAATGGAAACGATGGAGAATTCCATGAAAAAACACATGCATGACAACAATAAGTTTATGGTTTGGGCCATGGACTGCTTCATGACCATTAAAGCTGAGTTGGATGTTGGCTCCCCCAGCAAGAAACCTGATGAGAATACAAAGGACTTGGAAGAGGAAGGCTCGAGAAAATGTACCAGGTCTACAAAAAGGAGGAAGATTCAAGAAAGAATCCAGGAGCTCTCTGACTTCAACACCGCAATAAAGAAGATATCTGAGGTGAAGCAGGAAGCTGACGAAACTCACAAGGAGTTTGTCTAGTGCCCTGGGTCCTTGGTGCTGGCTTGTCATTTTTTTGCTCATTTTTGGTTTTTTGGTTTTTATGCTAGTTTTGGTTATGGCAGACTGGTCCCCAGTCCTGTTTCTTTTTAGTTTCCTTTAACGCTAAAATTTTTATCTAGCTTGTACAAGGTTTCGGGTCCCCTTTAAAACCTATTTTTTCCTGCAATCAAAAACATTTTTTTGTTTACCTTATCAAAATTTAGGCTATGGGAATTCTAACTCTTATTGTATGGTTCTTTGTTAATTCTTTGTATTTTTTAAATCAATTAATTTAAAGTAGATTTTTAGTGCAAGATTACATTGGAAACTTCTATATTTGGAAGAATTTTGTATTCGTGCATTGATGGAATTCTATAGTTCAGGATTTCCAAATAATCCTTCTAATTTCATATTTGCTTTTATGCAAACTATTTTACTTTTTAGAAAAATCAAACCTTCTATCAGCTCACAGTAGGATGCACAAAAGTGGGCGACTGCTAGTTTACACATGTTCTTATGTATCTATAACTCATCCCTATTTATATATTAATATAGATGTATATATTTGATATTATTTTTCGTATTTATGCTTACACTATTTCTAAATACATATTATTTGTCAAAATTTAGCTTTTTTTTTAATCTCACGATGAATTCATAGTCATGAGAGTATCCTCGCAATCCCAAACTCATCTTGCCTTAATTTGAATTTTTAAATTCAACTCAAACCTACTTCCCATTGTTACCCTTCTTGTTTAAGATCAACTAAATACAACTGTATGGTATTTGTTGTTATGTCTTTATTTTAAAGACATTCCATTCATTCATTTGATCAAATATGCTAACATCTAATCATAAGAAGAAATTATACAGTTTACACATTACAATAAGTGCTCTAAAAACAATCTATCTTCGCATGACATTTTAGAGTATTTGCATGACTAAAGGTTGTTGTTTTCAAATATTTATACACATTTTAGAGAATTGACTTAAGAGAATGTTCCCTTGTGACATTATGACAACCCCATAAAGAGATTTAAAAATATTGTCAATCCACAAATATCAAGAGACATAAAGGAGTCAAGATACATCATGTGTAATAAAAAATAGATGTTGATAACACAAGACAAGGTAGGACAAGTTAATGATAGTGGATCTATGCCTAATTTTTAAATTTATAACTATTTAGTATTAATAGAATAATTTGATTCTAAGGAGAATACTAGTTTTTCATACACTGTTTATAATCCTAAGCCACATTAGATTTGCATCTATTTTGAACTTATCATATTCTTTTATTATCAAGGCAAGTATCTTTATTTTTTAATTTATCTTTCCAAACTTCAAAGCATTAGCACAATAATCATATGTATATCCTAGCTCTCACTTAATTAATTAATTGATGTTAATTGTGTTTGTGTATTCATTCTATTTGATTAGCTTATAGTAAGCATAAGGAAAGTTTGTTTTCCTTTATATTTTGGTAAACATAATTGATCCTACACAATATTAGCTTGTCTTAGGGTTTCAAATTCATGCTTTTAGATCTAATATTACATAATTTTTTATTATATTCCGTATATATTTGTATTAGGGTTTGGGGTATATAGTGAGATATCTTTTCATCTCATCCTTACAATCTTAGATTCACCTATCATTATTGCACCTATTAGGGCTTTTATATCATTATTTCTTGTTGATTTTGGATTATGATATGTTTTATCTTTATATATTATGGCATACATATCCTTGAAACACTTGTGGACTTTTACACTATGGATATGAATGTGTTTTATATAAGGATTATTTCCTATTATAGACTAGCTTTGTGTCATTCATTGAGTTGATCATATCTCATGTTATTGGAGATGATTATTTCGCATGCTCATACATTCCATAGTGATCTTATGCCTTCTAAAAATGATGTTTGTATACTAAGAAAGGTCATAACATGTGATTTATCTATGCATGCTATTGTAATACTTTGGATGATACATATTATTATTTGTTTACACATGTTCTTATGTATCTGTTACTCGTCCTTATTCATATATTCATACAAACTTATGTATTTGGTCTATTTATTGCTTACCACATATATTCTCACACTATTCTATGCACATATTATCCATCAAAATTTGTTGTACTTTTTATCTCAAGATGAGTCCATTGTCATGAGGTTATCCTCAAAATTACAAACTTATCTTGCCTTAATTTAAATTTTAAAATTTAACTCAAACTAACCTCCCACGATTTCCCTTTCCATCTAAGATCAACTAAATACAAATTTTTAGGATGTGTTCTTATGTCTTTATTTAAAGATGTTTTATCCATTCATTTGATCAAATATCCAAACATTTAATTACAAGAAGAAATTATTCACTCTAAACATTCTGAATGGTGCTCTAAAATAAATTTAGCTTTATGTGACATTAATATAAGTATGTCCATGATTGAAGGATTTTGTTTTAAATTATTCGTACATATTTTAGAGAGTCAACCTAAGAGTGCATTTTCTTGTGACATGCTAGCAACCCCACAAATTTATTTGTAATATCGACTATCCACAAATATCAAGAGTCATAAGGGAGTCAAGCTACATCATGTGTAATAAGGAAATAGATGATATGTTGTTCTTTGAGAGTGGTAAAAGTTTAATTTTTAATTTGAAGAATTTTTAATTTAAAATTTTAACTCTCTACATAGTTTGAAATTAAATGTTTAGAGTAGTTAGGTACATATTGGGGATGGAGATCGAAAGAGATAGAGCTAGTAGAAAATTTTGGTTGTGCAAAGATAAGTAAATAAACTTGAAAGGGAAAGATGAGTCCATAAAGACCTCCAATAACAAGCATGTACCTCTAGTACTATGTTTTTTCTTTCAAACAAATTTAAACAACTTGATATTGTGATGAAAGAAAAATGGGGGAATAGTGAAATGAGTGTATAGGGATGTTCATTGGGATAGTCAAACAAGCTAAAAAGAATCACACCCAAATTCCATCTCTCTCATCACATTAGGAAGGGGAAAGTACCTTCTAGGCTTAAGGGAACTCAAGCATTAATGAATCCAGGTATAAGGAGTTTTCACTTTCGCTAATAGTAGATTCATTGATTAAATGCAATTTGAAATGAATAAATGAAGGAATTAGGACAAGGTATGATGCGCCAAAGAAAAACCTATAGATGCAAATTTTAGATAACATACTGATATGCAAATTTTGAGACTGAATCTGGATAACAAACATTGTAACTGATCCACACAAAATGATTTTAGACCAAAATGTATATCAAGGGTGACCAAGAGTGTAGGGAGTGACTAGACTCACCTCAAACACCAAGAGGCACCTATATACACCTAAAAATAGTCAAAGAAAACATCAGTGAAGTTCAAGCCATTTGGATTAAATAAAATTAGAAAATCAAATAACTATGTAATTGAATTAATCACTTGATTATATAGTTCATTTAAATAATTAAATCCAACTTATTCAATATTCATACATGACTAATTATTTATATATTTTGAATTAATTATTCCTAAATTTTCTCACCTACCACTACATGACAAAATTGAATTAGCCAATGGGAGAGGAGGAAAGTGTGCACAAGGATCACTAAAAGGATTTTTTATCTTGACCATACAATCTTGAGAATCAATCTTGTTCCTTCAAAATTGGATACCTCAACAAACACAAATCAACCTTTATCTTGATCATGGTTAACTCAAATCACATTTAACTCACCCCCTTACATGTTGATAAATCCTATAAATAGAATGCACAATTAGATTAAATTAATCAATTGGCATTTGCATCATCATTATAGTCAATTTCATTTGAGAGCATTGTTATTTTAGTTGTATTTAGCTTAGAATTATCATCTAGTTATTGGATTATGAAGAGGGGGGTTGAATCAGTAATCCTTGATTCTCTATACCTTAATAACTTTCTATGGTTCAATTCGGTGTCAACTCAGTTAGACACACTTCAATATTAACCAATAGCAGTAAATTAACTTTATCAATCAACAATAACATTCACATTAAACATTCAACCCATATAACACTAGTATTTAATGTGGAAACCTAATTTGGGAAAAAAACACTATGGTAATTATCACCCACTGAAGAAATACTCTTCCAAAGTACTCTCGGTTAAAAGCCAATCTGGTTAAAGATTACAATTTGCATTGTTAATGTGACCCTGTTAGGGGATTTACCTCAAATCTATTAGGATCTTCACCCTATTAGGAGTGGCCTGGTTAAAGGTCTTCAAACATTCTTTTAGAATGTCACCTTTTGCAAGGATTGACAATAAGACTATTAGGTCCACTTAGTTTAGAGATTTTTCTAATACAAATGTTAATAAGTAACAACATATAATTTGACCTGTACATCTGCAACTATCTTATGTATAACCAAATCCCTTGTGCGCTCTTTGTCTTCACTTCAATCCTTCACTTTCTACTGGCTTCAACACTTCATCAATATCAGCTTTATGACTCAGAATTCAACCTTTTCCTTCTTCACTACATCATTCGGTGACTTAATAACCCTTCAATTTTCCAATCTTTTCTTCATATAATTTCATCCTTTATACAGACTTTTCTTTTCCTCTTAAGCTCCTTTATTACATTTTCTTTTGATTAATCTCAGATGTCCAATTAACTTCATAGACTAATTCAATGAATTTAGATCTCAGTTAAATGTTTTATCATCACCTCAGAACTTGAATTTTCTTGGAACTTGATCCTTCTCTTTTTGCCGCTTAGATCTATACCATAGATCATCACCTTTGGTTTTCCTAATTGTAGATCTCTCCAACTAACTCTTCCTCATCATTAGAATCTTTCAGCTCATCATAGCTCAACATTAAATGCCATTTTGATCCTTGTATTTAATTTATGTTCCATGCTCGGTGGTTAACTCATTTCTTTCATCTGAGTTTTGGTTAACTTCGCTCAGTAACAAAAACCTTCTACTTGGTAATTTGAGTTTCTTTCTCTTTACCGAAACTTACTTTCCTTTTACTGAATGACTTTTTCTTACTCAGTATCAAAATTGTTTTGCTTACAAACTTGACTAATCTTCTTTACTGATTTGATATAATCAAATGTTTGGTAGAATACAATTATATCAAAATAACCTTAACATTATCTGATATTTATTTGTTTCCCAGTTAAGTTCTTCATCTTCACAACATTTCACTTCTTCTTCTTCTTCTTAACTCATTCAAACTTATATCATACTCTGAATGATATGAAAACTCAATATAAATCAGATATCAATTATTTGACATCAATGGCAAGATAATAACCGATCTAATCATTCTACAATCTTGTATACCTCTATTCTTAGTCAATCTTCATCATCATCACTATCACTTATAGTAACAATCTCCCTCTTTGACATTGATGGAAACACTAACTGTAAATTGATGATGGCAACACTTACTGACTTGTCTTTTGTCCTTTACTACCTCTAAGCTTTATCTTCATCTCTCTTCTTTCATATTCTCCCTCTTTAGTTGTAGTCATCAATATCAATCTTCTCCTTCAATTGATCATCTCCCTCTTAGCAATCTTCTCCCTCTTTGACAACAATGCCAAAGACACATACTCCTGAAAAATTTTCCTGGGTAGTGAGTCATACCTCAAATGTACTAATTTTTCATTGCATACATAAACATATTTCACAACTTCAAGCTTGACCCAAAGAGTGAACACTAGCATCAACTCACAAAATAGATATTCTAATGAAACTCTGAATTGATGCAGTGTGCATCTTGCCTTAGTGAATATTGGATAGGGGAAGAACCCCTAATTTACCTTAGAGATACTCAAAAGAATCCTTCGATAGTGGTTTGGTAAATATATTAGCTATCTTCTCCTTTGAATTCACATACTCCAATATCACATGCTTGTCTTGAACTTTCTCTCTCAAGTAATGATAATTGATAGAAATGTTCTTTGTCTTTGAATGCATCACCAGGTTCTTTGATATGTTAATAGCACTAGTATTATCAGAGTAACTAGTAACTGGATCAATAATATCTTCTTGCATACCTTCAAGTAATTGTTTGGTCAACACAATGTTTGAACAATTCATAGTTGCAACAACATACTCAGCTTCAGTAGTAGACTGTGAAATACAAATTTGTTTCTTGCTTAACCATGTCACTAATCTTCTGACTGCTCTTCCGGGTGCCTCCTCTACCATAGTCCCCTCTATTGGTTGTCGAGAATCTCTCCACTCTTGTGGTCCATTTTCTTTTGGAGTGGGGGCAGCGAATGGTGTGTCTGCATCTAGGGCTCCTGTCGTTGTTTCTCCCATTTCCTCTATAGATTTGGGTGTGCAAAAGCTTCCCCTTTATTGGCCTCAGGTGTGACAACCTCTGATTCTGTGAGTGAGGGAAGGGTGAAGGGCCCTCATATGGTGTTTGTGGTGCCCTCCTCTACTTCTAAGAAGGCTGCTTTGTTGAAGTTGGGGGCTGATCGTGGGCCTATTCCTATCTCTAATCCTATCTCCATTGTGGTGGATTAGGATGTGGAGGAGGATTTACATCACACCATCTCTATTTTTTCTTCCCATGCCTTGATTTGTAGGTTTAGAGGATTTTGGCCCAGTCTTCCAAATCTTCATGAATGAATATCTTGTCACTAGGAGCCTATCCTCAAGGATACAATGCACATCTTTCCCTTGGCTAAGGGGTATTTTATTGCAAAGTTCAAAGATGTTTTAGACATGAATAAGTTGCTATGTGATCATTTCTTTAGCTGGGAGGATCATTTTATGCTCATGGTTAAGCCTTTGCATATCAATTTTAACCCTATCTCAGACTCTTTCAGTAGGTTTCCTATTTTGGTTTGTCTTCCTTACCTTTCCCTGCATTTTTGGATCAACTCACTATTTGAAGGGATTGGTAATGCTCTTAGGGAATTTTTGTTGCTGGATGGTGATTCTTCTAATATGTTTCATTCTACTTATGCTCACATTCTTGTTGATATTGATCCTTCTAAGGGTTTTCCTACAAAGATAGTGATCAACTCCTCCAAAGGAAGTTGGACTTAGACCTAGGATTATGAAGGGATTCCCTGCAGATGCAGAAGATGCTTTAAAAATGGGCATATGGCTATTCAGTGTGGATTGGGTAAAAATAAATCTGCTGCATCTTGGTGGAATGATGCTTTGACTCATCACTATTTGGTGGAGAAGAAGCCTTCTTCACCAAAAAGTTTCTCCCAAGTGGCTATGCAGGTCCCTCCTCCTCCTATTAGTCAGGATTCAGTTCATGTGTGTTCTCATGTTAGTGCCTCTTTGGCTGCTTCATCACCTAGTATGGTGGGGGTGGTTGTGCCTTTGGCCTCTCCTGGTGTTGCGGGGGTGATGGCTGCCAATGTTTCTATGGTCGCTTCTCCTGCTTGGTCTACTGGTATTGTGGTTTCCTCTATTGGTAGCCATGATTGCTTTGGCCTAGTTGATAATCCTCTACATTGGTAGGTTGAGGCGGCCAGAGTTGAAGAGGGTTGGATTACTGTTAAAGGAATTTTTTTTAAAGAAGTCCTCCTCTTCTTTTGATATGAAGCTTCATTTCCATCAGAAGGATGCTAAAGGAAAATCCTAGTTTTGGATTTCTTTTTAGCTTGGATTTGCATGGAGGCTGTTTCATGCATTGTTTCATCTAGGTTGTGGGTGTCTGGTGTAAAACCTTCACTTTGGTCTTGATCTATTATGTTTTTTTTTTAATATCTTTTGTGACCATTTTGTACAGGGTTTTGGGGCCCCTTCAAAACCTGTATTTACCTTAATCAAAAACCATGTCACTAATCTTTCTCCTAAAAAGAAAGCTTTTCCAATGTAATTTTTCTATCATCAATATTTCTATCCCAATCAACATCATTGTACACCTTTAGATCAAAATATCCTCCTTTCTTGTATAATAGACCGAAATCTTCAGTCCCTTTTAGATATCTAAATATTCTTTTGACTGTAGACATGTGTGTTTCCTTTGGATTGGCAGAAAATCTCACAACAGTACAAACAACATGATCAATATCAGGCCTACTATGTACAACATATTATATCTTACCAATCATTGATCAGTAGAGTGTATTCTAGAATTTTGCCCAACTTAATCATGTTATCAAAATTTACATGATAGAGTATTTTGTGCCACAACCATACATCCTCAACTTTAACAAACAAGCAACTTTTTGTAGCAGTATCAAGATAGAATAGATTACCTTTAGATTGTTCATCGATTCTAATTAATTCTCCATCAACACCATAGATCTTCACTTTTCTATTCTGAAATTCCAGTCGGTGACTAGTGTTATTCAATTGTGCAACACTCAACAAGTTGTACTTTATTCCTTGAACCCAATAGACATTATCCCATTGGATCATTTTCTTTTTACAGAACATGGAGCATCATTCCCAAATCTAACAAATCTTCCATCATATTCTTCTAGGTTCTCAAACTTATCAATATCACCAGTCATCTGATGTGAACAACCATTATCAATTATCCATCGATTAGTTTTTCTAACATGAGAATTAAGGGATTTTTCATCTTCATACCTCTCTTCTTCTGAATTATCCTTCATAGCAACATAGACAACTTCCACACTTTCTTTTGTGTCACTAGATTCATCATCAGTTACTCCTTCCTTAGCTAGGTAGCACAATTTCTTTCCTTTATCCTTGAAGTCTCAAAACCTTTGGTATCGATTCTCATTCTTATCACTTTTATCATTCTTGTCATTATTAGGATACCTAGATGTAATGTGACCAATCTTGTTGCAGTTAAAATATTATAGAGTTAGTTTACCTATATACTTTCCTTTTCCTCTCGGTAGCCTCTTTGCCAACAATGCTTCCGACTCTTCTTTTTCTTTCTCTTCAGTTATGATACTGTCATAGTCACTTCCACATGAAATATTGTGATTCTCTCTTTCTCTTCTTGAACTATCGATGCTTAAAGATGATTTGAAAGTTGTTTCAATAGTTGGTAGACTGTTATCATAATTACTAAGTTCAAATATATTTAGCTTACCAATCAAGGCATCAAGAGTAACAATGTTATTTGATATGGATCTCAGTTCCTGAATAGCATATTTGGATGAATGAGTTCTCATAATTTTGCTTACTACTTCTTCACTAGTTTATGTTACACTAGCACCTCTGATGGCACTAACCACTTCCTTAATTCTGAAACTATATTGAGCAATGTTCTCTTCATATTTCATTCTCATCTCATCAAAATTTCCTCTTAGATTATTAACCTTTGCTTTTTGTACATGAAGATTACCTTCATAAACAAGTGCAAGCTTATCCCATGTATCTTTTGTAGTAACACAATCCTTTATGTCATTGAACTCAACATCGGTCAGGGAAGAAGCAATTTTAATCATTACCGAGTTATGTTCATATTTTTCTCTCATCTAATCAATTGTCATAGGTCTAGGAGGTAGTGGAGTGTAGTCATTATCCAAAAGGTTGAGTGCAAATTCTTGAATTCTAGATAGGTACAACCTAGGTAGAGAAACTTTCCTTGTTCAACTTAGGTACTTATCTACTATACATCTTAGGATCTTTTAGTCAAGGCTTTCAAACTTATCACTTTTGAGTACTTAGCTTTGATACCAATTGTTGTATTATAGAGAGGGGGGGGTGGGGGGGGTGAATTGGTAATCCTTGATTCTCTGTACCTTAAAAAATTTCTTTGATTCAACTCAGTATCAACTCAGTTAGACACACTTCAGTATTAACCAATAACAATAAATTAACTTTATCAATCATCAATAACATTCATAGTAAAAATTCAACACATATAACACCAGTATTTAACATGGAAACCCAATTTGGGAAAAACCACTGTGGGAATTGTCACCCACTAAAGAAATACCCTTCTAAAGTATGATCAATTAAAAGCCAATTTGGTTAAAGATTACAATACACATTGTTAAATTTGACCCTGTTAGGGGATTTATCTTAGATCTATTATGATCTTCACCTTGTTAGGAGTGGCTTGGTTATAGGTCTTCAAACTCTCTTTTAGAATGTCACCTTTTGCAAGGATTTACAATAAGATTGTTAGGTCCACTCGGTTAAGAGATTTTTTTTATACAAATGTTAATAAGTAACATCATATAATTTGATAGAAGGCTTAAATTAGGGATATTATTTTTTTTTTGAATGGGTGGTCTGTTAGGAATGGGAACACTGAGAGGGGGGGGGGGGGTGAATTAGTGTTCACTATATTTTAATCTTTTTACTTTACTCTTGAAACTTAACTTGATTGCTTAAGTACTAAAATAAACATCAATGTAAACAAGATAGAAAATCATAACACATAACACGAATATGATTACGGAGAAACCCAAATAGGTTAAAACCCCCATGGGAATTGACACCCACTAAGAACTACACTAGTGTCTTATGATCCTTGTTAGAAGATCTACAACCCTGTTAGGAGTTGTTCTGTACAATGCTTTCAGTACAATGACCTGGTCAAAGGTTGGACCCTATTAGGATTCTTTTACAATAACCTTGTTAGGGGTGGGGACACACTATCCTAGAGCTCACTACTCAAGTGGTGAAGGCTACAACCTTTTGATCTCAAATACACATTATATCTGTTGGATGAACTGGTGTTGTGACACTACTTATCAGATCAGTTCCTTTGATGTACTAATGCTCTAACCTCTTGTGAAGCTCTACAACATATTGACTACTCTTTGCATACTTCTACTTTGCTCTACTTTCTCTATTTTCTTATCACTACTCAATTACCAAGACACATGTCATATTTATATGCGCTTACAAAACAATTAACTAGGTCGACCCTTTAACCGATTACATACAATGCTTCCAAGTGAATTACAAAAAAATATGTTTACATGTCTACGACCTAATTACAATAGGTGCATAGACTTTATAAAACATTATTATAAATGCTAATCAAAATAAAAATAGTCGGCTGCATACTCTGTTATGTTCTAGCATTCACTGGTTGCACCTCTTCAACTGTGTGTATCTTCATCATAATGTCTTATCTGATCATGCACTCTTAGAATTATCATGAATACATACTTATAATCTTAACTTCAAGGGTGTATACCATAACTAGGTCATACACACGTGCGTTGATGCTCTAATCTACTGTTGCTCTGCTAACTGTCCAGTCTTCTATACTTAGCCATATTCTAACCTTGTGATAAAGTGCGCTGAATCCAAAACTCTATATGACTTTGTTGCCATAATGACAACACTAAATATAGTCATATACTTTAGTATAGTCAACTTTCCAACAATCTCCCCCTTTGTCATTAATGGCAACAAAGGAATATGGTGAAGTTACTAAATGTTCCCTTATACAAAAATTCTAATATATATTCTAACTTATATCTCCCCTTCTATATTTTTTCTTTACATTATTTACAAATCTCCATACTCTTCTTTCTACATATTCTACTCTCCCTTTGACATTAATGACAAAGGTGCTAAAAAATGTATTCACAAGTACTTACAAAGTGAAGACATCAGGATATGCTAACTTCAGCTTAGCAATATCATTCTACCAAAATTTCTTCAATGTGTCTACTATGTGGAGATGGGCGCACAAAGCATATGTTAACTTTTCCATCTTCTCTAGTTCTATACACATACCTTGATCATATGTCACCATGGTGGCATCAATCTCCTTGATGTTTTGATTCAAGACATCTAGTGAAGGGGCAAGAGCATTTCTCAGCTGTGTTTGCCTTGCCCTTCTTTTGGACATTTCTTTTTCTATCTTTTCTATCTTGTCCACTTGTCCCTAGTATACATTGTTACACATGTTGATATCTGTACTGGGATCTTCTACTAATTTTCTGAATTGATCTATCATGGCCTCTGCCTCCTGAATTTTCTTATAAAGATCTGTTGTCAACTTATCTTGGTTCATGCAGTCTGCTACGAGTTTTCTTCCTTTGGTTGCAAATTCTTTCAATGAAGCTTGACCAAATTTTAAGGAGTTGAGGTCAAGTGCAAAGTTTGCAGATAGCTCATCCAATATTTTCTTAAGATACTTCTTTTCTGCTATCTTAGCCGCTGATTCTTCTAGGCAGGAGAAGTTTGCCTTGAAGCTTGTTAGGATGTTGCTGAAATTCTCTACTAAGTGTACCTTTTGTACCTTGGTCTCTACTGGCAGTAGGTTATTCAAGATCTCTATTGACTCAAAAAATAAGGGATTTCTCATTACTTGTTTTTCCTTGGCCTTCTCCATAGCAAGGGCACTGATCTTGATTAGGTCTTCTTCTC
Source organism: Chamaecyparis obtusa (assembly GCA_027943335.1). Classification (NCBI taxonomy): domain Eukaryota; kingdom Viridiplantae; phylum Streptophyta; class Pinopsida; order Cupressales; family Cupressaceae; genus Chamaecyparis; species Chamaecyparis obtusa. The sequence goes on along the minus strand of BSBK01011231.1, from coordinate 136,151 downwards.
CCCAAGAGTCCAAGCTTGTAGTATCAGGGGTCAAACTTGACAATAATGATGTTGATGGCATGAGAGTGATAGGTGTGCTATCCATCACTTCTATCTTAGCTTTTGCAAGTGTTCCAACTGAGGGTTCATTTGATTTTTCTTTTTCTACCTCCTTTTCTCCTTCTTTCTATTTTTCATTTTCTTTCTCCTCTTCTTCTTCTTGACTTGTTATGTCTTCTATTAATACTTCCTCTTGGTGCTTAGGTGAAATATCACCACATAGAATTTCTGATTCTTGTGTACTAACAAAAGCTTCTTCAAATTTTTCCAAGTCTTTGTTAGTGGCCGCTATTGATATCTCCACATTGTCAATCATAATTGTGTCATCCTTTTGAGTTGTGGTCATGGTCATAGAATTTATTTCAACTGTGGACACTATTACTGAGGGCACTAATCTTGGGGACCTGTCATAGGTACATTTGTGACCTTAGCTACATTCTCTTTCTCAATAGGTGCTTGGCTTATGGGCGTAAATAGTGGTTGCATGTGTTGTTCTAAAAACACCTTCTCAAAGGCTTGTTCTGTCTCTATTATCTACTCATAATCTTTGTTCATTATGTGTAATGTCCTCATCTTAGTTCCGAGGAATGGTTTCACCAATCCTAGAAGTAGTGTTTTCTCATCAATTGAACATACTGGTAGATTGTCATCCAGTATTTTCTCCCTGATTCTAAAGTCTTCCTTTGTTGCTTGTCTTTTCAAGGAATCCAAAATTTCCCATACTTTATCTGGAATCTCTGACTTCAGTTCTAGAACTATCTTCTTGAACTTGATCATATGTTTGATTAGCATCTCATGGATCTCAGACTTGTCTATTGCATGATATTTGTCATAGAACTTAGCTATCTGATCTAACCTTCCTTCCTCTACCACTCTAGTCCTTAACACTTGAAGACTTGGTAGGAATCCTACCTCAGGAGGTGGTTGTGAATTTCTGCCTCTACTTCTTGTGGCTCTAGTTGAAGGGTGACTTGTAATAGTTTTCTTCTTCCTCTTAGGCACCTTAGGAGATACTTTAGTGGAGTCCACATCAACTATATTTGTGGGTGCGAGACTGATATCATCATTTTTCTCAACTTTTATCTTCTTTATCTTAGGGTCATCTATTTTCTCTATTTTGGCTTCTATAGAGGATGTGCTCTCAATCTGCATAGCTATCTTAGCTTCTCTAGCCTTGTCCAGGTCTTCTTGGGTCACACCATGGATTTTCAAAATCTTAGAGGTGATTTTAGTGACTTTCCTCTTGGTTGTTGCACTGCTTAGGATGCATCCACTTCCTTGGTCTTTTCCTCATAAGTTCCCCATCTAGGTTCATTAGAGTCCTTGGGCACTGATAGTAAAACTTGAGCATAGGCTTCTAAGACTTTCTCCTCTAATTCATAGCCAAGTGGATGAATCCACTTATTTCTAGGCTCAACATCCTCCATACAAAAACTGTCAGTCTCCACCATAAAACAAATGCTGTCCTTATATTTTTCAACAATACTTTCAGGTATCCTATACCTCATTTGCATCTTTATCCTAAATGTTTTCAATTCTAACTCCATGTAGTCTCTTAGAGTGCTCTCAACTGATGCCTTAAGGGATATCTGAGGCCTGGTAGGTAAACTTTTATCTAGGTATAGGTCAGCTACCTTCCTAAATATATGAAATAACATGTATATTATCAAAGATCCAAACCTGAATACTTTGGTCTTATCATGCTTGAATGCTTTAATGTTATCAATCAATTGTGTGTGCAAGATCTCACACAAATTGAACTCTCCATTTTCCTTAACAATTCTAATTGTTGTAAGAATAGTGGTTGTAGACACACTATTTACCCTGTTGGTGTGCTAAAACCTATAACCTAGTATCATGGACATCAATTTGATGTCTTTCTCTTCAATAGGCTCAATTGTCATACCGCACCTATCACTTCTAGACTTACATGTCTGTTCAACTAGTTTCCTTACATCTTTACCCACTAGTAGAATGACGCCTATCCTAGAGAGGCATGTCATCTCATGAATAAGATCTCCTATGATTGTTATTGGGACTTCACCTATCCAAAATAGGTCATTGTGGATTCTGCTTAACAAGATCTTAATCTAGTCAGACTCATATAATTCATGTGCAGTAGAATACTCAATGATAGGGTGGTCTTCTAGGTGCACAAACTCATATGTGAATGTTTTATTAGGTTTCACCATTGTCTCAAGATGCAACCTAATTCTGTCTAAGCCAACTAGCTCCTTTTTGCAATATACATATGTGCGTATGTATTCCACATGCATGACACCCATTAGGGTTCTTGAAAATGCACCTTCTAGGTCATCTAGGGTTGACTTAAAAGGGTGCCTCTTGAAAATGTATCTCTTTCTCTTAGAAACATCAAATACAACTGGTGTAGCCATAACTTACTTGGTTAATGCTTTAAATTGGATTCCAAAGACTTCTGAATTGACAAGTCAGACTAGGGCTTCACAAGTGATCAATCACACTTCTTTGCTAGTAAATCAAGCTCCAACACTTCACAATTCAACTACTAGGGCTCCTGTGGTTTCTAATCACTCAAACTTGAATGCAATGAGTGATTTGTAAGTTTTCATAGACTATAAAGTGAAATTTAAGCCATTAATGCTTGTTGTGTAAACCAGAAATTGACTAAGAATTTCTAACTTCTATCATGTAATCGATTAGGCAGTGCACTCTTGCACATAGCATCACATAATCTCCAAAATGTTAAATCCAAAGGTGCATACTCTGAGGGTGAGTATACTGGCTGCGCAGGGGTCTAGAGCTAAATTAGCTCATCCTATGACCCTGAGGGTCATTCATCTACATGTAGAGGGTGCGTCCACTGTGGATGCATCCAATACATACTCATCAACCTTATCCTTCTTTGCCTCTGAGAAAATCAAGCTCACATCTTCTGAAGCTTTCACAAACTTGACTTCTCTTTCGATATCTAATATTGATTCTTCTAGCTTTTTAGGGCTTTCCTAACTTTGTGTTCTTGATCTAAAAAACTTTGAGATGTGTCTAGCCTTGTTACAAGAGTGACAAATAACTGGAGGCCTTAAATTCCTTGGGACATTAATATGGGTTATCATTTTACACTGTCTAACTAAGTGACCATTATAATTACATATCTGACATGTAATACTTTGAGAACTTTTTGCATTTGGTTGATTCTGATTTCTCTAATTATGCCGAGTCTTCTGACTTGTTCTACAATTCGTAGCTCTATGACCAAATTTATTGCATGAATAACAGTAACCATTGAAAGGTCTTACCTCTTTACAATTCCTTTCTATATGTCCATGCTTGCTACATGCATAACAAGTTCGGTCTACTAGCTTGCGCTCATCCATAGATGGTTCAATATTGTCTTTAGTCTGATTTCTAGTCTCCTTAGCATCTATGGTGTCTTTTGGTGCTTTCATCCTTGCTCACATGTCATCAATCTAATTTTGTGCTTCATTGAATCTAATGCCGCTGATATCTCCTTTAAGCTTCTGAGCATATCACTGAGATTCTATCAGATCCTTTCTTGTGTGTAATTTATCAATGTGATTCTTTGCTTCAATCAATTCAGATTCTAACTTTTCTTTGTTGTTTCTTAGCTCCAAGATTTCCATGTTTGCTTGCCTCAATTATTCATTCAGTTGAAGGTTCTCTTTGATTTTTTCATCATAAACTTCTTGATTGTTAGTTACCTTATCATCCAATTCTTCAATCTGATCTTTCAGAGATGTGTTCTCTTCATTTAGATTTTTGACCATTTTCCCTAAACCACTGTTTGAACAATCTTTCAAATATTTTCTTAGCTTCTTGATGAATACTCGTGTGCCACTAACTTTCAATTTTAGTTCTTCAACTTCTTTCTCAGATCTGTCAAGGTCTTCAATAGTTTCCATAAGATTCTTCTTCAGATGTTTTGCTTCTTCTGAACCCATTGGTTAAACTTCTCTTCAAAGGACCAGAACTCTGATACCAATTGTTAGGAATGGGAACACTGAGAGGGGGGGAAGGGTGAATCAGTATTCACTATATTTTAATCTTTTTACTTTACTCTTGAAACTTAACTTGATTTCTTAAGTACTGAAATAAACATCAATGTAAACAAGATAGACAATCACAACACAACACCAATATGATTACAGGGAAACCCAAATAGGTAAAAACACCCATGGGAATTGACACCCACTAAGAACTGCACTAGTGTCTTATGATCCTTGTTAGAAGATCTGCAACCTTGTTAGGAGTTATTCTTTACAATGCTTTTAGTACAGTAACCTGGTCAAAGGTCAAACCCTGTTAGGAGTCTTTTACAATAACCCTATTAGGGGTGGGGACACACTATCCTAGAGCTCACTGCTCAAGTGGTGAAGGCTACAACCTTCTAATCTTAGATACACATTATATCTACTAGATGAATTGGTGTTGTGACACTACTTGTTAAATTAGTTCTTTTGATCCGCTGATGCTCCAACCTCTTGTGAAGCTCTACAAAATACTAAATACTCTTCGCATACTTCTACTTTGCTCTACTTTCTCTATTTTATTATTGCTACTTAATTACCAAGACGTATGTCATATTTATATGTGCTTACAAAAAAATTAACTAGGTCGGCCCTTTAATCGATTACATACAATGCTTCCAAATGAATTGGCTCAAGCATGTTTACAAAAAAAGATGTTTACATGTTTACAACCTAATTACAATAGGTGCATAGCCTTTACAAAAAAAATATTATAACTGCTAATCAAAATAGAAACAGTTGGCTGCATACTCTATTATGTTCTAGCGTTCACTGGCTGTACCTCTTCAACTATTTGTATCTTTGTCATACTATCTCATCGGATCATGCAATCTTAGAATTAGCATGAATACATACTTACAATCTTAACTTCAAGGGTGCATACCATAACTAGGTCATACGCATGTGCACTGATACTCTGATCTACTATTGCTATACTAACTGTCCAGTCTTCTATACTTAGCCATATTCTGACCTTTTGATAAAGTGTGTTGACTCCAAAACTATATATGACTTTGTTTCCATAATGACAACACTAAATACAGTCATATACTTTAGTATAGTCAATTTTCTAACATGGTCTAGGCGGACTGAGCGAACTGGGCAGGAAGGAGCTTTTGGACGATGGTCATGGGGACTCGCTCTACGACCAGAGGAATGGTTAGAGGAAAGAAAGTTTGGTGGAGAAGGCCCCATGTCTGATCATTCAACTACTAGAAGGGGAGGAAAATAATAAACCACAGCTTGATTTTTTGGGAACTGACAAAGTTCCTACGATTTCTCTACGCTTGGAATCAGGGAGCTCCTCACGGGACCTGTGGGCCCCTCTTCCACATGGGGGGAAACTTCCTTTGTCCTCCGACAGACCTTCTAATATAGAACCTATTAGCATTGAGAATCAAGTACTAGAACAAAGGAAAGAGTGGGCCTCACTCTTTGGTAAGATTCCGTCGGGTAAGTCTTCTTTTCCCCCTGTTACGAACTCTGCTTGCTGGGAAAAAGGGGATTTAAAAATATTTATCCCTAACCCCTTTGTTGACCATTCCATTTTCCTATTGAATCTGACCCTTGTGGGGAAGTTCATGGGCCCAAGACCAACTATTGACAATATTAGGTTATTGGTGAGGAAAAAATGGCAATTTTGTGGTCACTTGGATATCACGGTCTTGCAAAGAGGTTTCCTGTCCTTTATTTTCACATGCCATGAGGACAAAGATTTGGTCCTATGTGGTGGACCCTGTCAACTTGGTAATAACACTCTTATTGTAAAGAAATGGGAACCCAATATGGATCTTTTTGATAACTTTTTCCTTTCTACTCTGATATGGGTCAGACTTCCTGGTCTCCCATTGGAATTCTGGAATGATGATATTTTCAAGGGTTTAGTTGAGTCCTTTGGGAGTCTTCTAGTGATTGATAATATAATAGCCTTTGAAGCTATATTAGTTTATGGTCACATTTGTGTCAAAGTTAATCAGATGAAAGATCTCCCAAAAAAGATAGACATTATTTCTAAACTTGGCAAATGGTCTCAGGATCTGGAATTTGAGGATATGCCTGGTGCTTTCTTTTACTGTAAAAAAGTGGGTAATTGGGTGAAGGTTTGTCCTAAAACTAAATCTAAGAGTAATCATCCCAAGCTAGCTCAGAAGGTTACTCTTAGGAAGAATCAAGGGCATCCCAAGAAGCAGAATAAGAATAAAAAGCAAAATTTGGTATGGAGGCCTAAATGAGCTACAGTTAAGGTTTTAGAATCAAAGACCACCTATTTAGCCACACCCTCTATTGAGGACCAACACCTGAATACTATCTTGGAACCTAAGAGCCTTGAGATGAAACTTGTGGAAGGAGAAGAATTTCATAATATGGAAAATCAGGAGGTCTCTATGACCCTTAAGCTGAACTCTCAAAAAGTGATTGAGTATAATATTGTTGGGATTGCCTAGAGCCCCCCTGTGGGGGATTCATTTCTCTCCATGTTTGAAATGGAAGTTGATCAGGAGACTTTGGTTGAGCCCTTTGGAGATAAGGATATTCCCCTTTCCTCCAAGAGTCATAGCCTCCTGATGGATGTGTACCCTTTAGCAAGGATTGACCAGTCTAAGCTGGGTGTTGGGTAGGACCTCTCAGTTGTGCTCATAGACGTTTCTACTCCTTGTGATTTATGGAAAATGGAGGATCCTCTCTCATCTATGAAGAATCAAAGCCTCATGCTAGACCCTGTATATGTGGATCTTTTTGCCCAGCCTATTTTGGCTCTTTCATCCCATGTGTCTATGGATAAAAACTAGAAGGTGTCATCCAAACCTATCAAGGTAGAAAGGAAGGCTGATCCCAAGAAGTCTGGTGTGGCACTTTCAACTCTTGTAGGAGAAACTAGAAGCAAAATAGTGGATGTTGGTGTTTCATGATTCAAAGTTACTACCAGCTCTCCTAAGAAAAGAGGAAGGAAAAGTAATAAGGTTGACAGAGCTCAAGAGAGCCTGCAGGATATTGCAGATAGTAAATAGTCTACCATCCTCTAGTTTACCCTAGGTAAAAAATGAAATTCATTACCTGGAATGTAAGAGGACTAAATGGTCTCCATAAAATGGAAGTTGTTAGAAATTTAGCTAGAGATCACAAACCTGATATCCTTGTTATTCAGGAAACCAAAATGTCTAAAGAAAAGGCTAAAAAATTTAAAGTTTTCAAGAATTGTGGTCAGGCTGCTAGAAGTGCTGAAGGAGCCTCTCGAGGCACTCTTATTCTCTGGAATGAAGTGATTATTTTTGGTACTACCCTCATGGAGAATAATTTTTTTACTATGGTTAAATTTCATCATTTTAACCTTAACTATGACTAGATTTTAGTCAACATTTATGCTCCTAACTCAGCTAGAGCTAGGAAGACTCTATGGTCTAATCTTAAGGATTTGAAAAATAATTTTGATGAACCCAACTGGCTCTTTATGGGTGACTTCAATGTCTCTTTATATGATCATGAGAAAATGGGAGGTAATATTACTCATCTGGATGACAGAATGGACCTTATGAACTTTATCAATTGTTAAGGTCTTGTTGATATTGATTTGAAAGGGGTTGATTTTACCTGGTCTAATAAAAGGACTGGTCAGAACTGCATTCAAGCCAAGCTTGGCAGGCTTCTCATAACTAGATTCAGGATTGGAATTGTTCTCTCTCATCTATTGCTAAAATTGCCTCAGACCATTTCCCTCTAGTATTTTTTGTTGATCCCATTGTTAAGACGAGACATTTTCCCTTTAGATTTGAGAAAATGTGGATGAAACACAAGGATTTAAAATATTTCTACAATATTTGGTGACAAAATAAAGTGGAAGGAACAACTATGTTTAGAATTTCTAAAAAGCTCAGAATCGTCAAAGATAGAGTTAAGGAGTGGAACAAATCTTCTTTTGGGAACATCTTTAAAAATAAAGAAGACATACAAAAGGAACTTCAGGTGACTCAGAACAAAATTCAAGCAACTGGTTATTCAAAGGAGCTTGTCAAAGAAAAAAATGAGATTCTATCTAAACTCCATAATGTTATCTCTTTTGAAGAGTCTTACTAGAGACAAAGGTCTAGGGCAATCTGGCTCAAGGAAGGGGACCGTAACTCTAAATACTTCCACATCACTACCCTAAAGCACAAAGCCACTAATAGAATTTCTAACCTCAAGATTGGTCATGAAGAGTTCACTAATGTGGAAGACATTACTATTAAAATGAAGGATTTTTTCTCCTGCCTACTCACTTTTGACCAGAATCTTTGTGATTCCAGCCAAAGACAAATGCTGGATTTTATTCCTTCCATCATTTCCGACCATCATAATTTTTCTATAGTGGCTATCCCTTCTGCCACTAAAATCCATAAAGTTGTTCTCTCTTTTGAAGGTGACAAATCCCCTGGCCCAGATGGTTTCCAGATGGCATTTTTTTGAAAGCAGTGGCATATTGTTAGTAAAGATGTTTGTGATGCTATTAAGGAATTCTTTGGTGCCAGATGCCTTTTGAAAGAGATTAATTCCACTTTTCTAGCTCTTATTCCCAAAAAGGTGGGGGCTAATACTCCAGATGCTTTTCATCCTATTAGTCTTTGTAATTCCATTTATAAGATTATCTCCAAGGTCCTCACCTTGAGAATCCTTGCTATCCTTCTGGACATTATCTCCCCTGAAAAAAATGGCTTTGTTCCTGGTCGCCAAATTCTAGATTTGGTTATTATTGCTCATGAAAATATCCATTCCATGATGGCTTCTCAAAATCAAGGCTTTCTTATGAAGTTAGATTTGTCCAAGGCCTATGATAGAGTGGATTGGAGCTTCTTACTTAAGATCTTGGAGTCCTTTGGTTTTGGGAAAAGATGCATCCAACTCATTTCTCAACTTGATTTGACGACTTCTATGACTATCTTGGTTAATGGATCTTCTTCTAATTTCTTTTCTCCTTCTAGAGGACTCAGATAGGGGGATCCCATATCTCCTATTTTATTTATAATCATGGCAGAATGTCTAGGAAGATACATTAATCATCTCAATGTTCAAGGCTATATCCATGGCCTTATTTCCTCATCCATTTATAATGCTTGCTCCCATGAACAGTTTGTGGATGACATGGTTCTGATGGGGATTGCCACTGTGAATGAAGCTAGAAGTTACAATAATGCCTTAAATCTCTATATAAAAGCCTTTGGTCAAGTCATCAATTGGGAGAAGAGTTCTATATTCTTTGTGAATACTCCCCAAGAGAGACAGAATAAAATTTCAAGGATTTTGAGTTGTGCTATTGCTTCTCTCCCAGGTTTATACCTGGGTCTCCCCCTTAGATCCAAGCCGCTTGAGTCCTTCTGGGAAATGCTCATTGATAAACACAACAAAAAACTAGCGGGATGGAAGGGCACTCTTCTAAGCCAAGCTGGTAAAATTACTCTTCTCAAATCTTGCCTTCAAAGTCTCCCCATCTATGCTTTAAATTTTCTCAAAATGCCTACTAAGTATGTTGAAGCTATGGAGAGAATTCAAAGAAACTTTATGTGGACTGGCATTGAGAATAAAAAAAGACTTCCTCTTATTGCTTGGGACTCTGTTTTCAAGCCCAAAAATCTTGGGGGGCTAGGCATTAGGCCTATCAGAGATATAAATAAGGGCCTCCTGGCTAAACAAGGTTGGAGAGTCTTTAAAGAAGATAGGGATTGGAGTAAAATTTGGAAGAGTAAATATCTCCAGCAAACTCCCCCCCTGAATGGCTTTTTGTTTGCTGACAACTTAGATAAAGTGTCCTCCATTTGGAAAGTTGTTCAAGACACGAAGAGTACTTTGACCAAAGGTTGTAAATGGAAGCTGGGTGATGGTAAAACTATTTATTTCTGGGAGGATAGCTGGTTATGGGACTCTCCCCTAAACTCATTTTACAATAACAACCAGATCACTAAGCATTGCAAAGCCATCTTTGGTGTTAAAGTTAATGACTACTGGGTTAAAAATAGGTGGGTGGACCTTACTTCTTTGGATATCAATTTTCACCCTGTTTAACTCTCTCTTTTCTTCTTGTATCAATTTCAATTCTCAAGACAAGGTCATCTAGGCTCTTCACCCGAGTGGTAACTTCAAAGTTTCTTCCCTTTTTGAAGAAAAGAGAATGGACTTCCCCTGGGTTAAAGCTTGGACCAAAGGTCTTACTCCTAAGATTGAGATTTTTTTTTGGATTGTTTTACAAAACAAAATTCTCACTATTGATAATCTTAGAAAAAGAGGGATGATCTAAACCAACTAGTGTTGTCTTTGTAGAAATGATATGGAATCTGTTAATCATATTTTTATGCATTGCTGTTATGCTAGGGATGTTTGGAAGGAAATTTTAAATTTTTGGGAAATACATTGGACTTTTCAGGAGAATCTTTGTGACAATTATTTAAGCTGGAGTAACCCCTTCAAAGGAAAACATGTTTGCCTCCTCTGGTGGTATTCTTTCCCCCACATTTTCTAGGGCTTGTGGAAAGAAAGAAATGACAGAATCTTCAGAAATACCAGCACCCCCTCCTGGGTCATTGGAAAAAGAATTATCATAAATATAAAGGAGAATTTTATATCACATTTGGGCCCCTCTTCCAATCTCAACTTGGAGCATCCTGGTCAGAATAGTAAAGTCAAAAAGGATAATTTGAGGGAGAATGCCATCTAGTTATCTCCTCCCAATGGCTGGATAAAGGCTAATTTTGATGGTGCTTCCAAAGGGAACCCAGGCAAGGCTAGCTGTGGGGGTGTCATTAGGGATTGTAATTGCAATATTATCAAGGCTCAGGCTATTCCTCTTGGTATCACTTCTAGCCATAAATCTGAGATGGTTGGAGCCCATTATATGATCAAGCTGGCTAAGGACACTGGTTTCAGGAACCTCTGGCTGGAAGGGGATTCCATAATTATTGTTATTATCCTCAATGAAAAAAATGACCATGGCTGGAATATATCTAACCTTCTTTTGGAAAGCAAAGAAGACCACAAATTTTTTCAAAAAGTGTTCATTTCTCATAACTATCGTGAGATGAACACATTGGTCGATTGGATGGCCAACCTGGCAGTTCAAAGTAATGATATTGTCACGGGACTGACCAGCTAAGCATGGATGATGATTTAAAAGCTAAGTGTAATTATGAAAGAAACATATCTCAAGAAGGGAAATTTGCATTTAATATGCTCACAGCCTCCACTTATCAAATCATCACTACTTTCATTTATTGCTTTAAATGGAATGGTTTCCATGCATGCACGGTTGTCAGGACTTCACATGGATTATGGGTGTTTTTTGGGTTTTCAAGAGGTATTACGTTGAACCTTTCCTGGAGTATTTCTCTTGTCTCTCTTTTTCTCATTTTGCAGAGCTTTGTTCTTTCTGTGAATATGGGAGGGGAAGTAAAGAAGTTAGAACTTGAGAAGTGTAATAACTAGAAAAAGAAGAAGGAAGTCTGGCATCAGCTCCAGAAAGGGAAGGTGATCACCTATATTGAAAAACTTCATGGTTACAAACCTCACATGACAGATAGATTATACAAAGAATGGGATGGTAATAAGGTAACGCTCTATGGCAGATAATTTATTCTTAATGTTGACTTCATTGCTGAGGTTATGGGGTTTTTGAATGAAGGCATGAAATTTTACAAACAGAAAAAAGCTTCAGAAGAGGCGGTTAAGCATTTTCCTAAAACTGATCAGGAGGATGCGAGACTGGTGAAGGTTGGTAACTTATATGACCTTGATCAAATTAAGGACATCTAGTAGGAGGTTCTGACCTATGTGTGGATGTATTTCATTTTGGATGGTAGGGTTTCCAGGGTTCATCAATTCCACTTTGTCTTTCTGAACCACTTCCGTTATAAGAAAAAAATTTCCTTTCCTTTCTATTTGGTGAATTCTCTCCTACAAGGGCTTAAAGACCATAAGAACAATGATTCTAGACCTATCCTCCATGAGGGTCTCATCCTTCTCATCACTGATTTCTATCAAGATATCACCCCTTCTCATTCTGTCTCTAGCAATAAATAGAAAAAGGGAAGTGGAAGACACACTCAGTATTAAGGATAATGATGATGGTTCCTTGAAAAAAACAAAAATAGTGACAAGCAGGCTTTGGGCATGGAAACAGAATCAGAACAAAGCTCAGGTGATTTAGAGGAAGATGCTGCTTCCTAGGGCAATGAAATGGCCCAAACTATGAGTGAAGGGTGCTCTTCTAAAACCAATGATACCTCTCTCAGCCTGGATGATATCTTGACCCAAGATTATCTGCAAACCTACCCTAGTATGGTGAGCAAGAAAGGTAAGCCCTCTGCTAAAAAAGCCAGTGACAATGTTCCTTACTCTTCCACTAAGCATAAAAGAAAAATTAGGCGTAATGCTAGTCTTGTGAATGAGGATATTGTCATTAAAGATGAAAGTGAAAAGGAGTACAATGATGTCTTGCTAGATACCAATGCCAATATGGAGATTAGTAAGAATGATAAAGATGGGTTAATCAACTTGAATACCCTTTCACTGGATACAGACTATGCTAAGAAATCCCCTGTTAATGTTTCCCTTTCCCTTGATCCTGTGTTTGCTAATGTTCCCCTGGCTAACTGCAGTCAAGAAGATAAAAAACCTGCCACTGATATTGTGCCCAATTCCCAAAATCAGGACCTCAAGGATATGCTGGAAAAAGAAAAGAATCAAGTGAATGTTGATTTTGTGGATGCTCAAGACTTGAAGGATGATGATATATGTATATAATTTCTAAATAAAGCCAAAGATAAAGATAATCTTGGGATGGCTACGGATAGCTGGATGTATAATGAGATTAAAAAATTACACTCTTTTGTTTCTTCCTTGCAGGATAAGACCCATATTTTACAGGTTAAGCTAGATGAGGAAAGTAAGAAGCAGAGGGAGCTGGAAACCTTGGTTGGGAACATTCCAACAAAACTTCAGAACTATGAAGCTACCCTTAGAAAATTGATTAAGGATAGGAAGGAGGGCATGCAATCCGTTACTTCGTCCATCCTAGCTGTTGTAGCTTATATTGGAAAAGCTTCTCCTATTGAAGCTACTTCAATTGGACATGCTTCGCTGCTGCCTGCTGGCTGGTGGTCCGAGCAGAAGAACCAGACAAAGCACTAAGAAAAATGACCTCCAGTTTACTGCCAAGAATATTTAAGATTCTCTCAAAGAGGTTGTTGTTGTAGGAACTTATATTACTAGTGTTGTTAAAGATATGGTCTAATTTGTTGTTTCTTTCTTCTTTGTTTTGCTTCTCTCTAGTTCTTTTTGGACTTTTGGTCTTGTTCTTCTGTTTGAATTATGTTGGTTGTTGGTCCTTGTAAAACTAGCCTTCAAATTCTTTTGATACTCTGGGTTGCTGGTCCCTATAAAACCAGTTCCTAACTTTGGTTTTTTTTTTGTTTGGGGTTTTGGGTCCCCTTCAAACCTAATTTTACCTAATCAAAACATCATATAATTTGACCTATAAATCTGTAACTATCTTTTACATAACTAGATCCCTTGTGCGCTCTTTGTCTTCACTTCAATCCTTCACTTTCTATAGGCTTCAACGCTTCATCAATCTCAGCTTTTTGAATTAGAATTCAACCTTTCCCTTCTTCACTGCATCAGTTAGTGACTCAATAACCCTTTAATTTTCTAGCCTTTTCTTCATACAATTGCATCCTTTATTTAGACTTTGTTTTTCCTCGTAATCTCCTTTATTACGTTTTCTTTTGATTAGACTAATTCAAGGAATTTAGATCTTGATTAAACATTTTATTATCACCTCAAAAGTTGAAATTTCTTGGAACTTGTTCCTTCTCTTTTTTTCATTTAGATCTATACCATAGATCATCACCTTGAATTTTCCTGATCGTAGATCTCTCCAACTAACTCTTCCTCATCATCTGAATCTTCTAGATCATCATAGCTCATCATTAAATGTTGTTCTGGTTGTTGTATTTAATTTATGTTCCATGCTTGGTGCTTAACTCTTTTCTTTCAACTAAGTTTTGGTTAACTTTTCTCGACAATATAAACCTTCTACTCGATGTCTTGAGTTTCTTTCTCTTTATCAAAACTTACTTTCCTTTTACCAAATGACTTTTTCTTGCTCGATATCAAAACTATTTTGCTTACCGACTTGACTAATCTTCTTTACCAATTTGATATAATCCAATTTTGGGTAGAAAACAACTATATCAACATAACCTTAACATTGTGTGATCTTTATTTGTTTCCCAATTACATTCTTCATCTTCACAACATTTCACTTCTTCTTCTTCTTAACTCATTCAAACTTATATCGTACTCTAAATGATATGGAAACTTAATATATATCAGATATCAATTGCTTGATATCAATGACAATATAATAATTGATCTAATTAGTCTACAATCTTGTATACCTCTGATCTTAGTCGGTCTTCATCATCACCACCATTAGTTATAGTAACACTAGTGACATTATAATGGAGGAATTTCATTGATATTTGAGGGACTTTAACCATTCAAGATATCATTTACTTCAATTTGCATCAATCTTTCATCACAAATCTAGCTTGCATATCATATCATTTAAATTCTTATTTATTAGGTTGTCACTTGAAGATCTATTACAGTTGAGAGCATAATTCAAGTCCTTAAGATTAGAGATCCATGAAATGCTATTGATTTCTTTTATTTTGAATTATTTTACTAGTTAGATTTAATTATTTCAATTTGAAAATATATTGATTTAATATTTCATGAAGGTTTTAAAACAATTTACACACACATAAATGGCGCTCGTGGGGCCTATGCCTCATTAACATTTTCATGTTTTTTTGAGCTTTTTTGGTTGTAGGTTTGACATTTGCAGGTTCATATTATGTAGAAAGGCACCTTTACAAAAAATACATCGCTTATGCAACAAAGTTCAACACCTTTATAGAAAAAATTGTTGCCTATGCTGAAAAGAAAGTCGCCTTTGCACTAAAGTTCAGTGCCTGTGCACAAAATTTTGTCATATATACATTAGGGAATCACCTATTTAGTACATTTTGTTGACTTTTCTCTATCTTTTGTCTCTTTTGAACTAAACTTTATGACTTTGCTGGTTAAATATTGTCGCATATGCTTTTGTTGCTTATAGATTAGATTTTAGCGCCTATAAGCAGAGTTTTGTCACCTCTAAGCTAAATTTTGTCACCTAGAATTTATGTTATGTCTCCTACAAGTAGAATAATATCACCTATAAATCAGTGGTGAATAATTTAAAACTTAAAGCTAATTTGTGTTTAATATGTTTGTAGATGGCTAAATTCAAGAAATTTAGGAAGCCTACACTCATATTACATAATCATTTTGAGGAATAGGAAGTAAAGAGATTAAAAAAACACACAAAGGATATGTATTGGGTGAATGAGGATGAAATTCTTGGTGAGGAGGCTAAATCATATAATAGATATTTGATGATTATCAATCTCTATAAATATTTCTATCAAATACCTATGCTTAACTTAGATGCTTATCCTCTTTAGATTTCTATCAATTGCTTAATTATTTTGGAATTTTTCACTTTGTTTGTCTTGTGTTGAACTAATATGTGTGAAAGGAGATGCTTAGGATCTAGAATGATCATCGAGGTAATGTATCTAAAAAAATTTAAATATTCTCAAAAATGTGCATAACATTGTGAAAGGTACACAATCCAAACTCTAAATATTTTCATGTACTTTTCATTTTATTTTTGGCAAATTTATTTCAAACACATAGCCTAAATAGGAGACCTTATTGTTTGTGAACAAAGATAGTAGCCCTATGCTCTCATATTTATTAAGGTGATCATAATGCCAAACCTATTGGAGTTCCAATAGATAGAAAAGGTCTAAGAAAGAATTGTGTGTTTGTTATGTTTGGAGAATCAAGATAATAGGGATATGATCTCACCTTTCTTAAGGTGGTCAAAATACCAAAATTATCTTGACCTCAATTTTCTTTCAAGTAGTGCATTTACTTTAAGCAATAGTGGGCCTGCCTCTCAAAAAATTTCCTTACTAGGTCGGTAAGAGGGACGACCCAAGCGGGATGAAGCCAAGAAGTCATGACCATCTGACCCACTATAAAACAAAATAAATTTATCCTTAATTGGTTGAAGGATGGAAAGTTCTTTTGAGATATAGCCCTCCTCTAGTAGTCCTTCAAGATTGCGCTAAACTCCTTGATTGTGGTGGGAGGCTCCTATAAAAGGGAGGTAATACTAAATTTTTTCCAAAGGATTCATTATTAAAATCTGGTTAATTAGTAAGCCTAACTATTTTATCCATATTAAGCCAAAAATGACCATAGATAGCTTGTTTGAAGTGTTTTCCATGTGAAAGACACATTGAAATGATTGAGAACATACACCTTTTGTGTAGATTTAGGGTTGAAAATAAATTTTGTGTTTATTGTGTTTGATGATCCCATAAATTAGAAGAAACAATACATTTAAAACCAAAATTTTGAGCACAAAATTCCAAAATTCATGGAAATTGTTTTTATGTAGCATCGCCTTCAAACAATTGTTTTTTCACCTACAAACAATTTGGTGTCACCTTTAACCAGTAAAATGCCACCTATAAGCAAACAAAAAGAACCTTTAAAAGAAAAAATCTTATTGTCTGTCACTAGAATGTTGCCTATGAGTAGTAAAATATCATTTTCACACTTTAAAGTGTCACCTATAAACTTGCTCCACAAAACAGTGGGTACTTGCAAAAAATTTTGGTCAAAATTTAAATCATTTCTCAATACCCTTTACATAAAGGAGCCTAATTCATCAAACAAAAGTAAAATTCTTCATAATTGGGACTATCACACAAATTGATACATTAACATTGAGTTTTACTCGTCATCAAATCAATTGTGTAGATAACTTGAATTGAGTTTTGAATCAAATCAACTCATAAAAAAAGATTTTTATCCAAGAGGTCTTACAAGGTCATTTTCATATCAGTAAAGAAAAGGTCCTATAAGTACAAGATTCAGGATAATGAAAAGGTGCTTCATGAAGAAGTGTGACTTCAACAAAAGATGCAACCCTAATCACACCCCTATCAAACCTCTCAAGTGGATCAAAACCAACAAGAATACCAAATTCATCACGAAGAGAAAATACAAGAAAATATACCAAGCATGGACAAAGAAGAGAATGATTGGGCTAAGAATAGCTATAACAAAAACCATGAGGATGATGAAATGAATAAATAACAGAGGAAAAAATCATGAGATCCCAACAAGATCCTTTGTTTCAAAAACTCATGGAAAAGTACTAGAAAATGATATGAAAAAGTTGTTAGGAATGGGAACACTGAGAGGGAAGGGGGGGGGGGTGAATCAGTGTTCACTGTATTTTGACTTTTCACTTTAATCTAAATACTAAATTATAAATGCTTAAGTACTGATTAAACATTCAGATAAACATGAAACATGAAATCAACACATGACACCAATATGGTTATGAGGATACCCAAATAGGTAAAAACCCCAGTGGGACTTGATACCCACTAATAATATGCACTAGTGTTTTGTGATCCTTGTTAGAAGATCCTTTACCTTGTTAGGAGTAGCTTTACAATGATTTTAGTAGAGTAGAACTTGTTAAGGGTCGGACCCTATTAGGAGTATTTTACAATGATCCCTATTAGGGGAGTGGACTCACTATCCTAGAGCTCACTGCTCAACTGATAAAGGCTCCAACCTTCTGAATCAGATACACACTATATCTGCAAGTGAACTGTCACTATGACATTGCTTGTCAGATCAGTTCCTTTGGTGCGCTGATGCTTTGACCTCTTGCAAAGCTGTAATACATCATATGATCTCTTCACATACCTCTGATCTGCTTCTCACAACTCTATTTCCACTTCCATGCCAAATACAATGGGCACACCTTATATTTATGCGCTCATACCAATTATACAATTAGGTCGGCCCTATAACTAATTACAAATAATGCTTCCAAATGAATTGGCTTAAGCATGCTTACAATTATACATATACATATGTCAAAAACCTAAATACAATGGGCACATAGCCTCTACAACATTAATTTACAATCACAAACCAAAATAGTTATTGTCGGCTCTATGCTCTGTTCTCTGCTGGCACACACTGGCTGTGCAACTTCAACTGATTGTAACTTTCACATATTTGCATATCTATTTATGCACTCTTAAAAGAAGCATAAGTATAGTCTAACAACCTTACCTTCTTGGTCACATACCATAATTCATTCGTACGCATGGGCGTAGGTGCTCTGAGCTGCAGGAACTCTGTATGCTGTCCAGTCTTCAACACTTAACTGATTTATGATCTTTACACTTAGTGCGCTAACTCGAAATTGCTATATGACTTTGTTGCCATAATGAAAACACTATATCTAGTCATATACTTTAGTATAGACAACTTTCCAACAATTTCCCCCTTTGTCATTGATGGCAACAAAGGAATATGGCCAAGTCTCTAACTGTTCCTTTACACAAAAAACTTTTGTCTTCTATATATTTTATAGAAACTCTTATATCTCCCTATACATATATGTACTCCATATTCTATACAACTCCCCCTTTGACATTAATGACAAAGGTGCATCAAAAACTTTTATCTACATACATTTACTGAGGGAAAACATCCAGATATGCAATCTTGAGTTTCTGGATCTCCTTCTTCCAAAAGGTTATCAGAGAATTGACTATCTGTAGATGGGTGCATAATGCATATTAAAGCTTCTCCATCTTCTCCAATTCTATGCTCAGACCTTGATCATAGGTTATCATGGTCACATCAATCTCCTTTATGTTTTGACTGAGAATGTCTAGTGAGGGCGCAAGAGCGTTCCTCAACTGAGTCTGTCTAGACCTTATCTTCTCCATTTCTTTCTCTGCCTTCTTAATTATGTCTAACTAACCTTAATAGACATTGTTAAACATATTTACATTAGTGGAAGTATCTAACACTGAACTCTTCACCTTCTTAATCATTTCCTTTGCATCTTTGATCTTCTTCAGATGTGCATCAGTGAACTTATCCTGATCCATGGATTCTGCAATGACTTTCCTTCCTTGATCTGCAAACTCCTTCAATGATGCCTGACCAGACTTAAGAGAGTTTAAGTCTAGTGCAAAATTAATCATGAGCTCATTGAGTCTCTTCTTTAAGTACTTCTCCTCTGCTACTATGGCCGCAGATTCTTCTAGGCTTGAGAAATTCACCTTGAATTGTGAGATGACTATGCTCACATCATCAACTAAATGAGCCTTTACTACTTTCTTGTCCTCTGGCAACAAGCTATTCAAGATATTTACTGATTCTACCAGGAGAGGATTTCTCATTACTTGTTTCTCCTTAGCCTTCTCCATCGCCAGGACGCTGAACTTAATTAGGTCTTCTTCCTTCTAGGAGTCCAAACTGCTAGTGTCAGGTGTGAAAATTGACAATAATGCTGAGGAGGGAGTGATGGGAGTGCTATCCATCACCTCTTGCTTCATCTTGACCAAATCAACAGAAGATTCATCTTTCTTTTCTACTTCTTTCTCACCAAAAATGTCTTCTATGATTACTCCTTCTTGCTGAGTGGTAGGGGTATTGCTGCATAAGATTTCTGCTTCCTCAGTGCTGACAAATGCTTCCTCAAACTTATCCAAGTCCTTATCAGTAGCCTCCATGGCTATTTCCACATTATCTATGATAATTATGCTATCTTTGGGTGATTCTGATATGGGTGCAGACTGATCTACTTTAGTTTTAACTTCTGCTATGGGCGTCGAGTCTTGAGGACCTGTCACTGGTGCATAGGAGGTCTCTGCTACTTTACCTTTCTTATTTGATGTATGAGTGATGGGCATAGTAGGTAGTCTAATATGTTGCTCCAAGAGTACCTTCTCAAAAGCTTTCTTTGTTTCCTGAGTTATCAAGTCATAGTCTTTGTTCATGATATGCAAAGTTCTTCTTTTTGTTCTTAGGTGCGGCTTTACTAGTTTCAATATTAGTGCTTCATCTTTAGAACATATAGGCAAAGTATCTTGTAACATTTTTTCCCTTATTCTAATATCCTCTTCATTTTCTTATCTTTTTAGGTGTTCTAAAATATTCCATACTTTGTTAGGAATAGAGGTCTACATTTCAAGAACTATTTTCTTGAACTAGATCATATGTTTGATAATCATATTATGAATATTTGACTTATCAATTTCACTATAAGTCTCATAGAACTTTCCTACCTAATCAATTCTGCCCTCATCAATAATTCTTGTGCTCAAGATTTTGAGACTTGGTTTGAATCCTGCCTAAGGGGGTGCTTGAATGTTTCTCCTGCTCCTTGTAGCTAGCGAGGATGGATGACTAGTGCTTACTTCTTTCTTCCTTCTGATCATTGGTTCATACTTTGGAGGAGCAATAGGATCACTCAATTCTTTGGGCACTGAAGGAATGTCATCATCTTTTTCAATCTTAATCTTCTTCATCTTAGGATCTTCCTATTCTTCCTTTGCTACTACACTCTTCAAATCTAGGGAAATCTTCTCTTCCCTAGCCTTGTCAAGATCCACTTGAGATACACCATGTATCATCAAGATCTCTGATGTAACTTTTGCAACCTTTCTTTTAGTTGCAGCACTGTTCAGCTTAGCATCAACTTCTCTAGATTTTTCTTCATAGGTTCCCCACCTAGGTTCATTGTCATCTTTGGGAGCTGATAGCAGTACTTGTGCATAGGCTTCAAGAACTTTTTCCTAAACCTCATACCCAAGTGGATGAATCCACTTAGTTCTAGGCTCAATAGCTTCCATACAAGTAGTATCAATCTCCACCATGAAGCATATTGAATCTTTATACTTCTCCACAATACTTTCAGGAATCCTGTACCTCATCTGCATCCTTGCTCTAAAGGTCTTCAATTCCAAGGTAATGAAATATCTAAGTGTGCTTTTAGTGCATGCTTTGTTTGATATCTATGGCATGGTAGGAATGGACTTGTCTAGATACAAGTCTAACACTTTACCAACTATATGAAGGTACATATAGATGATAAGGGACCCAAACTTGAATACCTTAGTCTTGTCATGTTTTATAGCTTTGATATTGTCTATCAACTGTGTGCACAAGATCTCACACAAGTTGAACTCTCCATCTTCTTGCACAAGACGGATGGCTACTAGAATAGTGCCTGCATACACACTATTCACCTTGCTGGTGTGATGAAATTTGTAACCCAATATCATTGATATCAACTTGATGTCTGGTTGCTCTATAGGCTCAATGGTCATTCCATGCTTATCACTTCTAGATTTACACACTTGCTCCACCATTTTCCTGACATCCTTACTCATAGGTGTGTGTGTGAAAATTGTACCTGATCTGTAGACACAACACTCAGTAAAACATTAGAGGTTAGTGATAATCAAAATCGTGCAAAATTGAAATCTAATCTAACCAAGCAATTTACTGCCTTCTAATAGGTGTGAGATTGATGTTCTCAGATTGTAATCGAGATCAGTGACCTAGACGACACCTAAATGAAGGATTTGAATGCAAAAGATGGATATGAAATTGAATGCAATTAATCTATATTTTTGATATTTTCTATGCAATAAGAATGATAAACTGATATGCTATGAATGCTATTGAAAACTGATATGAAATGAATGCTAAATGATCTAACAATGAAGATTCTAACAATGATATGAAAACTATGAAATTCTATGCTAAGATATAAAAACTATGCAATTGAAATTGATCTCACAAAGCTTTGAATTTGCAAGTTGATTCCTCAGCCTCCAATTCTCCAGCGTGATTGTGCAGAAATATGAGATGAATTATGAAGAGCTGAAGCTTTAATTTATAGAAATCCAGGGCTTTGGAGGTGCATGGATAAAAGCCATAAATCACTCAAATAACTCAGGTTGATTTTTGAGTTATCTGATAATAACAGATAATTAAGTCACAAAAACATGCAAAAGCTAAGTTTTAACTCAAATTAGAGTTTAGCTTTAATTGATAATTGATAGTTGTCTGCTTTTATGATTGTGCATGTTTTATTTATGAATTAATTTAATAATAAAGTGATTTATTTCCAACTTAACTGCTTTTTGAAATAAAATAATTAATTTATGGGTTAATTAACTATTTTACCAAACTTTTATTAAAAACTATATTATTAAATAATGACAACTTGCTTTAATTAATTAAATAAGAATTTAATCAATTATTCATATGATATTAGATTTATTGTCAAAATTAAATAATACAATTAATAATAGATATAATTAAATTTAATTACACAATTAAGTGGCAAATATTAAATCTAATTAATTAAATATGAAAATATTCAATTAATCAAACTTTAGGATAAATGTGATTTATTGCCAAATAATTATAAAATTAAAGATAATTATGATGATTAGGAATATTGCTAGGAATATTCCCTGATGCAGAATTTAAGATAATCAATTAGATTTGATGATGTTCAGATGTGCCTTATGTTAGGACTTTGATGTCGATTTCATATGATTTGTTGATATAAGAGATTAATGAACATATAGCCCATTTTTGGGGTATTACATTTTGCCCCTCTTTGAATTACTATGCGAAGTGCAGTGGTTCAAAGATAGTCTGTGTTTGATAAAGATATGAAATTGATTCAAAAGATAAACCAATTTCAAGATAGAAAATGATTGAGAGATATTGAGATAGGAGGTCCTGAATGACCAGAGATAATGTTTACTATAGCAGCGAATGAACCTATGATTGCGAAAAAGTGTCAAAACACCTGATTCTGAACCTTAGGATTGATAAGAAGTGAGTGACCCGTTCTAGACTCGATTGTCTTAGCAGAACTAGCAGGTATCACATCCGAACCCTTTAGTTGCTGAAGAACCAAGGAAAGAACACTATGATCTGATGGTTGCAAAAACTAATACAGTTTACAAGATTAGGAGAATACCAGATTGATATGGATCGATGAATCTGATATGCCCCAAGTGATGATAGATTTGCCCCGAGCGATGAGGACTTTTGATGAATCAACAACTAGACGTGATTGTTTGTCTTGATCACTGATGAAAGATATTGATAGAAATTGATTGATAGAATTTTATTTACAGACTTTGAATGACGTGCAATACCATACCCCCTTCAGGATTAAAATTGAAATCTGACAAGAAAAGTCAGCGTTGAGAGCTAAGAAGCATGTTGATTGATGGGAAAAGTGGTTATACACGTCCGAGAACGCAGTTTGCATCGTTTGGAGGTCCTGGAGACCGAATTTGACTAGGTTTGACCATGAGTTGACCATGGGTGACCAAGTTTGAAATTTTGATAGTTTGATGTAAGCTAATCAGTTAAGTTGAATACTGGATTTCTGTGAAGATTGAAGGTTGATTATGCAAGTAGTGAATAAGATAAATGATCTCAGATTTGAATTTTGATCCCAAAAAAGGATTCTACTTGCTATTTCGTTGGAGGAACCTTCGTGTGGGATTCGGCTCTTGTTAGATTTGAATATGTGATTGAAGCATCATTTAAGCATTGAAGTTCGTTTAGTCATTGTGAGATCATGCAAACATGCAAAATGCAAAGAAGCATGCAATATGAAATGCAACCTAAGACCTAGGACCTAGTCACTGATCATATGTCGATTTGTTATCATCATTGAACTTTTTGGTAACCGGATAAATCAATACAATGCCCACTAGTGATGAAACCATAGACATATGAATATTGATTTGTAACACTCAAGAACCAATACAACATCCCCTGGCTAGGCAACCATGGACATATGAATATTGATTTTGTTTTCGGAATGTCGGAATGTCAGAATGTCGGATAAACGCTAGGATGACCTGAATATCATGTCCATTTTGATATAGCAATTTGTACAAGCATCAAAACATAAACGTTGTGATGACCTGAGTATGCCTTGCATTGCAAACACATCAAACAGTCAAGAGATCATTCTAAATCCAATGTGAATTACCCATAGTGACCCTTTATCGTTCACATCCTTAGGCAAGATTGCGTTCCACAGTAGGAGAAAGAATTCACTTCAAAAAGACAATAGTTAGATCAAACTTCCTTGAATTGTCTGGGTATCAATGGTCGAGGTACGCATGGCCATCCAATTCGAGATAGAGGCTCTTATAGTCGGACACCATTTCAATCCAGAATTTCCAAAGTTATTAGATTTCACATACAAGCAGAAAACCAAGAAAAGATTATGCCCCCAGTCATCACTCTCTAAATCCTGTAAAGGACATCATTGAGGAGCTCGAAGGGACACAATATGCAAAAAATCTCAATGTGAATCAGTAAGCATACAAGGAGATAAAAGCATGAAAAGCACAGATTGTTTTCAGTTTTCAGTTTGATGTTGATTGCGTTGTTGTTGATGCAAAATCCTTTCTGGAGACAAGACAGACTGAATGACTCACATGAAGCTTCAAAGGACTTTGACTAGATATGATCCGTCTAAGAGACATGAGAGACCATAGGATATGACATTGATTGCCCCCAAGTGTTAAACATTGATAGGATACAGACGCTTGAGCTGATTGGTGTACAGAATGACTTATTGAAACCAAGATATATATAGACTAAAGCAGACTGAAAGCTGGGAAAGACCAAGATTGTGCTGATAGATGGAGCATTTTGGAACAAGTGGCATCTGTTTTCTGGGTTTTCACCATCTTGGTAGAGATTCTATTTTTGCTACCAAGGCGCCTGTTTCCAAGTTTTCACCAAGGCACTTTTTCTTTTTTTTTGTATTTTTCATTTTTTCAATTTTTTTGTACTTTTGATATTTTTTTATTTTTTTGTACTTTTGATATTTTTTTGATTTTTAAGATTTTTTCAAGACATTTTCTGATTTTTAGGATTTTTTCAGGACATTTACCAAGCAATGAATGCCTTAGGAGTAGAATTTCTTCAGATGGAGAATGTTGATTGGTTCTCAGAGCTGTTCTCCTTCAGTTGTTGAGAGTTGATAGGCACCAGAGCCAAAAGTAGTAGTGATTACAAAGGGACCCAGCCAATTGGGTTTGAACTTCCCCTTGCGTTCTCGATGTGATTGATTTTTAGGATTTTCTCTCTAGACTAGATCACCAACCTGAAATTCTCTGTGTCGGACTTTCTTGTTGTAGCCTCTAGACATTCTTTTCTGATACACTCCGAGATTATCATACGCTGCTTGCCTGCGCTCATCTAGTAATTCCAATTCTTGTAACCTAGACACTCTATAGTCTTCATCAGTGACAAGTCCATGCATTCTGATTCTAAGTGATGGGATTTCAACCTCAATAGGTAGTACCGCTTCAGACCCATAAACTAAAGGGAAAGGTGTAGCCCCTGTAGGCATTCTGATACTAGTTCTGTATGCCCAGAGAGCTGGATTGATCATGAGATGCCAGTCTCTTCCTATTTTATTCACTGTTCGGTGCAAGATCTTCAGGAGATTTTTGTTTGAAGCCTCAGCTTGTCCATTCCCTTGAGGATAGTAAATAGAAGACCAATGTTGTGTAATCTTGAATTTGCCACATAAGTCATCTAGGTCCTTATTTTTGAATTGTCCCCCATTGTCTGTGACTATGGAATGAGGGATCCCATATCTGCAAATGATGTAGTTCAGGATGAACATAGAGATTTGTTTCCCTGTTGCTTGTGTTAGAGGAACCGCTTCTACCCATTTTGTAAAATAATTTGTAGCTGTGATTATATGGGTATGTCCATTAAAAGAATGTGGATGGATAGCGCCTATGAGATCAAATGCCCATTTTTGAAAAGGCCATTGTATAGTAAAGGGAATTAGATCTCTCCCTGGAGCATGAATCAAGTTGCCATGTACTTGACACTGTGACAGTTTTTAGCAAATTTAATAGCCTCTTTCTCCATTTCAGGCCAATAGTACCCAGCCCTAATAAGTTTTTGAGCTAACGTTAAACCGTTCGAGTGTGACCCACATATACCCTCGTGGACTTCCTCTAATACACGTTGAGACTCTTCCTGTTCTAAACATCTAAGCAATGTACCATCTAGACCTCGTTTGTACAGATCATTACCAATGATGACATATCGGGATACAGATCGGATAAGGTTTCATTTCTCAAAATGGTTAAAGGACTCAGGGATGATTTGGTCGTGGAGATAGGAGAATAGATTTTTGTAGCGAGATGAGTCATAACCTACAACAGTGCAGATCATGTGGGTTTCAGGGGAGTCATATGCAGGATAGGATAGGGCTTCCACCAAGAACTCATAGCGTAGTTCATGTTCGGGTTGCTGTAAGAGAGTAGATAATGTCGCCATTGCATCGACAGCCTTATTCTCCATTCTGGGTATTTGCTCAAATGTGATAGAGATGAAGTATTTCTTTAAATAATCTACCATTCTCTTGTAAGGAATGAGCTTTTCATCTTTGGTTTGGTACACATCATTGACTTGGTGGATAACCAGTTGTGAGTCTCCATGGATGTGCATCTTTGTAACTCTCCACTGCATTGCCATTTTCATGCCATTGAGAAGTGCCTCATATTCAACAATATTGTTTTTGCAAGGAAAGTTTAGTCTGAATGCTTTGGGTATCAAGTATCCTTGAGGAGTGATGAACAATATGCCTACTCTAGATCCATTCTATGTGTAGGAGCCATCAAAGAATAACTGCCATGCTCTAGAAGAGAGGTGCATGATAGAGGAATCGAGAAATTCCATTTGCATGGGTGTATCATCAAACATGGGTGCATCTGCTAGTTGATCAACAATAACTTGACCTTTTATAGCTTTTCTTTCAACATATTCAATGTCAAATTCGCTTAGAAGCATGACCCATTTAGCTAGTCTACCGGTGAGGGCCGCCTTGCTTAGTAGGTACTTCAGTGGATCAATCTTAGCTACCAAATGAGTGGTATGAGCTAACATGTAATGTCTCAGTTTCTGTGATGTAAAGATCACAACTAGACATGCCTTCTCTGTCATTGAGTAGTTCTTCTCATAGGCCACTAAAGTTTTTCTGATATAGTAGATGGCTCTTTCTTTCTTGTTCTCATCATGCTGTGCTAGCAATGCCCCCAGTGATGTATTTGTTGCGGAGACATATAATATTAATGGCTTCCCATGAATAGGAGGCATTAAGATAGGAGGATTCAAGAGATAATTCTTGATATGATCAAAATTCTTTGCACAGTCTTCATTCCAGGCAAAGGTCACACCTTTATGTAATGTTTTTGTAAAAGGCTGTGATATGTCAACTAATTGTGATATGAATCTCCTGATAGATTGTACTCTCCCTTGCAAAGTTCGCATTTGATTGATATTCTTGGGAGGTTGCATCTCGATGATAGCCTTGACTTTAGCTGGATCAACTTCAATGCCTTTCTTTGAAACTATGTATCCTAAGAGCTTTCCAGAAGTGACACCAAAAGCACACTTCTTAGGATTTAGTCGGAGACTAAACTGTTCCATTCTGTCTAGGATCATGCTCAGGTCTGTTAGATGTTCAGTTCTAATCATGGATTTTGCCAAGGTATCATCCACGTAATCCTCCATTGTTTTATGCATCATATCATGAAAAATAGACGTCATTGCTCTTTGATATGTAGCTCTAGCATTTTTGAGTCGGAATGGCATAACATTGCAACAGAAGGTTCCCCACGCACATGTGAAAGCTATTTTCTCTTGATCTTCTGGAGCAATTTTGATTTGGTTGTACCCAGAAAAGCCATCCATTAAGGAATACATTTCATAGCCCGCAGTCATGTCCACTATCATATCAATGTTAGGCAGCGGAAAATCATCCTTAGGGCATGCTCTGTTCACATCTCTAAAGTCCATGCACACTCTGATTGAACCATCTAGTTTTGAAATAGGTACAATGTTAGAGATCCACTCAGCATAGTCTATGACATGGATGAATCCAGCTTTTAGGAGTTTTTCTAGTTCTGCTTTAACTAAGAGTGCAACATGAGGATGCATCTTTCTCAATCTTTGTTTGATTGGTTTTACTCCAGGAGCAATGGATAGATGGTGCATAATGAGATTGGGATCCAATCCTGGCATATCTGAATATTTCCATGCAAAGTTGATCTTTTTGTCTGATAAGAATGTAGTGAATTTTTGTTTCTCTTCTTCTGATAGAGATTGTGCTACATGTACCAATTGTGGTTCCTCTATTGTACCCAAATTGATGGATTGAGTTGGCTCAATCAGAACTGGAGATCTATCTTGTAAATGACTCAGAAGGACATCAAATATCTCATCCTTAGGCACCTCAGAGAGGTTTTCACCTTCAGATACGTCTTTTCTTTTTTACTTTTGTAGGTTCTGAGACTGCCACAAAGTGGTTTTCACCCTCAGAACTCTTTTTCTTTTTCTTTTTATTTTTTTGACTAAGATATTTGATGTCCGACTCGGTCATGCTGACGCTCGATTCACTGATGGAAGTCCTCATAGGCTCGACTGCATTGAGGTAACAAGCAAGGGCATAGTCACTGGAAAAGGTGTAAACACCATGGCTTGGGTTTGTGGAAGTTTGGTCGATAAGATCAGGGCGTTGGATAGTTAAAGCGGGAAAGGCTTGGGATATGGTGTTCACAGATGGGGATATGTCATCATTGGTCCTAACCCGACGCTCAAGTTCAAAGGTGATATTACAGCTCAAAATGTTTAACTTGTGAATAGGCTCAATGTCATCATGGGAGTCCTCTTCAGCCATAGGTGGATCAGACATGTTAAGTTCATTATTTTTCTCTAGACCTACGTTGGGTTGAGATACATATTGGTGAATAACATCAATATATTTCTCTATGATAAGCTCATCTTCTTCTAGAATGGCACCCCATTCATAGTCATTTGACTCAACTTCTGATTCAGGATCTCTAGGAAATCTTAGAAAATGTGTGAAATCAGGATGAATACCCCAAGAAGGATTACCCTTAGTCTCTGACTTGAATTCATATTCATGGGAATCAGTGTCAAAATAACTACTCTCTACTTTTGGATCAGTTTGATCACCTTCGAGATTGGCTGGTTCTTGTGGTGCAACCATCTCTTGCACTACAATAGGTTCTTGTGTTTCTACTATGTTAATTCTTTTGATAGGATCATCTTTATCATCAAGAAGATCTTTGATCTCTTTAGGCAAATTTTCATAGGGGATGAGTTCTGAACTGTCTGAATCATCATCTGAGGGTTCTGTCTCTTCTTTCTTGAGAAGGGGTTCTCCTGGTGCAATTTGTTCTATGACATGAGAACAAGCACCTTTGAGATGATAGGGTTTCTTCTGAAAGCCTAAGCCACCAGTATCTTTGTTGGCTCTACCAATATGTGAAATGGGTGTCACAAGACCCTTTCCGCTGATTCCTAGAGGTCCTTGACCGAAATATCCCATCTTGGCTATTAATTTGTTCCCTGGACCATATGAATTAGAAGGGATTGTAGGTGCTATAGATTAACTAGGTTGAACAATTTTAGATTCAGAATCCTCTTTATATAGCCATGCAAGCATAGCTTCATCCTCTTCAAATTCTTGTTTGGATACTTGCTCCGCCACAAAATTTCTTTTGTATGCTTCCATAGGTTCCTTAGGTTCTGATTTAGACTGCTTCAAGGATTGTCCATACGACTTAGGTGAGATTGGGAGAGATGTCAGAGACAAGACTGGCTCTATAGTGTATTCTCCCATCCCATGTTCTTTGATATTGATCTCGTTAGCAATGTCATCCATCTTAGATGTGGAAGCAACATTTAGCTGCTTGATGGAAGATTCTTTGTTATTGGGAACAAGCTTATTGACACTTTCCTTCAATGTATTGCAAGTTGTACTCAGATCTGCTGGGATAGTAATCTCCACTCCATCATAGGGAAATTTCAAGCATTAATGGTACGTAGAAGGAATGGCTTGCATTTCATGGATCCAGGGTCTCCCTAGAAGGATATTGTAAGCCAATGGTAGATCAAGCACCTGACATGTGGTATCTTTGATGACCAGACCCACTCGGATGGGTAAGACAATGGTGCCTTTAGAAGATCTTTCCTGTTCATCATAGGCCTTTATGGTGATCTTCTTTCGAGGATCAATAGCCATCTCTAAGAATCCCAACTGTGTGATTAAGTTGTAAGAACAAATGTTGAGGCCTGCATCCCCATCTATCAACACACATTTGACTCGACGATTCTGGATCAAGACTTCTATGTGTAAGGGCTGATTATGTGGGTGACTTAGGGAGTTGTCATCTTCCTCTGAAAAGGAGATATATTGCGGAGACGTTAGATGACCAACCATAGTCTGGAACCTGTTTAGATCTAGATCATCAGGAACATTAGAGCCGAGCAAAGCTTTGTCTAAGATATCTCTGTGAGCTGGAGATATTCGAAATAACTCAAACATAGAGATTTTGGCATTGGTATGCTGGAGTTGTTGGATGATGCTGTAAGATTTAGGTCTTGTATCCTTTGGATTGGAAGATTTTAAGGCAGCCTTCTATTTAGAAGTAGATGTGAGATTAAAAGGTATCTTAGGGACATTAGATGAACTTGGTGTTTGTCCTTTCAGATGAGTCTGAGCTTGTGATCTAGTAACTGCATTAGCTAAGGAATGATTTCTATCTCTTCGTACAATCGTGATGACATTGCAGCTCTCAGAGAGACATGGTTCAACCATATTGATGACAGCATTGTTTCCAGGGTAGGCATAGTTGACTTTTGCCCCCATGTTAGGCTGAGAAGTGGAAACTCCCTTGCCATGTTGTGGAAACGGTTCTATAAATGCTGTGTGATCATTATTGCTGGTAGGATTATTGATCATGATGTCCCCTTGATCTATCAAGTCTTGAATGGTATGCTTCAAGTGGAAGCATCCATTAGTTCTGTGGCCTTTAGTCCGATGGAAAGCACAGTATTCATTATCTTTCCACCAATATGGTTTTGGATCCAGATCAGGGTTTTAGATTGGTGGTAAAGAGATCATGTTATCAGCTATTAGGGTTCTCAGGGTAGATTCCAAAGATTCTCCCAGGGGAGTAAACTTTCATTTATTATCCCATCGTTTGAATGGCTTCTTTGGAGATGGTTCAACAGATTTTTGCTTTGAAGCTTCAATGGCTTTGGTGGCAAGGGTGAGATTGTAGGCTAGTGCCTTTGATGGGGTGCGGATAGTGTCAACAACACCATCAGAGATGATACCTTTGTTTCTATTCCAGCTCTTGTTTTTATCTTTTGAGCTAGATCCAGATTCAGACTTGTCCTTTTGAAGTGTGATTTCTCCTTTCTTGACAAGTACTTTCTAAATCTTGATTGCATTATCTACCATTTTATCAAAAGATACATGATCTTGCATTTGTAATGGATAGTTGAGCTCTAGAACAAGGTTATTGATAAAGATTTCAAGTTTCTCCATTTCGGGAATTGGTCTAGCATATAGAGAAAACTTCTTTCGCCACCTCTTGAGAAAAGTTAGGAATGATTCCCCTGGATATTACTTGAGGTTACAGATATCGATCATGGTAATCGGATGTTGAATATTGTAGGAATATTGTTGATAAAACAATTTAATCAATTCCTCAAAAGTTTTGATCGTAGAAGGTAATCTTGAAAACCACTGAATGGATGCTCCTCCCAAGGATCTAGGAAAAAGACACATTAGATAAGTCAGTTCATGCATGAATTCCATGGAGTGCATACAGAACTCTCTGACATGATCTTGAGGATTAGAGTGTTCGTCATATTTGTCATACTTTGGTATCTCCACTCTTTTTGGGAATGGTGGCATATACAAGTTTTTGTCGAACGGGAAAGGACATAGGGCCTCCATGGAGAACTCCTTGGGTTCCTTCTCCTTCTTAAGATTGTTAAATTCGACTTGTATAGCATGCATCTATTTTGTCATAACTGTGAGTGGAGTTTCTTCCTCATGTGTGATTATATCATCAACGTTAAAGTTGGGAGGAAGCTTAGCCCCTTCCTGGGCTAATTGTAAAAAGTATGCCTCTCTATCCACTTTCAAGAAATGGCTCATCATTCTCTTGAATTCATCGTCATTCTGACATCGATGGATTTCAGAGGGGGTAGGTTCTTGGTCGACATTATGTTGAGAATGGTGTCCTTGGGACCCTCCTCCTAGAGAACCATGGTTTGTCCCTGCTTGAGACATGGTAGGAGTTTTTGGGCTCCCTGGAATAGATTGAGGAGGAGTTTGCTGATTACCTTTGTGAGTTGATAAAGGAGGTATGTAACCAGTTTTCAATCGAAAGTTACCGAGACCATCATCTTTGTAGATACCTAACTTGATGAGTTGTTCAAGAGTTGGACCTGGGGTATTGGTCAAAAGTAAGTGCTGAGATGTTTCTTTTGATTTCTTCTGTGAAGAAGCTCTGGTCTCCACCATTAACTTTGAATGAAATAGAAGAAAAGGATGAAGACAACTGAAGAACAATTTGATTCGAGAAAATTGGATGACGCAACCTTGTCAAGATTATGATAGTTTTGAAGATTTGCTGAGATGTGGGTGAAGGAAATTGTGCCCTAGATGTATGGGATAGATCGCCCAAAAGATAGCGGACACGAGTTCGCAACACTTAGTCTATTTTTGAAGATTGATTGATTGAAGATTGATAGTTATGACAAGGTTTTGACACGAGATAAAAAGGACTCAAATTGATCAAACAGAAGGCTAGATCAGATTCAAAAGATCAATCTCAGAAAATGGTAGAATGCTCAATAGCTACTACTCTATTCCTGACACAATGATATTTTTGACAGATTCTGGAACTAGGCTGGAAACATTGGATATCTTTCAATTTGACAATTTCTGACAACTCTCAAATTTTTCCAAACGACACTCTGCAGAATCGTACGACACTGGGTAGTCTATGAAACGACAGTTGACAAAACTCGTACGACAATTGCTAATAGGGTTTTGACTTTCTTGAATTTGCTGGTTTGAAAACTCGTACGACACTGGGTTCTCAATCGTACGACAGATGGGCAATACTGAAATGACACTTGACAAAACTCGTACGACTTTTGACTTCCTGAAGTGACTTTTGACTCCAGAAAAGATTTTACGTCAATTTTTGCAAAATTTAAGGTCTTCAGTTTTGGATAGTTTGCAAATTGTACTGTCCAGATTTTGAAGGTTATACCAGATTTGATCATTTTTTATAGCCAAGTAGATAAACAAGCACGTAGAATAGAAAGCAAGTGATTCCAAGCATGTCTGAAAATAATGAACAAGGGCAAAAGCAACCTTGCACATGAACAATCAAGTGACCAAATTGTGCTAATCCCTGAGAGTACTAATTGTGTATGTTCTGAAAAGTTTTGCAATAACACACATATACCTGAAAGTGAAAAATTGGCCTCTCTAGGGTTTTTAGTAATGGTTTGACTCTGCAACTTTTATGATTCAAAGGGGTGAACTCCAATCCCGGCGCACCAGGGTTTTGACACAGTCCGAGAACTTAATCTTCAAGAGCTGCTAGGGAGATCTGACAACCCAACAATGAACCTTACCCGTGGAGATTTCTTCCACAAGGACATTTATATAGCGGCTGTCACTACCATGGCAAAAATGGCTATTACAGCTTGAGGTTCCGTTAACGCAGTTTTCCTTGTGAAGGGATTGTCCGCTACGGTTAACCCTCTCTAAAGATGACTCACAATAGTATACCACAAGGGGACTTGGCTCCAGATCCAAGGTTTTTGACACCTTTTCACTTTTAACCCAAACAAAGCAAGTAGATTAATCCGACACGCTAAGACAAAGTTTTGCTTCACCAAGGTCTATGATGCCAACTCCACGTGATCTATCAACCTCTCTGGGGAGAGAATGTATCAATCAATAAGAGAAGGCACACTAACCAATTTTGATTCACCAAAGCTCATGATGTCAACCCCATGTGATCTATCAACCTCTCCTGGGAGAGAATGTATCGATCAATAAGAGAAGACACACTAACCAAGTTGAATGTGAAACGCACTAAGTATCCTCCCTACCTACAAGGATTCCATCGTCAAGGAAGGATTTCATTAGGAATCCAATCTCTCAAGAATCACGAATAGTGTTCATAGGGCCTAATTACTATGTGAGCACAGATATATTCCTGAAAGCAAATCTACCAAAAGTACCCAAAAAGTAGAAAGAGGAACACTTAACGCTTAAAGTGAATATGAGATGAGTCCACAAGGTGGAACACTTAACACCTCACACAAGCTGAAAATGAGTCCCCAACTTAGAAAACAAGTGAGTTCCTAAAAGCACAAAAGGGTTGCCAAGTGGAACACTTAACGC
This sequence comes from Chamaecyparis obtusa, assembly GCA_027943335.1. Taxonomy (NCBI): domain Eukaryota; kingdom Viridiplantae; phylum Streptophyta; class Pinopsida; order Cupressales; family Cupressaceae; genus Chamaecyparis; species Chamaecyparis obtusa. Next base: position 101,780 of record BSBK01011231.1, on the reverse strand, counting down.
TTCTGTCTTGTTGACCCCTCCCCTTTATGGTGCTGAGATTGCAACCACAGGGTGAAAATGAGGGGCCGGTGGATTAGCGAGTCCAATAACCCAAGATAGCAATCAAGATCAATCACAAGTATTCTAAGACTACTTAATGAATCCTTAAGGGATCACAACCTAGTATCAATTTTGCAAGTGTGTAGAAATAGATAAAAGCATGAAAGGATGCACACAAGCTAGACACATAAGAGATTTATTTTAGGATCCAAATTGAAATATTATCAGCTTGAGAAGAATACCTTAGGTCCAATGCTCTGCAATCTAGAATTTAGCACACGTCCAAAAGTACAAAATCAAGACCAATCAACAGCAAACTGTAAACGTTAGAAATCAATAATCTAAAAGTACAAATCTGCAAATTATGTGTCTCTGTAGCAAAATCTCGCGCGAGGTAGAATGTGGTCCCGCGCGAGGAAACACTGTCTCGCACGATGAAGAATGAAGTCTCGCGCGAGGAAGTACTATCTCGCGCGACGAAGGATGAAGTCTCACGTGAGGAAGTACATCTCACGTGACAAAATATGAAGCCTTGCCGAAGGAAGTTGAGTCTCGCGCGATAAAAGATAAAGTCTCACGCGATAAAAGCTAAAGTCTCACGCGAGGAATTGCAGTCTCGCACGAGAAAGTGATTTTTTTGCACACAAAAATGATACCAGTGAAATTTCTCGCGACACAGAAAGGAATCTCACGTGAGAATTCATACAGAGATGTATGGAAGTACGGACAGAATGATAAAAATCACTGTGTACGGACAACTTTGATAGAAAAAGTGCCAAATTTTTTTCTTTTTTCTTTTTTGCAGGCAAAAAAGAAACAAAAAATAACGTCCTACAGAGTATACCAGGACCCTTGAAACCCTTATCCTCAAAAGATAGAAAATTGATAGAAATGAAGGGAAACCCATTTCAGGGCCCCACGGTGGGTGCCAGAAATGTGTGTGTGAAAATTGTACCTGATCTGTAGACACAACACTCAGTAAAACATTAGAGGTTAGTGATAATCAAAATCGTGCAAAATTGAAATCTAATCTAACCAAGTGATTTAATGCCTTCTAATAGGTGCAAGATTGATGTTCTCAGATTGTAATCGAGATTAGTGACCTAGACGACACCTAAATGAAAGATTTGAATGCAAAAGATGGATATGAAATTGAATGCAATTAATCTATATTTTTGATATTTTCTATGCAATAAGAATGATAAACTGATATGCTATGAATGCTATTGAAAACTGATATGAAATGAATGCTAAATGATCTAACAATGAAGATTCTAACAATGATATGAAAACTATGAAATTCTATGCTAAGATATAAAAACTATGCAATTGAAATTGATCTCACAAAGCTTTGAATTTGCAAGTTGATTCCTCAGCCTCCAATTCTCCAGCGTGATTGTGCAGAAATATGAGATGAATTATGAAGAGCTGAAGCCTTAATTTATAGAAATCTAGGGCTTTGGAGGTGCATGGATAAAAGCCATAAATCACTCAAATAACTCAGGTTGATTTTTGAGTTATCTGATAATAACAGATAATTAAGTCACAAAAATATGCAAAAGCTAAGTTTTAACTCAAATTAGAGTTTAGCTTTAATTGATAATTGATAGTTGTCTGCTTTTATGATTGTGCATGTTTTATTTATGAATTAATTTAATAATAAAGTGATTTATTTCCAACTTAACTGCTTTTTGAAATAAAATAATTAATTTATGGGTTAATTAACTATTTTACCAAACTTTTATTAAAAACTATATTATTAAATAATGACAACTTGCTTTAATTAATTAAATAAGAATTTAATCAATTATTCATACGATATTAGATTTATTGTCAAAATTAAATAATACAATTAATAATAGATATAATTAAATTTAATTACATAATTAAGTGGCAAATATTAAATCTAATTAATTAAATATGAAAATATTCAATTAATCAAACTTTAGGATAAATGTGATTTATTGCCAAATAATTATAAAATTAAAGATAATTATGATGATTGGGAATATTGCTAGGAATATTCCCTGATGCAGAATTTAAGATAATCAATTAGATTTGATGATGTTCAGATGTGCCTTAGGTTAGGACTTTGATGTCGATTTCATATGATTTGTTGATATAGGAGATTAATGAACATATAGCCCATTTTTGGGGTATTACAATAGGAAGGATGACGCATGTCTTAGAAAGGCCTTTCAGCTCATGAAATAGGTCTCTTGTTATTCTTACTGGTACATCTCCAATCCAAAACAAGTCATCATGGATTCTGCTCAACAATATCTTAATCCATTTAGTTTCATAGAATTCATATGCCATGGCATATTCAATAATGGGGTGATCATTCCATTTTGTGTATTCATCCATGAAGGTTTTGTTTGGTTTCAACATTGTGTCCATGTGCACCCTTAACCTATCCAGTCCAACGGGTTCCTTCTTACAATAGATGTAAGCCCTTATGTCTTCTACATGCATGATGCCCATCGGTGTGTGGGAGAATGCTCCCTCTAAATCATCTAGGGTTGACTTAAATGGGTGCCTTTTGAAAACATGCCTCTTCTTCTCAGCAACATAAAAAACAATAGGAGTGGCCATGACTTACTTGATATTCACTTTCCAAATGATCTCTGAGATGTTCTGACGGCTTTCGAATCGACACAACGAGTTAGGGTTTCTTGCAACTAATCAAATGCACTGCAATCACTAATAACTCAATCTCCAAATCTTCACAACAACTTCCAAGGCTCAATCTGCTCTCCAATCGCTCTGAATATGAAATCAATGAGTGAACAAACAATTTTCTGTTTACTTAAAGTAAGAATTTTGCCATTAATGCAACTCACGTAAACCAAGCTGTCACTTCAAATTTTCTAACTTTAGTTCCGCTAACAATCAATTTGTGCACTCTTACACAACGGTTCCTATGCACTTCAATATCTTAAGTCCAAAGGCGCATACTTTGAGGATGAGTATACCAGCCATGCAGGGGTCTAGAGCTAAATTAGCTCCCCCTATGACCTTGAGGGCCATTCATGTAGATGTAGAGGGTGCGTCCACTGGGGATGCATCTAATACATTACCATCAACATTTTCTTTCTTTCCATCTGACCAAATCATGCTCGCATCTTCTGATGCCTTCACAAACTTGACTTCTACTTCAAGATCCAAAACTAGTTCTTCGACCTTTTTAGGGCTTTCCTGACCTTGCGTCCTTGATCTACAAAACTTTGAGATATGTCTAGCCTTGTCACAGGTGTGACAAATCACTAGAGGTCTATTATTCCTCAGCGCATTGACATGAGTCACCATTCTACATTATTTTTCTATATGACCATTATAGTTACATAGCTGACATGTAACATTTTGAGAACTTTTTGCATTGGTCTGAATCTGATTTCTTTGATTATGCCGAATCCTGTTCTTCTTACTAGTCTTGCAATTTATTGCTCTATGACCAAATCTATTACATGTATAACAATAACCATTAAAAGGCTTTACCTCTGTACAATTCATTGCAATGTGTCCATGCTTGTTACATGCAAAATAGATGCATTCAATGGGCTTGTGCTCATTTTTAGGAGGACTACCATTGTCTTTGGTTTGATCTTTAGTCTTCTCAGTATCAGTAGATTCCTTTTGTGTCTCCTTTCTTGCTCGCATCTTATCAATCTGATTTTGTGCTTCATTGTATCCAATGCAACTAGTGTCTCCTTTGACTCTTCTTGCATACAACTAATATTCTATCAAATCAGAATTGGTGTGCAATTTGTCAATGTGGTTCTTTGCATCTTTCAATTCAGACTCCAATCTTGCTTTGCAATTCTTTAGATCCAAGATTTCCAAATTTGCTTCCCTTAACTCTTCATTGAGTTGAAGGTTCTCCTTTACTTGTTCATTGTAGACATCTTGATTGTTCATTAGTTTTTCATCAAGTTCTTCAAGCTAACTCACTAAGGATGCATTTTCTTCATTCAACTTCTTGACTTTTTTTTTCAAGATCACTATTAGAGTGTCCCTTCAAATATTTTCTTAGTCTCTTGATAACTAATTGAGCATCACTAACTTTTTCTTTTAGTTTTTCAATTTCTCTTTCTGAGTTGTCTAGGTCTTCAAGAGTTGCTTCAAGATTCTTCTTCAAATATTCTTTGTCCATGATCTCCTCAAGTGGTTAAACTTCTTTGCTGAGGACTAGAGCTCTGATACCAATTGTTAGGAATGGGAACACTGAGAGGGGGGCGGGGGGGTGAATCAGTGTTCACTGTATTTTGACTTTTCACTTTAATCTGAATACTGAATTATAAATGCTTAAGTACTGAATTAAACATTCACATAAACATGAAACATGAAATCAACACATGACACCGATATGGTTACAGAGAAACCCAAATAGGTTAAAACCCCGGTGGGACTTGATACCCACTAATAATCTACACTAGTGTTTTGTGATCCTTGTTAGAAGATCCTTTACCTTGTTAGGAGTAGCTTTATAATGCTTTTAGTATAGTAGACCTTGTTAAGGGTCGGACCCTGTTAGGAGTCTTTTAAAATGATCCCTATTATAGGGGAGTGGACTCACTGTCCTAGAGCTCACTGCTCAAATGATGAAGGCTACAACCTTCTGAATCAGATACACACTATATCTGCAGGTGAACTGTCACTGTGACACTGCTTGTTAGATCAGTTCCTTTGGTGCGCTAATGCTTTGACCTCTTGCAAAGCTCTAATACATCATATGCTCTCTTCACATACCTCTGCTCTGCTTCTCACAACTCTATTTCCACTTCCATGCCAAATACAATGGGAACACCTTATATTTATGCACTCATACCAATTATACAATTAGGTCGGCCCTATAACTAATTACAAATAATGCTTCCAAATGAATTGGCTTAAGCGTGCTTACAATTATACATATACATATGTCAAAAACCTAAATACAATGGGCACATAGCCTCTACAACATTAATTTACAATCACAAACCAAAATAGTTATTGTCGGCTCTATGCTTTGTTCTCTGTTAGCACACATTGGCTGTGCAACTTCAATTGACTGTAACTTTCACATCTTTGCATATCTACTTATGCGCTCTTAGACTAAGCATAAGTATAGTCTAACAACCTTAACTTCTAGGTCACATACCATAATTCATCCATACGCATGGGCGCAGGTGCTTTGAGGTATAGGAACTCTGTATGATGTCCAGTCTTCAACACTTAACTGATTTATGATCTTTACACTTAGTGCGTTGACTCCAAACTGCTATATGACTTTGTTGCCATAATGACAAAACTATATCTAGTCATATACTTTAGTATAGACAACTTGCCAACAAGAGTATTTCATCACCTTAGCTCAAATAGGGGTTAAACTACCTCGTGATTATGATATATTACAAATGAGACAAGATGAGGATGAGGCTAACCCTTTAGGAGCTCCAAATAAACATATCCAATCCCTTCATGAATAAATTGATAATCTTAAAAATGGAAATTCTCCAAAGAAGTACACATTAGAAGGAATTTGTCCTTTTCCTTTTGACAAGAGATTGGTCACGATACCTTTCCCACCTACTGTGGAGTTTCCAAAATATGACAAATACATGGGCCTAACTGACCCCCAAGACCACATTTGAGAGTTTTGTACATTGAGTATGTAATTCATCCATGAACAAACATATCTAATGAGGTTGTTTCCTAGGAGTCCAGGTGAACAAGCAATGGAATGGTTCTTTAAGATGCCACCCAAAATTAAAACATTTGAGGAGTTGATCTCAATTTTTTTCTCCCAATACTCCTAAAATATTGAACATGAAGTGACCATGTTGGACTTGTACAATACTAAACAAAGGAATGGGGAATCATTCTTGACTTTCCTACAACATTTGAGAAGAATCTTTGCCAAGTACCTAAGAAGTGTGCTAGAAAAAGAGAAGATGGAAATCTTTATCAACAATTTTAATAATGAAATGAACTTTTGGTTACATCTCCAATGTCCTCCAACCTTTGACAAAATAGTCGATAATGGAATCAAAATATAAGATTCTTTAGTAAGGAAGGGTGAACTAAAGCTATACAAGGACAATAAAGGGTTTTCAAATTCTCATTCAACCACCACCCAACCCAACCCACTCATATGGATCACTATCTCCCCCAACACTAATAAGGGCCCGTTTGGTAGCTGGAATTAGATTGGAATTAGCATTTGTTAGTTCCCATTTCGTTGAATCCTCAGTTTGGGAGTGCAATATGAAAATAGAATAGGAATATTTAAATGCTCATTTTGCCAAAAATGAGCATTTACATCTTCCATTTGAAAAGGTGGAATTGGAATTTGAATGGGGGGAAAGCAAATTTTTAAATTTTTCATGTCTACACTTAATTTTTTAATTGTTTATTTGTGTTGGGAGGGATTTAATTTATTTTTTATTTGTTTGGGTGGTTTGTAACTTTGTTATTTATTTTATTTTTTTCAAAAAAAATTCAAATTTTTTGCCGAATTTTTTGACAAATTTTTTTAAAAAAAAATTGATTTTTTATTTTTTTGAATTTTTTCTCGAATTTATTTTCTAAATTTTTTGTCAAATTTTTTTCGAATTTGGGTTGCAGTGATTGTAACTTGGTTGCCTGCCACCAACTTTGGCTACCTAAAACGGACTATGATTCCATTTTATATTCAATTCCATTAATAAAAATGAATTATTAAATTCAAAAACATTAAAACAATTAAAAAAAAATTAAAAAAAAAATCATGCTCAAATTCCAATTCCAGTTTCAAAAAGTGGAACCAAACGGTCCAAAAATAATCCAGAAATGAAAAACCAGATTATCAAATCCATGATTTGAGCATTTCCAGCATTTGATCAAATCCATCATTTCCTAATTCCCACTACCAAACGGGCCCTAAAGGCTCATGATGGATCACTAAATATACATGAAGAAGAGTGAATAGAAAAGATGAGCGAGAAGCAGCTACAGAAGGAGTATGCAAGGCATGCTAGTGAGATTGCCAATAAATATGTGATATGCAGAGTTAAATAAGGATTTCAACCCACCTCTTTGAGAATATTAGGGCCCATAGAATAGTAGGGGCCAAAAGGTAGGTAAGCCTTTGTAGTGACTAGGGACCTGCACTGATTGAGACTCAGAAGAAGTGGTGAAGGATTGAGAATTTAGGACGACAATAAAGCACTATTTCCCTTTCATTTCAGCCTTAAGTAAATGAATGAATTCACTTCTAGGACTCAAGATATTATTCCAATTCCTTGGGGATGATATGAATTTAAGATCATAATAAGTGGAGCAAAGAAGGCTTAAATTTTTAATTTGTCAAGGACAATAAGTGAAAGAGGGCAACTTGAGATAGGTGGCCTTCCCATAGAAAGGAGAAAGTTCTTCTTGGCTCCATTGAACAATTAATATGATGAATATGGTTCCCTACTATTATAAGGAGCTAGATATATATATGTAACATGCCTCCCAAGAGAACTACAAATAGATAGAGGGGCCCAAAACATGTGTGGGGATGAGTGTGAGATCTCATACCATATATGTACATGTACTCTATAGTTGGATAGTCAATGTGCGTACCTCAACAAGTTGTCAATGAGGTTATTTCTTCCTTCTAAATCTTTCTTCGATGTGGCTTTCTTTGGTGTATAATTGTTAGGTGAGTGTCCAGTTGTTCTCACATTATTCATGGTCTTCTATATCCCTCTAGAAGGTGTTGGCCTACCAATGAGTGGATCCTCAATGCCAATGTCCAATGTGAGAAGTTTTGGTTGGTCTTGGTGAGTAACTTTTTTTTTGCCTATGCTTTTATGGGGCAAGATAACCCGATGACTATAAAATATTCCCTTATAAAAATTAATAATTATCCGTTGGCCCCTTCAAATAGTAGGGATCTCGCACCCACTACAACCCATAGAATTATAATTAAGGGTAGGGGATTCTAGTCTAGTTTCCCTAAGATATTCTAAGGTAGTGGCCTCATCTTAATCTTGAAATTTGTTAGCACCTATAGATGGTAGGGGCTTAGGATTATAGGGTAGGGGAACTGAGGAGGGCACAGGAATACGAGCAACTCTAAATCACTGAGGCCTTCCCAAAGAATGAATGTTTTGGCTGGTCTTCCCAAAGAACTAATTTATTGAGCCCCCTACTATTTTATAGGCAACAAAATCTATAATAAGAAGCCCATGAAGATAAAGGCTTTATCGATTTCCCCTACTATTTTAATGGGAAACCCCCTTGTAGAATAGTAGGGTAGGTCCTACTATTTTAATGGGCAACTAGTTATCCACCCAACTAATGAAAGCATTCTTTCCCTATAGATTATAAGGGATGCTAATATTTGGATGGATGGAAGGTATGCTCACCTGCAAAGGTACGCTCTAAGATAGGATGCTCCCATGTAGGGTTGGTGGGAGGATAGGGATGAATTAGTATTCCATGGACTAGAGATGTTATCCCTATTTCATTTCACCCAAGAAAGCTAGAGTTTCTGGGCTAATCTCTCCTTCCCACATTTCAATAGATGTTGGTATCCTATCGAGTTCTACAAAGGGGCGATTCTATACATAACATGGCCCCTACTATTTTATGGCATGTGGTCCCTATTAATATATTATTATGAGGATGGTGATATCCCTATAATAATCTACCTCTCAGGGGGGATGAAGGGGGGCTGATAGTGAAAGGGTGTGTTATGTATAGATCGGTGGGGTTTCACCTAAATTCTGATGATGTTCAGGTTCAAATCCTAGGTGATCTCTAGACATGTGGTGAACATGACTCCTTTGGACTTCCCCAAGAGGATAGTTACATGTCAAACTTTCTAAGCAACAAAAGGCAAGTTGAAACAAGCAAATAGGTTTGAGCCATAGAAGAGTAGGGTCCAGTAAATGCCTTAGCTTGACTAGTTTCCCATAGAGAGTGAGAAACCCCATAGAATAGTAGGGCCCTTTAAGGCTCAATCATGCTCTACAACTATAGTTGTTTCCAGGTTGTTTGGAAAATAAAATTTGGTGCTCTACAGTGGGCCCAAAAGTCCTTTCCAATTCTGCAATTCATTTTTAGTTACATATATCAATGAAACACTAATTGATGTATTCCACATATCTATATGAGTTGGTTGGGTAGCACATGGTGGGATGGGTTTCAAATTCCAAGTCACAAATTCAAATTCCATGGGTTTCGACCAATGTGAGAACAACTAGACACTCACTGATTAATGTATGCCACATATCCTTCTCCTAATTTTATGCCTACTTGATATCCATGTCTTGCCTTCAATAATGCTTTTCATGTTCCTTTCATAGCTTTCTTCCCTGCTTTCATGTTTGGTGCCCTAATTCCCCACCTACCCAACATTACTCAATAACTGCCTGAATAATAGAACAAAGTGCACCACCAAGTCAGGTACTTTTTGAAGCGGGCATGTTACATATAGATGATTAGAGGGAATGAGCCCTTATATCCACCTTATAGATATATGTGGCCACTCTTCTTCATTAGTTGTATACATCACAAACCTGAGGATAGATACTCTACAAGATTCAGGGGGGTTGCATGTGGGGAATGGTCAGTCAGGTAATCTTGCATAATGCTCAACTTGGTTCGGTTCACATCCATGTTATCTTGGCATGGTACCCATGTCAACTTGGCATGGTATACCCCTGATCTAATACTCTATTTCTAGAACTTACAACAACAACTCATCAACCAATAACAATAATAAAAAACCTAAGTTGTGGTTGAAAAACACTAACAAAAACCTAGTGAATGATGGAGTGGTAGAAGTAAACAATCTTTAACCTAAACCATTCTATCTTTCTAGTGGTTCCCATAATCAAGAAAATAAAAATCAATCCACCAAACAATACCTCTTTCAAAAATAAAAACAATAATCAAGGTAATAATAGATCAAGGCCACAATTCATGTCCCAATTTACTTCCCCTAGAAGGAAATTCACTACATTGGGAGAACCTCTTGAGACAACTCTAAAAACACTTATTGTAAAGAAAATCATCACTCTACCCAAGTCAAGAGGTTATGAACCCCAAGTTAAACCCTCATGGTGGAATGACTCACATCATTATGAGTATCCTCAAAATAAAGGACACAAGACTAATGATTGTATGAGATTGAAACATTCAGTCCAAGATCTCAGTGATAATAGAACTATTGAAGTAGATGGACCCAAGAACAATGAAGACCACAAAACCTTTAAAACATCTTTCTTAAATCATGAAAAAGGTGAATCTTCAAATTCAAACAAAAAAAAATTAGAAAGGAAATGCCAAGGTGAATTTTTCTCACACTTATGACAACATTATCAATACTCTTATCCGGTTTCAACAATACCATCAATGTCATAGTGATCAAAGAGAAGAAAGGAAAAGAGCTTGCCAATATTTTTACTAGGAGGAAAAAATCCAAGGTCACTTTGCAAAAAACATCCAACAAAATAACCATGCCTAATCCTTCATCTTCTCCATCAAAATAATACAATCTAGTGGATCAATTTCAAAAAACCCCAGCATAAATCTCAATCTTGGAGTTGTTGAAACTTTCACCATCTCATAAAGAAATCTTGGAAAAGGCTTTGGTTGATATGATGGTCCCTAAAAATTTGGATGAAGAACAAATTCAAATTATGGTTGGTCATCTCATTACACCAGATTTCCTATCCTTTTTCAACCAAGATGACATGTCATTAAATCATCCCCAAAATTTCCCATCGCATATTGAAGTCCTCATTCACAAGCATAGGGTTAAAAGAGTCTTGATAGAAAGAGGGGCTTGCTTGAACATATGTACTCTAAATCTTGTCAAGGCCTTGAGATATTCTAAAAATACTATGGATCCAAAAAGAAAGATAACAATTAAAGCCTATGATGATGAAGAAAGGTCTTCCAGAGGTATAGTCATTTTTCCAATATGAGTGGGCCCAATTCAAAAGGAAACAGTGTGCCAAGTGTTAGAACTCAAATTGATCTATAACATATTATTGGGTAGGCCATGGATTCATGATATGCAAGAGGTTCCTTCCACTTACAACCAACGCTTGAAGTTTCGTTACCTTGGTCAAGAAATAACTATCAGTGGTGATCTAAATCCTTTCTAATGTTGTAATAATGTGAAAATAGATACGAACTCCTTTGTACCACATAATAGTGAGGTCTCTATGTCAGATTCACCTTGTTGACACCCAAAAATTTAGGTCCTAAATATGCAAAACATCAGGGAAGTGTAATACCTAATTTTATTTTCATGTTATTCCCCTATTTTTTTAAAAATGAAATAATTAAAAAGGCATAAATACTTATCATTATTCTATTTTTATGTTCATGGAATACATTTTTAGTTATTTTATTTCAATGAATTTAATGCATGTATATTTTGAAATAAAATAATTATAAAGAATAATAAGGTGGTTAGACAAAAAAGGTGGCAAGAGGGAGTTGAACACTCAACCTCTCAAGCCAACCCTTTTTCCTACCTAGCTACCCTTCTACCCTCTAACCAATTAGTCTATTGTTATTCTTTAAGAGGATTTGGAAGATAAAAAAATTTATTTACATTCTCATGTACAGGTGAGAAAATCAAGACTAAATTCTCACACAGGGAGTATTTCTTGCCAAAATAATGTTAATTTTCAAATATAAATATTATTATTATTATTATTATTATTATTATTTTAATCGGTAAAATGCCTAAGCCAAATAATTTTATTAATAAAGAAAAATTATAGTACAAAGCTCCGTTCTGTATGGGCATTGGTAGGAAAGAATGGAGAAGAAAACCTCCAGTCTAGCCCGAGACCAAGGTCCAGAGTACATGTTACAAACATTATTATGAGGGCATACCCTCATTTACATTGATTGCTGAAGGCAATCCTTTATTTACAATTTTGATTTTTACTAATATTCGAATCTTGTTTATAACCTATTGGATTGATATATCTCTGGGTTGATGAGGCAAGGCTCTCAAGTCCTATACTTCCTGTGTCTTTGCTATCCTGTATACAAAATCACCACAGAAGAAATCACTAGACGCAATACCTTAACAAAGGCTTTTCCATATGGTTAAAAAATTGATCATACTAGATTAGGGATCTTAAGTATATAATTCCCCTTCATTTACTAGAGAAAATTAAGTGCTTAATAGCAAGGAAAGTAAGCTTGACTAGTATAAGCCATGAACCTATATGCATCCATATAATGAAACCATATTTCTTTGCTCCCTATACTTATTCCTTAATCCCCATAGCCTATCTTAACAACTTTTCCTCTTGATATCTATATCATAGGAGTTTTCTTCTATTATAATGCTATATTGACATTTTGGATTGAATTATATCAAACATGAAGGCCTACGTGATATAAATAAAAGAATAAGAAATCTCTACAAAACCTTATAGTATTTTATTCTAATATACATCATTGAGAGCGGAAGTAGGGCTTCATAGGCCAGACCACTGGATCCTGGTTGAGACCATCCATTGTTTTACCAAATCATGAGATCATACGTTTATGCTGATTACCATAAGATCCTAACAAGAGACTGAGTTTAAGATTCATACTGAATCTAGCCATATCAATTCTTATACTAGACTTTAGAGCAGCTTACTAATATGTTGTCTTTGTACTTGTTTCTCATGTGTGCATAGGAAAAAAAAAGGAACACTTTATGTTCTTAGTCCAGTAATATCTTTCGATCTAGTTAATAGTATTTGTCCACTTGTTTAGCAATGTCCTATAGAGGTTATCATAGATATTGCCTTTATATTAAAAATCTCTCCTAGTTTTTACAATACACAAATATTACTACCTATCCTGAGTTTTGGATTAACTTCTATGGAACACTGCTATCGGAAATAGACAATCATAAGGAAAGAGAAACAAATTAATTGAAAGAGAACAATGCTTACCTTGCTTATGTTAGTTGTAGAATGAGAACAATTACTAGTAAAGAGAGACAAATATAATCTAATTAAAAGTGATGAGTGCAGACTTCCACTGTTCATTGGGAATTATTTAAAAAAAAACAAAAAAAACAACAGATGTCATAATTTGATGGAGGAACATAGTAGAGCTTTCTCAAAAATAGCCTACGCTTATTAAGAAAGGGTAGCATGCTTATATTCATAAATCCTCTTGATGTTCCTGATCTTGATACTGAGCTATCAGTAGCAAGGGTCAAATTTCTTTTGTTTATGGATTTTACCTTCATCCAGCCAGAGATCGGTTAGCTTTTCTAATTCAAATTCTACAAGGCACTCCATATATGTGGTCCCAACTTCATCTAAATGCCAATATGTATAGAACCAATCTTTCTTTTTGGGTTTGAGTATACGCAAGTATAGTAGTAGGAAGGTTGTGTTTCTCTTTGCTATGTCCTCTCTCTCTTTGAAAACCTCAATACCCTTAGTGCCAATGATGGATGGTGATATGGGGGGAGGAACCATATTGTAGTTTCTAAGTTTGATAATTGGGTGCCTTTTAATAAGATGAAGTGCTGGTTTAAGGTTGCCCAGGAACTTCTTTTTGAATGTTCTGTGACAAAGATTCCATAGTTCCTTTTCATCGCAGCCCCAAAGGGAGATGACAGTAACAAAAAAGGATGTGATATTGGTGAGGGTCCTACAACTTTCTTCTGAGTTGATAAACTCCTCACCTAAGATACGAAAGACAATGAATATTCTTTTCTTGTCTATTATTTACTTTATTAATTTCAAGAAAAAAGAGTGGGGAGAGGGAGTTGAACACTTGACCTCTCGACCCACCCTTTCTTCCTATCCTAACTACCCATCCTACCCTAACCGATTGTCCTATTATATTCCTTAAGAGTATGGGTAGAGGAAAAGGGATAAATTCTAGATTATTTTCTTCTCTTTAGTAATTTAGGAATAAATTATTAGGGTAAGAAAATGTATTTGAGTTTCTTTCGTATTATATGTTTAAAAGGTTTTACATTTTATTTTAGGTCTTCACCATGTAATTCTTTTTAGGGCTTATTTTCATTTACCTTAAGTTACTAAAGAGAAAATAACATCTCTTACTTTACCCTTTGGTGATTTTAAAATTAGATTATTAAGGTAGATTGGATTTTATTTTACCTTATCGAATTTACATTTTTCACATCTCTCATTATTGCAAATACTAATTAGGTGATTTGAATATAATGCTCTTATTATTATCTTTTATTTTCATTTCATAAAGATGCATATTTAGGGTTTTATTTTAGAAAGTAAAATTATTTTCCCCTAAATTTTAAATAAATTTTTACAAAATGAGTTGTGAGATTTTATTTTATTTTTACATTATAAAGAATTTCTTGATATTAGGGTTGTTATTTTTTATCTGCTTTCTAAAGTATTAATACCCTTACCCTATGTAAATTATTTAAAATATTGTAATTTTAGGGTAAGTGTTCCCATTTTTTCTAGGGTGAGTTATAATCTTTTGTACCCTAATGTTTTAGAAATATTTCTATATGTAATTAATATTGTCTTATGTTTTTGAAAAGGTATTTTGAAAAGTAAATACATTATTTTTAGAATTTGAAAGTAAAATTTTAAATTTAAAAAATAAAATTCTTATTTATGGATCTTGGGTTTTATGTTAACTAATAAGATTTTTATATATTTTGATAATTAAAGTGGGTACCTATGATTAATTATTTAAACCTTATTGGTACTTTTACTTATATTATCAAAAACATTTATATGCATTATGTCATGATTTTATTAATGTTTTATTTTGATACATTATTAATTATTAAAATAAATAAATTTTAAATAGGGATCATTTTGAAAGCTTGAAATATTATTAAATATAATGATCCTAGATTTAAAATTTATTGAAAGATTATCTAATATTAGGTTTTGTGTGCAGGAATTAAACATGTGGATTACCAAGCAAAATACCTGAAGATGTGACAAAGTTTATTTGTGATACGTGAAACCTTTTTCCCCAAAACCATTTATATGGTTAAATTTGTAAATTTTAGGGTTAGTTTTTGGGATTAGGTTTTTGTGAAAAGGTGTGTCTTTTCACGGGAAACCTTTGAATAACATATTTATACTGAATCATTTGTAATTGAAAACAACACAACACAATAGGGGAAAAAACTCCAGTAACTACAGATTTTGAACCATCATATGAAAATTTCTCAAATGTCAAATGAGATAAGTTGTTTTATGTTTATTTGAGGTTATATGTTATTATTTTCAATTAGTTTTTCAGATACTTTGCATATTAGAGTGTTCCATTGTGTTCTATTCCCTAATATTATAATTTAAAGTTAATATATACAACTCGAATAACAATAGTAGGATCTTTGTATTCGCCATTATTCTTATCGGTCTCTTAGTTTGAGTTAAAATCGATAAGATTAGTTGTGTAAATTGATTTGAATTATGAATCAAGCAGAAGCCTGTGGAATGATAGTCTTGCTTTATTAAAAGTAAGTTTTCTTAAAATTGTCTCTGATTATACGTAGGATTGGAAATTTATGACTCTATAACCCAAATTTTCATTAGGCACTGATCTTATTATTGTTTGAGAATTTTTATTTGGTTTTTCTTTTGTAGTTTATAAATAAATTTGATTGCTTTCTTTAAAGCATTTGCAATTAGGTTTTTAGTGATAATTCAGTTTTTAGTTTAGATTTCATAGAATACGTCATAAGATTACATCATTTTCCTTCAAAGACCATTTATCCCTTTGGAAGGAATTTCATTTGTATGTGATGCATTTGTGCAACATAGGGAGCTCATGAATTTAGGCCTACTAGACTTGGATTGATCAAGCCAGAATTGCAGAGGTACTAGTGTGTGCCTGTCAGTTGGCAAAAAATGGTCCATCATTTTTGGGCACCAACACACCCAAGGAACGAGCTAAAGAAGAGTTTCCTAGTAAAAGTTTGACATTTGAAGGAAAGAAAAAGGAGAATGGAGAAAAAGTCCCACTATTTCAAATGGTGAAGATGTTAGCCCCTCCACATCAAATGAGGATAAAGGAGAAGTTAGTTTTCTAAATACAAATGACAAAAATCCTAGCTCCTCTAGTCCAAGTTCCTCAAACAAAGAATAAAAAGAATCAACATCTTCAAAATCAAAAAAGGGGAGGGAAAAGGAAACACATTATCTAAAGATGGATACATTGATGAAATATTTTGAAAATAAATTAAAACTTCATCAAAAAGGGGTTGCAGAATATTCCTTATCCATGGTCAATTGACCACTTTCTTCTAAGTCTCATGGAAAAACCTCTACTTCAAAAGAACAAACATCTCCTCAAAGGTACAATGATAATTTGGTAACATCTAGTACACCATCAGGGGTAGAAGAAGATAATAAAATCCTAAAGTGTTTATAAAAGGATGAATAATAATCAAATGAAAGGGTCCAACACATTAGCATTCTCACACATCAATATGGGAAAGGTTTTGAAATAATGCAAAATATGAGTTAAGAAGGATTGGGTCTTCTTAGAAGGAGACAAGAAGGATTTTTAGAACCTGTAAAAACCATTTGGAGGTCTAGTCAAGATAAAACTGGAGTAGGGTACCTTGAACTAGGACATATAGAAAATAATCTCCCTCACATTCATGAACAAATTCCTAAGTTTAATTATATAGTGATGAAGATTCCACCAATTAAAAATGGGAATCATTATCTGAGGAATCATGCCATGATAAAGAAGCTGATGTAATTCAATCTTATGCACCAACATATAAATAATAAAAATGTTTAAAATGAGAGTGGGTAGGAGAGCCATATAGACCTACATTCTTAGAGGGATACAACTCTAGGTTTACACTACAAGAGTTAGATTCACAATAAGTTCAATATTGTTCTAGTGAGGAAGAAAAAGATCCACAATCTATGGACCATCTTGAGGAATTACATGTTATAGACCTTGAAGATATAATGTATGAACCAAACTATAATGAAGTAAGGACCTTAACCCCAATAGACCTAAACCTATTGAATGACTCTTTACCTATAATCCATCCCAAACTCATTGATTGGGATCAAATAGAGCCAAATAAACTAGACACTTTCCAAAATGACTATTCTATTACCTTGTACCTTAATGTGGTTGAACCTGATTCCACCAAATAATCATGTCAAGAGGCATCAATAATGGAATGTATCAAGTTTCTTAATAAAAAAAATGAAAGAAAAAATGAAAGATCTAGTGATGGAAAACCACCATGTGGTAGTGCTAAATCAAGAAAAAGTAAAAATAAAAGATGAATTAAAAGGTGAAAACCCAATTTAGGTATCTAAGGATGAGAAACTTGATACTTTACCCAAACATTATGAAGAAATATCATCCATTTTGGTAGAACCAACTGAAAAAGTAAACATTGGAACAAGGGAAGAACCTAAGATTATCAATTAGTAACATATTTATCTAAAGAGAAAATGCAACAATTTGTGGAATTCTTCAAGGAAAGGAAAATCAATTTTACATGGTCATTTATTGATATGCTAAGGTTAGATCAAAATTTAATATTGAATCATCTCAACATAGCTCCAAGAGTTAAGCCCGTGAAACAAAAGTTGATAAAAATGTACCCTCATATAGCCTTGTTAGTCAAAGAATAATTGAAGAAACTCTTGGATACCGACTTCATTAGACCTACTGCATATGCCTAGTGGATTTAAAATATTGTACTAGTTTCAAAACATAACAAGAGTATAAGAGTATGTACATAATTTCTAAGATCTCAATAAGACATGTCCTAAAGATAACTTTCCTCTTCCAAGTATTGATCATATTGTAGATCTCACAATAGGGCATTCTATGTTGTCATTAATGGATTAATTTTCTAGGTATAACCATATTAAAATTTCACCCAAAGATCAAGATAAAATAACCTTTACATGTGCATGGGGTACATTTTGTTGGAATGTAATTCCCTTTGGTCAAAAAAATGTTAGAACTACTTACCAAAGAGAAATGACAATAATTTTTCATGATATGATGCATACATTTATGGAGGACTATGTGGATGATATATTAGCTAAATCATAAACAAGCAAAAAATATTTACCTATGCTAGATAAGATCTTTAGAAGGCTAAAAAAATTCAAGGTTAGATGAAACCCTAAGAAATGTGCATTTGGGGTAAAATTAGGAGATCTCCTTGGTTATATTGTATCAGAAAAAAGAATAGAAGTTGATCCCACCAAGCTGAAAGCCATCATGGAAATGGGACCTACAAGAAACACATGTCAATTGAGGTTATTACAAGGAAGACTCTAATCCATAATAAGGTTCATATCATAACTAGTTGAAAATTTTCATTTCTTCACTCAATTGCTCCATAAAGACATTTTTTTCAAGTGGGAGAACAAGTGTGATGAGGCCTTTGAACTTTTGAAGAAATAATTGATGAATCCTCCAATCTTAATGGCTCCAATACCTAGGAAACCATTTTTACTTTGCATTTCAGAAATGGAGAATTCATTAAGAGACTTATTGGCCCGAGAAGATGAGTAAGGAAAAGAAAAGACTATCTAGTACATCAACAAGACTTTGGTTAAATATGAACTCAACTACACCTTTATAGAGAGAGCATATCTAGCTATATTGTTTCTTCCCAAAAACTAAGACATTATATGCTAGCACATTAAGGGAAGTTAATTGCTAACATAGGTCCCTTAAAAAATCTTCTTGGTAAGTCATCTCTAACAACAATATTGGCTAAATGGGTCATGGTTCTAAGTGAATTTGATATAGAGTAAGTGGCTTGAAGAACAATAAAAGGCCAAGTCATAGAAAATAAACTACAGAAGCACCTTTATCAACTGAAGAACCAATACACGTAGAGTTCCCAGATGAAAACATCCTCACCATTGGAGCAAAAAAATGGAAATTATATTTTTATGGGTCATATACTCAACATGGATCAAGGAAAATAATTATCTTCATTACACCTCAAGTTTACACTATACCAAATTCTTACAAAATTTTGTTTCCATGCACCAAAACCATAGAAGAATATGAAGCACTTGTGATTGGAATAAAGATGGCTTTATAATGGAGAGTTACAGAACTATACTCTATGGAGATTCCTAGCTAGTTATTAACGAAATAAATGATAAATACCAAACCAAGAATGATAAACTCATGCCTTATAAGAAGATGGTCGATGATCTTAAGAAATATTTTGTGATAGTTACTTTTGAGAAAATACCAAGAGTTGAGAAAAAAGAAGCAAATGTCATGGCTACATTAGCTTCACTTCTACAAGTACCTAATTAGAATGCAAGGTATGAATTATTGGTGGAAGAATTGGTAAAACCTGCCTATGACCACCCTGAATTCCAAGTAATTTGTTTACTTGTTGGTCATGAGTCCACTTGGTATGGTCCTATTTACACTTACCTAAAAGTCAAAACTTTATCCTTGGACCAATCCCATAACCAAAATAGAAATTTCATATGCCAAGCCTCACATTATACCCTTATATCTGACATGTTGTATCATAAAGGTCTTGACATGACGTTACTTGATGTTTAGAGATTGAGGAATCTAAAACAACCTTACAAGAAGTTCATGAAGGTATTTGTGGGTTACAATCAAGTGGGTTTATATTAGTAAAGAAAATCATTAGGATGGGGTACTATTGGCTGAAAATGGATAAAGATGCATGTCCATTTGTGAAGACTTGTCAAAAGTGCCAATTCCATGGAAATTTGATACATGTACTAGCTCAATAATTGCATCCATTGACTACACATTGGCCCTTTTATCAATGGGGTTTTGATTTGATAGGGATGATTTATATTACCTCATAAAATGGGCATAATTACATAATCAGAAAAATATAATACTTCACCAAATACGTTGAAGTTGTACCCTTATCAATTGTCACAAGAAAACAAATATCAATGTTTATCTTGAATTACATAATTTGCAACTATGGTATCCCTCATGCCATCATTATAGATAATGGGAGACAATTCAAGAACAAGGATGTCAAAGAGTTGTGTGAAAAATTTCATATTATCTAGCACTTCTCATCAATTTATTACTCACAAGGAAATGGTCAAGTAGAGGCTTCCAATAAAAACATCCTTAAGATCCTTAAAAAGACAATTGATGACTTAGGTAGAGATGGGCATATACAATTGAATCCAACACTTTGGGCTTATAGGACTATCATTAGAACACCTGCAGGAGCTACACCCTTTTCTCTAGTCTATGGATCCAAATTAGTGTTACCTTTGGAAGTAGAGATTTGATCACTTAGGGTTTCATTACAGGGCATATTGACAAATGAAGACTATAGGGTCTCTAGGTTGCAAGAACCATAATTTCTCAAAGAATGTCAACACCAAGAATATGATCACCTAAACTAATATCAAAAGAGGATATCAAAAAATTCTAATAATAAAATCAAACCTAGAGAATTTCAAGTTGGTGATCTAGTTTTAAGAGAAAACCCAAGGAATCAACAAGAAAAAGAAAAGAAAGGAAAATTTGAGGCAAATTGGCTAGGACCATTTGTTATCACATCATCATAAGGAACATGAACTTACAAATTACCCACATGTGAGGGAGAATAATATGATGAGATCGATGAGCTTAAATATTGGCTCAAGTATTATGTCACTTTGTTATGTTTAATCTATCATGTTCCTAGGTTGTCTTAGTAGTTTGGTCATGAACATTGGTTTTTAGTTGTTTTAAGTCAGTCTCATGGACCTGATTTCATAGACATTAAATTTATACTTTCATATTCCTATTATGGGTAAAAGACATTATTTTATGGTTATATGCAACACACACACACACACACACACACACACACACACACACACACACACACACACACACACACACACACACACACACACACACACACACACACACACACATGTATGTATGTATGTATGTTTTAATTATGGATTAGTGAATAATTAATCTAGTGATGAATGCATATATTTGATGCATATGTGTTTTTCCTATTAACATTTATGATGCAAAAAGATTAAATGAAGTAGTGATCAATAAATGACACTCAAGAAGGTCATGCCTTTGAAGACCAAGTCCATGTAGCTCATCAAGGATCAAAATTTGAAGTAGTCCAATGGTGAACTATTTACATCTCATGTTGAGAAAATCAAATGGTTACTATCAATGTGGAATCAATCTAGGAGATAGTGGAAGCTATATCTAATCTTTGTGTAGTTGAACAAGTTTTTTTTGATTACTTAAAAGCAGGTTTTGAAAGGACCTGAAATATTTTACATCAAGATTACAATATAGGCATTAAAGTTCCAACAGAAATCATGCACTAACACCAAAAAGAGACACAAAAAAATGAACAAGTCCTTAAATAGAAAAAATAGAGAAAAAAGGACAACTAAAGGGTAGCAGGACAACAACCAGCTGTCTAAATACATTTCATAAGGTTTGCCACCTATTCAGCCAACATCTACATGTTAGCAGAGGATGCTTTGAGCTCCTCAATGTAGCTGAACAAGTTTGTTATTCCTCATTTAGTAGATGGTTTTCCTCCTCCTTTCTAGTGTTGTAATAATTCTAATCCACCTATTCTTTTTTTGTTGATCTATTAGTGGTTAGTTATTTAGTAAGTTTATGTTATAAATGAGAAGCTATAACTTCTTTGGAGGTTAGCTCAGTTAGACTAAGGATTCCATTTATTAGTATTTTCAATTTTCAATATAGTTTCAGTTTTTCTTCAACAATGAATTGTAATCAGTACTTTTTGCAACATGAATAAAATGATGAAGTTTTGTGTTCATAAGTGTTTAACTAAGTTTTGGATACTCACTCAAAGGGGACCACTTGGTGAGCAGTTCCTTTCAATTTCAACATTAGTTTCCTTCAACTTTATTTACAAGTTCTGGAGCTTTTTTGTTCCTACAGTCACTAGAAGTGATTTCCTCTGACTGTTCCTATAACCAAAGAAGGTAGAGTAGTTCATGTCTACACATCCTAAACTTTGTTATAGCATTTTGCATAGATTCATCTTTAGAATTTGAATTCTATTAAGCATTTGAATCAATTCCAAGCATTTAATTTTTAGTATTTCTTTCCTTAAGTTGTAGGTTAGAATGGATTTAGTAGGAACTTAGTGCACATATAATGCAAACCTATTTCAAGTTCACATACTCTGTGTTGACAAGTAAATGAGCCTTCACCATGAGAAAGATAGCTGCTTAGTTTGGATGTCCAATCCCTAAGTCGAGTTATGTAACCTAGTTATTGATCCAATTGGGAAGTCAAGCATAACCTACAAATAATATCCATCTTAAGAGGTTCTATACCTAATTAGTTGAAAGAGCATCAGACGAAAGAGTATCAAATGAGAGAGAATTTGTTTGTACAACAAAAATTCATCCTAAGAAAAATCCAAAAATAATAAATATGGAACCTAAAATAAAAAATAAAATATACAAAAGAAATTTTTAAGGAAAACAAAGTGCCTTGGTGAAAACCTAGTAAATAGGTGTCTTGGTAGAAAAAAAAGCAAATAAAACTAAAAAATACAATAAACATATGTAGTTAAAACCTAGCAAATAGGCGTTACTTGCTTTGAGTTAAGCTCCTTTATTTATTAAGCATTGCATTTGCATTTCTTCCATCCTTGTACATATCCATTTGCATCTCTTCCATCATTGTACACAATCATTACAAACCCTCAAAGATGCATACCTCAGTTGTCTAAAAATATTTTATCATGGTTTGAAAGTTTCCTTGGTCCTTTATCATTGTCAAAATCAAACTGGGGGCACAATCCAAACTTAGCAAGATCATCAATGAATTAGACACAAGCATGACTCAAATGCTCTTAATCAAAATCAAATATCATGACATTTGAACCTTTTTGATCAATCCAAAACACCAAATTTCAAACATCCAAATATTTGACCAAGATTTAAAACGTCAAATCAATCCAATTGAAATATTGAATCAAATAGCTTGAGCAAGATCAAAATGGTAAAAAATAAATGAAATTATTCTGAGAATATAGATCAAATAACAAAGGTAGATATATTCAAACGCTTGTTTCTGGATTTATGAAATTATGTGTTTTAGAAACTCTAGGATGTCTTTTGACTAGAGGAGCAATGATGAAAACATGACATTTTCTTGGTTTTATGCTTGTGAGATTAATTCATAGAAGTGTGCAAGTTTGTCTAAAGACATGATCATCAAAGAATTATTTAGGACACTTGCATATGAAAGGGATTAACTCTTTATCTATTTATGCAAAAGGGTGCCTTGGTCATTTAGGGTTTTCATATCTTAATGCTAGGATCCACTTTCAACATTGAATCCACCGAAAGTGGTATTCATACCATCATGGTTGAAAAACTAACCAGTGAGGGTTGTAACAATTTCAATGATCCACAAAAATCTCAATGATGATAAATTGAAAAATAAATTGATCCAATGAAAAGTGACAATAGTTTAGTTACATTTGTATGCTACATTTATTTTAGATTAATCTTGCATTAATAGTCATTATGGGATTTATAAAGGGGGTGGAAAATCAATCAAAGTCAAATAATAAAAAATCTCCTCTAGGTGGAATATATCAGACTTTAACAAAAATAACATATTTTCATTTAGGTTCATAAGTCATTTCATTTCATCATATAGTTAAGTAGATTATTAACCATCATCATTAAATTGCATTCATTTAAGTTAGGTGCATTTCATTGTGCATATTAAAATTATTTCATTAATCATTAAATAAGTTGCATTACATTAGTGATTATCATTTAAAGCATGTAGCTTCATAATCATTTAGTTGCATTCCATTTTCATTTAGGTTCATTATCCTTAAGTTGCACATTTATTAATCATTAACCATTAAGTGTATTTCATTTAAAATTAGGGTCATTTATCATTTAGTTTCATTCCTTTTACATTCTAGGTGCATATGAGGATCATATCATTATTCATTATCTTTAAATTGCATTTCATTAAATCATCACATAAGTTGCATAATCATTTAGACTGCATTTAGGTTTATTATTCATTATACATTATCATTTAAGTGCATCTCATAATCATTTAGGTGCATCTCATAAATATCTAGAGTCTTAAACCATTGAAATCATGAAGTTAATTAAACATCGTTCATTTCATTATATGTACATAAACATTGTATCATCATATAAAATGTAAAACCATGGCATACATATATTGCATCCATAAAAGAAGTATCATCATATAAGCATTTTTCCATACATTATCCATCTAAGTAATGTATCCATCTAGGTCAAATAAGTACATCAATATTTATGCATCCATACAGGAAAGTATCAATGCACATCCATACATATACATTTACGTAAAGTAAAATGCATCCATGCATAAATAATCTAAGTAAAGGGCATCCATATATCATGCATTAACAAACACAAAAAAATGCATAGAGAATCATAGAGCACTGTATCCATCAACATCATGTATATATATCATCAAAATCATAAAGTTAAATACATAATGATGTCAAAAAAAGATAAAACATAAGTATCAAGAAGGGGTGAGGGTGTCCATATAAAAAAACATCATAAAATGTCAAGCTATGCAAGAGTCTTGAATCATGGTACATCAAATAATCAATGGTACATCAATATACATCTCTCACATCTAATTAAATAAGGGAAACCTAAATTTTTCCATCCTTTGTACATGTATCTCCACTTGTACCTTAAGGGGTACCACCACTAGTGCTAGCATACGGATCACCTTGTGGTCTCGTTAATGTATCTGCCCCTATAGGAGCCCCTATTTAAGTAGGTGGTTGGATAAACTGACCCTATTGAAAAGATAAAATCTGAGCCACCTCTAATAATAATCCTTACATGAAGCTCATGGCCTATGCAATCTGGCTATGAAAATCTATAAAACCTTCCTATAGAATCTATATATCGTGACTCATAGGAGATGGATTAGCAGGAGAAATAAGAGCAATAGGAGGAGTAAGAGAAGTTGGTTGTCCACCCTGTCTAGCTACACAATGACCTCAACCTACCCATCCATGAACCAAAATAACTCTAGGCCTATGAGGAACCTATCTACCAATCTATCTAAGAGGAGCATGGCCACCTTTGACCCTAAATTTTCCACCACCATCATCCCTGCTACCAACCTATCCTCCACCACCACCACCACCACCTCTAAGAGCCTCTATCACTACCCCACCTCTGCCTCAAGCAATCCTCTGAGGAACCCCACTAGTAACTATACCCACTCTCCCACCTTGAGGAACTCTAGCTCTACCTCCTTGGACTCTGTCTCTCCTTTGTTGCTAAGGTCCCCCATAATCATCATCATCCTCAGTCTCATTTGAATCTGGTTCATCAATATTAGGAATTTTCTCTGCCAGATCCGCAAACCTTTGAAAAGGATGTTGTGCTATCCACTGAGCACAATCAGTTGTCACTCTTGCATCTATAATGTCTTATTAATAATCCCACACCATAATACAGAGACCCATAACCTCATCATAAGAAGTCCAGTAATCTACACTAGGTCTCCATAGTGACCTCTTTGCTTATACCTATGCATAAATGGCTAGTCCATGTGGTATACCCTATACTCTACCATATTGTCATAGTACTTGAATGAAATAAAACTCTCTAGACTGAGAAAAGTGCAAGCGATCAACCACCATGATCTGAACATAAAGGGATTCTCACCAACATCCCCCTGCCATGGATCACAAGAAATATAAGGGGGCCAATAAGCTATATCCATATTATCTAACATGCATGTCCAATAATCTAATTTTCTAATATGAGGTTAGAAAATCACTCCCTGATAAGAAAAGATGTATGTTTGTCCTATTGGATGAACCTTATCTACAATTGACCTAGCAATAGGAAGATGATCTGATGCCCATACCAATAGGAGCACCCATATGGTGCAAACCATGGTATAAATGTGCTAGAACACCCACTCCCCATACAAATCTGAGGATGAGAAATCATGTCCTCAAGGATCCTTCCCCATCCAATGACAAATCCTCACCCTCTCCCATCCAACATCAGGAAACCTCCAAGTAAAGCCACCAAGACTGATGGGAGTGCACCATACCTATATCTCAACACTATCTAATGAATCGTCTGATCTCCAATAGTCACATCTCCAAATACTCACCTACAAGATGCACCATCATAGTCCTAATCATAATAGACCAACTCAGCCATGATCAGAATCCTTAATATTTGATATACATCCTCTGGGGTGATGGTCATATCACCCATCAAAAGTTATAAAGTGTTATGGTTCAAGTGTCATCTCTTGGCCAATGCTATCAGTAAACCCCCATTCACTCAAAACTAGGGCATGTTCAACATAAACTAGAGATGAAAATGACCAATAGCACACCTCTTAGTATTAGTAAAATCTGTAATCATATCAAAAGAATGCCATGGATATTAACCTATCATATTAAGTTTCCAAAAGGAAGCCTATTTTAAAAAGTCAAAAATATTTCCCATCAGTCAACAACATCAAATTTGACCATCAACTATTAATCAAGTATCTAATCATCATCAAATATCACTCCTCTAGATCTTGAGGATGAAAAATCAACCTATCAAATTGACATCAATACCACATAAATCAAGTGATTTAGACTGACATCACACAAAATTGACTTTATAATGACATCACATCATTAGTATCTTATCAAAAATATCATCGTCATCGATCGAATCTAAAAATCAATCAAAAATTTGAGTTGCCAAAAAATTGCAAAAAGTGCACAGGCAACATTCTGTTGAGTGCAGGTGACAATAAGCCTAGGTGAAGCAGAAAATTGCATAGGTGACACAACATTATTCACAAGAATTACAACTTTCATAGGTGGCATTTCACCTTATAGGTGACAGACTATGTTGCGTAGGTGACATAAAAAATAGAAAAAAGTGCACATCAATGTATAGGTGACACAAGAAATTGTGTAGGCGAAAAAAGAAACCCTATCATGCCCTAGTTTAGGTGATAAAATGGGAGGTATAGGTGCTAAAAAAAATCTCAAATGTAACATAAAAATGGGCATTTGCGATGAAACAGGTAAAAAATTTAGAAAACATAGAATTTTGATGCCTAAATCAATCTAAATCGATCAAAAAATCAAATGCAAAAAAAAAGATAGGATTCAAGACATAGTGGTGCTCCGTACACCTGAGGTCACTGGAATATCCCCCTGTCTCAAAATGATGCTCTTGAATTGGGACTACCATGTTTTCAACAAGGAGGTAAACAAGGTCTCAGAGAGGAACAATCAAAGGGGAGTGTAAAAATGAATTGGTAAAACGTAATTTTGAGACAATATATACCAAAATTTGAATATTTAAAAGGGGTATTTTTACCTATGTTATAAAAATAAGCCAAATTATTAAAATTTACACTAGATTATCAATCAAATTCAAATTGATATCAGGAAATAAATGGAAGTCAAAATTTCACTAAAAATTCAAAAACTCAATAAAATTCCAAAAATTATCAAATTCATCCAAAATCATTTCAATTTATTTCCCAATTTATTTCCCGAGGGGGCATACGATCATCAGAGTTTGAAATCATCAAAATCCTAACACTTTTCAAAATTAGGGACATTGAACGTCAGGAATTCAAAATCATCATCAGGGCATCAAAATCTATTGAAACTAAAATCATGGATCCATATCAGAGTTTTATCAACATCTAAGGCAGTATCCTATCATCAAATCTATCAGAATGACATCTTGACATCAAATCAATTGCAATTGGAGATTAGACATCAGATATTCTTTGAATGAACATGCCTCACACATTGAGTCAAAGAGGGCAATAGTATACACTTAAAATTGGTCAAAGAAAACATCAGTGAAATTCAAGCCATTTGGATTAATTAAATTGGAAAATCAAATAACTATGTAATTCACTTATATAGTTCATTTAAATAATTAAATTCAACCTATTCAATATTCATACATGGATAATTAATTAATTCTTTTAAATTAATTATTCCTAAAATTCCTCACCTACCACTACATGACAAAATTGGATCAACCAATGAGAGAGGAGGAAAATGTGCACAAGGATCACTAAAAGGCTTTTCTATCCTGACCATCTAATCTTGAGATTCAATCTTGTCCTTTCAAAATTGGATACCTCAACAAACACAACTCAACCTTTAACTTGATCATGGTTAAGTCAAATCACATTTAACTCACCCCCCTACACCTTTACAAATCCTATAAATAGGATGCACAAATAGAGTAAATTAATCAATTAGCATTTGCATCATCATTATAGCCAATTTTATTTGAGAGTATTGCTATTTTAGTTTCATTTAGCTTAGAATTCTCATTTAATGACGTGATAATGGAGGAATTTTTAATCAATATTTGAGTGAATTTGATAATTTAGGATAACATTTACTTTAATTTGCATCAATCTTTCATCATAAATCTATCTTGCATATCATATCATTTAAATTCTCATTTCTTAGGTTGTCACTTGAAGATTTACTACAGTTGAGAGCATAATTCAAGTCCTTAAGATTAGAGATCCATGAAATTCTTTTGATTGCTTTCATTTTGAATTTTTTTACTAGTTATATTTAATGATTTTAATTTTAAAGTACATTGATTTAATGTTTCATAAAGTTTTTTAAACAATTTACACACACACACACACACACACACAACACCCTTGATCTACCAAAATAAGATCAAGAAGGTAGGGATCTATTGCAAACTATTAGATCTTACTGAATACAAATCTGAAACTCCATCACTTGTCACATGTACACAAAAATAGGGAAAGTGTTGGGAGTAAAGGGTTCACCTTAGTCAAACCCCTGTATAGGAATTAACCTTGAAATCAAATTTAAATTGTATAAAGGAAAAGTGTGTTATTAGTAGAAAAGGCTTGATAAGGTGTTATACCTTCACAAGTGCTAAATTATTGATGAAGATGCTTGAAATTTGTCTTGATTTAGTCCTGACCTTGGATATAGGATAGGAAGAACATGAAAGCATTCACACATGCTAGGATCTAGATATTACTCCATATCTTCCATGATTGATGCTTGAATAAAGTTGATTTCTCCCTGAGTTATTGATATTGTAATGTTTAGATATGATATTTGGTGGATGGATATATTTATTGTAGACACCCCCCAAAGTGAGGGAGGTAGCCTTCTATTTATACCTCTCCTATCCATTTTGGGGCTCAAAGCTTGAAAGTAGCCAACAAGGATTTAAAATCTTGCTCAAAATCAAAATACCAATATTTAATTCAAATTTCAGGCCAATTTTTCTTGTAAGGATGATTCCTAATGTAGGGGCCCACCCCATATGCTTTGGGGCATCCTTTATGAGGCAATTGGGGCTCAAATTTAAATTAGGAGTTCATATGGACATGGGGATTAATGAGTCTATAAATTATCACATTTATTTAATTATTTATGTCACTTTTTAATCCATGTTTATAATGTCATTCCAATATACTTCCATACTTTACCTTATTTCAACAAGCCATTGGTTATGATAAATGACTATTAATAAAAAATTGTATGTTAGTTAATTAATGACTAAATAATGGTAAATTATAATATTAATGGTGATTATTAAATGATAAGTATGTTGGAAGGATTAACATATTATTTTTGACATATTTGAGTTGTTCATGTACCTAGAAAGAAGGAGAATCAAGTTGACAATGGTTAATATTTAACAGTTGCTAGAGGTGTAAAAAATGTCAAAATCAAGGTTTAGTAAAATAGACATATCTTCCACATTTCCACATAAATTTACATTTTTCAAAATAATTTGAAAATCTTAAAAGGAGAAGCAAAAACCTTTTAAAGAGTTTGAGCTAACTTGCACTAATAAAGGATCCGCATTTATTTGAAGTTGACTACAGTAAAAGTGGCGATAGGAAAGACAACATACTTAGTCAAACTTCTATTTGAGTTATAAATTCAAAATAAGTTGGATATGAATTATAATCTATTTATGAACACCACAAAATCTCTAGAATATCAACTTTTGCATAAAAAGAGTCCAGATGAACTCTTTTCCAATTAGTCAAGAAGACAAGTTGTAATAGGACTCTACTGCTTAGTCATTATTTTATTGTCACTTAGAAGAATATGTCTCTTGTTTAAAAGAATGATGGGACACATATTAGATAGTTTTTAGAGATTCAATTAGCTTATATATTTAGATATGTAATCAAGAAAAGTATGTAGCAAGGAGTAGATGTTAATTAGGATTAGAGAGTCATCATTCTACAGGAACAACTCTGTAACAATTGTAGTAATTTTAATAAAAGAAACATATTTTATTTTCAAGGAATCAATTTATTTGTGTATGATGTTTTAAGCACTTGTATTGGAGTGTAAATTATCTAATTAAGGCCTGGTTATGATATTTTTCACATTTGATAGTTATAGAAGTGGAACACACAACAAATTATTGTGTTATTACACAATTTCCTACAACCACTACTGTGTTGTTAGAGTTATTTTTAGCATTGTTACATTTTCAGTTAAGTTTATTGATCTCATTTGATTTTCTATACACATCAATAGAATAGCTTATAGAATTCCATAGTGCATATACTTTGTAGACCCATTTAAAGTATATGTCTTTGGGTTGACAATTTAAATGTAGTCCATGTCCAAGAAGGGTTGCTCAAGTATATAGGTTACTGATGAGATGATATGATTATTATCTATTCAATCACAAATAGGCAATGAAAACTTTACATTTTTAGCACTGTTGTAGGGGATGGTCTCAAGCTATGAGAGTATCTAGGTTTCTTAGAATTTTTTATTTATTTATTATAGTTTCCAAAAGTATCACAAGTAGAAGTAGCAAAAAAATGGATTTTAGTTCCATGAAGCATAACAATTGTGAGCCAATTTCATTTAAAGAAAGTATGAGAATCAACAAAGACATGTTCTCTAGCATCATAGATGAATTTTATTCACATATTGATGAAAAGGTGTTGACTTATGAGGAGGTAAATGAAGACAAACTTTTTTTTCAAAATGAAGAAGTTAACATACTCAAGGTTATTGGTCAAGATGAATATGATATCAAATTAGTTCTCCTACTTCAAGAAGAGAGATGCAATAAAGTGAAAATTAGTCCTCTCATGGAGAAAAGTAATGAAGATATTGAAAAAGAAAATTTTTGAGATGATTTAGAGGAGATTTTCTTAACCTTAGGTTCTAAATCAGTATCTTTTGTAGAGGAAAACCATGAGCATCATGAAGATGGTGCAAAAGTTTTTGTACTTATATCAATTTAGTTGCACAAGGTGGTCTTTAGAAATCAAGAAGAGGATAAAGAAGTAGCCCATCAACACAAAACCAACAAGGAGGGTTCAAAATTTGTTCTTTCACGAGGATGTCCTATTTGACATGTAGATAAAATGGAGGTAAACAAATAACCATAAGTTATGTTTGCAACAAACAAGAAGTTGTAGCTAAAAGTGAAGCTACATATATAGTTATAGTTGAAGGAGAACTATTTCATCCTGCTTATGCACTTCAAAATAGCAATATGTATCATCAAAATGAAGTAGTAATTGAGTTTTTCTATGTCTTTCAAAAGTCATTTCATGTGTTTATTAAGTTTCTACTTGTGCTAAACCTCTTCAATGTTGCTCAGAAACATGTGAAGCATTGTAAGTTGTTGAGAAAGGGTAGATATGTCAGATAACCATTGAATAGTTTTGTTTAAGTGAGTCTTGTCTATTGGTTAGTGTAGGTTAGGATTGGTTAGAGTAGGTTTTTAATTCAATAAGTGTTTTTACACAATGTCTTAGATTTTTTTTTTTAAAAGAATAGATAGTTAGGTGTGTCTAGTGTAGTTTGTTTCATAGTTCTACATGTCTAAATGACCATTGTTAGAGGTGTGCATGGTTGGTTGGTCATATTTCAATATTGTGAGTGATTCAAGTCTTCAAATTTGGAAGAGTATTTGTATATGTTGTCAAAATATTTATATTAGGTGGTTGCATCTTTATGAGATCATGAATATCTATTAAAATGGTGTCTTTCAGTTAACCAAGGTCTAAGGTCTAAGGTTGATGGAAAGT
Source organism: Chamaecyparis obtusa (assembly GCA_027943335.1). Classification (NCBI taxonomy): domain Eukaryota; kingdom Viridiplantae; phylum Streptophyta; class Pinopsida; order Cupressales; family Cupressaceae; genus Chamaecyparis; species Chamaecyparis obtusa. The sequence goes on along the minus strand of BSBK01011231.1, from coordinate 69,623 downwards.
GTTTCTCATAATAACTACCCAGCTATGTTTCAATCTATACAATATTTTATATCAAAATAGTTGACAAATTTTAAATCTATTGACATTATTTTATGAGACAGATCTTGCATCATTGGCATTTGTGCTAGAAATAGTTTATAAGACTATTTATGTAGTCATTAACAATAATTCCTAAGACTATTCTTGTAGGTTTTGCAGTAGTGATTGAGATAGTTCATGTACACAAAACAACTAGTGTGTAGAATGAATATTTAGATAATGAAGTGATATAATAGATTTGATAAACATGCAACTATTCAAGGAACTGATCATTCAACTCTTCAGAGACCTATACACTCAAATATTCACCAAGATTGTGTCTTTTCAAAATATCACAATTGGTACTTGCATTTATGATTGTCCATTTGTTACTAATATTTATCATTTTTTTAATTTATCACCTACCCATGCATTAGCATATTTAATCAATTATAATTTATCTAATTATGTACTTCATAAATGTTTTCCTCTCCAACCATCATCCATACATTGTCATTTGAGGACAAATGACCTTTTAGTTGGGGGGAAATTTGCATGTCTTATATTTTATCTTAGATCATATGAGGGTGAATTTTCTTATATATTTTCATACTATCTCCTACATTAATGACTATGATTGTTTCATTTTTTATGATATCCTGTTTCTTTTTGTGTTCCTCCTTAAGAAATACTACCTTCTTCTTAGTATTCCCATTAAGATTCCTTATCATTTTCTTAGATGTATATTGTAAGTTTCAAAATATAAAAAAAAGAACATAAATGTTTGGGGTAGCTAAGAAAAAAATACAAATGACAAAGTAAAGAGTAGTGAGAAGGAACACTAAAGGCTATAAATTATCCCCTTAATGGAAATGATAATGAAGGTGAATAATTCTAATAACATTAGTAAACAAGTAAGAGAATTGTGACATAAGTGCAAATAAAAAGGAAAGGTGGAGAATAGAATAGTGAAACAAGAAAAAGAAGGATTAAAAGAGAAGATGTTGAGATAAGATGGAGACAAAAATGGTTCTATATTGATGAAGAAGAGAGTGATACACAGTAACAAGATTTCATGTCGATAATGTTCATTTATAACCAATGTATATCCTCTGATTGAGGACAAGGAAGATTTCAGCTGGGGGGAGCGATGAACCTATAAATCATCCTATTTATTTCATTGTTTATATCACTTTTTAATCCATATTTATAATTTCATTCTAATATATTTCCATGCTTTACCTTATTTCTATGAAGCATTGGTTATGATAAATGATAATTACTAAACATTTGTATGTTTAGTTAATTAATAAAAAAATATGTTGGAATTGAGGAACACTGAGAGGGGATGTGAATCAGTGTTTGGTTTTTTTGAACCTTAATTAATAGATTGCATAACCATAATCCAATTGCAATTAAAATTAAAAAAGAAAAAAATAGATAACACATCCACAAACTCATGATACCATGATTATTACATGGAAATCTGATTAAGGGAAAAACCATGGTGGGGATGGAACCCACAAATATCTCTATAGATATATGGATAACTGTGTTAGGGGTAATGGTACAATAGGGAATGCTTAAAGCATTAGGAAAATGCCTAGAGCTCACTTCTCAATACAAAAGATAGGGATACAACACTTATGAAGCTCATTGCTTACAAAAATGTCTGGACTACAATCCAAAATGCTGAACTAAAATTAGCATCACATACGCCTGTGCAGTTCTATGTAGGTAAATCAATCTAATCTCTAATCTTTGCATGATAATATCTAACCATCACATCAATATCATCATAATAATCAATACATAAACTTTATCCTATATACCTATTACCAAATTATAATATGTCCACCATAGACTCCAAAAAAGAAAGGAACGTGTATATCCTCCAACAAAACATCGATCAAATCATCTTGCTAACCTATGCTATAGATAATGTGTAGCATGTCGACTTAACCCAAATATATGTTACTTTTGAAATGATATGATTATTATCTATTCAGTCATAGATGGATAATGGAACCTAATCAAGAATAATAGGCATAGAAGTCATGGACACTAAATAGGACCTAGCTAAGGATCAAAATTGTAAGTGCTTACAATTTAGGATGCTACATTTAGCCCGCACTTTAGTGGGAGTATGAAACTACTTCATACTTTATGGGTCTAAATTATGGCTCAATGTATATGTCACTTTGTTGTAATCTCTTTGTTATGGTCCTAGGTTATGTCATAGTAAAGAGTCATGGACTTAGTTTCTAGTTGTCGTTGGTCAACTTTATGGAATTGGTGTCATGAACTCAATCTTATACCTTTGTGATGGATGATAAACACTTTTATATATTTATATATTCAATCTATATATGTTAATCCTAATTATGGTTGGATACATGAATATATGTGTTGCATATATTTTGTGCCTATTAATGTTATGATGCAAGATGATTAATGGTGCATCACAATCAAATTTGCACTCAAGATGGCTTAGGTTTTGAGGACCAAATCAAATCAGTTCAGCAAGGATACACATTTTAAGAAAACCAATGGTTATAGTTCTTTTTGAGAAAGTCAAATGGTCACTCTTAATGTAGAATCAATCTAGGAAGTAGTGGAAACTATATTTTCTCCTTATGTAATTGGATAGTTAGTTGTTCCTCATTTAGTGAATAGTTTTCCTTCTTCCTAGTTTAGATATAATTTTGATCTACCCATTCCTTTGGGTGTTGATTTATTAGTGGTTGGTTAGTTGGTATTTTTTGTTATAAATAAAGAGCTAATCTTCTTCAGAGGTTAGCTAGCTAGACATTAGTTACTATATATAATGTAATCATTTGATTTTTCAATACATTTTTAGTTAGTTTCAGCTATGACTTGTAAACAATAGTTTTTGCATGAATGAATAAAGTGATGAAGTTTTGAGTGTGTAATTGAGTTCTAGGCATACTCATCCAAGGGGTCCCACTTGGTGAGTAATCCCTATCTATTTTAATATTAGTTTTCCTTCAATTATAGCTACAGTTCTGAAGTTTGATTATTCTTCAAGCCACTGGTAAAAGTTTCCTGTGACTATTCCTGTAGCCAAAGAAGACAAACTAGTTTCATGTTTGTCTATCCTAAATGTTTTTGTAGTTATTTGCACAAGTTTAGCTTTAGCATTGAAATTCTGTTAAGTATATGAATTACTCCATTTCCAAGTATTTACCTTTCAACATTATTTTCCTTAAGCTGTAGGATAGCATGGCTCTGGTAGGAACTTAGTTCGTATATAATGCTGGACCATTTCAAGTAGACATTCCTTAGGTTGAAAAGTAAATGAGCCTTCACCATGAGAAATAAAGATGCTTAGTCTAGATGTCCAATCCTTGAGTTGAGTTTTATAGCCTAGTTATTGATCTGATTAGGAAGTCAAACATTTTTGTCATTGTTGGAAGCGATGGTATCAAACTAAGGACCTATTGCAGCCATGAGTTTAAGTTATTTTTAGTTAATTTCATGTTGTCTCTAGTTTGATATAGAATTAGTTAATGCTAAGTTCCAATCTAGTTCAAGTTAGTATAAATTCAATAAAATCTGTATGCACAGAAGAAGAAGAGATTCCTTAGGAAGAATTCTTCCTAATGATCATTATAATGGAAACTAGTTAGGAGATATTTTTTTCTCCTAGGAAGAAGAAGAATATAACCCTTATGTTGATTCTATTGAAAATTTAGCCCCATCTTCCTCTTCCTCAAAAGAAAAACCAATTGAGCTAAATCCCTTTGCTAATATACTTGCCTATATGAATCTTCCTCCACATATGGACCCAATTGGTCAAGTCAATGATCAAATTTATTTGGTTATATATAAACTAAGGAACTAGCTAGTGAATTAGCCAATGATGGCTCAACCAAATTTTTAATTCCCAATCACTAACCAAAATGATAACCATAATCTTAAAAATATTCCTTCTCTCCCTAAGTTTTATGGCTTGATAATTGAGGATCCAAATACATTCTTGTTTGAATTTGATATTCTCTGTAGAAGCTATGATTATACCACCAATTCCCATAGGATTAATCTATTTCCTAATACTCTAAGGGAATCAACATCGAGATGGTTTATGAGCCTAGAAGGAGATGTTGTTTAATCTTGGGATGATATGAAGGGCATGTTCCTTCTCAAGTATAAATATTATTGTACAAGAGATAAAGGAAATGACATCCTTAGCATGAAATGGAAAGAAGATGAAAGTTTTAAGGAATACATCTTAATATTATTATTTAGTTTGAATAAATCCCCACATTATGAGCTTAATTAATAGTCTCAAAAGTTGTTTTTTCTAAGAGGAATCATTGGAGGTTGTATTGAAGGTTTGGATCTCATGGGAGAAGGAGACATCACTCAAGAATCTTGGGATGATCTCAAGAAGATGTTCTTGAATTATTCTAGAGAATCTCCCAAGAAAGGAAGAGGTTATCAAACTACTATGGGAAAGTCATCCACCGATGGAGTTTCAAGGATAAAAATAACACACTTGATAGAAGAATTTAAGTAAGACATCATAAACAATATGGCTACATAGTTAGATAAAACACAGACCAAGAAGAAGCACAAGAAAGTAGAGGCAATGCTAGTAGAATATTGACCTCATTGTAGACAAAATAAGGACTACAAATGCAAGATGGTAGCCAACATAGAGAGTAAACTAATTCCTACTAAATTCAAGCCAATAGAAGGAGAAGATGACCATATTTTCTTCATTTCTCAATGAAGGCCATGGGATCCAAGACAAGGCATGCCACAAGACTCTTAAAATTTTAGTGGTCATTATTCAAATGCTTATAATAATCAATTGAAACCCCCTTAAAATAAAAAATTAGGAGGTTATCCACCTCAGCCTTAGAATAATCCTCAAAATACATGGCCAAATTATAAGAACCCTACACCTCTGTGGAAGTCTCCTCAAGAGAACTAACAAAAATGTCAAGGAAGTTGCCCATGACCTCAAGGATCATGGCGGCCACCTCAGGGTAATTGGAATAAAAACCCCCAATGGAGAGGAGGTTAACAATGGACAAATCAACTAGTTAGTTATCTTTAGTCACTTCAGAAACCTCAATAATTGGTATTGATTCCACCTCTTGTATCCAATAGCAATTCTCCTAAGCCTACTTAGTTGCCTACACAACTTGTTCCTAATCCTAACAATAAGTAGCAACAACAACCTGTTTACTTTGTAGACCCAAACCAATACCATGATTATTATTTGAATATAAGTGATATACATTTTAGGTCTAGGACAACATTATTAGCACCAACCCCTCAGGTTATAACTGAGATTGCTACTAAGGAATTAGAGCAAGAGAATTTACCTGCTGCACCCATCCAACCAAACCTGCTCTAATGAACTAAAGTTTAAAAGTAGTCTTATACAAGATCTCCATTCCCAAAAAGGTTGGAAGTTGAAGAAAAAAAAGCAAATAGAGGATTCTAACTTTAACATTATAGATCAACTAAAACACATATGTGTTAAGATACCTTTATTTCAAGCTATAAAATATGTGCCTATCTATTGCAAAGATATTAAGAAATCTTGTTTGAAGAAACCAATAAGGAAAAAGAAAGACCCTAAAATGGTATGTGTCATTGGTTAGTTACTAGACATTATGCTTAGTAAGGTGGTAGTTCCCAAATATTCTGACCTTAGTAGCCCTATAGTTGGATTCATCATTAATGGTGTTCAAGTAAAGAATGCCTTAATAGAATTAGTCATAGCCATTAATGTGATGAAAAAAGATACCATGCAACATCTTCAAATTTCCAACCTCAGGTCTACACCTACTATCCTACAACTATCCGATAGATCAACTATTAATCTTGATGGGATGGTAGAAGATCTAGTAGTTACCTTGGATTCTTGGGAGTACCATGTTGATTTCATGATACAGTTTCCTAAAGCCACATAGGGGGGATATCTTATCATTCTAGGCAGACCTTAGTTAGCTATAGATGATGCATATATAGGATGCCATCTAGAATATATGATTATCTCAGATGACCTAATCATAAAGAAGCTTGCTCTTTACCCACCAGAATGACCTCAACCTAATTTAGTATAACCAGTGTGGCCAGACCTAGTGGAAGAAGCAGAGAAAATTAATGCAATTGTGAAACTTATAATGCTAGACATAGATACTTTACTGAAGCTTCAGGAGGAGGATGAATTTCTTTGAAATATAATTTATAATAATTATGGAGAGGTTGAATAACCTTTTGGATATTCCTCACCTCATTAGTGTCATTGCAGACTATCCTCCCTGCACCTAGTTTATCAGGTTTTCATACAATCATGAACATCCTTCATACATTGTTGCCTCATGAAATTCAAATTCCATCCCTCATTAAGGCATTTATGATCAAGTTGACTAAGAAAGTATAAATTTCACTAGTTCAATTTTTGAATGTCAATAGTAATCTCATTTAAGAGTAGTATACTGATTCATCAACTCACCAATCTTTTCTTTCATTCTTTCCTTCTCAATGACAAGAGTCTTTATCTTATCATTCAATTGTGTCACCTGTGCTGAATGTGCTAAAGATAAATCCATCAAGGATCATATGCATTTGATAGCTCTAGAAATTTGGCTTCACTTTCCTTCACTATCTTGTCAATATTTGCAACACATTTTATATAATCAATACAAGATTTATAAATTCTTTTTCCTTCTCCTAAGGAATCTTTCAATATTTGAATGGAAACTACCAAAGATGCCTTATCCCTCGCAATCATCAAGTAAAATTGATTGAATCTATTCTTATTGAATTCATTTTGAACTTCCAACATAGCTAATTTTTCAAAAGACAAAAAAAGTGACTCAACTACATCCAAAATACTTTCTAATTGATAAAATGTAGAAACATTTTGATTTACTGCATATATTGGAATAAGCTTTCTCAATACTTTAGTCAATATTTTGTTCCCTTTTTCATTTGATTTCAACATTATTTATCTTTCTTTTGAATGATCCATAGAAGTAAGCACCATCAACTGATCTTCTTCAAGTTCATTCAACTCAAATGGTCCTTTTAGTTGCATATCTATGGATTCTTTCTCTGATAAAGAAGGTACAATATTCACAGTATCTTTGGCATCATTAGTCTTAATTTTCACTTCATCAAATTTCTAAATGTTTGATTCCTCAGTCTTCTCAATAATTTATTCACTCATAGGATCAAGTTTTATTATATTTTCATCATCCTTTTGTTCCTCATTATTACCTCCTCTATCTCAATTTTTTTTTTCGATTAGTAATAAGTATTTTATTAAATATATGAAATAGTTACACGAGGCCATTAGCTGCCTTGACATTCAAATCCCACCATACAACATCACCCAAAATTTGAATCCAACCCACAACAAAACACCTTCACAATTCCCGACTACACCCAAAAGGAAACCTACAAATGTAGTAAAAACTAAAACATCAGACACTACCCCTAAAACCCCGCCTTACATTATAGCTTTTACAATTTAACAAGATAGGTGATAATAAATCGCAGACAATAATTACAAAATAGACACCCCTTATGAGTTCAAAACCATACAAAAACTTGGACAAAATTAAGTTGCACAATACACACAACCCTTCCCCACCACTGTGGAACTGACGATCGTCGCTTGTGAGGATGCGCTATCAGGAAACCCATGGCTTTCCTTTCTCCCGACTGCTCAAAAACCTGAATTTCCTTTTTCAGGTTTTTCCATTCCATCACAATCTTCGCTTTGTAAGCCTCCTTATCTACCTTAGACGACCACCATAAAAAAGAGAAACATTCTTGACTTCTCCCAACCTCCATATCCTTGAAACATTCATTGTAATTGAAACCAAAACTAGTAAAGGCCCATTCAAGTAGAGAGTCTAAACCCACTATCAGGTATTTCAAAAACAACGACTCAACCACCCATTTTACCAAGTCCTCCTTTTCACCTAGCTCCAACCCCTAGACCATTATCATAGCTACAATCTTGACATTTACCTTCCAAAGGTGTTGGGCTTCTTGGTAGAGAGACCCCAAAGTTCACTGAACTGCATTTAACACACTCGATGAAGGACATTTTAGCAACTGCTTCAATCTATGATCAACCATAGGACCGAAGAGCGCCTTGTGCTGATTCTTCATTTTGAAAGTGAAATTTAGCTCCATGCTTAGCCTTTCACTTTCAAAACATAATCTATGGCTGAGAAAAACACCCAACATTCACCTTTTTAAGAAAGCTCACATGAGTGAAATAAAAGCTTTCTCAGAAAAATGAACAACCCGCCAGCCTAAGCGCCGCCACTTTCACAACACATAAGGGTGTAAAGGTACTATCTTACATCACACCAACCCGCATCATCCGCACATTACAACACGAGTTGTCATTATGAAGGGTAACTAAAAATAAATATAGTTACACACAAATCATTTACTCCTTAAGCGAAGACCACTCCTGCATAAAATTCCAATGGTCACAAATTTCAAAAACCTTAAACCCTATAGATTCAAATTTCATAGCCCATTTTGACCACATATCTGCCTCCCCATTCCCTTCCCTTTGCACATGGCTCACCATAAAATAATCAAAACTAGTAAGTAGAGAATTAATTCTAATGACATAATTGCTTAAATGCCAAGCCTTTATCTTACTCTACCTAAGAGCTTCCACAATTACCAATGAATCACCTTCTAAATTTAGTTTGGAAACTCCCATAGCCTTTGCACATTCAACAGCCCATAAAGATACTTTGACCTTTACCAAATTATTCATCCCATCCGTCAAATGCTTTTCTCCAAAGCCCAGAGTCGAGCCTTCATGATTCCTATAGATAATCCCAACACCAGATGGCCTTGGATTACCTTTAGCAACACCATCAAAATTGGCTTTAACCTAACCAAATTGAGGAGCAATTGATCTTGTCATTTCTTTCTCCCTAGTTCTATCCTCATTACCGTTACAAATTTGAGCATACCTTAATTTAATATCTGGCCATTTGTCAAGCATTCTTCCATCATCTTTGGTAAAAATAAGCTTCCTAGATACTTTCCACATGAGAGATGAGTTCATTACTTCTATAATTTCATGCTTAATTATCCATAATAGCCTTTCTATAGGCTCCTCCTTTTCCTAAAAGATCATTCTATTCCTTTCTTTCCAAATCTCCCACCCAACTATCGAGGGACTTATTACCCATAAACTTGAAAGAACTGACTTCATTTTCACCCAAGGCCAACTACCAAAGAAAGCCTTTAAATTTGGCATCCAAGTGCCATACCAATTAAGCTTTCTCTACACCATCCTTGAGCCCTTCTCAGTAATCAGGAAATTTAAGAGGAGATGATCAACTGATTCCTCCTGGCTATTACATAGAACACACTTGGTTGGGCCACAGAACCCCAACCTCTTTCTTCTCTCAGCCGTGAGAATTCTACCTTGAACAAACAACCACACAAATGATCCCACTTTTGGGAGACAATCCTTCAACATAAATCAGCCACCTTATAATAGTCACCACCTTCATTTTCAATTGCCTTAAACCCAAGCTTGAATGAATACTCTCCCAAAGAAGATCTACACCAAAAAAATGAATCCTTATCCTCAACACGACATACCTCCATGTTCCTAAAAATCTCTCTTAGGAAGAGCCGCTGATGAGCCGAAAAACCTTCTACCATGACATCTTTCCACTCCCATGAGCCCCCCAAGGGAGCATCCTTCCATTCCAAATAATTTGCAACTTTCTATCCCCATTTCTCACTAAGAACTTGTTCTAAATCTCTGAGATTATTATCATCTCTAAGAGCCAGGTAACCATTCCAAGAATCAGCCCAAAAGTGGGCCTTCGATCCATTATTAACATTTCAAGAGATATGATTGATAACAACCTACCTACAAGAGATAATAAAATTCCATATTGCTGAACCTACCTGGTGATTTCTGATTGTAAAAATCCTCTCATCATCCCTCAAATCCAAATATTTTCCTCTAAGGATTCTAACCCACAAGTGATCAGCACATTTATACAACTGCCAAACCAATTCAACCCCAAGCGTAGTGTTCATTAAATTCTAATCTCTAAGACCAACACCTCCAAATTATTTGGGTTTGCATATCTTCTTCCTTGCCAACAAAGGTAACTTCTCAGTTTCTGAAGACCCACTCCAAAAATAATTTATCATCTTTTGTTCAATCACATTAATCACTTTTTGGGGAATGTTTAAACACATCATTGAAAAAATAGGGACTGCTGACAAAATAGATTTAAGCATTAGAGTACATCCTGCAACAGTTAGCCACTATCCCTTCCAACCTTCCAACCTCCATAGACATTTAGACATCAAATCTTTCCAAACCTTAACTTTATTTCTACCTTGAAACAAAGGAATCTCCAAATATCATCTAGGTAACAAGCCCTTTTTGATGTTTAAAATCTTACAAATAGATCTTTGAACACATTGAGAGGTGTTAAATAATTTTTTTATAGATTTGTGCCAATTTATCACATGTCCAGAAACCATACCATAAACATCAAGAGTCTATTTCATAGTACGAGCTTCCCATTCTGAGGCATCCCCAACCAGAAAAGTATCATCAATGAACTGAAGGTGAGTGATAGCCTCAATCCCTTCGGCCACCTTAACACCATGCCACGAGCTGTCCACCCGCTTACAAGATATCAATCTCCCTAAAACCTCCACCATAATAATAAAGAAAAATGGTGACATGGGATTCTGCTACTTTATACCCTTTGATAATTCAAAAAAAACTTGAGGACTTCCATTAACCAAAATAGAAAAATGAGGGGTATTAATACAATTGCTCACCCACATTACCCACTCTTGATCAAAGCCAAATCTTTAAAGAAATTTTAAAAGGAAGTCCCTATCAACTTCATCATAAGCCCTTTTAATATCTTGTTTAACAATCATCTTTTCAAGTTTCTTTAATACGATTGAATGAATAATTTCATGAGCTATGATTACACCTTCATAAATAGATCGGCCAGGGGAGAAACTACTCTGCTTTGTTGAAATAACAATATTTAAAACCTTCTTTAACCTATTAGCCATAACTTTTGAAATAATTTTATAAATAGTGTTGCATAAGGCTATTGGTCTAAGATCATCAAAGGACTCCACCTCATCTCTTTTTGGGATAAGAGCTATGAAAGTATTATTGAAATCTTTTAAAACAAAACCACCTCTTCTAGACTCCTCAACCACCTCTCATAAATCCTTCCCTAGAAGATCCCAAAAAGTTTGAAAGAACAAGACTGAAAAACCATTAGGACCAAGCACTTTATCCCAACCTAAACTCCACAAAGCCACCTTCACCCCCTCTAAAGAAACTATATCAATCAACATGCAGTTCTGATTTCCAGAGACAAAATTTAGAATACATCTTAACAATTCCTCCTCCATCGTAATTTTTTTTGGGTTTTTCTATTTTGTAACCATAAAATACTCAATGGAAGCTTTGTTAATTTCCTTAGGGGCTTGTAAGAAGATACCCTCTCTATTTTTTATTGCAAAAATTATATTTATAGCTCTATGCACTTTAACTGAATTATGAAAAAACTTAGTGTTACGATCACCTTCAACTAGCCATGTTTCTCTAGACTTCTATTTCCAAAAAGTTTCTTCCTTGGCTAAAACCTCTGCATACTCCTTGCTGAGAAATTTTTCCTACTCAAAATCCCCTACCTCCATGTCTCTCTCAATAATTTTGTCATTTAACTCCTAATGAGCTTCCTCCAACCTTAACTTTTGAAAAAAAGTATTTTGAAAGTGGACCCTATTCCAAATTTTAAGTTGTTCTTTCAAAAATTGTAACTTTTTGAAGAAGGAGAAAGCTTTATTACTTTTAAAAATTGGGGAATCTAACCACCATTGTTTCACTAGATCCTTGAAACCATCCACCCTTAACCACATTGCCTCAAATTTAAAAGGGCACCTCTTCAGTGTAGATTCCTCCTGTCAGTGCAAAACAATTGGAAAATGATCCAATCTATAAACAAGGAGAATACGCGCTTCAACAATCCAGTTACATTTTGACCAATCCCCAGCCATCAAGAAATGGTCCAATTTCTCAACAATATGAACAAAACCAATCATGTGATTCATCCAAGTGAATTCCCCTTTCTTAAAAGGAATGTCAGACATACCATTTTCCACCACAAACTTATTAAAGTTTGCTTAACTTTGAAGCATCCATCCTCTCCCACCCTCTTTTTCTGTTGGGGTCAAGACAACGTTGAAATCTCCACCCAAAACCACCAACTCATTTGATAATCCAACTAGCAAATCAGAAAGCCTAATCCACACTGTTCTCTTCTCACGATCTTGAACATGTCCATATACATTTATAAGATTAAATTATGCCCTAAGTTGTTTAGACCTCACCTTACACCACATCCAATGATGATCTTGTAGCATGACCACCACCTCCACCGAATCCTCCTTCCAGAGCACCCCAAGTCCCCCTGAAGTACCAATGGTTAGTTCCCAAGAGCATTGCCATCGATGAAAACATCTACTAATAAAAACTACACCTTCCTGCTTAATCTTAGTTTCTTGTAATAGGACAATGTCAGGTCGCACTTGATCAAAACCCTGCTTGACCAAGCGGATCTTGTCAAAGGCATTACAACCTCTGAAATTCCATGAAAGTAGCCTCATTTCTTTTGGGAAGAGACATAGGCTCTTCTGGATCTTAGTTTTCTTTGACCAGCCGCGCTTCCTATTACTTGAATCAAAGACTCTTTAGATTTGCGCCCCCTCTTCTTTTTCTTGCCAAGTTTTACTTTAGAGCTTAAGGCCTCATTTTGAGAAAGGGTGTGCTTCTCAACTATACCTTGATCCCCTTCCAAAGCCAAAAAATCCTCATCTTCATTCATCTCCAATTCATTTTCCATGTCTAACTTCGAAAGACCATCACTATAATCCTATTCCGAGTTGAAAGAAGATTCTAAATTCTAGATAGGAGAGATTTGGATATCTTTAAAGATGTTATCAACATTACCATCATGCTTAGAATCATTCATAGAAAACACCATGGGTGTAATTGAGGGTACCTCTTCCTAAAATTTAGACTCCACTACTGGTCTATCCAACATTGTTGCCATTGCGAGATCCTCCGCTTCAGAAGCAGGTCGTAGTGAAGGTGAACATGCCTCTTTCTACATAGATGTCATAAAAAATGGATCTTTATCAAGTAACATCTTCTCAAGATTCCCTTCAGTAGAGCTAAGATCCTCTACAACACTAGAACCACCAATAAGCAAGTCAGCACAACTTATGGAGGTTTCGTGAACTATGCTGGTAGGATTTTCAAAGCAAGCTTGATTTAGGGTTTCCATACCCCTTGAAAATCTCAAGAGTTCCCTATCCTGATGACTAGGAATAATCTCACATTCCCATGTTGTAGCCAAAGCTAGCCATTCACTATAGGACCTACTAATATCCCTTTATGTCTGCTCATAAATCCCAATAGCTCACTGTAATAAAAAAGCATCCATCACATCCTTGCCTTTGCCCTGATTCATTATAGAGAAATCTTTGGATTCATGATCTTCACTCAAACAAGCTTCATAGACTATGAGCTCATCTTCAAAATAAAGAGGTTGTTTCCATTTTCCTTCTGAAGAGATCAATTCAAGCAATGCTGGTAATGGGTGGTTTGTATCCCATTGAATACAGATCCTTGGGAACATTTGCATGGAGATATTATCAACCATCTCCACTGCCTTAACAAATTTACCCAGCTTTTCCCCTATACATCTATAAGATTCCTCATTCCAGTATTCCTGTGGAAGGCTTTGCAAACCCACCCATATTGGGTAGGAAAAAATGGTTTCCTTTGATAGATCAAAATTTGTTTCCCACAGTTTAAGGAAAAAACATTTTCCTTCTAAAAAATAAGGACCACTATTCAAAATCCTATTTTTTTATCATGAATACTATCCACCACAATCATCATAAACCCATTTTCCAGAATCCTAAAGCTTTTAATCAATCCCCATTGTTGATCACACCAAGACTTTATCTTACTCATTGCCAGCCATTCTCCCCCCCATTTTAAGAAAAAGGCACGATCCTTTAAAAAATTTACCGATCAATCATAGATGGATTTGAAACATCCAGCCCTACCACTGTGCATTGTAAGCTTAATGGATCCTTGATCTGCTCTTGTTCCTGTCATTCAACAATCTTTGGTCTCCAAAATGTTTTTGCCACTTTCTGAATATCAATATTTCCACCTAGGGTTGTGGAAGTAAAATGATTCACTAGATGGTTTTTGGCTTCTTTTCCTTTACTCCTATGCCTAGCATATCTGTCACCCTCAGTATTAGGAAAGTCAAAACCAGTCTTCATCGAATTCCTACCTCCCAAGAACCAGGATGAATGTCTGTGATTAAAGGGCCAAAATGACCACCTATTTGTTCTATAATCAAACCCTTTATGTCCTGAAAGGAGAACGTCCATTATTGACTTCAAGACCCCAGCTTCTCTACTAAAAACATCCACCATTTTTTTTGCTAAAACCTAAACTCGGCCCGTGTCGCTTCTGCTCCATTATTATTCCACAAAATAGATTTTTTGAACTTACCCAATACCCCTCTATCTCAGCTTTTATTTTTTTATTTTTTTCTTCATTTTTTTTCTAATCATTTGAATGTATATTTTTTGTCTTTGTTTGTTCTTGATTAGGTCTATCATCAATATTATCTTCTCTTTCTCCCATAGCCTACTTACATTCCTCTTTTATTATTGTAGCCTTATAGTTCACCATACCTGGAATAAATCCATCTTCATCATCTTGACCTATGGAAAGTGATATAGGAACTCCATGATAAATAGATCTAGTTCTGTGACCGTGGAGTAAAAAGTGATTGGAAATTTTTCTTCTCGAGTTTTCTTCTTCTTCTCATTCAGTAAGAAATATTCAAACTAACTCTTAAAGAGTATCTTGGAAATTACTTCTATTTCTTTAATGATTTCATCAATCTTTCCACTTGTAATATTGTTTATTCTTGACTTTGTTAACAAATGTGTTTTTTATTTCTAAAATTTTTTCTTATGAACTTCAGTAGTGATAACATGACATAATTTGTACACTGCTCCTTATCTAACCTTCCTTTTCTCTTCTAGTGCAACTAGTCTTATTTCCTCAAGTTTTGAAAATAGAACATCAGTGATTTCCCATTTGATCTCCATTAGTGTCCTATTAAATATATTCAATTATTTTGCAACTTCTTCCTCTAATTTCCTATGTTCAACTTCATTGTACTTAAGATAATACTACTTTACTTGAGACAAAATGCCTTGATCTAATTTTCTTAAAATTTTAGAAAGTGACAGCTTACCAATAGAAAAATTCTTAGGTATTTTGTTGATTACAACCTTCACTACTTTTGTTACTTTTATTGTTAGCTTCTTCTTTGAATCATTTGATTTAGTAGAATCATCTATGTCTTCCTTATTTGTTCTTTTCCTACACAACTTTTCTCCCTTTTGAGTTGATTCAGAAAATTTCTTTGGTCTGGCTTCTTTCATTTGAGTGACTTTAGGTGTGGTCACTTTAGGTGTCACCTTCTTCTTTGATGTATATTCTTATAATGCCTTCACCAAAATGTTGGAATTGTTGTCATTCAATAGTTTTGTCATTGATGTCAACATATATTTGGTGTTAAGTTTAATAAAAAAATTAAGAATTGATTCACCTCCACCTCTCATTTTCTTGAGAAATTGTTATCCTAACAATTGGTATCAGAGCTATTGGTCCTCAGAGAGAAAGCTTGACCACTTGAGGAAAAGATCAAGGATGTCTTACTTCAAGAATGAAAGTCCCAAGTTTGATGCAAAAAAAATTGATGCATGGAAGGAAGAGATGAAGAATCATTTGTTCTATTTGGGCTTGGATTATTGGATGGTAACCAAGAAAGATGAAACAATCAAGACTAAAGATGAGTTGGAAGACCTTGCCACAACTGATGAGCAAAAGAAGATATTTCAATGCAACATGATAGCCATAGAAGCATTAATAAGTGCATTATTTGATGGTAAATTCTCTAAGATCAAAGATTTGTACAAGGCACATGATATATGGGAAATATTGTCAGTACTGTATGAAGGAGATACATACACTAAAGGAGCCAAACTTTAGAATTGGAGAGTGAGGATGGAGACACTTCAGATGAAAGAGGATGAAATAATAAGGATATTTGTTCAAAGGGTTAAATAATGTGTAACAAAAATCAAGAACAATGGAGGAACCTACACTGAGGATGAGGTCATTGCAAAGATTCTGAGATCTTTGACACCAACATACAAAACTAAAGTGCATGCCATAGAGGTGATCATACCATTGACCAAATGTTTCATAAGGGAAATGTTAATATCCAAATTAACTACATTTGAAACTTGTTACCCTTGACTTTTTCCTCACTCTCGGGTCTAATTTTGGTTAGTAAAAAGTTCTATGTTGAAGTTGAAGTTGAACTTTGTGAAGTTCAAGTTCAAGTTCAAGATCCGTTATGAGTCATAGCGTGTCTCTATCTGCCTTTTCCTAGTGGTCAGTCTGTCAGTCTTTTTGTAAAGTTGAACTTGAACCTTAAACTTTGTCATGTTCAAGTTCAAGTTCAAAGTGCAGTATCCAAGAGATGGAATATTCAAGAATTTTGTTCTTTTCCTCCGTAGGGAAGTTGCCTTTTCAAGAAACATGGATATCAAATCAAATTATGGAATATTGCCATACAAAGTTATGAAACCTGACGGGATAGTATGAGCATGCAAAATTAAGATGTGACAGCTGGCGGCGTGGTGAAAAAGGGTCATTATTGCAAAGAGTGTGGTAATCAGAAGATGTTATTGGGAACTAAGAAACTTTTGCTGATTTGACATGAAATTGAATGAGAAAAGACTTAATATGTCACATAGAGAATTTATCCATAAATGCATTTATTATAACCATCCTATAAAATCTATTTAGGATTCTTATCGGCCTTGTTAATAAATTAAAACTTTTTAGCATATTGATTATCATTTGCTTGTGGAGAAAGGAAGCAGTGGAGTTTGTGGCAGGGAAATTGTAGAAAATTGGCACGCAGACAACTAGTGAGTTATCCTCCTCCTTGCAACATTTAGTTTGTTGAAGAATATTGTTGCTATATTGTGAAAATTCTCTTATTTTCTGTTAAGATGCCTTTGTTTCACCCTAAACTTCTGAAAGTGGAAAGAAAAACCCATTTATTGGTATCACTCCTAGACATTTGTGATACCTCTTTGGTTAATATAAGTTTAGGGGAGTTACATGATAGGGTTAGTGTAATACCCCTCGCATCTTATTACTGTTGAGACTATGTTTAGTTTGATACTGTTTTATCTTGGTTGATTAGATCAGACATATATCATATGTTATAATTATATTGTGGTGTGTGATTAAACAATTATATTTTGGATGTTAATTATCATGTTTGAACCTGGAACAAAACATTATGTGATGGTTAAATTTAGTAATGATGGATTTTATATGATGTTTCAAATGCATGAATTAATTGATGTAATTTAGATGATGATTATATTTGGTACTTACCCCATACCCGCATGTGTATGGTATTGTGTTTGTTATCATATATGTTTTCTTTTCTATTGACATGCATGTATGGTAGAGGAGGAGGTGTAGTTACCCCATTGAGTCGGGTCCACACGTCCCAGCCATCCCTACCATTATCTGTTATTATATTTATATATGCACATGTACATGCAGTGGTTTTTATGCAGGTTGCAGGTACCGGGCATTGACTTCCTTGGTTTGATAGGATGAGCGTGCCTTATGATGTCTCAAAGATGGAGAAGGGGAGTTAGCACTCAGGCCAATTCCCTAACCTAACCTAATCATCCTAAAACCACAGATGGAATCTTACTTGACTTACCTGAATCGAATTCATTCTGGTAGAACGAATCCGATATATGTTTTCCCGGTTGAGCATGATATTGTCTTAGGTGTTGTTCCATGTCGGTGTCACATTTTGACCTTGTGGATCTCATGTCTGATCTCTGATAGTTATTTAAATTATGTTGACATATTGGTAAATATAATGTTATTAGTATGATATAACATAATTAGTTATATATGCTTTCACTAAGTCTCTTATAATAATAATATTATAAATGGTATATATATTAATTTTATATGTATGACTATATGTTTATATAGATAGAGCTTATTATATAATCTTGAATATTGAGTGTTATAACTTAATGCAAATGATAAATTAAAAATAAAAGAAAAGAAATTTTACAATTTTAAATTGTTTCATTTTAGGTAGTTGACTTGAATAGTAGGGGGAAATAATAAAATATTTCTTCCCTACTTTTCAAGCCAATTTAGAGGTAAGAGGGAGAGACTTGTCACTACTTTTGATATGCAAAAATTTAGAAGAGAGAATGGAGAGAGAGATGAAGGGTTGAGGAAGAGAAGAGAGGAAGAATAGAAGACAATTTGGGAGCTGTTTTGGAAGCAGCTGAGAGTTCAAGCTTGTGGATTGGAGAGGTATTCTTGGCTGGTCTTCATCAGCCTGCTTGTTGAACCAGGTAGGATTTGAGTTCCTTAATATGTTCTAAATTAGATTCTAATCTTTCCATCAAATGAGAGAAAAGTTTTATCTCCTCAAAATGAAGAGTGAAGCAATAGTTCAGTGAGAATTTAGTTTGCAATGTGAAATTTTAACATCACAAACATACAATCCTTCTCAAACTCAGTCTTTAGTGAATCCAATTTTGGAATGGAAATGAACTTGTTACTCCATAAATCATGGGACTTAGTGATATTTTGATCCAATGTTGTCATATTATTCATTAAATGAACAAATTGGTTATGTTGAGATCTCTATTGTTTTGGAAATCAAACCATATCTAAACCTTGTTGATATACCATTAACTTAATGTCCATAGACTTCATAATATTTTAAGAAAACAAATGAAATTTGATGAATGAATACTCATAGTAGTGAAGGAAATAAAACAAAATTAACTTCCAAAGGAGAGTTCAATTGCAAAGAAATATGAGCTTTCAGCTCTCTGGAAATTGTATGGGAAAAGAATTCCCATACAATTTCTTACACAGTCATTATTTAATTATATTTCCTGCCACCTTGGACTATAAACAAAAACAATTAATACCTAGTCAACACTTACCTTACACAACCCATCACTTCTTCACCTTGGAGCTCGCACCACTCCTTGCACAATATTAATAGCATGAAAAGTAAGAATGATTTCTTTTATTTGTTTGAGTTATGTCAATTTGGATGTTACGTAGGGCTTAGTATGGGCTTGGAAAAGTTTTTTTTTTAAAATGCATTAACTTTGGTACCCTTTTTCCCAAAGCTTTCTTTTCACCACCTCTTGTCTTGTCCTTTACTCCATGTCATGGACAAGTACTTGGGAGCAGGCCTTAATGGCTATTAGGTGGCGTGAGTTCCTAACATCAAGCTTTTTATTTTCTTCCTTGTTCAAACAACTTGCCTTCACCCACATGTGCGCTTTCCTAGGTGATGGTCATGTGTCACTTCTTGGAATTTATTAAAGTTGCTTTTTCCAAGCCATGGATTGACTTTGGACGCCATGTATTGGGCTTAGTTCATGTGTGGAGTGCTTGGGATTTGGTGGGACCCACCCCAAGTCACTTCCACTCCTTGATTTTCGCAGCCCTTTTGGGGAAATTTTAAAAATGTTTTATGTTTTCTTTTATTATTATGGATTTGCATGATGATGTGGAAGGTAGGTCCTAGGTGCTAGGTGTTAGGGGTGGTTTATTATAAATTTGATTAGACATTAATAGGATATGTTTTACTAAACACTAAGCATGTTATTTTTAAGTTAAAAGTTGAGCAATATAAAATGGAGATATTACTTAAATTTGAATTTGGAATATTAACTCTATTATGTGAATGATTTTATTAACCATTATTTTTATCCTACTAGTGAATTCATTATGGTTTTTGGTATTTTAATTTAGCCTTGGCAATGGAATGTTAACAATAGGTGTTATAGCATTATTACTAGTAAACTTATTATTTTATCCTTTAGTTGTATTTTAGGAGTGCATATCCGAGATTAGTAATCATTCCATTAGTTAAGAAACGTTCTCATTTATCAAGCTATAGTAGGCAATATTAGAGTTAACAATATGGTCACTTTATGGTAGACGTGGATATTCTAATTAGTGGGATTAATTAGTGTGAGCAAAATTACTTGTTAATATGATCATTATGTCTTGGTTTCTTTACAGAATGTCAATTTCTTGTTTACGATGTTCTCTTCTATGTATATCATATGTGCATGTTAAATACTCTGTTGATGTAGTTGATTTACATATGGGATTAGATAACCGAATAGGGGGTAAAATCCAGAGGTCGGGTATATGTTGTGGTTATCAGTTATCTGGTTGTTGATTTTTTTAATGATGCAATGTGGATTCTATCTTCTTTTGCTTGTTTTGGATTAGGGTCAATGTGAGACCCTGATGGGGATGTCAAACCGATTCCTGTTATTATTTTCCTCCTGGTGGATTAAAATTTGAATTAGTGGCCAAATGGATTTATGTTTTGAAATGGGAATATGCTTTATTTGTTTATTTGGTTATTGGAACTTAATGTGTTATAAGTGGCCACAAACCAGGATGGGTATTGTTGTGAAACTAGGGTAGGTTATCTAGATGTGATGTAGGGGGTGGCTTGCAATGGATCGCCGAGGCCCACAAGTGGCTGACGGATCATCCATTGACAAGTTTCTTAATTCTAGTGATAACATTATAAAAATTGATCTAGTTAGGAAAACATTAAAAAGATAAATTGTGATACTTTGCCCATACCTTGAGTGTTGTCAGTTCAGTGAGGAACCTTCAGGACTAAACTCAAGGGTGGATCATCGATATACTTGTCTTCATGAGAGATATCGATGCCACGTATGATCACTTGAGTGCCGTCAGTTCAGTGAGGAACCTTTAGGACTAAACTCAAGGGTGGATTTGCGTGATGGCACCCTCCTACTCACACCGTAGATATCCTACGTAGGTTAGTGCCTCTGGTAACCTGTATACCCTCTTGTTCTAGAGATATCTTCCTAGGTGATGATTGTGGATTGGTCCTTGGTGTGTGTGTGGGCCTGGTGTTATCTCCCTAGCATGGTGGGGTGGACCTCTAAGTTCCACATGGTCGGGAGGTAGTGTACTTCTCCATTGAGATTGTTGCAGTTACCCTTCTTCACCTGATTGTACACTTGGATTAGTCTATCACATTTGTTGCAGATTTATGTACCCAGTTATTAGAAGATATTATCTTGTACTTGTAGGAGATTTCATTTGATTAGTAATGATCCCTATGTGGATCCATGATGTATTTTGATATTTGTAATTGTATTAAATATCACCGCATACCCTACGATATGTGTAGTGGATGTAGGTGATCATGTGATGTAATGTTATATTGGTTCAAGAGATGTATTTAATTTTATTATGTACTTATAAGTTCTTTAGCATTTGATCTTGTTAGCGTAGTGTTAGTTAGATGACGTAATACTACGTCAGGGACCCTTGAGAATGAAAAAGGAATGATGTGTTTATTCAAACTGACGTATGTAGAGCAATGTGATGCTTTATTCAATGTGCTTGTTAACAATATTAAACAAAAAAAAAAATTTGGTTGCATAACTTAGCATAACTTTTAGTGTTATCTCTTGGGTTCCCTGGCGGGGCGTTACAGTTAGTAATGCATTAGAGTGCTCTTTCTCTAAAAATCTAATAGGAAGTGGATTAATGGAAGCCGCTGCTTTTCCTCCAATATTAGTATGTCCTGAGCTTGTACTGGAATGTGCAAATAGATACGATGAGAAGAGTAGGTGCATCAAGGATTCCTCAAGGGAAATTATAGTAAAAACCAGTCGGGAGACACTGATATTAGCTCTTAAAATCCCTCATAGGGAGCCTTATGATTCTGGACTTATGTAGAAGCAGCTTGTGTGTACGAGGAGGATAAGAAAAGATATAGTTCCTTGATTGCTCAAGGTTGGTTGGTGAAACCAGAAAAGGGAGGCTCATGATTTCCCAAAACCCTCACAATCGAGCATTTCTACAAGGAAATTGTAGACATTATCTTTCTTTTAAATAGAGTCAAGGGAAATGAACATGCCTTCCATTGGGAAGACTGGACGTACTATTTCATTCAGAAGATTTTGGGAGGGGAAAAATTTATTGACTGGGCTGACCTAATTACAGAGAAGCTTCATAGAGAACTGCTGAATGTAACCAATCTAACCCCCTTCCACATGATGTCCTACCTAATATATGTTATTTCCTATTGTAAAACCTGGGAAGGTCTTCCTCATGAACCATGGAATAATTACATGAAGATCTATGTCTACTACACATGTTTACAGAGTGAAATATTTTCAAAAGAATTTAAAATGATTAATGATACATTTTTAGGTAAACTGGTTTTTGGGTTACGCGGGAAATAAAATAGTAGACTCACTAAGGAGGCAAAATAATTAGTAAATGTTTATGTATGTAACTTTATCCAGTTCCCCATATTCACTTATATCACAGTTGGGGCTTTTGACAGAGAACCTCTAAGACTGCCCATATACTATTTGGATAATATAGTTTTGATGGAGATTTGCAGGCAATTGGTTATTGTTGATAAAAAATATGGTAGCTCTAAAAAGTCCTCTAGTGTTTTATTTCCTATTGAGTTAGGTCATTATAGGTGTAAGAGTTTTCAGGATGCCCTGAAAATGGAAGGGGAGCTCCATGCTTTGAATTTAAAACCTTACACCCCTAGAATAAACTTTGATTACAAAGGTTTTGCTAAGTTGAGCCTTAATGTTCCTGCTACATTTATGCATATTCCTAAACTTGAGGATTATTGGGCTAATTGATTAGATGATTTGGAGGTTAGAAATAAATTGTGGTCTAGGATGACTTTGAGATAGATCATCACCTTTAGGTTGGATCTGGATATAGATGGTGTTGAAGAAGATGATGAAGTAGACATGCTTGATTACCAATTCCTTGAGAAAGTTGAGGCCTTTCCTATCCCAAAAGTGGATTGGAGAAAAGTAGAGGAAGATGATCTATATTCGAGAATGGCTAGTGTGGACAGGAGAACAAAAAATTGGTTACTAGAAAAGAAGGACCCTAAAAATATTTCTCAGTCCTCTAAAAAGCAAGTGAAACCCAAGAAAAGAAATTCCTCAAGAAAGGCTATTGTTTTGACTAACTCTGTTGTTGATAAATCTCCTACAGGTAATATTGAACTTGAAGTTGAACCAACTATCCCTGAAGTTCAAGTTGAATTTCAAGTTCAACTTCAAGTTGAGCCCACCACATAGATGATCCGATCAAGTTATAGGATAAAGAACAAAGATAAGGAACCAATGTTGGACTCAAGTGTTATTTTAGATCTGGATCCTTCTAAAATTGAAGCATAAGAAGAACCAATTCTAGAATTTAGTTCGTCCAACATGTCAGACAACCAGCAAATGCATGGTGGTTCAAAAAGAACTCCAAAAGTTTCTCTTGCTCTCCTAAGTAGTTATGACACATAGAAGAGAACTACCATAGGTCCATAATGGTTGGATAATCCATTGCTAAGAAAAGAAGTGTCATTCCTCGGTCTTTGCCAATTAAGGATGTGGTGAGAAAAAGCTTAGGTAAGACTCCGAAAGCCAAAAAGCCCAAAATAGAGTCCAGAATTGAGTTTGACGAAGGTTATACTGGCCATTGGGTAGCAGAAATATCAAAACCAGTAAGAAATAAAGGAAATGAAGAAGTTTCTGCTCAAGATTATCAGGTGTCGAAGATTGATTTGGGAAGGGATAGCAGAGCTACATATATAAAAATATTTGAGGTTTCCAATAAAAAGATTGCTAATAGGGTTTGGAAGGATGCAAAGGATAAACATGAGATGAAGGAAGAGATGAAAAGTATGGCTTAGTATATTCATGCTATTCAACATCCTAGACCATTTCCATTAAGTAAGATGCCAGCTTCCATTGATGTCAAATCCCCAGTTAACCAGAAGTTCCTAGATCAGGTACAAAGGAATAATATTGTCACTAAGACATATGAAGGGTGGATTAAGTATGTAAAATCTGAGGCTGTTAAACACTTAAGATACTTAAATCAGTCCCAGGACAAGGCCAAAAAACTTATTAAGAAGGTTGGAGAAAGTATCGATGGATGGGAAACAAAAAAGGGAAGCTGAGTGAAAGAGATTCAGTGGATGGAGGAGATTCAAGAATATGGCCTACAAAAGTTTCTTGTAGAGAGGCCAATTCCAGGATTAGATGATAAAACCTTATACATCCTAAAAGAATGTATTGAATAGAGAAATGAAGCCATGGATCAGGGAATCTTTGAGGTTAATGATCTTCTTAAGGAATTGGAGATAATAAAAGACACAATCTTGAATGATATGGACTGGATAGATAAGAAATGTTCTGAGGCTAAGGAGGAGTCAAACAAATTTGGAGAGAAGGTCATTGAGAGTGTTCAAATTAAATTCAATGAACTTTGAGATATGAAAGCGCTGACTATGCAAGACTTTTCTAAAGTCTCATGCATCGAATCAATGCTCCTATTTCAACAAAAATACCTAGAGATGCATGACAAGAAAGTAGCAAAAATTAAGAAAGAGAAGGAGGTGTGGAAGTAGAGGATTTCTTTCCTTGGACTACCACATCATCAAGTGATTTCATCATTTACTATAGCATATGAGAATTGGAAAGAGGCCCATCTGGTGTCAGCCTTGATACCTTAGCTCCTGAGGATACTTGGATGGTTTTAGAAGGCATTTTCATGCCCCAGTTCCACTTTTCTTGCTTTAAGCTTTAGTCAGTTATTTAACTAAAAACTATTTACCTATGGCGAGGTATTTTTAATAGGGTTGATTTTCAAAGCCTTGGGTGGATATATATTGATAGACTTAAGACTTATTTTAGGTCGACTCTCTGAGATTTTGAAAACTATTTTTGAAAATCTATGATTGAGTTTTCTCTGAACTGATATAATAGAAGTATATGAGATCTTATGGTTTTATATATATTTTAAGCTTTCAAAAATGGTAAATACTGTTGTTTATCAATATATGTGATTTGTTTTTCCTATGGAGATGAATCATGTTTGATGGAAGCTTGACTATTATATGAGTTGATTTTACGTCTGAAGAAACATAGAGAGTTTGTGTGTAAATGTTTAAGTTTTATGCATGTGGATAATCTTGATAATAAGATTTGAATGATCTTGAAATTGCACATTCCTTTTGTGTTGATGAAATGAATGTTTTGCCTTTAAGTATTTTCTGGTAAAAAATACCCATAAATTGCATTCTTTATTGAATAAGATTAAATTGAATATTCATTAGCAAGGCAACTGCACCTTGACAATTTGCAGAGAGTTTGCTATTAAAGAAACTCAGTTGTTAGTGCTGTGATTGATTTTCCTTTCGACTTAATAAGAGCTTCTTTTAGATCAATTTTGAGAAAGGGAAAAACTATTCACTAACAATTTTTGGTGACTCTACTGGGGAGTTGCATGTTTATTCTTTGTTAAAATGGTTTTGCTTATCATAGGTGAACAACTAGTATTACAACTGAATCTAGGTTTCCAAGACACACAAGAGGATCTCATTTTAGACTTGAATGCATGTGCTTGGGTAAATAGAAGTAACCAACAATATATTTAGATCCAACAAGTACTTGAAAGAGAAGAAGAAATTGGTGAGAGATTGAGAGGTATTCCCATTTCTCAAGAAGCAGTTACAGTAAATAGAATAGCTAGAGCCAATTAAGTTTTCTCGAAGCTGCGAGATAGAAGATATATGAGAGCAGACCGGGAAAAAGGTTTGATTGACTCAAATTTTGAAGACCTAGAAAAGCTTGACTTTAAACCCCAAACTCCTTCTAGAGAAAGATGCTAAAAGATAACTAGTAGACCTTCCTCCCCCACCAAAGTTACTCTTGTGAGTTCTTTTCAATCCTTGGTGTCACTAGGAACCCTAGTTCCTTCATAAATTTGTAATCTTTAAATATCATTTTTCCTCCCATGGCCCAAAATCAACCTTGGGGTGCAGTTGTAGGGCCTTTAAGTTTAGGGGCAAATTTGGGTAATTTGCCTCAAGGTTGAAATATTCTTCCCAAATTCAGTGGTGATAGAAAGAAATCCCTTGAAGATCACCTAAATGCTTTTAACTCTGCATGTGGAATCTTGGCTGTTGTTACTCAAGATGTAGACGTAAGACTTTTTTTCCAAACCTTAACCAATGCTGCAACAGACTGGTTCCATAATTTAACTCATGCCTCTATTACCGATTAGGATACAATAAGAAGGGCCTTTGAAGCCAAATTTAAGTTGGCTGATGACACTAAAAAACTCTTAATTTAATTGAGTCAATTGAAGAAAGAGATTCAAGTACCTATGCGGGAGTTTGTAGTGAGATATAACAAGGCAATACAAAAGATTCCAATGGAAAGCAAACCTAGTGATGAAAATTAGAAAGGATTCTTCTTGAATTCTATGCCTCTTGGTGTTGTGTTCCCTTTGAAAAGAGCCCAACCAGCCACCTTAGATGCTGCTCAAACTCTTGCTATCAAACTAGAAGATGATCTAATCACAATCGGTAAATGGAGAAAGGATATACAGACTCCTAGTTCTCAAGCCTCTACCTCTTCATCATTAGATCCTATGATAAAAATATTAATGAATGACCTAATAAAAATTAAGTGATAGTTACCTAAGAATGCAAGCCCTTATCAGGACATTCCTCACAAATATCAAAATCAAGGAACCTCAAACACTGGCAAGCAATTCAGTCTACCTCCTACACAACAAAGACTTCAAATTGAACCTCCTCTGAGAAAAAGAAACATGTGTATTTTTCATCTTACTGATGAACATGAAGGGACTTTTCACTTCATGCTCTGAAAACATATGCTATGAGCAGCTTGAAGTTGAAAAAGAGGCTACAACGAAGGTGATTGTTGAAGATATATCCTCTGAGATACCTGTGGCTCTAGAAATTTCTACTTAGAATATCAATCAAACTCCGAAAGGGGTGGCGATATATTGGTAACTTTAGGGGATCCCTCTTGTTCAGTTTTGACAAGGAATCAACATGGAGGTAAAATGAATAGCTGGTCGATGACACCAACTAAAGATTTTGGAGGTTAGACCGGTGATAATAACAAAGTCCCAAAGGCAAGTGTTCCAGAGGTTCAAATTTTAAAAAGGTTTGAATCTGAATCTCCTTTTAATATAATAGAATTTTTTAAATCTTCTAGAATATGAATCTATCCCATGGATTATTTAGAAATGAATCCTCAAGAGCTAGACAGATTGGTTAATTATCTTAAGGGTTCTCCTGTTGAACCTAATTCCCAACCAACCAATAATGCATGTTTGAAAGGGGAGACTGTAAGTAAAGAGGCTAAAGTTGTATATAAACCTATAGAAACCACAACCTCTACTATTTCTTCTAGTTTGAAACCAGAGCCTTGTTATGCATCCTTGTTTATTCATGGTTTCAAACTTAATAATTATTTAATTGATTTTGGAGCTTCAGATAATATCATGCCTTCTTCTATAGCTAAAGCATTAGACCTTCCTATGACTCCCACCTTTTTCTGATGCTATTCCATGGATTCAAAGTAGGTCCCATTGATAGGTCAAATCAAAGATGCTCAGGTCACACTAGCAACCTTCCCTGAAAAAAGATTGAAGCTAACAATTCTAGTGGCTGACATTCTGGCTAGCTATGAAATGCTCCTAAGTAGAACCTTTTGCAGAGATTTAGGTGGTGAGATAAAATTGGATTGGTCTCAAGCCATAGTTCCAATAGGAAATAAGAAGGTTTCCTTACTCCCAGAACCCAAGTCCAAGTATACTGTCTTCCCCTCACCAGATCCCAAATCCCAAATTTTGTATCAAGAATCAGATTTTGCTAACTATGTTATCATGCTTGAGAATGATGTTGCAGGACCTATCTCTATAGATGAAAACATAACTTGGATTCTTGAGTTTGATGGTAGTTGTTCTACCATAGGATCAGGGGTAGGTGTAGTCCTTATTTCTCCTTCTAGGCTTAAACTTCCCTTTTCTTTTAAGTTGGATTTTGAGAACACAAGAACACTGTAGAATATGAGGCCTTGTTGTTAGGTCTGGAAGAAGCAAAGAAAATGGGGATTAAGATTTTGAGAGCTCGTGGTGATGCAAAGTTGATTGTAAAGTAGGTTAGTAATTTATTCTCTATAAAAAATGAGAGGTTGAAACATTACATGAATAGGGTTTGGGATGAGCTTGAGTGGTTTGAGGCCTTCTCAATTGAGTCTATCCCAAGAGAATATAACTCAAGGGTTGACGCTCTAGTAGGATCAGCTTGCCTGCTAATTCCACATCCGACCTTTATAGAAGATTGTTATACAATTGAGGTTATACATAGGCCCAGTGTACCTAATAATTATCTTTCCTGGCAAGTTTTTAGAGATGACACCCACATTAATGAATTCCTGCAAGGGTTAGACAAGTTTTCAGCTAATTATTTTGAAGGATCAAAGTCTGAATGTCATGAATTTTGTCCAAATAAAGAGGTTGGCTCATCAGAAGTATTTCAACTTAAAGGTAACTCTATACCAAAAGGGCTAGTGGAATTGGAGAAAATCTTTGATAGGAGGGATTGTTTTTTAAATCAGAATGTTATATCAGATAATATTCCTTCTGACAAATATGAAAAGATAAACATTGGAGATGAGTATAATCCAAAACTGGTAAACCTAGGGGTATGTTGTGATGATGATGAGAAGAGCCATTTTACCAAGATTCTAAGAGAGTATAGAGATTTTTTTTCCTGGTCCTATGATGATTTGAAGAATTTTAGACAAGGATAGTTCACATATCACATTCCATTAAAACCAGGGACATCTCCTTTTCGCTAAAAGTTAAGGACTTACAATCCAAAAGTAGCTGATGTTATTTTTAAAGAAGTTGATAAAATGCTTTAGGAACACATAATCTTCCCTATACACCACTCAACATGGGTGGCTAACATAGTTCCTATACAGAAATGAAGTGGAGAAATTTGGATTTGTGTGGATTTTAGAAATCTCAACCAATCAAGTCTCAAGGATAAATTTTCTTTTCCTATGATGGATCAGATCCTTTAGATTGTTGCTGGCTTGGAAATGATGTCATTACTTGATGGCTTCTTGGGATACAACCAGATTAGTGTTGCAAATGAAGATCAACATAAGATAACTTTTACAACACCTTGGGCCACGTTCGCTTACCGAAGAATGCCTTTCAGACTGATTAATGCCAAGACCACATTTTAGAGAGCTATGAATTCCACCTTTGGTCATCTGTTAAATAAAACCACCATGATCTATCTAGATGATATGCTAGTCTTCTCTAGAAGACAAAAGAAGCATCTAAGAGCCTTAAAGGAGGCTTTGCAGAGGTGTTGGAACCATGGTGTTTCTTTAAACTTGAAGAAGTCAGTCTTCTGTGTGACATAAGGAAAGTTGCTGGGTCATTTAGTTTCAAAAGAAGGCATTAAAATTGATCCAAAAAGGGTGAGAGCTATTCAACAATTATGTCTTCCTGTTAATTGAAAGGGCATAAAATCTTTCTTTGGTCAGGTTAAGTTTTTAAGAAAATTCATTTCTGATTTTGCTGAGATGACAAAACCAATGGTTGATCTTTTGAATGAAAAGCACAGTTTCAAATGGGACAAACTGACCATAAAGTCTTTTGAAAAAGTAAAAGAAGCCATAGCTCAAGCCCCAACATTGATACACCTAGACTTAAGAAAGATTTCATAATTTATTGTTATGCCTTAGAGCACACCATGTTTGGTGTATTATTGCAGAAGAATGAGAAAGATGAAGAGGTACCTATTTATTTTATGAGTATACTGCTTAAAAAACATGAACTGTGCTATTCCCAAACTAAGAAGTAGACATTTGCGGTGGTAAAGACAGTAAAATAGTTTCAGTATTACATTCTTCATTCTTCATTCTATAGTTTTTGTTCCAAGTTCTGCCGTCAAAATTATCCTTACTCAACATGAGTTAGCTATTAATAATAGAGCTACTTGGGTAGCGAAAGTGCAGGAGTTCAATTTGGAGATCAAACCCACTAAGCTAGTCATAGGTCAGGGTCTATGTAAGCTGAAGGCAAAAAATAAGGAAGAGCAGAAATTATCCAATTGCCTGTTTGTGGGAACAAGTGATTCATGGTTCTCAGATGTGGCATTCTTATTGACCTATGGAGAACCTCTGAATCATCTCTTGACTAAAGAAAAGAGAAATCGATGGCTAAAGGCAGCAAAATATGTCATTGTGGATAATGTCTTATATAAAAAGGGGATAGATGGGATGTTCTTGCGATGTGTTGATAAAAATCAGCCAAAGAAGCTACTGCAAGTATTTCACAATGAAGCCTGTGGAGGACATTAATCATCATCTGTGACAACTTTTAAGATATTGAGAAATTCCTATTACTGGCCCAAGATGTTTAGAGATGCATACAAGTGGGTGGCAAGTTGTGAAAAATGCAAGCTTTTCTAAGGGAAACCCCATTTAGCTGCTTTACCTTTGAGATCTGTAGTCGTTGAAGAGCCTTTTCAACAGTGGGGACTTGACTTCATCAGTCCATTTAATCCAATCTCAAGTGGAAGACATACTCACATTCTCATAGCCATAGATTACTTCACCAAAGGGGTTGAAGTTGTGCTGGTAAAGGTGACCACATCCGAGATAGTTTACAGATTCTTTAAGGAGAACATTGTTATAATATTAGGGGTTCCGCTCAAAATAGTGGCTAACAATGCTAAGAATTTCTCATCCTAAGAAATTCATATTTTCTACTATGACCATGGAATAAATTTGTCTCAATCTTCAGATTATTTCCCACAGGGAAATGGACAGGAAGAGTCCATGAATAAGAACCTGATATATATTATGAAAAAGCCTGTAGAAAAAAGAGGAAAGGATTGGCACAAGAGACTCTATGAAGCTTTGTGGATAGATAGAACTATTGGAGTTAGGAGAGATAGGTACTGAGAGGAGAGGGGTGAATCAGTGCCTTCAAAACTTTAGTTGCAAAAACCTTTCTGATCTATGACTGAATACTATGATAACCGATCAAAATAACTTGAATCTAATTGCATAAATCAATCATCTAGTTAACTTAAGAAAGTAAACAATATGAAATCAATATGATAATCACATAACACAAGTATTTTGGTAACACAGAAACCCTTGTTAGAAGGTAAAAACTGCGGTGGGGATGACACCCACAAATTCTTCACTATTGCAGATAGAAAAGGTTTGCCTATTAAGGCTACAAGTTTTGATCACTTTCGATGATCTTACCCTGTTAGGAGTAACATATTAGATCAGCTAGATCTACCTAGTTATAGGATTTAACAACACTATATGAAGTGTGTACTTGGTTAAGAGATTTATACAAAGACTGTTAAGTCTACTCTATTTAAGAGATTTATCAAAAATCTATCACAATTGTTAGAAAGTAATAGGTAAATTATCTGCTAGTTGACAACTTAATTGTCTGATACATATCTAAAAGTTCTTATCAAAATATCACCTTATCTATGATGGTTCTCTGCTCTGATTTGCTCGATTGCCTTGTCTAATTCTACTCAATCTGAAAACCTATGTACTCTATTCTGCTCGGTAAATTGATTGTTTTGAAGATAGGCAATTTCTTCAAGTGCTTCATGATTCATATATATCAGTTCAACAAATTTTAAAATGGTACAAACATCTACAATATATAGTGTTCTATTTTTGCCGCTTAAAGAAAAAATTAGGTTACAAAAGAAAATCATAACCCTAAGATCTACGGTGCAAAATAACCTAGATCAACTAATACAAATAAGATAATCATTGCATTTAATGAATATCTTTTACAATAAATGCTCCTCGATCTTGGTAAACCATTTTACAATCTATTATAACCATTTGCATAGAATAATGTGCCATTTCTGATTACTATGCCATTTAAAGTTTTGATCACTTTCGATGATCTTACCTTGTTAGGAGTAACATATTAGATCAGCTAGATCTACCTAGTTATAGGATTTAACAACACTATATGAAGTGTGTACTTGGTTAAGAGATTTATACAAAGACTGTTAAGTCTAATATATTTAAGAGATTTATCAAAAATCTATCACAATTGTTAGAAAGTAATAGGTAAATTATCTGCTAGTTGACAACTTAATTGTCTGATACATATCTAAAATTTCTTATCAAAATATCACCTTATCTATGATGGTTCTCTGCTCTGATTTGCTCGGTTGCCTTGTCTGATTCTGCTCAATCTGAAAACCTATGTACTCTGTTCTACTTGGTAAACTGATTGTCTTGAAGATAGGCAATTTCTTCAAGTGCTTCATGATTCATATATATCAGTTCAACAAATTTTAAAATGGTGCAAACATATACAATATATAGTGTTCTATTTTTGCCGCTTAAAGAAAAAATTAGGTTACAAAAGAAAATCATAACCCTAAGATCTACGGTGCAAAATAACCTAGATCAACTAATACAAATAAGATAATCATTGCATTTAATGAATATCTTTTACAATAAATGCTCCTCGATCTTGGTAAACCATTTTACAATCTGTTATAACCATTTGCATAGAATAATGTGCCATTTCTGATTACTATGCCATTTACTATGATCATAAATAAACATTGTATAATCTGCTCAGTGTACACTGCGATGCTCGGTGTTTGATGACCGTCGGTGTCGGTGTCACTGGTGCTCGATTAACTGTGTGATGCTTGGTATAAGGCTTTACCGACTGCTTTGTCTTACTTCTAGTTACCGACTGTCTCAATGTAAATAGCCGACCGACCTATTTACTATCCTTTGATACTAATGACAACCTAAAATGCTCAATAGAGATTAACAATCTCCCCCTTTGGCATTAGTATCAAAACTTCATAATGTATATAGACAAACTATTTCTATATAACCCTTCTATCTCTGTTATATACATATCCACTACAAAAACTTCTAAGTACAAAAGTACTCCCCCTTGGTGCATGCTCCCGGTATTATGTAATATACATATCAAAAAATATATTATTTGACATATACATGTTTTCCCCCTTTTTGATAATAATGCCAAATACCAAAAAAAATATGTAATGTATACTTACATCTTATAAAAAATGTGCTAATGGGTTTTCTTCATAGACTCCAAGAGGTTTTCCCATTCCTCTTTCAAGTTGGTAAGAGCAATGTGCTCAAGACCGACTTGTGCATGCATGTCAAAGATATTTTCCAACACCGAAATCTCTGGTGTTGCCACAAGCTGCTCGGCTTTGACAGTATGTGTTTCAAAAATCTTCAGGTAAGGAGTGAGTTCTTTCTGTAACTCTATGACCTGATCGGTGATGTGCTCTTCTTGTTTCCTTAAGTCTGCTATCAGCCGCCAGAGTTCCTGAACTCGATTAATGTGCTTTAAGAAAGTAGTTGGCTCGGCGATAGCTGCTTGTGTACTCAACTTGATTTCTTCTTCTAAACCTTTTATCTTTTCACTGATTTCTACAGTGAAGGTGTCTATAGTACAAAGCTTTATTAGCAGTTGACAGATTACCTGGGTGATAGATTTTACCTCGGTAATGACCTTAGATAATTTCATCTTGTTTAGTGCCACTTTAGTGCTAATCCTTTCTACCAATTTGTGTTGAATCTTTGACTCTGCCCATTCTTCTATTCTTTTTTCTATTTTTGTATCAGGGGCATTGATTCTGTCGGTGAGGTTGGCAAGTTGATCTAAAATGGGAGTATTCTCATCAATGTTTGTTTTTGGTACTATCTATTGTAGAATATCCCTTACATCATTTAACACTTCTTTACATTTTTGTTCTTGCCTCAATTTTTCTTGTGCTACTTTCCTCAAACATAACTCCCCATATCGACTTAGTTCCTCAGGGCTTAGAGTTCTTGGGTCACATTTGGGTATAATGATAACTTCATCAATGGTGACCAGCCCTTTGGCTTTCTTCTTTTTCTTCTTCAGGGCTAGAGGTGACTTCTTTTCACTTACAATAATAGCTTTTTCTTCACTCTTCGGAGTATCCTTTCTAGTTGACACTATATCGTCCTTCTTCTACTCCTTGGTAGATTGAGTGGGAGTCTCAGTGGTAGTGTCAGGTTGGTTCACCTCGGTTGACTTGGTTTCTTCAGGTTCCTTCTATTCTATAGACTGTGCCTCTAGTTTGATAGGCTCATTTGTATTGGCAGGTTGCTTAGGTGCTTGAGTCTTAGTTGTATCTTTGGTTGGCTCAAGATGAGAGACATCAGGTTGTACTTGTGAAATTATTTCAGCAGCCTTTGCAAGTACATGTAGTTCACCCGATAGAGATGTACACACATTGTCAGTGTTTAATGCTTCATCTTTGTATTGTGTAATTATTACATCTTCATCATCCTTATCATCAGGATCACCATTAGTGATGTCCTTAATGAGTGCATCATCATCTGTTTTCTTTTGCAAGTGGATCTTAGCTTGATCTGGTGCATCCTGTGAAACTTTGATTGCTTCCTTATGCTCGGTGATATCAATTACCTCAGTAACTGATATACTGGTGTCTTCTATTTTCTTGCCTTTATTATCATCATCAATGAAAATACTTTTACCTTTTGAACTGTGTCTCTTTTTAGACAGTTTCAGGAATGTTTCTTATTCAGCTTTCTCTTCTGCTTTCAAAATTGATGTCCATAGGGAGTCACATACGACATCCATATCATCTACATTCTCATCCATAATCTACATAGCTCTATTCTTGACTGAAAATCTAGGATGATACCTTGTCATGTATTCAGTTACCTCAGCATAGCTAAAGTGAGTGGCTGCACGACCTAGAGAGCGTTCTCATTTTCTTTTCTTTCTGTCTAAAGCAATAGCCCATATTTCACTTATTTTATCATCAAGTTCCTTTGGTAGTTGGCATGCAAATTCCATCAGTACTATTTTGAACTTGATCATCATTTGAACAATAGCATGTTCTATCTTTGTCTTGTCCTCAATTGACATATTGTTGAATTTGCCTATGCATGGATCATTAAGATTTCCATTCTCAATAATATCTTCAATTATTTCTTCTATGGTACTGTCCTTGTTATGAACTAGCTTAAATTAATCAGGGTCATTTTTAGTGTCAGTCTCCTCTATGTCTTCCTTGCTCCTTATGTATTTCCTCTTTTTCTTCAGTGGTTCAGCTACCTTCTTGTTCTTTCTCTTGATGTATTTCTTTGTTGGTGTGGCTGCTCTCCTTTTTGCAACTTTTTCTTCTTCTTCTTTCTGCTCGGTTGATTGGGCTGCAGTTGCTAAATGTGTCCTCATTCCTTTAGGTTCTGGTAGCTGAGTATCTTGTTCATCAGTTGTGGGAAGTTGAGTTTCTTCTTCATCATTGGTGGGAGGAATCGGTGTGTTACCCTTTTCTTTGTCTGACTCAGTCTCCTCATTGTCATAGGGTTTATCAGCCAGCTGTAACTGATCTTCAGTTGCTTCACCAATTGGTGACTCCTTATGTGAGTTAGATGTAGTTCCATACCTTGCTGAGAGATCCTTTTTCATTTTCTTTGCCCTTCTTGACATTTTACCGATCTCAATGTCCGTTGTGATTCTAGACTTAGCTTCCTCATACACTCCAAACCTACTGGCAGTGATGTCAATTGGTAATGCTAGTAATGCATTGATAGATTTCAGAGTGAAATCATGATTCATTTCATAACCCATTGGTGCTAGCCATTTTGTTCTTGGTTCTACTGCCTTTATCATTGAGTGGTCTGTGCTTACCACAAAGCATATGTCATCTTCAAATTTGCTTACTAATTCTTTTGGAATTCTGCTTCTTTGTTGCATTATTGTTTGAAATTCCTTGAAATATGCATGGAACTCCTTGTTCACATTATCTCCTAGACTTCTCATCATATCACCGATTTGGGCAATTATCGATTTGTCTGATTGCTAGTTAACTTTTCCAATACCCGGTACATATTTTTTCAAATAGAGGAATGTATAGACAAGCAGTGATCCGTACTTACATGTATTGGACTTCTTTGCTTTTATTGTCTTCATGTTGTCATGCAGTTGGTGTAGTAGTAGCTTGACAAGATCAACCTGGTGATCTTTCTTTACAATTTTGTAAGCCATGTCCATGGCACTGTAGGGTACACTATTCGGTCTACTTGATTGAAATATCTTGTACCCGATGACATGAGCTACAAATCTTACCGCTGGATCTTTGATAGTTGAAATCATTAGTGCCCTACCGTCTGATTGAGCTCTAGTGTTCTTTTCTACGTTGAGATGAGATGAACTTTGAAATGCTTTGGCTTTGTTGGTTGTAGGGTACCCAGTAACCCTACTGATAATCTTCTTGGTGACCTCAACCAGTTTGTCTAGCTAGAATTTTCCATCATGGAATCTGCTAAGCATGATTCGTATCTAGTCATTGTGAAATGATTGTGGGAAGTATGTGAAACATCATAACCCTGATTCCTTAATTTTCTTATGCTCAAGTTTGATCTTACCATTCGGTCCACAGACTTGCTGATAAGCTTCTATGGTCTCAAAGTCACATACTTCACTGATCTTGTAGTGAATGTAAGCCCTACCGTCTTCTGTTAACAAAACCTTATCAGGAATACTAGAAAATGCACCCATATCGTCCGTTTGTGCTGTGACCTTAGGATGCAATTTGAATTTCTCCTCAGCAAAGTGTGCCCTAAAAATTAGTTCCACTTCCTCCTCAACATTCTGTGATTTTCTTGCGGTCAAAGACGATGCCATAAATTGTTTCTAGTGTTTCGGCAAGCAAATAGATAATCAATGTTCGGTAGGCGGATGAACTTACTAGTTTTCATCGAAGAATTGTTGTCGGTTTGATTTAGTTGCTTTGAATCTATTTTGAAAATTGTTAGCTCAAACTCTTCTCTGTAAAATCTCCTTTCTTTGAAATCATGATGTAACAATGAACTCTGTTTCCGCGTATATATAGGGTTTTCTGAAATTCCCGCTCAAACTTTGATTCAATAAATGCATGACCTAACTTTTGGTACGAGATGGCTGTCAGCTCGATAAAGTCTTTTTCTCGGTTAACATAGAGTTTCTTCATCGATTTGAACTATTGTCGGTTAACCTTGTATATTGATTACCGACGGGTAACCAACTCATGTTTCCCTTTTATCGACTAGATGTCATTTGCAAACTTATAATTTATAAACCACAGTGCATCTTTATTCATGCAGATTTGGTATATGTACATCATATATAAGGAACTATATGTAAAATGTGATCATTTGAAATGTCAGTTCTATACATACCTTTGTCATCTTAAGTGGAGGTACCGATGTCACCCAATCCAGTGGATGAGGTTTCACCGACAGTGTTACTTGACTTAGCATTCTCATTAGATGCCTTCTTCCACATTGTGTTCCTTAACTTTGTAATTTCTACAATGTTATATCCACTCTCAAATATATGATTTTCATTAGGTGCCCGGTCTCTGTAGTTCTTGCTTACATGACCAACCTTGTGATAGTGCATACATGCCATTCCTGCATTTGTCCAATTACTTGATTGTCCAATCCGACTCTTTCTGTAATAGTTTGCTGCAATATGTCCATACCGACCACATGTAGTACAATTAGTCCATGTATTATAATCCCAAACATATGAGTTACCTTGTCTCTTCGGTTGATATGGTTTTCGTTGTAGTTTCTCTTTAGGTGTCCAGACCTGCTTCATTTTCACCTTACAGTCCCTTGTAGTGTGTCCATACTTATTACAAGTATAGCATATTTTCTCCTCAGTAGTGTTATTAGCAATGTCATTCTTCTTTGTTCTGCATTCATAAGCTGGATGTCCAAACTTACCATAGTAATAGCAATATCCATTGAACTTAGGAATGACAGGAGGTTTACCTTGTGCTTTGCTTCTGCACACATTAGATGTATGTCCTGGTTTTCCATAGTGGTAACATGTCAATACTTTAGGTTTTTGACTTTGATTGTTGTTGACTTCTTCAGCTTGTTGTGATGATTCTCCTTCACCGGTGTAGCCTATACCGGATTTGCTTCTGAATCTCCTCTAATTAGTCAGAAAATCATCAATCTTTTTAGAGCTGTCCTTGGCTATCTTCATCATCTCATTGTGTTGCTTTTGTGTTTTTATTTCATTTCTTAGTTTTTCATTATCTTCTCTAAGTGTTGCTACATCTTCAAGTCTTCTTGATAATTCTCCATTTACTCAGTTCATTTCTTGATTAACTGTCATCATCTAATTTGATACTTGGAAGTGACGATCAGTGAGTCTCTAGATTTCACTTTCTTTTGCTTGAAGTTGTTCAGTCATTAGTCTTTGGTCTTCAATAGCTAGATTCCAATCTTGTTTAGCTTGTCTACCATTGTTCATGATTTCCACCATTCTCACCATTTGAGATTCATGAACGATTTGAAGTGCTTTCACTTGCTTGGATAGATGCTGATTCTTTTTAGATAGTTCAGAGATTATGCTTTCAGATCAATCAGAGATGCTTCTAGAGCTTGATCCAATATGATCAAATATGTCATCAATAGGTTCTTAATGATAACTTATTTCATTTTGCTGAATTGCAAGGTTCTTTATTTCAACCAATAATTTCTTCAGTTCTTCCTTGGCTTGTTTGTATTGTTCCACAAACATCTACATTTGTATCTTCTGATTCTCAATAGTCTTGTCAAGCTTGTATCTCTCCATGACTTAGATCTTTTCCCTTCAGTGGTTAAACTATTCAATAAGAGAACTGAGCTCTGATACCAATTGTTGGAGTTAGGAGAGATAGGTACTGAGAGGGGAGGGGTGAATCAATGCCTTCAAAACTTTAGTTGCAAAAACCTTTCTGATCTATGACTGAATACTATGATAACCGATCAAAATAACTTGAATCTAATTGCATAAACCAATCATCTAGTTAACTTAAGAAAGTAAACAATATGACAATCACATAACACAAGTATTTTGGTAACGCAAAAACCCTTGTTGGAAGGTAAAAACTACGGTGGGGATGACACCCACAAATTCTTCACTACTGTAGATAGAAAAGGTTTACCTATTAAGGCTACAAGTTTTGATCACTTCTAGTGATCTTACCTTGTTAGGAGTAACATATTAGATCAGCTAGATCTACCTAGTTATAGGATTTAACAACACTATATGAAGTGTGTACTCGGTTAAGAGATTTATACAAAGACTGTTAAGTCTACTCTGTTTAAGAGATTTATCAAAACTCTATCATAATTGTCAGAAAGTAATAGGTAAATTATCTGCTAGTTGACAGCTTAATTGTCTGATACATATCTAAAAGTTCTTATCAAAATATCACCTTATCTATGATGGTTCTTTGCTCTGATTTTCTCGGTTTCCTTGTCTGATTCTGCTCAATCTAAAAACCTCTGTACTCTATTCTTCTCAGTAAATTGATTGTCTTGAAGGTAGGCAATTTCTTCATGTGCTCCGTGATTCATATATATCAGTTCAACAACTTTTAAAATGGTGCGAACATATACAATATATAGTGTTCTATTTTTGCTGCTTAAAGAAAAAATTAGGTTCTAAAAGAAAATCATAACCCTAAGATCTACGATGCAAAATAACCTAGATCAACTAATATAAATAAGATAATCATTGCATTTAATGAATATCTTTTACAATAAATGCTCCTTGATCTTGGTAAACAATTTTACGATCTGTTATAACCATTTGCATAGAATAATGTGCCATTTCTGATTACTATGTCATTTACTATGATCATCGGTAAACACTGTATAATCTGCCTAGTGTACACTATGATGCTCAGTCTTTGATGACCATTAGTGTCAGTGTCACTGGTGCTCGGTTAACTATGTGATGCTTGGTATAAGGCTTTACCGAATGCTCTATCTTACTTCTAGTTACCGATTGTCTCAATGTAAATAGCCGACCGACCTATTTGCTATCCTTTGATACTAATGACAACCTAAAATGCTCAATAGAGATTAACAAGAAATTCCCTAAAAAGGGCCATTGGAATGTTGCCTTTTGAGCTAGTCTTTGGAGTTGAGGCTCAGTTATCTCTTCCGCT
Source organism: Chamaecyparis obtusa (assembly GCA_027943335.1). Taxonomy (NCBI): domain Eukaryota; kingdom Viridiplantae; phylum Streptophyta; class Pinopsida; order Cupressales; family Cupressaceae; genus Chamaecyparis; species Chamaecyparis obtusa. Next base: position 29,379 of record BSBK01011231.1, on the reverse strand, counting down.
GGAATTAGCTTCCACTAAGTTGCAGAGGTGTATTGAAAATGAAGTCTTCCAAAATTCATTAGAAAAGAGGATTATGTATTTATCTAAAATTGAAGAAGAAAGGGAAGAATTGGTGGATCATATAACTAGTCATCAGCTTAAGGTGAAATAAATATTTGATCGTTGTGCTAGATCGTGCAAATTCATGGAGGGAGATAAGGTCTTACTCTAGGATGAACATCAAGAACCACGTGGAGCATATGGCAAGTTTGAATCCCTCTGGAAGGGTCCTTTCAAGATTTCCTAGGATTTGGGACCGAATGCATTCAAGATAAGGTATGTTGATGGAGACAAACTACCCCTATCATATAATGGATAGGATCTTAAGATTTTTCAGCTATAGGTTTTCTTTCTTGATTGTATATAAGTTTTTGGGTTGTGTATGTGTTGGCAATTTGGCTGAGTTGATTACATAGATGTTGTCATTATGGAAACATATGATCCACATGAAGATTGTACAGGTTAGGGAGCAAGTATGACAGAGTGCATTGCAAATTTGTCTAAGTGTGAGATAATATTTTTACTAGTGAACCTGGACACAGTTTTTGTTTGCGATGTTGATTGGAGTAAGTTCAGTGCTTGCACACTTGACCATAGAATCTATGGTGACTATTGAAGACCCATCTCATAGTGCAAGTTAGTACAACATGTATGTAAGGAGTTATGACAATTTTACCGAAGACAGTGTCAAGCCGACAGGACAGAATATGAAGACAAAATGGGTAAAGAGTTAAGGGATTATTTTGTTTATCAAAATAATGACTTAACAATATAAAGGGATGACATCCTAGATGTTAACTCTTGGCTAAAGTTATTGTTATAAATGTAAATGTAATTGTAATTGTAAAAGAGGACAATAGTGGAATATATATGTATAGAGAAGTGATATGATGTGAAATATATGATGCATATGTAATAGCGATAGTGAAAGAGCAGTAAAGAGATATTGATGCAAGTAGTATAAGGTTATGTACCTTAACCTATTTTTGTAATTAGTGTATATTGTACATTACTTTTTTGGGTAGTAGGATCATCTGGTAATCACATTGTGTACTACCAACTCCTAACAAGGTTGAGGCTTCTAACAAGGCCTCTAGTCCCTTAATCAAGATTGATACACTATATGCTTGTAATAGACTCCTAACAGGGTCAAAATCCTTAACAAGATACTTTTGATTAGTGGATCTTTGTGGGTACCATCCCCACCGGGGTTTTCCCTTGGCCAGGGTTTCCTCGAGAATAAATAATGTGTTATGAGTTCCTTAGTTTTATTGCTATGCATGTTGTTTAGCTTCTTATATTATGCATGTATAAAGATAATTTGTTATATCCATAATTGGGATAAAGATAAAGTTTGTAGAATATTGATTCACCCCCCCCTCTCAGTATTCTCTATTTCTAAAAATTGGTATTAGAGCTTAGTTACTCGGAAAAGAATCATTCTAGGAAAGCCTAGCAGCTTGAGTAAGATCTCTATGGATATGGATCAACTAAAGAAGAATCTTGAAGAAGCTCTTGAACAGATTGACTTGCTTACTATTGAAAAAGATACTTTGAAAAGAAAGTATGATGATGCAAAGAACCTCATTGAGAAACTGAAAAAAAAATTGGAAGATCTGAGATTTGATAAGGAATATGAAGTTCTTATTGAAGTTTGTGATGACAATTTAGAAAAAGAAAATGAGATCCTTAAGCATGAACTGAAGATAGAAAATTTGAAGCTTAGTTTGAAAGATCGAAATGGCAAGAATGAAGCAAATTTGAAATCTGAGAATGAAAGTCTAAAGACTGAAAATGAAGGACTAAAATCTAAACTTTGTAAAGTAACATTTGAATTTGAGAAAGTCAATTTGTAGTATGATGAACTTGAGAAATACAATAAGATTGTGAAAGGTGAAATAACTCAATCCAAACAACAACTTGAAAGGCTATATTCAACTAGTGAGAATATTGATGAACAAATATCTTATCAAAAACCATTCTATGATAAGACTGGTCTTGGATTAAACACTTTTAAAGAAAATGATGAAATCAAGGAACCATATATGAAAATATCTAAAAGCATAGATGAGAAAAATTCTGATGAGATTAACAAATGTGAAGATACACTTAAGGAAGAAGAATCACCAAAGCAAGAGGAATCACCCAAAGGTATGCAAAGAGAATTCAAAGGTAGATGTTTTTCTTGTAATACTATTGGTCATATGAAGATAGATTGCACAGGTAAGCAATTTAAACCTCTTAATGGTTATTGTTACAATTGTCATGGTTTTGGACATAGAGCTATTGAATGTAGGAAACCTAAATTTATTGAGAATAATGATGGTAGTAGAATGTTTAGGAATACTAACAATGCAGATAAGAAACCTACTAAAGATATGAACAGAAGAAATGGAGTAATGTGTTATAGATGCAACAAGGTTGGACACATTGGTAGAAACTGCAGATCACAAATCAATCAGCCTGGACCAAGATATGGAAATAATGGAATTGTTTGTTAGATATGCAACAAGATTGGACATACAACAAGATTTTGCAGAATGAACAATAGAGTTTTTCATCCTAATCCTAATCCCAGAAATCATGTTAGAAGAAATGAAGATGCAAGTAACAGTCAGAAAGGATGCTGTAGTAATTTAGATGAAGTGAAGTTTATCAAAAGCACAAATCAAGGAGACATATTCAACATTGAAGGTAATTAGGAAGGTGAAGTATTGAAAGGTAAGAATGAATCTTTACCTGACCCATCTCAAAGTACTTAATTTATGAAAATTACAGTAGAATAGGAACTTAGATTAGTGTAGAAGTAGATATATGATGAACTGAGTCTTGCACAATTAATGCAAGGTAGTTTATGATGTTCTAATGCTATGGTTAAGAACACAAAGAAAAATATTATGATTTGCGAGATCGCAAGAAGTTTTAAGTTTTGCAGGTTAGCATAAACAACTTTTTGGAAAGAAGAGGCAAAAGGATTGAATGCGATATCAGATCTAAGTGAGATTGAATTAATAAAAGGTCATGATTGGTATTATTTGATCATCAAAGAAAATTCAAGTGTCAAGGAGATCAAAGAGAAGCGATTGGAAGCATTTTGCAAGGATTTGGAGAAGAATTTTGTGCCGAATCTACGCAAGCCCTAAAATTGTGAAATCAAGGTATTTTACTTGATAGATCTTTAAATCAGTAAAGGAATTTGAAGAAATCATGGATGTTTCTTTAATACACAATGTCAGAGATAAGAATAGACCTAAATTGAAAAGGGAACCAGTAGAACCCTTGGAAGATGACCCTAGGTTTCCTTTATCATCCATACCAGATGAAGTTTTACACCTAGAAAATGTCAGAAGTTATCTTGGATGCAAACTAGAGACAATCAATGATAGTGATTTCACAAATGAATATTAGAAGATTTACAATTAGGATATGACACTGAAACAAGGTTTTGAATATTTGGAACATAATGAAATTGTTAAGTATGGATTACAGTATGAATTTGATAATGAAGAATGCACTAAGATTATCTTGAGCATAATTCATAATGGGAAGTTTTGGCTAGAAGATAGAGTGATAGATATTACAATAGATTTGATTCATGAAGTCACTGGATTATCTAAAACTAGAGCTATTCCTTTAAATGAGAAAAACATGAGGAAAAAAGTCATTGACAACACAAATTCATCCTATAATGGTAGAGGAATTGTGATTAGTAAGATCAAACAAGATGATGTGAGATACTTATGCAAGATCCTAACTACTAAGTTTTGTGCAAATTCAAGAGAGGATGACATGGCAGCTGGAATGATACATGTAGCCTATCTAATGTGTGTTTATAGGGTACAAGTTGATATGTGTGAAATTCTAAGAATTCAATTGTTTGAGAACTTGGAGAAGATTAAGAAAACTAAGTATACACAGTTTAGGTTCTCATCCTTAATCACTTATATGTTTTTTCATCTTTTGAGGAGATTTCCTTATACCATTGGAAATGACTGGAATGATGGACAAAATGCAATGGAAAGGATTAACCTAGTGTACAAAAGACATGTTATTGATAGTGTAAATGATAGTGCAGTATTGGTAATCAAGACATTTCAAAATATTATGTCTAGCAGATCAAGGATCCCTAAGTCTCTTGTTGAAAAGTATAAAGATGATATATGTTTTATGGTGGATACTGACTTTACCTATATTGAAGCAGTAGAGCCTAGAATAGAGTTCATAGACCCTCTTGGCTATGAGATATCTGAGGTAGAAACAAAAGAGTATGTTAGCAGGTTACTTAAGTGTAAGTTGGACACTCAGTGTAACAGGTTTGGAACCTTTGAGGAGAACTTCAACTCCACAAAGACCTTAATTGAAGAGAAACAGTCTAAGAAAAGAGTTGAGAGAACCATAAAGAAAATCCTAAAATATACAGGGATGACAGAGCATAAGTTTTTAGTAGCAAAGCAAACAATAATAGTAATTAGAGAGAGTGGACAAAAAGAATTTTTGTCTATCCCTCCTTTATCATCAATTGCAGTACAACAGGAAGAACCAAAAGTGAAGGTGAAAGTGGAAGTAACTGAGAAGGATCAAGAAGAAAATATGTCTACTAGATCCACTTCCTCGACACCTAGAAAAAGAGTAAAGGAAAGTACTACTGGACCAAGAAAGAGACATAAAACTTTAGTTCAACTAGTTCCAAGAAGAATTGCAGAAATAAAAGATGATGTCACTACTATTAAGAAGAAAGCTTGGAAACCCAAAGTTGAAAAGCTTAATGAGTAGATTATTGAAGATGGGGACTTTACAAGAATGAACAAGTACTATGATCTTTATGACTATACAGATAGACTTAATCTGGAGAATGCAATTGTAAAGAATATGATTTTGGCTAACAAGAAGTTTGATACAATTCAGGGTCAGATACCTGATGATTTATATAATAAACTTGTAAATAGGAAGAAGAGAGCATCAGAGGAGGACATAGCTATCAGAGAAAAGCTTGTAAGGAAGCTTTGTGAAGTAAGAGATGAAACACATTTTAATCAGATCATGAAATCCTTAAGTACCCATCTGAGAACCAAAAGGAGAACTATTCAAATTATGGGAGGCATATATGAAGAAATCAATTCTGAGACAGAACAAGCAATTATCAAGGTTATGATAGAAAATGTTGGAGAACCATCAGTTGCAGCAGAGTGAGCAGGTGAGCTAGAACAAGAGGACATTCCCTCTCCTCCATCCATTAATATTGAAGATGAAACCATGAATGTAGAAGGAACAAAAATCACCTTGGATATTGATGATAATGTATTCAAGAATTTGGAGAACATTGTTGACAATTCGGCCTTTGAAGAATAGGAAGATACAAAAGGAGAAGAGATGACAGAGACAATAGTTGTAGAACCACTAGTAACAGAGGAACAAGTACCCATTCCCACCAAAGAAGATATCAGTCTTACTCCTGAGACTAGAAAGAAGAATCAAATTGGATCTATGATTGAGAATTTGGGAAAGAAAGTAGATGATGATGATCAGTTGGAATTGATCACATCCTTGAATAAAATCATTGGCAAGAATAAGAAAGTGAAGAGTCTTGAAGGATGTTTGAAGGAACTTACTGAGAAGTTACAAAGCACTGTAACTACACAAATTGCAGAAGTAGACCCTATGGAAAAAGCAAAGAAGATAATGAGCACTTTTGACAATGAATTCACAAACCTATCTGATATTGCAAAAGTGAAAGCACAAGTAGCCTATGAGGCTAGAATGCTTTTGAACATCAGTCAGAATATCAGGAATGATATCAACACTCTTGATATTTGTATCAAGGATTTGAGGAAGCATTTGGAAATAGGAAAATCTTTGTACATATAGTGTACAAGAACAAAGACCTTGACAACAGAAGAAGATCAGAAGATGAAGTTGAAGGAAGAAAAAATTATGAATGAAACTAACCTTCTTTCTAGCCCCAATGTGAAGGTATGTGATGTTGAAAAGAAAGTTTAGAAGCTATATGATGAAATCAGAGTTGTACAAGATGAGAGAGACAGAAAGTTGAAAAGATTCACTCTTTTGAGAGAGCATACTTATATGAAGTTAAACATTATTGAAGAGTAGTTGGAAGAATGTCTTTTAGCTAAGACATCTTTTCAGAAGTTTAACTTTGAAAACCTCCAAGCATGTGAAATAGCATCTTATGGACTGAGCACACTACTCAATGTGGTAGATTCCATTAAGAAATCATGGGAGAAGGAGATAGAAGCTATGAAGATAGATTTTGCAGATTGTGTTGCAAGCCTACCGGCTTTGCAATAATTGAATTGAGGTATAATCTTTTTTGAGATACAATTTTGTAACCCTCCCTACCTTTCTTTTGTCATTGTTGTCAAAGGGGGAGAGATATATAGCAGAAAATTGATAGTGTATGCTAAGGATTGATACTCCTAGGGGAGTAACTATATTAAAGACAATATTTTTTGAGGAGTTATAAGGATAGTATATATTTTATACTATGGCCACAATTTTGAGATTTTGAGTTGTACGCTTAGCCAATTTTCTCATATGTTGCCACCAATGACAAAGGAGGAGATTGTTGGCAATTTGGCTAAGTTGATTACATAGATGTTGTCATTATGGAAACATATGATCCACATGAAGATCACATAGGTCAGAGAGCAAGTATGACAGAGCACATTGCAAATTTGTCTAAGTGCAAGACAATATTTTTACCAGTGAACCTGGACACAGTTTTTGTTTGCGATGTTGATTGGAGTAAGTTCAATGCTTGCACACTTGAACATAGACTCTCTGGTGACTATTGAACACCCATCTTAGAGTGAGGGTTAGTATGACATGTACGTAAGGAGTTATGATAGTTTTACCGAAGACAATGTCAAGCTGATAGGACAAAATGAGTAAAGAGTTAAGGGATTATTTTGTTTATCAAAATAATGACTTAACAATATAAAGGGACGACATCCTAAATGTTAAATCTTGGATAAAGTTATTGGTATAAATGTAAATGTAAGTGTAATTGTAAAAGAGGACAATAGTGGAATATAGATGTATAGAGAAGTGATATGATGTGAAATATATGATGCATATGTAATAGCGATAGTGAAAGAGCAGTGAAGAGATATTGATGCAAGCAGTATAACGTTATGTACCTTAACCTATTTTTGTAATTAGTGTATATTGTACATTACTTGTTTGGGCAGTGGGCTCATCTGGTAATCACATTTCATACTACCAACTCCTAACATGGTTGAGGCTTCTAACAAGGCCTATAGTCCCTTAATCAGTACTGATACACTATATGCTTGAAATAGACTCCTAATAGGGTCAACATCCTTAACATGATACTTTTGATTAGTGGATCTTTGTGGGTACCATCCCCACCGAGGTTTTCCCTTGGCCAAGGTTTCCTCGAGAAAAAATAATGTGTTATGAGTTCTTTAGTTTTATTTCTATTCATGTTGTTTAGCTTCTTATGTTATGCATGTATAAAGATAATCTGTTATATCCATAATTGGGAAAAAGATAAAGTTTGTAGAATACTGATTCACCCCCCCTCTCAGTATTCCCTATTTCTAATAGTATGTAGGAGTAGAAATTTTTTCATGTTCAGCCACCCTTGTATTCAATAAGTCAAAGTCCATCTTGTGAAACCAGAGATTCTAGGTTCATCCTTGGTCCTGAAGAGTCTCGGTCCCCAGTCAGAGCTAGTTGTTACCTTAGATTTTTTCCTCATTCTCGAGTCCAGTTTTGGTCAGTAAAAAGTTCTATGTTGAAGTTGAAGTTGAACTTTGTGAAGTTCAAGTTCATGTTCAAGATCTATTATGAGTCATAGTGTGTCTCTGTCTGCCTGTTCCCAATGGTTAGTCTGAAATTCTTTTTGTAAAGTTGAACTCAGACCTCAAACTTTGTCAAGTTCAAGTTCAAGTTCAAAGTGTAGTATCCAAGAGATGGAATGTTCAGGAATTTTGTTCTTTTCCTCCGCAAGGAAGTTTCCTTTTCAAGATACATGGATATCAAATTGAATTATGGAATATTTCTATATGAAGTTACTGAACCTAATGAGACAGTATGAGCATGTAGAATTAAGATGTGACAGCTGGCGGCACGGTGAAAAAGGGTCATTATTGCGAAGAGTGTGGTAATCAGAAGATGTTATTGAATGAGAAAAGACTTAATGTGTCACATAGAGGATTTCTCCATAAATTCATTTATTATAACTATCTTGTAAAATCTATTTAGGATTCTTATTGGCCTTGTTAATAAATTGAAACTTTTTAGCATATTGATTATCATCTTCTTGCGGAGAAAGGAAGAAATGGAGTTTTTGGTAAGGAAATTGCAGAAAATTGGTGCATAGACAATTGGTGAGTTATCCTCCTCCTTGAAGCTTTTTGTTTGTTGAAGAAGATTGTTGCTATATTGTGAAAATTCTCTTATTTTCTGTTAAGATGCCTATATTTTTCCCTAAACTTCTGAAATTTGAAAGCAAAACCCGTTTATTAGTATCACTCCCAGACATTTGTGATACCTCTCTGGTTAATATAAGTTTAGGGGAGTTAAGTGATAGGGTAAGTAATGCGTGAGAGGGCTCTTTCTCTAAAATCTAGTAGGAAGCAGATTAATGGAAGCTGCTGCTTTTCCTCCAACATTAGTATATCCTAAGCTTGTATTGGAATGTGCAAATAGATACGATGTGAAGAGTAGGTGCATCAAGGATTCCTCAGGGGAAATTCTAGTAAAAATCAGCCGGGAGACATTGATAGAAGCTCTTAAAATCCCTCATAAGAGCCTTATGAGCCTTGGACTTATGCATAAGTGGCTCCTGTGTATGAGGAGGATAAGAAAAGATACAATTCCTTGATTTCTCAAGGCTGGTTGGCAAAACTAGAGAAGGGAGGCTTACAGTTGCCCAAACCCCTCACAATTGAGCATTTCCACAAGGAAATTATAGACATTTTCTTTCTTTTGGATAGAGTCAAGGGAAATGAACACGCCTTCCATTGGGAAGACTGGATGTACTATTTCATTCAGAAGATTTTGGGAGGGGAAAAATTTATTGACTGTGCTGACCTAATTACAGAGAAGCTTCATAGAGAACTCCTAAATGTAACCAATATAACCCCCTTATACATGACATCCTACCTCATATATGTTCTTTCTTGTTGTAAAACCTAGGAAGGTCTTCCTCATGAACCATGGAATAATGACATGAACATCTATGACTGCTACACATGTTTACAGAGTGAAAGATTTGTTAGAAAGTAAAGTCCACCAAGATAATTGAGAGGGGGGGTGAATTAGTTATCAGATAAATAAATTTTTTATCAACTTTAATAGATTTTAACCATGTAAGCAATGTAATCAACAACCATAGAAAGGTATACATACACAACAACACAACAACACAAGATATGTTGACTAGGGAACCTCTTGATCAAAGAGTAAACCCCGGTGGGAATGATGCCCACAAAGGATGAACTAATATGAAAGTTCCTTGTGAGAGGATGAAATCTATTAGGAGTCTTATGAAATACATTCAGTACATATTAGTCCTTGCTAGGAGAATTTGAATCACTGCTAAAAGATTTTAACTCCATTAGGAGTTATGGAAGACAGAAGGACCCACTGTCCAAATAACTTCAAGGGCAAGATCAATGAACACACTGTCCAACTGATCTTTGTATTACTCAATAGAATAATACCAAAAGATTATTGATCTCAACAACTTATCACTTCTCCTCTGACTGTTCCAAACCACACCAACCGCTTCATCAGATCTCAATACCATATCTCTATACTTTGCATATCCTCTTTCAACAAGTATTGCACAATTCCGTAATTCACTTTCACAATCTTACAGTTCAATTACACTTACACATACAATAAGGAAAATATTACTTCCTTTATACCACACTCAAATAATTATAAATGAGTCGGCATACAAATTACAAAATAAAATCTTCCACATGTTACATAAAAATTCCATAATTACATAAAACTGTTAGCTTCCAATTAAGATATTTCTTCACTCGTGTGACCTTTGAACTTGCTGTCACATCCATGTCACAATCATCTTTTATTCATCATATGTACAACTTGGCATGCTTAGATTCTATCCCGATTAGGAGATATCATCTGATTTCTACAAACCGCTACTTAGGAACACTGCCTGAATACCCCTTTCACCGAATTACACATAACTATCATGAATAAATGAATTTCCAAATGCGCTCTTAACCATGATCTTATGAAACATCATAAATTAAATCCTCAACTCCACATAGTTTGATATTCAATATCCCATGTGCGCTAACTCAAATATTATCTACTTCTCTACTAAACTTTAGTAGATCACTGTGTTGACATCAATGACAATCACAGTCATGAATGCAAAAAAAACTGCTACAAAATGACTATGAATAATCCCCCATAGGATATATTTAGAATTCATTCCTACAAATCTCCCCCATTGGCATTGATGGAAACATAAATGAAAAAACATCCAAGTTCCATGAATACCAACACTGCAACACTCCTGCTCTAAAATGCTTTCAAGTCCTCTTCATCAATCAAATCTTGCTTCATTTTCCTGTTCATGCTCAAATATTTTAGTTTTCCATTTTATATTTCTTGTAACCTTCTCCCTCAAATTCTCTTCAAATAGATGATTTTTCATATATCCTTCTCCCCCATTGACATCAATGACAAATGCTACATACCTATGTCAACAACAACTTCAATGCCCAAAAACACTTTTTAGAAAATACATTCACTAGAGTCATCATGACTCAGCTTAGAAACACATACTCCCCCATAGAGGAAGTACCAACATCCACTCTAGAAGAAAGATAAGGCTCATATACCACTGGACTGATGGAACAATCTGCATCACTTCTCAAAAGTAGGCTGGGGCATAACCCCAAGCATACCTCTCAGATACTCAAATATATCCTTATGCAAAGGCTTTGTAAATATATCTGCAATCTATTCTTTTGTGCTTATGTACTCCAGTATAAATTATTTCTCTACCACTTTCTCTCTCACTACATGATACTTTATTTCTATATGCTTTGTCTTAGAATGTAGTACAATATTCTTAGACATACTAACTATACTGGTGTTATCACAGTGTATAAAAATAGGCTCATGAAATTTTATTCCAATATCCTTCAACATTTGTTTCATCCAAATTATCTGATTACAATTGTTTGTTGCTGCTACATACTCTACTTCCGCTATGCTCTATGAAATATAATTTTGCTTCTTGCTTAGCCAAGAAACCAATCTTCCTCCAAGAAAAAATGCTCCACCACTTGTGCTCTTTTTGTCATGAAGACTACCTCCCCAATCTGCATCTGTATATGTGTTATCATTATTTTCACTCATCTTTGGAGGCCTAATTACTAAGTGATACTATTGTACCCTAGTTTGAATTATTAGTGATCTTTCTTAAATTTGTGTTCATTTCATTGTAAGGTACATGAAAAGATAAGAAATGATCTACATCTAAGCATTCATGTATATGTACCAATGTCTTAAGTGTGCTATACAAAAGGAAAAAGAACTGAGAAGAGAATTTATCTGAGCTCATGTAGGCCGTGATCATAGCCATTATAAGAATTGCATAAATGAGTAAAAACATACATGAAACAATCAACATAAATACAAGGGTACCAGACATTGCCTGGTAATGAAGTCTTGATCCATGGTGTTTCCAGGTTCTCCTGAGATTTGGAACCTATAGAGAAGAGAGGAGGAGATAGGGGTTAGATCTAATGGATCTAAACAATGTATGGTGCCATAATATTTACAAGCATGCATATATGCACTCAGTCATACACCTCTGGGAAGGGTTGTACTCAGGGCATGTGCACTAAAGAAGCTACATAAATAAAAGATATACCATTGTTTCCACTAACTTGTTTGTTCCATGTGTAGATACAGAAGAAGCTAATTCACTATTGTTTTCCTCATTCAGATAATCAAGGGGCTAAGAGGATGGTTTTCCTAATAGAGACCATCTTCGAAGCTCCATGATTATTTGAACAATAACAATAGCAAGGTGTTGGTATCCAGATGAATGAATTTGACCTGTGATGCAGGCCATGGTAGGAAAAACCTCAAATTTCCTTGGCAGTGACTGCATCATAGGCCAAGAACACCCATGATCAACAAGGCAACAATCAGATGATGTGGTGATAGTGGGACACTCAAGAATCACAAAGATAAATCAAATGGAGTATGGTCAAAGGGCACTGGTAGATTCAAGATGGCACATCATCTCATAGAATAGTGAATGGAGAAATCATGGTGCCAAGTCATCAGGTCAGAGAAAGAGGTGCAGTTTCTACATCATCCATACAACATCATTATGACATGAAAAGAACTTAAGGCTATATTGAAGCTGAATTAAGAACCAGGTGAATAATGTAATGAAATAGTCATATTCAAGCCTAGGATGGTGCCATTGAAAGAAGAAAATATGAATTATTAATGCATTGTAGTAATAGTGACCTCCAAAAGGCACCAAATAAACATTTAAAAACAAGAATTCTATAGATTTTAGCCTCATTCTTTTGAGGGCAAATGGTACAAAATTGAGAACAATATATGAACTTCATAAACCCATGGGCCTTCACCGATGGACAACATGCAGTTAGCAAATGGGCATGGAGCTGGTGCCACCATAAGGTCCATGATGAGATGTACTTCCAAAATAGGGCACATGGATCAATTCATTAAGGAGTGATATCAACCTTAAGAAACTAGTGCTGATCAAAGTGGCAAATGTTTATAACAGGCAGTGGGTCAAATGGGCATGATAGTGGACACCAAGATTTTGAGAACGACTGACCATAATGTATGATGCCAATGAATTCTATTTGTTATGACAAGGCAAAAAATGAACAATAGGGATCAAACCAAATCTAGCTGGCATCATAGTCAAGAAGTGATCAACCAACAATTGTAACATGGTAAGGTCATAGGCCCTTTGGATAGAGAGATCAGTCAAACCCATAGGCTATATGAAGTACAAGCTATAGTAGGATTATATGTATGCATCCAAGCAATGAGAACACCATATGAAACAACATAGAATGAACTTCACAGGCTATCCTACGACATAAAAATGACAACAATAAACACCAAGCTTCTTCACCAAACAACATATGATATACAAATGATGATGCCAACATATACAAGAAATGAGGTAACAGTATCAATTAAGTAATGAAACAATACAATGAATAGTGGGGGTAAGTGTATAGGCTCCATCAATGAATAAGTGTTAGCAATGAATGATACTCACTCATGGCCCCATACAAGAGTCAAATGTGAATTAGTCTATAGCTCACGGTGCCTCGTGAATGGATGAAAGTGCAGAGCAATGATTGAATACAGAGAACATAACAATACAAAGGAGATCGATAATTATAGCTCACTGGCATCAACAAACAATAAAATATGATGCCCTGTCCCAAAGTTCACAAGCCATGGATAGAGACAACAAACACTATAAATATGGCATCATTTCTCAGTTATAAATAGCAAGCTCGGCCCTGAAAGCATTAATAGTGAATTCTATATGGTGCCAGTAATAACAACAAGCACCAAATCATCGAGATAACAACATAAGCTCACAGGCTCCATTGCATTTGGATACCGATGAGACATGCCCTAGTTACGGGTCATTAAGCTTGTGTGAAGGTGAACAATGACAATCTAATGACACCAAACTACCATGTGGCTAGAGACCAATCCATAATCAAACAAATAATGCCAACAGTAAAGCATAAACACCATTAAAACCTTTCACAGGCTGGCAAGAATGGAGACAACGAGCTCATACAAGTATTCATGCCTTAAAATCTTTCACAGGCCCTATGTTACATTCAGTAATGAGTTCGAAGAACTTACATATAAAAAATGGAATCATATAAATACATATTCTTGAGCCCCAATGGATCACAACCATAAAATCCACAATACATTGATGCCCTAGCTCTTGGGTTTCAAAGGAAAACAACAGGAAATGTAAAATGTAATGATGCCTTGGCTCTTACAAAAGTAAATATATGTACACAGTGCCCTCTAAAGTTTGAGGGATTGAGCATATATGGAATCAAATACCATGCCCTCAAAATCCACAGGAGCACACAATCAATATTATGATCCAGCGAATCAAAATAAAGAGATAGTAATTTCAAAATGAGAATGCAGAGACTAAATCTACAACAAAATAATAGAGGAATGAAGCCATAATACAGTGCCCCCAAAAATGCAAACCAAGAGGCTGAATATATAGTATCAAAGAAATACAAGGAAATGAATGCACAATCAAATGCCCACCTCAACTTCATGATGCCACAGATGGTTGTTTCTAAAGCTGGACTCAGAGATGGGGTGCATAACTACCAGTAGAGAGTGGAAACTTGCCAAGTGCCAAAATGTGAAGTCCAGAATGCCTGCCCATTCGTCATCCTTGTAGGGGTTTTCACATAGATGGTTAATTATTCTTGTATCTCCCCTTTTAGGGTTGAGTTTTATTGTTTTATTTATTTTGGGTGCATTTGTCATATGTGGGTTTTTTTTTATTAAAATGTAAATGTTTTAAAATATGTTTTCCCCATTTTGGGTTGAGAACTATTTTAAAATATAGTCAAATCCACATTATTTTGTCATAGGGGGGACATGGTTTTAAATGTAAAAGTTAGTGTAAGATTCCTATCGTAAATTATGAGGATGGTATTTTATGAACCATTCATCATAATATTCTAGGAGTCTATTTTTCCACTACCCCTATAAACTTGGGAATCTGGCATCTGAGTTTATGAGGCATCCTCATGGGCCTATTTTGAGGATTTTTCATTTTAGGAGGTTGAGGTGGATTCAATGCTGATTCTTTTTGCCTCATTTTATATACCTCTCACTTGCATGATTAAGGTTAGCTCTTCACTTTTTCTCTCTGATATGAGTGTTGTAGCTCTAAGAGACACATCTTGTACTTAGCTTCTTTTTTAGTAATACAAATTGATCCTTCTTGTTCCCTAGAGTTTTAGAGTTCTTATTGAATCTCATCTAGGACTATTGTGATGTTATTCTATCCTTAGTCTGCATGTTGATCCAATAGAATGTTTAGAAATTTGTCTTGGCTCTGTAGTGTTAATTCGTGTACAAACTAAAATCAAAATTGTGGAAACATCTTCCCTTCCCTGTATTTCAAGTACCTTATTTTTATAAGGATCTTAAGGCGGTAGAATCAAGTCGTGAAGTGAAATTTTGTTTTAACTATTGTAGTGAGCTTAATCCAATTGTGGATCTTCTATTAATTTGATGGATCACCTAGTTCGAGTTAAATTCAATTATTTGCTTCATGCATTCTCTCCCTTTCCTCAAAAATTTAGTCAATTTTAAGTGATCTAAGGGGAAGATGACCCCTAATCCGGAGGTCTACTCTTGGATAGGTTACCCACAGCCTGAGAGTAGTCCCATGTTTCACAAGATTGTTGGGTTTTAATACTTAGCAAATTGGGTGCAATCCTTAGTGACAACAATATGCACATAGGGTAAAATCATTAGATTTTTCATACCACAATCCATATTCAATTGTGCCTCTTAAGTACCTCAATATCCTTTTTACTATTGCATAATGTGATTCTCTGGGATCAGCTTGAAATATTGAAACAATTCCAATCGCATGTGATATGTCTAGTTTTTTATGAGTTAAATATTGCAATCCTCCAATCATAGATTTGTACTTCTTCTGTTCAACTGCAAGAGTCTCATCTGTGCTAGATAACTTGTGTCTAGTTACCATAGGTGTTCCAACTAGCTTATAGTTCTCCATTCCAAATCTATTCAATAAGTCATTCAAGTACTTTGTTTGACATACAAAGATACCATCACTGTTCTATGCTATCTGCAATCCTAAAAAATATTTCATCTCACCGATCATACTCATTTCAAATTCAGTCTACATTTCATCTGCAAATTTTTGACTAGCTTCATCTTTTCCTCCAAAGATAATATCATCAACAAAAATAACTACAACCAACAAACCATTTTCAATTTCTTTTGTGTACAAGTTGTTGTCTGCTGTGCCTTTAGTAAATCCTAATTTTATCAAATACTTATCCTATCTTGCATACCAAGTTCTAGGTGCTTGTTTAAGTCCATATAAAGCTTTCTTTAGTTTACATACCATATCTCCTTCTTGAGTTAAGGGAAAACCTTCAGGCTGCTCAATGTAAACTTCTTCTAACTCTCCATTCATAAATGCTGACTTCACATCCATCTGATACACTTTGAATTTATTATAAGCTGCTAAAGCAAAAAACATTCTTACTACTTCAATTCTTGCTACAAGCAAAAAAATTTCTTCATAGTTAATTCCTTCTTGCTGTGAGTATCCTTTACATACCAATCTTGCTTTATTACTTACAACTTCTCCTTGTTCATTCATCTTGTTCCTGAATACCCATTTAGTTCCTATAACATTCTTATCTTTAGGTCTAGAGACCAATTCCCAAGTCTTGTTCTTTTCAATTTGATCTTTTTCTTCCTTCATAGTTTCAATCCAATGTTCATCTTCACAGGATTCACTAGTAGATTTAGGGTCAATTTAAGAAATTAAACATAATTGTTCTTGTACCTTATTTCATGTTAGAACTCCTCTGTCTATGCTTCCAATAATCTGCTCAACAAGATGATTTCTTGATAGATTCTTGTTAGGTGTCAATGTCTCAATTCTCACTTCAGCTGTAGGTTCTTCTATGAATTCCTCAATGTATCCTTCATTCTGCAATTCACTGTCAGTTTCATAGAATAATTCAACATTCTTTGGATTAGCTCTAGGATGAGCTCCTTCATCTGATTCATAATCAAACATTCTTTCTTGAATTTTGAACTTTTCATCAACTTTAACATTTGCACTCTCAACAATAGTTTTAGTTCTCTTATTATAACATCTATAAGCTTTTCTCTTCAATGAATAACCAAGAAATATACCTTCATCACTTATAGGATCAAACTTTCCAATGTCATCATCTCTCTTAATATAACATTTGCTTCCAAAAATTATGAAATACTTAACTGACAGTGCATGTCCAAACCATAGTTCATAAGGTGTCTTGTCTGTATTTGCTCTAATCCATACTCTGTTCATTGTATATACTGCTGTGTTCATTTCTTCTCTCCAGAATATCTTCACCAAATCATTTTCAAATAACATGGCTCTTGCTACTTCAGTCACTGACCTGTTTCTTCCTTCTGCAATACCATTTTGTTTAGGTGTTCTAGGGGCTGAAAAATGTCTCTTAATACCATTTAATTCACAAAAAGTGTTAAATTCTTTTGAAGTAAATTCTCCACCTCTATCTGATCTCAAACATTTAATCTTCATTCTAGATTCATTCTCAACTTTGTTCTTAATTACTCTAAGCTTATCAAATGCTTCAGACTTTTCTTTAAGAAATGCAATCCACATCATTCTTGTAAAATCATCAACAAGAATCATAAAATACCTTTCTCCATAGAATCCTCTAGTCCTTGTGGGACCACTCAAATATGTATGAACAATTTCCAATTTCTCTGCTATTGTAAACTTCTTGTTGGGAAATGAGCTTCTCTTCTGCTTAGCCATCACGCATTCCTTACAAATCATGTTAGTAGGTTTCATAATCTTAGGCAAATCTCTCATCGCAAGTGTAGTACTTACTTTCACAGTATTATCAAAGTTTATATGAGAAAATCTTCTGTGCCATAACCAACTGTCATCAATCTTAGTAATCAAGCATGTCATCTCAGTAGGATTCAACTGAAATACATTACCTTTGGTTCTTGATCCAGTACCAATCAAATTTCCATCCTTGTCTTTGATTACACAAGTTTTCTTAGTAAACCAAACTTGATATCCCTTATCAACTAGCTATCCAAAACTCAAAAGATTATGTTTCAATCCATCCACAAAGTAAACATCATATATTTTAGTCTTTCCATCAAGAGTAATAGATCCTATTCCTTTTATCAAACAAGGTGCATTATTTCCAACTCTAACAATTCCTCCATCATAATTGTTAAAATTTATAATTTTCTTCATGTCTCCAGTCATATGATGTGAACAACCGTGTTGTCTATAATCCAATCAGATTTCTTTTCTACTTGAGAAACTAAAGCTTTTTCTTCCTTAAAATCCATTTTAGGATTTTCTTCTTTTATTGCTACAAATCCTATATCATCATTCTCATTATCACTTTCACTTAGACATTTCTCCATACTAGCTTCAAAATCTTCATCATTAGCATAATAATATACTTTAGGTCTTCTTTAAAGTTATTTCTATACTTCTTTACTCTCTTAGGAAATTTAGATGCAAAATGACCATATTCTTGACAAGTCCAACATTTAAATTTTTTCTTACCGTCCGGTTCTCTTTTCACAAGCAAGGCAATTCCTTGTTCAATCTTTCTATCTTCTTCATTCCTTGATCTTCTACTACTAGAATAATCTGTAGTCACACTCATGCTTCTTGACAAAGTAGGGGGAATACTAAGTGCGCTGAATGCTATCACCATTCTAGGTAAATATCCTGATTGTCTCAAATTCATCTCTGCTACTTATAATCTTCCAAGAAGAGTTTCTCTAGTGAAATTCTCAATACAAGGTATAACTTGCTCAATCATCTACATTTTCTTCTTAAATACATGAGTCAATGTCCTTAGAATTTTCCATATCACTTCATTCTCTATCTTGATTCCTTCACACGATTTTATACCTGCAATAATTTTTGACATTCTACCAATATAGCTTCTAACAGATTCATCTTCCATCATTCTTACATCTTCAAATGCACATATCCAATTATGTAATCTGACTTTCTTTGCATGTTCATCACCTTCAAAATTAGATTGTAAAGCTAACCAAATTTCATGAGATGTTTTTAGATATTTTACCTGACTGTACTCATTTTTTGAAAGGGCTGAAAAGAGTGCTTCTTTGGAAAGTATGTTACAGATGAATAGATCTCTTTCCTCATTAGTATATTCTTCAATTTTGTCTTCATAAATGATA
The DNA here is from genome assembly GCA_027943335.1 of Chamaecyparis obtusa. Lineage (NCBI taxonomy): Eukaryota > Viridiplantae > Streptophyta > Pinopsida > Cupressales > Cupressaceae > Chamaecyparis > Chamaecyparis obtusa. The sequence continues at coordinate 10,263 of BSBK01011231.1, read as the reverse complement.
GTCTTCTTGTTCTTTGTGATTAACCAATATCCTGGTCCTAAACAGAGTAAATGTGTCCTCATCTTTTTTTTCTAGCTATCAAAATTCACTCCATCAAACTTAGGGATTTCTTTCTTGAAATGATTCACCATGAATCTCCTCAAGTTGTTAAACTTTTCCTTCAAGGACCTACCACTCTGATACCATTTGTTAGAACGTAAAGTCCACCAAGATAACTGAGAGGGGGGGGGGGGGTGAATCAATTATCAGATAAATACAAATTTTATCAACTTTAACAAATTTTAACCATGTAAGAAATGTAATTAACAACCATAGAAAGATATACATACACAACAACATAATAACACAAGATATGTTGACTAGGGAACCTCTTGATCAAAGAGTAAACCCTGGTGGGAATGATGCCCACCAAAAGATGCACTAATATGTAACTTACTTATGAGAGGATGGAATCTATTAGGAGCCTTATGAAATACATTTAGTACATATCATTCCCTACTAGGAGACTTTGAATCCCTGTTAAAATATTCTAACTCTGTTAGGAGTTATGGAAGATAGAAGGACCCACTGTCCAAACAGCTTCAAGGGAAAGATCACTGAACACAATATCCAACTGATCTCTTTATTAATCAACATAATAATACCAAAATATTATTGATTAAACAAATTATCACTTCTCCTCTGAATTTTCCAAACCATACCAACTACTTCATCATATCTCAATACCAGATCTCTATACTTCACATATCCTCTTTCAACAAGTATTGCACAATTCCGCAATTCACTTTCACAATCTTACAATTCAATTCCACTTTCAAAATATTACAATTCAATTACACTTACATATTAAAATAAGGAAAACATTCCTTCCTTTATACCACACTCAAATAATTACAAATGAGTCCGCATACAAATTAAAAAATAAAATCTTCCACACGTTACATTTCCACAATTACATAAAACTATTGGCTTCCAATTAAGATAATTCTTCACTTGTGTGACCTATGACCTTGATGTCACATCCATGTCAAAATCATCATGTATTCATCATCTGTAAAAAGTTGCATGCTCAGATTCTATCTCTATTAGCAGATATAATCCGATTTCTACAAACCGCTACTCAGGAACATTGCCTGAATACTGCTTTCACTGAATTGCACATAACTATCATGAATAAATGAATTTATAAATGTTCTTGTAACCATGATCTTATGAAACATCATAAATTAAATCCTCAACTCCACATAGCTTGATCTTCAATATCCCACGTGGGCTAACTCAAACACTATCTACTTCTCTGCTAAACTTCAGTAGATCACCATGTTGACATCAATGACAATTACAGTCATGAATGCAACAAAAAATAATATAGAATGACTATGAATAATCCCACATAGGATATATTCAACATTCATTCCTAACAAGATTTTCAAAATAATTCAAAATAATAAATGATATATTTTTAGGTAAACTGGTTTTTGGGTTATGCAGGAAAGAAAATAGTAGACTCATTAAGGAGGAAAAACAAGTAGTAAATGTTTATGGATGTCACTTTATCTAGTTCCCTAGATTCACTTATATTAGGGTTGGGGGTTTTAATGGAGAACCTCTAAGACTATCCAGATACTATTTGGATAATATAGTTTTGATGGAGATTTGTAGACAATTGGTTATTATTGAGAGAAAATATGGTAGCTCTAAAAAGTCCTCTGGTGTTTTATTTCCTATTGAGTTAGGTCATTATAGGTGTAAGAGTTTTTAGGATGCCCTGAAAATGGAAGGGGAGCTCCATTATTTGAATTAAAAACCTTACACCCCTAGAAAAAACTTTGATTATAGAGGTTTTTCTAAGTCGAACCTTAATGTTCCTGCTACATTTATGCATATTCTTGAACTCAAGGATGATTGGGCTAACTGCTCAGATGAGTTGGAGGTTAGAAAGAAATTGTGGTCCAAGATGGCTTTTAGATAGATCATCACCTTTAGGTTGGATCTGTATACAAATGGTGTTGAAGAAGATGAGGAAGTAGACGTGCTTGATTCCCAATTCCTTGAGAAAGTTGAGGCCCTTGCTATCCTAGAGGTGGATTGGACAAAAGCAGAGGAAGATGATCTACAGTCAAGAACAAATAATCTGGTCAGGAGAATAGAAAATTGGTTACTAGAAAAGAAGGCCCCTAAAACTATTTCTCAGTCCTCTAAAAAGCAAGTGAAACCCAAGAAAAGAAATTCCTCAAGAAAGGCTGTTGTTTTGACTAACTCTATTGTTGATAAATCTCCTGCAGGTAATATTGAACTTGAAGTTGAACCATCTATCCCTGAAGTTCAAGTTCAAGTTTAAGTTCAAGTTCAAGTTCAAGTTGAGCCTAGCACACAGATGACCTGATCAAGTTATAGGATACAGAACAAAGATAAGGAACCAGTGCTGGACTCGAGTGTTATTGTAGATCTAGATCCTTCTAAAACTGAACCATAAGAAGATCCAGTTCTAGAATTTAGTTCGCCTAACATGTCTGACAACCAAAAAATGCAGGGTGGTTTGAAAAGTAGTCCAAAATATTCTCTTTCTCTCCTAAGTAGTTATGACACATAGAAGAAAACTACCATAGCTCCACAATGGTTGGAGAATTCCATTGCTAAGAAAATAAGTGTCATTCCTTTGTCTCTACCAATTGAGGACGTGGTAAGAAAATGCTTAGGTAAGACTCTAAAAGCCAAAAAGCCCAAAATAGAGTCCATAATTGAGTATGACAAAGGTACTACCCATTGGGTAGAGGAAATTGCAAAACCCAGTAAGTGATAAAGGAAATGAAGAAGTTTCTACTCAAGATTATTAGGTGTCAAAGATTGATTTGGGAAAGGACAACAGAGTTGCAGATATGAAAATATTTGAGGTTTCCAACATAAAGATTGCTAACAAGGTTTGGAAGGACACAAAGGATAAACATGTGATGAAGGAAGTAATGAAAAGCATGGCTCAATATATTCATGCTATTCAACATCCTGAATATTTCCATTAAGTGAGATTCTAGCTTCCATTGATGTCAAATCCTTGGTTAACCAGAAGTTCCTAGATCAGGTATAGAGGAATAAGGTTGTCACTAAGACATATGAAGGGTGGATTGAGTATGTAAAATCCAGGCTATTAAACACTTAAGTTTCTTAAACTAGTCCCAGAATGAGGCCAACAACCTTATTAAGAAGGTTGGAGCAAGTATTGATGGATGGGAAACAGAGAAGGGAAGCTAGGTGAAAGAGATTCAGTGGATGGAGGAGATTCAAGAATATGGCCTACAAAAGTTTCTTGTAGAGAGGGCCAGTTCCAGGATTAGATGATAAAATTGTATACATCCTAAAAGAATGTATATCTGGAGAAATGAAGCCATGGCTCATGGAATCTTTGAGGTTAATGATCTTCTTAAGGAACTGGAGCTAATAAAAGACATGATCCTGAATGATATGGACTAGATAGATAAGCAATGTTCTGAGGCTAAGGAGGAGTCAAATAGACCGGGAGATAAGGTCATTGAGAGTGTTCAAATTTGATTTGATGAAATTTGAGATATGAAAGCGCTAACTGTGCAAGACTTTTCTAAAGTCACGCGCATGGAATCAATGCTCCTATTTTAGCAAAAACACCTGGAGATGCATGACGAGAAAGTAGCACAAACTAAGAAAGAGAAGGGGGTGTGGAAGTAGAGGATTGCTTACCTTGGACTGTCACATCAGCAGATGATTTTACGCATTCACTGTAGTGTATGAGAATTGGAAAGTGGCCCAGCTAGTGTCAGCCTCAACACCTTATCTCCTGAGGACACTTGGATTGTTTTAGAAGGCATTTTTACGCCCCAGTTCCACTTTTCCTGCTTTATGCTTTAGTTAGTTATTTAACTAAAAACTAGTTACCTCTAGCGAGGTAGTTTTAATAGTGTTGGTTTTCAAAGCCCTTGGTGGCTATATATTGATAGACTTAAGACATATTTTAGGTCAGCTCTCTAATATTTTGAAAACTATTTTTGAAAATCTATGGTTGAGTTTTCTCTGAACTGATATAATAGAACATATATGAGATCTTACGGTTTTATATATATTTAAGCTTTCAAAATGGTAAATACTGTTGTTTATCAATATATGTGATTTGTTTTTCCTATGGAGATGAATCATGTTTGATGGAAGCTTGACTGTTATATGAGTTGATTGTATGTCTGAAGCAACAGAGAGAGTTTGTGTGTAAATCTTTAAGTTTTATGCATGTGGGATAATCTTGATAATCAAATTTGAATGATTTTGAAATTGCACATTCCTTTTGTGTTGATGAAATGAATGTTTTGCCTTTAAGTATTTTCTGGTTAAAAATACCCATAAATTGCATTCTTTGTTGAATAGATTAAATTGAATTTTCATTAGTAAGGTAGCTGCACCTTGACAATTTGCAGAGAGTTTGCTATTAAAGAAACTCAGTTGTTAGTGTTGTGATTGATTTTCCTTTTAGCTTAATAAGAGCTTCTTTTAGATCAATCTTGAGAAAGGGAAAAACTGTTCACTAACAAAACTGATAAACTTAAGGATGCCTTACCTAAGGTGGAGACAACTTTCAATGCAATAGTGCACAAAGTTACCTATAAAATGCTTTAATTGTAGTAAAGTTGGTCATTTTGTTTCTAGATGTCCAACTAGAGTTCCTAAGCATAAGCCTAAATATGAGAAATACATCAAGAATAAAGAATATTATTATGCTAGTGATGGTGCATCTGATGATGATGATGATGAGATAAATGAGTTACTTGGAATTATAGAAATTAAAGAAGATAAATCTATCAGAGAAGAAAAATAATTAATGTCTCATGTTAAATAAAAGGTTGATTGGATCGTAGAAAATGGTTGTTTACAACACATGACAAGAGATAGGAATAGATTTGTAAAGTTGAACATATATAATGGTGGAGTTTTCAGACTAGGTGACAATACTCCTAGACCTATTGTTGGGATTGGATCCATTATTTTGGATGGTAAGACTAATACTAATGATGTATGCCTTGTTGATGGTTTAACACAAAATTTGTTGAGTGTTGGTTAGTTTGTGAAAAATGGTTATCATTTGGACTTCAAGGACTGAAAGTGCTCAATTAGAAGTGCTAAAAGAGACCTGATTGCTACTAGGATTCAGACAAGAGGTAATGTATTTCATCCAAGTTCAAGTGAATTAAGCTATTTTGTTTCAAAGATTGATGATAGTTGGTTATGGCATAGGATATTGTTTCATGTAAACTTTGATAACATAATCAAAATACACCAAGGAACTCTTGAAGACATTTGGTATGGAAGATTCAAAACTAGTAGGTACACCGATGATCATAAGATGTAAATTGACAAAAGATGATGAATCAACCGAGGTAAATTAGACCTTATATAGACTAATGATTGGAAAATTGATGTATGTTGTACATAGTAGATCTGATATAAACACATGTAGTTGGGATTGTAGCAAGATTTTCTACTAATCCTATGGAATCACATATGGACTGTTGTTAAAAGGATTCTAAGATATTTGAAGAAAATTGAGGATTATGGTTTATGGTACAAAAAGGAAGGAAATTTTGAACTACAAGTTTACACCGATGCAGATTGGGCTAGAAATATAGATGACCGGAAGAGCACAACCAATGGAGCATTCTTTTTGGGAGAAAGACTTGTAACATGGATAAGTAAGAAACATGTGTGTATTTCTCAATCTACTACTGAAGCAGAATATGTATTTGTTTATGCTAATTGTTCAAATATTGCATGGATAAAACAATTGTTGAAATGAATGAATGAGGAGATCACTGATCCAGTGATTATATATTGTGATAATACAAGTGCCATAAATATTTCAAAAAATCTGGTGATGCATGCAAAGACAAAGCACATATAAATTAAGTATCACTATTTGAGGGAACAAGTACACGAAAAGAAAGTGAAACTGGAGTTTGTGAAGTCTAAAGAACAATTTGCAGATATATTTACTAAACCTTTACCAAAGAATAATTTTGAGTACTTAAGGACTAGACTAGGGGTCCATCCCCTGTCTACTAGTCACTAAGGTGATCAAGAGGTTGCATCAACCTATACTTTATTAGAAAATCAAATATTGTTGATGCATGTACCTCACAATTGAGGATTCTTAAGGTTGTGAAGGAAGTGAAGATTGCAGAAGCTAGACCAGAGGACTATACATCAGTAAATGAAGGTACTTGATCTGAACTGAACAACAAAAATACTATTTGGCTATTGAAGAGATGTTTGAATATTTCTTTTGGCATTTTTGTCAAAAGGGACAAATATTTCTACGAAATATCATTTGGGAGAGAGATATATGTTAAGGAGAACATAACATGAAAAGGGAGAGGAACATTCAGTGAACTAAAGAAGATCAAATCTGTAGGGAGAGTCTGCATGAAATGTTGATGTAGTGATTAAACATATTAAATAGCAAGCTAGGAAGAGCTTACCGAGCTACAACATTTATTTATATAGTTGTAGAATAGATGTTTGGTATTCTATGGCATATTTCATATTGTGTTGCTATCAATGCCAAAGAGAGAGATTGTTAACCTACAACTGATTGAATATCTTGATGAAGATTTAGGAGGTCACCAAGTTGTTAATGTAATATGCAAGATAATTAAATCAATCAATATGTTGTCATTGATGTCAACTAGTTTTGACTATACTTATCATGATAGTTACAAACATCTGAACATCTGTAGAAGGAAGAAATGGTGAAGAAATGAGATATCTACATAAGGACAAGATGAATATGATAGATATGGATAAGGTATACATTGGGTAACTTATTGATGAGTCTATGGCATTATGTTGTTGACTTGAGCATGTTACACTATTCTATTATGAAGATGAGATTAGAATTGAACAAGTTAATGTGGTCAGTAATTGAAGATTTCTGTATACACGGAGTCAGTCTTGTCTATACCGAGTGACACTATAACCAAGTTAGTTAGCATCGACGCATTCTGTATTAACTGAGTATAGATGAAAACATTAAATATTATAACAACCAACTGAAATTGATGAGTTGGAAGATGCTTATGATTTCAAGGTAAGAGATAGAGTTTGTTATGAAGATCTATGATTGAAAAAATTCAGAGATAATCGAAGGAAAGAGATTGAAATGTGTTATTGATAAAACTACCGAGGAAGCTTGAAGCGACAAAATGAATGATAGAGATTAAGAGGCAAAATCTAATGGATGAGATGAAAATAGTTTACACATCTATTTAAGAGACATGAGATTCATTGATGAAGAGGACAAATGAATTGAGACTGTAGGAGAATTCATGTGAAGATAATTTTTCATGCACCACTGATCAAATTGGTTATAGACATAATCAAGTTGGACTGTAGGTATTACCAAGCATCAGAGAATTATGCACCGAGTGAAGTAAGTTGGAGGATATGATGGAGTGAATTGATTATGATTAGAAGAGTTATATTGAGCTTAACATAGATCTGAATATTTTCAAATTGAGTTATATTTGAATCAGATCATTACAGTATCAGTTTAACCATTGTTATAGAAAAATCTCTTAACAGAGTGGACTTAACAGTATTTTGTATTTCAATATGACATTCAAGGAATATTAATTTTTTTCTTGTTGACCCCATAGTGAATGCTAGTTGAAGGAAAACTATTAGTGATAAATCCTCTAACAAGGTCACACCTTACAGTGTGTTTTGTAACCTTTAACATGGTTGGCTCCCAA